>JAQQAC010008525.1:16719057-17087571 GCA_029783875.1 Phataginus tricuspis | reverse complement strand
AAAATAGTAGCAGACTCAGAGACTCCAAGAAGGAACTAGTGGTTACCAAAGTGGAGGGGTGTGGGAGGGTGGGTGGGGAGTGTGGGAGAAGGGGATGGTGGGGTATTATGTTTAGTACACAATGTGTGGGGAATCACAGGGAATGAATTGGGGTATGAGTGGGGACTTCATAATATTCGTAAATGTAGTAACCACATTGTTTTCTCATGTGAAACCTTCATAAGAGTGTATAATCAATAATACCTTAATAAAAGAAATAGAATTGACTACAGTTGAATTCTTACATATCTGATAATATATTTCTTTGATATTCACATATGAGAAATATTTTTTCGTCTTGATGATGCTGGATTATGTATTTTAACAATTAAAACTCTACAGATACTGGCGCATTGCTTCCTAGTATTTATTGATATGGAAGCATCTGACATTACCCTGAATTCTTTCTGCCATTGTAGGCAAACTTTTCTGTGTAGTTAAGAACTAAACCTATGTTATTTTCTTTACCCTTGACATTATGAATTTCATCAGTATTGATTCAGGTTTTTGTCCTTAATCACTGAGGCCTTTTCATCTGTGGACTTAAGCTTTTCTTTTGTATAAGAATACATTATCCTATTATAACTCAGATTTATGGTTTCAGTTAGAATGATTTCTTTTTCAGGAACACAAACTATGTTGCACCTCATTTTTCCATCAAATACATCTACTCTTTCTTATGATTTTAATCTCTGCTCATTTCTTATATACTGCAGGTACCTGTTTGAATTTATTCTATACATTACTATTCAGTTTTTAGCAGTTCTTTAGGGAATGTACTCTTGAGTGATTTTAATCTCATGAAAATACTAATTTTGCCACTTTACTGTTCATTTATTTTCCTTTTATTTCAACTTACATCCTAGCCAAATTGCTCTTCTTACCAGTATGCTGTCTTATCCTTTCATCTCTCAGCTCTTATTTTCAAGGTCCCTACTTTGAATTTTATTGCAAACAGAAGACAGTGTTTCTCAAATCTCATTTCCTGCAGTATCCTTTAAAAGAATCCAATCTCGAAGTCTGTTCCTTTTTGTCAAAGAAGAATGTTCTGATCTCCACACCTTGCATTCTTTGAACAGGAAATGAATCCAGCTTGGTATGGCTAATGAGCAGGGATGTTATATCAGTTAGAAATGCTTTAGGCTGAGGTAAGAGAAAGCACCACGGGGGCTTAACTGGGTGGAGCCTTTTATTTTCTTGTGTCCAGAAGTCTAGAGCTAGGTAGTCCAGAGTCAATACAGAAGGTCAAGGAAGTGGCTGAGGAGCAAGGCTTCTAGCTTCTGAATCTTCAACCTTAGTGTGACTTCTATTATAAGGGTCCCAAAGTGGCTTTACCAACTTTAGGCATCATTATATATATGCAATATATAATGTACTTATGTATATACATAATGGGTATGTAACATATATTATGTATGTAATGAGTATATAACATACAAAACAAATAATAGGTTTATTGCATATTATGTAATGGGTACACTTTGTGTGTGTGCATGTGTGTGTGTGTATGTATATTATATGAAAGATGGTTATCTTGAAGAGGGAAAGGAGAAAAAGGTAGGTGTTCATTTTATTTATAATTAGAAAAGTAGAAAAATAGTATATTTGTAGTATATTTGTTTAAACTCTACTCAGGACATTTTTGTTTCTGCTTCACAGCCAAGAACTGTGTTACATGATCCCCCCCTAGCAATAGAGTTTGAGGACATAATTATTTTTAGCTGGTACAAACCATCATTTTTTTAAACCAGGGATGAAGACCAGTATTCACAGGTGCAAAGGCCTTTGTCATTGTCAATTACTGGCAATGCACGTAATAAGAGACCTGCAAAGGCAGAGAGTTTCCTGCCATGTGAAAAAGCAGACCCAGTGAGGGGAGCCATCCCAGTTCCTCTTCTCTGACATAGAGGACATTGCCTAGGATGGCGATTCATTTTTCAGCTTTTGCAGTCTTATTACCAGCAGAAAGCTTTTCCAGGTTTTGCAAGAAGGATATTAGTTTCTGTTGGTGTGACTTTTTTCTTCATAGACGTTTTAGTGACAAGATTAGAAGAGAGTCAGGAATTTCAGTATTTACTCAGCTATCATAGGAAAGATACAGAATGTGGTAGGACATTTGAGTCCCTGTTTAAGTTAGTGGGCTCTCAAGTTAAAAAAAAATACATGGGTAAGTTTGAAAGTAATATTAGTTAATTACCTTCTGTTTATAAATACTAGGAAATATACAAAAGTGAAATATATTGATACTGCCTCTTTTATTATCAAGTAGGACAAATGAGACAGGAATACAAATAATTCTAGACTATAAACTCTTTGAAGGCATTGTATATGCTTCAGTCATCTTTTTTCTTCCAAACTTGTTGCTGCCTCATTAATAGAAATAAATAGTCAATAAAAATTTGCCAAATTAGCAATATGAAATCAAATGCTTTGGATAAATTCAATGATGAAGATACATATGCTGTGCTGTGAAGCACAGAGTGGAGACAGATTACGGGCCAGCTAATTTGTGGATGTGGTGGCCCTTGTAGGCCTTATAGAGTAAGTAGAATGTGGTTAGGAAGGAGGAGATGCTGAGGAAGGACAGGAAAGCTTGCAGGACCAGGGACCAGCAGGATATATATAAAATAATATAATAAGCACTATGAATACTGAACTCAAGTAAACAAATGCCCTTTCTCCCAAACCCCACAGCCACCTGGTACTCTTACTTCTTCCAATTGGTTTCTGTGGTAACCCACCCTTCCTCCCTTCCTTCCTTCCTTCCTTCTTTCCTTCCTTCCTCCCTTCCTCCCTTCCTCCCTCCTTCTCCTTCATTCATTCATTCATTCATTCTTTTTTCTTTCTTTTATTGAAATATAGTTGATATACAATCTTATATTGGTTTCAAGCATACAACACAGTGGTTCGGCAGTTAACCATCTAATTAAATCCTCAGCCCAACTAGTGCAGTTATTCTCTTTTAACATAGGAAGATCTTACAGAATCATTGGCTATATTCTCCATGTTGTACTACTATCCCCGTGACCAATTTATGTTATGATTGAGAATTTTTGTGCCTCTTTATCCTAACCACCAGTTATTTCTCAGTGCCTATAAGTCTATTGCTATTTTGTTCATTTTGTTTTGTTTTGTTTTTAGATTTCACAATAAGTAAAATCATATGATATTTGTCTTCCTCCATCTGGCTTATTTTGTTTAGCATAATACCCTCTAGGGCCATCCATGTTGTTGCAAATGGCAAGATTCCATTGTATGTATGTACTACTTCTTTTTTATCCATTCATTATTGACAGACACTTTGGTTGCTTCCATAACTTGGCTATTGTAAATGATATGGCAATGAACATAAGGATGATATTTCTTTTTGAACCAGGGATTTTGTTTTCTTTGGGTAAATTCCTAGAAGTGGAATTGCTGAGTCATGTGGCATTTCTATTTTTAGTTTTTTGAGGAACCTCTGTACTGCTTTCCACAGTGGCCGCACCAATTTACATTCCTACCAGCAGTGTAGAAGGGTTCCCTTTTCTCCACATCCTCACCAACACTTGCTAGTTCTTCTCATTTGAATAGTGGCCATTCTAGTTGGTATGAGGTGATATCTCATTGTGGTATTAATTTGCATTTCCCTCATGATTAGCAATGTGGAGCATCTTTTCATGTGCCTGTTGGCCATTTGTATTCCTTCTTTGGAAAAATGTCTGTTTGAGTCCTCCATCCATTTTTTAATTAGGTTTTTTATTTTTTTGTTATTGAGTCATATGAATTCTTTATATATTTTGGATGTTAGCCCTTTATTGGCTAAATCATTTGCAAATATATTCTCCCATACTGTAGGTTGCCTTTTTGTTCTGTGGATGGTGTCCTTTGCTGTCCTGAAGCTTTTTTTTTTTCTTTTCACAGTTCTTTCTTTTATTTAAATTTTTTAATGTTGAGGTATATACAATTAAATGCACAAATCTTAGTGTACAGCTGAATGAATTCTGACATGTGTATACACTCATATAACCCTCTCCCAGATCCAAGATGTCTAACGTGCTCATTTTTTCCCCCTTCTCACTGTTCTTTCCAGTTTAATTCTTCTGAAAAGCTGTCAAGTTGAAATAGTAAGGATACCATTCATTTGGTCATTCTAAGGGATAACTGAGAAAACTTTAATGTTAGGGGAAGGCTGAGATAGACCCTTGGAAGAATGGTAGAGACTCGATGATAAGAAACATCTCAAATCCCTAGATACCTTTTCCCATAAACTATATTATACCTTCTGGATCAAATCTTCCTTATTCAACCTCCCACTCAGAGTCAGCCCTCAGTCAAAGGTCCCCTTGCAATGCTTCTTTAAAAATGTCTGATCCTCCCTTTAATTCTGGACATGAGCATGTTATTTTTGTGGAAATAACACCTGGAAAATTTTGCTTTCCACTTTTAAAATTTAATTATTTACTAATTGTCCTGAAGCTTTTTAGTTTGATATAGTCCCACTTGTTAATTTTTTATTTTGTTTTCTTGCCCGAGGAGATGTGTCCAGAAAACAATTGTTCATGATTTTGTTCAAGAGATTTTTGCCTATGTTTTCTTCTAATAGTTCTATGGTTTCATGACTTATATTTTGATCTTTAATCTATTTTAAGTTTACTTTTGTGTATGGAGTTAGACAATGATCCAGTTTCATTCTCTTGCATATAGCTGTCCAGTTTTCCCAACACCAGTTATTGAGGAGACTGTCTTTTCCCCATTGTATATTTGTGGCTCCTTGATCGTATATGAATTGACCACATATGTGTGGGTTTGCGTTGTGGCTCTCTATTCTGTTCCATTGCTGTGTGAGTCTGTTCTTGTACCAGAACTGTACTCTTTTGATTACTGTAGCTTTGTAGTATAACCTGAAGCCAGAGAGCATAATACCCCAACTTTGTTCTTCTTTCTCAGGATTGTTTTGGCTATTTTGGGTCTTTTGTGTTTCCATATAAATTATTTGGTTATTTGTTGTAGTTCATTGAAAAATGTCATTGGTGTTTTGATGGGGTTATTTGTTGTAGTTCATTGAAAAATGTCATTGGTGTTTTGATGGGGATTGCATTGAATCTGTAAGTTGCTTTGGGCAGTATGGCCATTCTGATAATATTAATTCTTCCTCTTCATGAGCACCAGATAGATTTCTATTTATTTGTGTGTTCTTTAATTTCTCTCATGAGTGTCTTATAGTTTTCCAAGTACAGGTCTTTTGCCCCCTTGGTTATGTTTATTCCTAGGTATTTTGTTCTTTTTTATGCAATTGTAAACTGAGTTGTTTTTCTGTTCTTTCTTTCTTTTTATATGGTTTTATTGACTTTGTATATATGCCTTAAAAAGCATTTTTTTTTAGTTGTTTGTAACTTCCTAGAAAGATATGCTATATATAATGTTTTTGGACTAATGTCTCATTTAATATTATTTTGCTAAGATCAATGCCACCACATTTGACAAATGCAATTTTTTTGCATTTTAATTATTTTTCTTATAGTTGTGATAAATTTGATAATGACCCAATATTAATTAAATTGAAGTAATTTATTTATTTGCCTAGTTTAGTTTGCTTTCACTAGGATAAATTTATGAGAAGGCTAGGTCCAAACTTAGATTTGTCATAGCCATGACAGTGAAATCTATTAAATTCAACCTTAACTTAATTCAAATATCTTTGCTACCATCTGTTAAGTATTAGTGATAAAATATAAACATAGCCTTTTTGGGTATGCATGCTAGGACATTTCCTCAAATACACAATAGTGAGACAATTTGATCAAAATCTCATAAATTATGTGAATTTGTAGTTATCCACTTAATCATAATATGCATTAAATATGTGTTAAAGTAGTAAATATGTGTTAAAGTAGTAAATAAAAAAACCCAAGTAAAGCTTGTAATTGTGCCAGTTATAGCTTCATGTAAGGATTATATCTTTGGGTGATATCTTAATCTCCTAGATCAAGCAAAACTGAGTAGAGGAATTTTGTCATACTTTTCTATTTAACATTTTTGTTATATCACCATAAGAGAAAAGTCCTGGACCAGATGAATTTTGTCTTTTTTAGTTATTCTCCAGTTCTAAAAAAAAACTGGAAAAATTTGGGGCCTAATTAAGCAGAAACAATTGTAATTGCCCAGTTGCACAATTTCACATGCACTTTCCAGCATAAATCATACAATAAGGATGTTTTGTGGATACTTGTATCTTTCCTGAAAGTGGCTTTCCTTGGTATATGATAGTTTTCCAGAATTAGGGGTACCAACTTATCCCAGTTAATCCAGCTCTTCCCAGTTTTTATACTGAAAGTCCTGCATCCCAGTTGGGGCTGTGCCTGTAAACACTTTTTCAAGCACCTAAAATTGTGTATAGTTAGCTCATGTCATGAATCAGTAATTTATGTTCTTCTGGTGATGAATTTCAGATATATTAGATTACTATTTACATTTTAATGTAACATTTATATTGTTTCAAATTCATATTTTATAGTATTTCGCAAAACCTAAAATATGAATATTTAAAATCCATCCTTTTAACTAATCTGAATTATAGAATATTTATGAAGTCATTTTATTTCTTTTAAGTATATATAGTAATTTGGACTAGAACAACTTTCTCATTATGCTTTAATGAAGAAATGAGAATGATTTGTGATTAGTATTTCAGTTGTTTGTATGCAATGCAGGAAAATAATTTCTTTTAGCAATACTTAGATATAAAGAGCTTCCTCTTTTAGTTTTATTTCTCTGAAAGAGTTTAGGAAAACTTATTCCCTTTTAGAGTGGGAATAGAGTATAGTAATTTCAAGTATGTCTTCTGGAATCAAAAGTCATTGGTACAAAGCCTGGGTCTTCCACATATAGTGTGATCTTGGGCAAGTTGCTTAACCTTATGAAGACACAATTTATTGATCTGTAAAATGGTATAATAATTAGTACCTTCCTAATAGGTTGTTATGAAAAGTAAATGAAATAATATAAGGTAGCCATGTGTCATAATGCCTGATACGTGGTTTTCAGTATTTTGGCTATAAGTAGCTACAAGATAAATTGAGCTCAGACTGGAATAATGTCTGCTCTTTTTTTTTTTAATCTGTAGTAGGAATCAAGGTTTTAAAATTAATTTTCCTGTGCATGTGTCATTGTGTTTGATGACTTTATTGCTGGGGAATTCCTATAATATTTGAGATAGGAATTATATTATCTCTGTTCTATTGCCCTTTTAATTGAGAGCTCAGGTGGAAACCAACAGCTAAACTGAGGTTAATTATTTCTTTTATTAATCCATTGTTGTATATAAAATTTTTCTCAGGGGATGGAACAATAAACTATGTTTGCTCATGTTCACTCTCTCATTGTAGATATGTTTTACTAAAGTAAATGTTGGGTTAGTAATTGGTTTCAGAATGATTTAATCAGACAGTGTTTATGCTTTGGTCATAAAGAGCACACTGTGATAGGCTTGCCATCTGTTCAAGATAAAAATGAAATCCCCTTTGAAGAAGTGGGCAGTTGATAGAAATATTTTAATGAGGGTTTGATGTTTTTATATCTATGTGAGAGGGTTATCATGACAGTAACATAAATGTTGTATAGCCTAAGGGCTCAATCTTAGTGTTTTGGTTCTTATTAAATCTCTGATGAGTATTGTGTTTTGAATTTCTGAAGTTGTACACTGAGATGATAGAGTGTAGATTTGGTCCAGTAAAATGTTTATGCCAGTCAAGTTCTGTTTTGAATCTCTGCTTGCTCCTGCAATCCAATAGAATGAGTCTGGTGATTGCCAAGTGTTTTTCTCCTTTGGGGACTGATCTTTCTTTAGATATTGTTTTTAAAAATTATGCCTTATGGTTTTTAAATACTTTCATCTCTTTGGATCTGACCTGTGTTATCCTATAACTCTAACATACAGTAGTTTCCTCACTGATATACATTCTAAAAATATTTCTTTCACTTTTGAGTGACCTTGCTTCTCCTTCCTGACGTTTTGTTTCCAAAACATGAACCAGTTTTAGTATCCTGCACATCTACTGTGATCACTGGTGTCTCTTCAAATTGACGTATTCAGTCCCCATAAACCCAGTAAGAGGTCCGGCCAGGGAGCAATTTTCTAATTTAAGACTGTCACTGCATATTGTTTAGTTTTCCTCAGATTTCTGATTGAGGTTACAAAGATATTATAAAATAAAAAAGGAAGAAGAAAGCTTATCCCCAAGTGTGATATCATGAAGTATATAAACTTGACCTACACTGCAAAAATTTAGTGTATTTTCTTCAATATAAAATGCTATTTGGCACAGTATATGTTTCCAGTGTAATGCTGCTATAGAATAGTTGCCTATTTGTCTGGAGCTATTTGTCAGTTTTCTTAGTATCTGCAGGTGGTAAGTATGCTTCAGAATTCAGAAAAGGAAAATGGTGTGCTCACAGGGATTTCTACAAGGGCCTGACAAAAAACGTGACCTAATTTTTGAATATTTGTGCAACCCAAATGTGCATAATCAGGACCTTTGCTACATTTCTTGCTATTGGGACAGTTTAATCCATCTTAACTGGTTATGGTGGTCACTATTACAGTTTAGATATCAAAAAATTTTCAACATATATTTTATATTCTAATTATTCTATTTTCATTTAAATCAATGTAGTTTACATATATAAGAAGGCAAAGAGAATCGGGTACCTATGAGAAGGAATACTGCTAATGTAAACGTTAGGGTACATGGGTGCACATACTTAGGACAATGGCCTTGCAGATTGGAGAACACATAATCTAAATTATATAAATTAGGGTACTTTTGGATTCATCTCCATTTGGTTCCATAAGGTGAAATGTGTCTTCTTGGGTAAAATTATTTTGTAGATGGTCAATATACCTAACAGTGTGATATGAATATGAAATGGATTAGAGGAATTTTTGATAGCACTTATTTAATATGAAAGCTGAAATTGGTTTATCTTTGATGTATTAATTATCTCATGTTGAGGGAAACTGAGAATTTTTCAACTCTTTAAGAAGGGCAGGCTGCCAAATAAACCCTCATAACGCTTTTCATTTGTGGAAAACTCATGTCAAATTTTCTGTTTGAGCCATAAAACTTTCAAAAACCGATGGCATAAATAGTCAGAAACATTTTATTTTAAAAGTGAGAGCTCATGCAGGGTGTTCACATTTGCTCAGACTGGACAGCCTTTGGAGCTAGAACATCTGGGTCTGAATCCAACTCAGCCACTTACTAGTTAGGATATTTTGAAGAGACTGTGCCTCAGTTTTCTCACCCATAAATTGGAGGCATTTACCTACATCAGATTAATTATGAGGATTTAAGTAAGTTTCTTTTTATGTTTGTCAATCAGCATCTGGTACACAGAACATATATTTAAGTGTCAAAAATACAGATATGCTTCAAATTATAGAAGTATGCTTGCTTATTAAATATATTAGAAAAATAAAAAATTTTTTAGGAAAAATCATCCTCTAAATAGAGCCTTCTTGTGGCATGTGACATTTTTTTGTTATTTTTTCACTCAACATGCATACATGAAAGCAATTATTCAGTAAATTTTCAGCAAGCATCTATATTGTATTGTTCTTTCTAGATGTGAGTTTATTGAGAGTAACAGTAACTTCTTAACAGTCAGGCAGATAACACATTGCACTATTCTATAATGCTGATGAGAGGAGGTAATTAGTGTTATGGCCATAATGTGCATTGAGAGGTTCATATTGGCGAATTCATTGTCAACATCAACATGTGTAGAGAAAAGAAGACAGAGCTGGAACAAACTTTAACATTTATACATTTCTATTGGGGTATAATATATATACCCTCTGTTGTAAGGAATAATTATGCTGCTTAAAAATTAAGTTTTTTAATGATTAGTTAGGTACAGACATAGAATGATATCATAGGGAAGCAAAAGGTGTATGAATGTGACAGAGATTTATTAATATTCACAGGTCTTAGAAGAAGGAGGCACATACACCACACAAAGGGCCATCCAGGAGGTGCCTCATGGGATCAGGCTCAACCGGGTAGGTGAGGAGGTGAGGGAGAGTGAGGTCCCTTGTGAGGGTGGCTTTACTGGGAGTCCAGGAGGAGTATTATTGGTACATTTTAATGTTTTAGGTCACAGAGGAGAGGAAGAAAGGGAACATGTAGCAGGGACCAATCTTATCACACTGGGACACCTAGAGGACTGGGAAGGGTGCTCATAGCCTTCATTAGTACTTTACTGTAATAGACAAGTTTTTAAGATTTAAAGATGGCAAGCTTTGTCTTTGAGGGCCATATGTCTAGTGGCAAAAATAAACAATGAAAATGATCATAAACTAAATAAAACAAGAGGAAATAAAACTGAAAACAATTGGACTCTGTGAATGTATGAAGAACTGTGGTCTGGAGGCTGAAAGACTTTTCCATGGAGACGAGTGGTCCCAAAGGCCAAATTTGGATGAAGGGCATGCAGTGGGATAGGGTGAGGAGGACATTGCTGGGAGTGAGGGCCCCCTAACCAAGGTACTTGTACAGTGCTTGTCATCTTCCTTGTGGATGTTGACACGGCATTGTCATTAAAGGTACAGCCTCATTAAAGTTGAATGTTCACACTAATGCCAGTGGGCTAACAGGAAGTCGGTTTGAATACATATGTTGGGAGTACATCATTTTGAAAGTAGCGAGAACATTTTTACTTCTAGATGTTTACAAGTAAGAATGATTCTCAAGGAGATTGTCTGGAAAATGAGATAAAAAGGAGGAAACCCTGACATCTGCAAGGTGAGAGGGGTGGTTTTGTGGCCAAACTGGGATACAATAATGAGAACCTGACCTCCAGGAAGTAGTGAAAATAAAAGGGAAAGAATACGGAGGAGAGACCTTGAAAAGAATGTGTTCACGCTGATCAGCATGTATCTGAATGGATTGATGTGCATATATTATTCACTGCTTTATGTACTAGTATTCATCTCTATTAATGTGGAAAATAAAAGGTGCTTGATTTATGTCCACTGTGTATTTCAGTCTAAGGATGCCTGACTGATTTAATCATATTTAGTCATGGCGTTTAAAACAGGTTGCAATTCAAAAATAAAACTATGGCTTTTATTTCATGCAGAAAGTGATGTACCTGTGGATTCATGTGAGAACATAGGACATTTTCCTCTCTGATTTTAGAAACTGAGCATGTATTTCAGAGTTTTGTTTCTATTATGTACAACCACATCCTAATAAAAGAAGAGTGTTCACAAAGCCCACAAACTGACCTATGTCACCTTATTCTTGTTCCTCAGAGTTGTATAGTGAAATAAGTACAGTAGGAGGAAATGTGCCTGGATTTGGGGTGACTGTGACGTTCTCACATTGGATTGTGGTTTAGCCTGAAGCATCCAATAAAGTCCTCTTTGAGTTAGATTCCCCCGTCCTCGCTGCTGATCATGGTGAGGTGGTATTGATGGTTAAATTAGTATAGGGAAGTGCTTTTGAAGTTGTATTCCCATCAAACAAAGGGAAATAATAACAAAAGGAAACAGATAAATCCAATTATAAATCATACACAATTAAAAATCAGACACATATGACCAAGAAATGCTCTCTTAGCTCCATAGGGAGCAAATATGAAGATGTTTCTTGCCGTGTTGTTTGACTAGAGTGTTGGAGGCAAACTGGGTGTTCATTATAGGAGGAATGGGTGGGAGAGGGCCTGCCCATCTGGGAATATTATGCCACTGTTAGCAATCAGGAATGGGTTAGATACATTTGTGAAAATAGGGATGAATATTTGAAAATAAAATGCTAAGTGAGAAAAGAAACAGATTGAAGTATATAACACAATTTATTTATGCAAAATAAACATATGCAAACCAATCACCAATAAAAATTTTGTAAGAGCAAAACAACAACAAGAAATTAAATATTTGAAAGTAGTTGCCTGTGGGACTGGGGTGAGGAAGGGTGTAAATAAAGCAAGAGATGAGACCAAAGATTACAGTGTTTTCTGTGAACTGAAGAGTACGATTTGCTGAACTCCGTACTCTTTGGGTCTAATAAGATCTGTCCTCTCCTCTGCTCCTGGCCTCTTCTTTTTGCTAAGTACAAAGAAATAGATAAAATTAAAAAAAGGAAAGCTTGAATGCATACAGTGACCTTTGCTTTTATATTTATCGTACAGTGAAGTGATTTTGATCTGTTTGTACCTGGTATAAATATACTTATGTTTATGTAAACATGTGTGTTAATATTTCTTCAAAAGCAAAGTTCACCTCTTCTTTAAATTTTAACTGTGTTTAAAAACTAGTGGGAGGCATCTGTTTTCCAGAAGCAAAAAGTCTTGGGACAAGAGCTACTTTCTGCATTTTCTTTTGCTGAGGTTGTTTCCTACTTTGGAATATTGCTCAAGGCTCTCAGCAGAAAATCTCCTTGTTCCAGAATCTCATCTGGCTTCTCTGTCTCACCATGCACTGGCGTCTATTGCAATTGTTTTGCTTTATCAATTCCTACCAAATGCTTGATTTTGAAAAAGGCAAAAGGACATTGCCAGTCAGAAGCTTAAGGTTACATATTCACTTTTTAGAATCAACCTATGTTTATCATTAAGATAACAAATTTCTTCAAAATTATTTTAATATTATGCTTCTGACTTATTCCTAGTTTTGAAAATTTATAGTCAGTTTTAGCACAGTTGTCTCACAATTTCATCAGGTATGTTCTTATTTATAAACATTCTCCCCTATCCTCATGTAATAGAAAAAAACCTCACTTTTGATATTTACTAGCTTCATGAGTAACATCTACTTGACTTTCATGGAGCAAAAACATGGATTCCTTTTATTAGTCCTTGAATAGAAAATAATGCAGCTTTAAACAGCTAAAATAAAAATGATTCTGTTAAACTGCTTGCTTTTCTCTTTTCATTGTCTTGGAATTCAATGAATACATTGATTCAGGGAAATCTGGTTGATGTGTACTTCTCCAGAACATTTCTGGCAAGTGCTTTGTTTAACTTATAGGTTGTTGTAATTATCATATTGATTCTTAGCTGCCAATAATGTAATTTTGAGCATAATATTTGCTGTTTTATATAATTCACATATCTATATTCAAGTATAAAGACTCAGAACTATCTTTGAGAGAGTAAAGTATGAGGCAAGAAACTTTTCAGAGTGAGATGTACATTTATGTTCACAGTGAGGAAACGGGACTATTTTATTACTGATATATCCCCAAGTTTTTGCCACTTTTAAAGGGTAGCCATCAACAGTAATTAGGCTATTCTGATTGGAACTGCACTATTAATCACCCTAACAAGGGAGGTATACAACAAAACATTAGAAGGTAATAGAATAAATTGGGAAATATGCTTAAATTTTAGGTAAATCATTGAAAGAGAGCCAGTGTTTCTGTTTTGAGTTGTGTGGCCTCAGAGTATTAGAAATGAACTTCTCAGAAAACTTTTGGTTAATCTATTTTCATGAAACAAGTTGTATAGTACTAATGTTTCCTATTTTTGTTAGTGATATACATGTAACAGAGTTGATAAACAGCAGAAACCAGAATTTTCCGGTATCACATTTTGTTAAATTCTTACAGGAATCTTTTCCCTTAATCACATTATGAGCCTTTCCTCATTCATTTATTCAAGAAATATTTAATGAACACCTTCTTTGTTACCTGTATGTTCTAGATGCTCAGAGCACACCAGAGCCCCAAATATTCTGGTCCCCCTGAATATTCCATTCTAGTGAGGGGAGAAAGAGAAAAATAATAAACATGATAAATGAGTGAATTATATTGTATGTTAGAATGTGATTCGGTGCTATGGCAAAAAATAAAAAAATAAAACACCGAACTGGAGTAAAATAAAGAGGTGTAGGAGACCTAGAAGATAGGGAAGAGGTTGGAAGGATGCAAGACTAAATTGGTTGTCATTGAGCCAGTAAAATGCATGACAAGACTAAAGAAATGTGAGGAAGTTGCCAAGGAATATTTGGGGGAGAGTTTTCTTAGCAGAGAAAAGAGCTTAGAACACAGGTCCCAAGGCAATGAAGTTGTCCTAGGGTGTTTCCACAGCAAGAGGCCAGTGTGGTTGGACAGCATTGGGGAGCGGGGAGTAGAGATAGAGAAGTGATGGAAGGGCTAGAACTTGTAGAGTCTTGGGGCCATTGTAAGAACTTTAGATTTATTATAAGTAAAGTAGAGAATCACTGTTTGATTTGAAGTGGAGACTTGACATGATCTAACTTATGTTTTAAAAGGCTAAACCTGGCTTCCACATGAAGAACAGGGAGGCTGAACTTGAAGCAGAATGTGGTGCAGTAAACCTCAGGCAGAAGAGGTTGGTGGCTTGCATAGCAATGGAAAGTGGTAAGATTTGATTGAATTTTGTAAATAATTTAAAGGTAGAGCAATATAATATCTGAGTGGTTAGATACAAAGTGGGAGAAAAAGCAATGAATCAAAGAGAATTCCAGAGCTTTGACCTGAACAGCTGGAAGGATCAAATTGCTAACAACTGAGATAGGAAGGCTCCAGATACAGCATGTTGAAGAGGAAAATCATGAGTTTGGTTTTAGAAACATTGAACTTGAAATGTCTATAAGACATCCAAGTATAGATTTTGAGCAGTCAGTTGGATATATGAGTTTTGAATTCAGATGACTGGTCTAGGAAATACAAATTTGGGACTTGTCAGCCTATCAGTGGTACTTTAGAGCTGTGACTGGATGTGAGTCCACGGAAGTGAGTAGATAAGGAGAGAAGAGACCAAAGGCTGAGAACTCCAATGTTATGAGCTCTGGAACAAGAGGGGAGACTGGCCATACATGATAAGTATGGCATGAGGAAATTCAAGCAAGTGTGTTATCCTGAAAGCAAGAATATATTTAACTGTTGATCAAAGATTGAAAGGATAAATAATTACACAGAACTAGCTCCTGACTGTCTATAAAATTTTTTTGGAAGATATTTTCTTTTGTATTGCTTAGTGAATGTTGCATATAAAGCCACAAATTCCACTGAGAGTAGGAGCAGGTAAAAGCTTGTATCTTTTGAAGGATTATAATGGTTCCCTTTAAAAAAAAAATAAGAATCTCAATGTATAATTTATTTATTTATGTTATACTTTGTTCTGTAAATTAAAAAAAAAGAGTTCAAGTCAACGTTTAGACATGAGGTATGAAAGAAGAAGTAGTAAGATAATAGTATAAAGCCAAATGAAATATTAGGGGGCAGAAACATAATAAAAAGTAGTTCTCATTTGTAAGAGGGAATCACAATTTTGGCTTGGAACTTCCAGTAGCTAGAACTAACAGAAAATAAGCATTTGAAAGAATTATTGTGTGTGTAAGATAAGAATAAGAATGATTTCTCGTACTGATATCATAGAGAAATTTTCTTCATGCATCCTCATAAAAGGGCTCTGTATGTTTTAACACCTGGTTTAATCAAAAACACCCTTGTGATAGCAAGCACATCATATTCATTACCTTATTTCTCATTTTTCTTCTTTTGAGATCATAATATCCTAGAAATTTCTTCAAATCATTCCATGAGGAACCAAATCAGTTCTATTTTTGTCTGGATTGATCTAAAGATAACACTACATGTTTGAATTATAGTGTGAATCTCTCTTGTCTATTCCCTTTTGATTCAATTTACGCATGTGTCTAAAAACTGTATGTTTAGCTGCAAATTTATGATAATTGGGGATGATGTGAATGTTTACTAGACAACTCTTTAGATTTTTCTTTATCATTCCTTTTGGTGGAAAAGCAAAGATGGTAATGTCAAGACATTTCTAGGAAGGGAAATGGTGTCTTTACATGTGTGTACTACATTTAAATCACTTGTTTCTTTTGAGACTTGACGAAGCCTGTTATACTCTTCAAGCTAGATTTTCCCTGCTGGACCTTTATGCTGGGAGTGGCACCAATTCTTGTGCCATGTTGAAGGGAGGAGACTACATTCTTTTAGCCACTCAGCCATCAAATTATATTCTAATGTTCAGTGATGTTTTAAAAGTGCTTTTACTACTATAATAGTGCATTTGAATTTGATATTGTACCATGTCTTTGAACTAGTCCTGCTACTAGAGTAGAGAAAAGAAGAATCCCAGAAGGAATTGTTCATAACTTCCTTTTCTGAGGGAAACATTGTTATTGAGTGTTAAAAAGCAACTTGCCAAAATACCTGCAATTTTTTTTCACCTCTACTTAATTAGAGACTGGCTGGAGCTGAGAGGAGTTGGAGAAGTAGCAGGAATATAAGGAAAGGCATTATGTTCAATTATTACAACTATGTGAGGTTTATTGCATTTAGAGAAAATATAAAATGGAGGTAGGCTGTCACAGGCAACTAAAGATTCATTTTTTAGTTGTTGGGTAGATGCTAGTGGAGTTATAATATTGCATAATACACATGTGACAAACATTAATATTTGAAATCAGTAACAGATAAAATATAGAGATAATACATTTTCTGTCTTGTCCCTAATACACAACAAACAGTATATATCTGAAATATTCTTCAGAGGATGGGAGAACCATTTTCTTAGAAAGTGGAATCTGACTCTTGAAATAGAAAAAGAATTACACGGAATTTTAAAAATCTCATTAACAACACACTTACTGAAATGCTATTTTACAAGTATAACTTGATAAAAAGAAAGAAAATAAATTTGATGCCATTTCACCAACAGTCATGATGTAACATTGAAATGTGTCATTAGGATCTACTTGTATGCTAACCCCTCAGCATTCCATGTATCAGGCACAGTTATGCAAACAATAACAATTCATATACTTTGAGCAGTAAATCTAATCCAGGCATAAGAGAGAGAAGATAAATACAGATACCTGTTTAGTTATTTGTAAATTATGGATATGTATACTTAGTTCATTGACTTGATATTGTCATTTAGTTGCTGACACAGGATGTACCCTTGTATAATGGAGAGCATTTCATCAGCATTTGATTGAACAGTATTTATTACCTCTGCTCAGGTCTTCCTTGTCACCTCATTGATTGCGTATTTTCTACTCACTCTTAGTGGATTTCCTTAGTGGAACACTTTATCTCACTCTTAAGTAGCTCCCATTGTTCCAGTACACAGTTCAGTGAGTCAAGTTGATAAAGCATTAAGATTGTAAAACATTGCTGGTGACTTAAAAAAAAAGTAATATTTAGATGAGAAATATTCCTTAATAGATACTGAAAAACATCCATTATAGTAGAACTGTAGTTTCGTGTGACTTATATCAGCACAGCTAAGACTGGATATAGTTTTTAAGCTGCCCATCTCAGTACTGTTGAGTTCACAGTTAAATCTCCCATTTATTTACTTTTTCCAGTAAATTTTGGGTATGTTTCATATCTTCTCTTTCCATACTTATGCAATTACTTTCTTGAACATAAATACATGTTTTTGAACTCATCTTCTGAGTCTGAGATTCAAATTTTCGTAGTGATATTAAATCTTGGTTTTATTATATTACTCTGTTTTCCAGCTCTGTGAAGTTTGCATGTTTGATGGTAATAAATTTTACATTTTAATTATAGCTAAAATCATTAGGCTAACTGTTAAAAATAAGTGTATTATGTGTATATTTATAAAATCCATTTAATTTTCATAGTATGGGTAATGGGCAAAGTCAAGCAGCTACTGCAAGTAAAAAGACACCTTTGAAACAAATGTTGGCTCATGTAAAGACAATTGAAATATCTACAAACTCTGAAAGGTCAGTGAAAAAAAAGTGGACTGAAGGAGAATTGAGCAATATCATACAGAGTGCTCAAAAGCAATATAGAATATTAAAATGTCCCTGCAAATGTTTATGTCAGACATTTTCCATTACATTTTAGTCCTTAACTATTTCCCACAATACTTATTATTATAGCTACAATGAACATAACCTATTAATCTGAATTATCCCTTGTCTTAGCAAACAAAAATTATTGCTAAAGCTGTGCACAGTCTTAATTTATCTGGTTCGATCCGCTGAAAGAACGTCCACGAGCCGTAGTAGAAAGTGAAAGTAAATTTATTAAGGAGTGAGAGGAGTTACAAATATAGGAAAAACAGAATAGAAAAGCAGGGAAGTCCCCTTTCTATTAAGGGGACTTTACCCAAGAATTACCGCTAGGCTGGCTGGATCATCACCAAGGCATTGAGAAAGGAAATCATCATCAATGCAGCATGGGTCGGCTTCTGCCCAACACCTCTAGGCTGGCTGATTTTATCATCACCAAGGCATTGAGAAAGGGAATCATCATCAATGCAGCATGGGTCGTTTTCTACTCCGTCCCAAGATCTCACCTGACTTCCCTGGATGGCGTTTTTAAGGCTGTTTCACACAAAGGTGGCTCTCTGCCAATACATTCGGCATGTTGTCTTATTCCCGTGTGACTAGCCTCCTTTGCACCCGGATCCTGGCCAAAGATACCGGGTGCAAAGTGGGCTACACGTCTTATCTTAAATAAACACTTCTCCGTTCTCCTTGAGAGCACTGGCCAGGTGCCCAGAAAGAGAAAGGGAGTCTTAGGTCATGCCAGTATACAGGCAGGGTTTGAGCCTTACTTAACTCAAGCCTTTCCAGATCTTTTTAAACAAAAGATTCTTCTCTTACATCCCTCAATAATCATTAATGTATGCAGTAAAGTTACAAAATGATTTCTAAAATATCTTCTGGTTTAAAGTAATTTTCTTTATCCCTGGGGAAATGATTGTCAAAGACTACATGAAGTATTTCCTTAGAGCCAATAGGGAACAATAAAGAGCATAAAACGCCAGCTTTCACTGTATGGGTTTATGTATTTATTTATTATTTCATTTCACAGATGTTTATTTAGTATCTTCTATGCTGGGGATACATGGTATCTTCCTCAAACATTTCCCCATCTGGTAGTGTTCAGTCTCTTCTGCAGCCAGAGTTGTGTGTGATTCCTTGTTCTGACCCGGTTATCATCTCTCCAGTGATCTAATAGGAGGCACCACTTAACATATATTGTGAAAGCGTCTTAATGTATATTGTGAAAAAAGGTTCTGTTGGACACTGTGATGCTCACAAAGCACTATCAGAATGCAAATATCTGAGTAATGCAATTATTGGGTAAACCTAGCATCATCTTTGAAAGGACAGTTTTTTCAGTTTACCACTATTGAGGAATTACATCATAGGAACGACACACATCATTTTGGTCAGTGTGTGCTTTATTAAAACATTTGAAGGACCACTAAGCTCCTGGTCCTAGAATACAATGTATGGAGGGAAAAATAGTTTGTTAAAATGTTATGTTAAAGTTTAGAGATGAAGTTGAGTATGTTTGGAAATTGCTTCTTTATTAGAATATATAATTTTTATTTATTTGTGTAATTTTTAATTTTTGGTGTTCTGTAAGTAGCATGTAAATACCCTAAAAATAAGATTTTGTTTGTTGTGTTCATGTCTCTATCCCAAGGCCTTGTACAGAGCAGGTGCTCTCAACATTGTTTTCCCCAGTGATTGAAATGGAAATTAGAATTCTCTTTAGCAGAAATGAAATCAAGTCAAAACTTCTCTCACATATGTTAAATGATTTAGGAGTCACAGAAAGGTGAGAAAGGGCAACTTATTACAGTGAACCCTTGGGCATCAAAAGGCATTCTGCATATCTGTTTTGTAAAGGACAGAGATATTTGAAAGACAGAAATGACATCCTTTCTTCCACTGCTAATTTCATAGTTGTTTGATACAAATGAGGTCCAGGTATATGAGTTGAATCTTGTTGTCAGTACTTTACCCCAAACATTAAAGTCATTCTTATTAATAGACTTAAACATAGTCACATATGGTGAGAAGTCAGCATCCATTTGTTGAACTAATACCACTTCTTAAAGGCAAGCAGAGCCTGAAATAGGAATTTGGTTGCCTGTGATTTCTTCAGGAAATGTTTTACAGGGAAAACCTTTATGGAAGGAAGTGACACAGGAAAAGGTCAAGAGGGAGAAAGGAAGGGAGCAAGAGCTAAGCAAGGACATTATCTTAGACGAAGTCTGGCCTTGGTCTGATGCATGGAGGCAGGGTATGTGCATGGGGCTTTGGGGTGTGGGGGACTCTGGCACATTAACTGCACCAAAGCTAAGGTGGTTGACTTCTGGACCCCAGAACCATTCAGTGACTAACTGGGGGCTGTGGCTGGGGAGAAGATGGGGAGGGCAAGGAAGCTTCTACCGGCTGAGGGCCAGTTTGGAGAAGGGAGGAGCTATGAGCTCTTAACTATAAAGGCAGTGGGCATCTACCCTTGTTCCCAGGGTAAGGCTGAGGTGAGGCACTTTGAGTTATGGTCTTTTCAAATATCAGGACCAAAAGAGTTTGATGAAACACTGTTAAGAAAATAAAAATTACAGGAATTATAGTGGCGGATGTAGACTTCACCTTTTTCTGACACAGGTTGTATTTCCTGTAAGACAATAAAATTATAAATGATTTAACTGGATAGAGATAGAAATTCTCTATTGATTTATATCAAAACTCATGGCACCTCATACTTTATCACCATTTGCTTTACCTCTGATGATAGCTCCTGTCAGGCCACAGCTCGTCATGTGCCTGAGGTTGGGATGCCTGGAAGTGACAGTTCTATGATGAGAACTTACACTAAATCAAAAGCAAGATCAGGTTCAATTTCTCTGCAATGGACTCTTGAAATGCTCAGAAGAACAACTGTTGCAGGAATTAAGGTTCTCTGGCTCTCTGAATTTTCCTCGTAGCAAGGAACACTGAGTTTTCATAAAAGTCTCTATGTGGGTTTTACCAGATCCAGAAGAGCTTGTATTTGCTTGATTCTTTTAGTTGCAGTAGAACCAGTCTCTGGGTGATTCTATCATCCATGATTCACTGTAACATTTGTTTGTTTGAATGAATGTTTGTCACACGTGAAATTCTGTTGATGGCAACAGTCAATCAATGATTACTACCATGCTTTCTAAAATGGGTGGATCCAGAAAAAATATTCATTTATAAATTACCTCCATTTTAATTATTTTGTTAGTTATTATTAGTTAACTAATTTTCAGTGCACCAAATTTTTTAAATTCCTTGGTCATCTTACATATTAAGATTCATTGGTCATCCCATACTCTGTTTCAAGTCTGGAAAGTGTGATACTATTATGACACGTAAACCACAGATGTCATTAGTTTATATTTATTGAATAATGATTGGACACAAATTATATTTAAAGTATATTTTAATGATTTAAAAATATAACTATATTATGGAATGTTTATATTAGGAAAAACAATAATTTATAATGTTATTATCCATATCATTTTGTTTTTTTCCTTCCAAAATCATTTGATCTTCATAGTTGTAAATAGAATTGGTACAGTTTTATAATCTGCTTTAGCACCTATATCATGAACATGGCCCATGTCATATATTATCTACAACCACTGTTTAAAGCATATCTTTTTTTTTTCTGAATTGCACATCACATGCTCATTGGAGAAAATGAGAAAGAATAAAAGGTTCATTCTAGTCCCACTGCGTTGCCCCATTCTCCCACCCTGACCCCATGGCTCACAGTCTGGACCTTCTTCTTGAGTGTCCCTGGCAAAAGATTCTGTTCTGATGACCTCTCTTGGACCCTGGTTAAGCTGGGGTCATGTCTCCAGTACTTGTGCTGGGGAAATCATTCGGTTGGCTTCCTAATAGTGTCTGAGGTGTATACTTCAGCAGCCCTACCTCCAGCTTCCCTGTTTGTTGACCCTACCTTGGCCTCTGTCAGAACAGGCTAATTCTTGACTGGTCTGTGTCCACCATGTCTATGACGTCAGACACTGGGTCTTCTCATTGGCTCCTTTCCTTAGAATTGCCAGCTTAGAGGAGTAGAGACTGTAATTTGTCCAACTGCTTTGACTAAGTCAAATTTCTTCTGGCCAAGTCTTACTGATAAGTACTCAATGATAATTAATTCATTATATATATTTAAAACCAATAGGTAACCTAACCATAATTATTTTGAATGTTACCTCTGTTTGCCTAAAAAGACACAAAGTAACAAATATTCTGTTGAAAATTCCCAGCATGCAGGCTGATGCTTGGTCTCCTTTTCTTATACTCCAAGTCGAGATGATGAAATTAGAATTTTAGAAATCTCATAAACAAATGGTCATGTGACTTGTTTCTTTAGGGATTTGCTTGTTTATGTATTTTATTTTTCATTTTTAACTTTAATTTTTATTATTGAGATATAATCAACATATAACATAAGTTTACTGTATACAGTGGTGCGCAACGTGATTTTATACACATATATATTGCAAAATGATTACCACAGTAAGGTTCGTTTAACATCTCTTATCACCTCACATAATTATTGTGTGTGTGTATGGTAAAAATATTTAAGATCTATTCTCTTAGTAACTTTCGAGTATATAATACAGTGTTGTTAACTCTAGTCACTGTTATATACATTAGATCCTCAGAACTTACTCATTGTGTAACTGGAAGTTTGTATCTTTTGACAAACCCCATTTCTCCCACCCCCAAGCTCCTGAAAACCACCATTCTATTCTGTTTCTATCAGTTTGGCTTTTTTAGTTTCTGCATATAAGTGAGACCATACAGTATTTGTCTTTTTTCTTTCTGGCTTATTTTAGTTAGCCTAATGCCCTCAAAGTTCATCCTTTTGTTGTCACAAATGACAGAATTTCCTTCTTTTTGATGCTGAATATATTCCATTGTGTATATACTCCACATTTTCCTTATCCATTTACCCACTAATGAACACAAGTTATTTCCATGTCTTGGTTGTTGTGAATAAGGTGGCGATGAACATGGGTGTGCAGATATCTCTTGGAGCTAGTAACTCATGTCCTTTGGGTAAATACCCACAAGTGGGATTGCTGGATGGTATGGTAGTTTTATTTTGAATTTTTTGAGAAACCTCCATGGTGTTTTCCATAGTGGCTGCGCTAATTTACATTGCTACCAAGAATGCCCAAGGGTTCCCTTTCCTCCACATCCTTGCCAACAATTGTTCTTGTTTTGATAATAGCCATTCTAAGAAGTGTGAGGTGATACCTCATTGTGGTTGCTTTGCATTTCCCTGATGATTGGTAATGTTGAGCATTTTTTCATGTATCTGTGGCCTTAACTATAGTGTTTACATTTAATAAGCTGTAAGAGGAATTTACAAATAAAATATCATCTTTATCATTCACATTGCAAAATATTCTCCATTTATTAATAATATTTTTACAGCACGTATTTTACCTTTTCATAATTATTGATAAAATTTGTACGTTTTTGTAATGACATTTACATTTACAACAATTGAGACTTAGTTGTTTGTTGAAAGGCTTTCACTACTAGGCAATTTTCCTCCACCTCAGTTTCTCGATTAATTTCCTCCACCTCAGTTTCTCCATTCACCTATTTCTGAGTTCTGTATTTCAGTCCCACTAATGGCTATCCAGAATATATCTCTAGGCAGCTTTAAAAAAAAAACATGTTTATTTTATGAGAGAGTGTCCCCTTCCTTCATATGTGGAATGTTCATTTTTGTTTTGTTACAGAATGTCTAACTAATTACATTTTCAGTCCTTAAAACTTTGTAGTCATGTTTCATAATGTTCTTTTCAAATTATAAGTCAGAACAGCCTGAGGCTTGTTTGGTATATTTTTCTTTTGTTTTTCTACCTGGATACTTATAAGATTCTTTTTTTTTTTTTTTGGATTTGATGCTCAGATTTTTTTGTGAGAGTTTATTAGGATTTTATCTATATGCATTAATTTCATTCATGAAAAGTTTTAAGTCCCTTTAATATGCAAATTTTAGCCTTTGTCTCAGGGATATATGTATATATATATACACATATATATACACATATATATAAATATACACATATATGTATGTATATATTTATCACATTTGATTGTTGCTTTTATCCCATTTTTATGGTCTCCTTTTCAGTGATATCAAATAACCATTTTTGTCTTCTATACCTATCATATTTTCTCTTGTAGTTTTCATGTTTGTCCTATTTCAGTGCATTTTGATAGTTCTGATAAGTTGATTAATTTCTTATCTTGGATTACATAGTGGTAGTAAATTGATTAATTTAATATATTAAATCTTGGATTAAATCATCCTTTTATTGTCCAAAGGATGTTATTAAATTCTTTTCTGGTGGGTTTTGCAGAAGAAATTGTTGATGAAAGGTATTATTAGCTCTGTGATCCAGTAGTTGGGATAAGGGCATTCCAAATAAACAAACTTTATTCAGTACAGTTTGTTCTCTGTATCCAGTGATGCTTCTTTGGCAGGAGTCAGCTTTCCACACTTAATTCTTTACTTAGCCTTCATTCTAGGTGTGTGTGCATGTTGTGGGGTGGTATGATAACTGTCCTGTTTGGTTCTACTGACCCCTGTGTCAGGGATAGGCCCACCATTGGCCCTCTTTTTAGTTCATGTGGTTGTATATGCCTTTGACTGTAGCAGCTGTCAAAATCGTTGTGAAATGTTTTCTATCTATCATATATTTATCTTGTATTGCCAGCATTCACACTTTAAATTTGAGGTGTTCAAAGCTCTTTTGAACCTCTTGTGTCACTCCCTCAAAGATTGTGGCCTGGGAATGTCATTTTGCCTCTTGTGGTTTCTTCTCAATTTTATTTATTTTTGATCATTTCAATTTTGAGGGAAGCAATAGTTAGATCCCTGTACCGATGTCATAGTTTGCCAGAAGTACCCTAACTACCATTTTTATTATCTACATAATGTTATCAATTGATGTCCTTACCATTTAAAAATTTTTGTACATTTAGATCGGATTTACTCTTTGTACAAATGATTTTTTTTCTAATATTCTGATGTGACAAATTTATTTTTCTTTGTTGAGCTTTTTCTGTTGATGGTACTGGTAATTGCTTGTTTCTGGTTATATCTTTAGATAGTAAACATTTTGAGAAATGAGATTTCATGGTTTCTCAGTACAATCTGTATACTCTTATACACTCTGAAAGACAAACAATATGTGTGTCTGAAGACATAGGTGGGTGAAATACATAAAAATAGAGACATGGGTCAGTTGTCTCAAGTTGTTGTTAGGATGCAAATCAGGTCACTAGAACTCTGAAAAGAGTTGCCCTTTGTTAAGTGGTCTGATTTTTGACTACAGTGCACAGGCTCATCTGCCCTGCCTTGCTCTCCCCAACTGGGAAGCCCTTCTCATTTCCACATCATTATTTCTGGCATAGAAAGCACATGCTATTGTTTGTAAAAGCTTGGGCTTGTAGGCTATTCATCAGAACCTTGATCACTGACCTTTTATCTGCAATGCTTGTTATCAAACATGTAACATAGAAATTTCTGTTCTCTCTCAGACACTCAAATCTGTGCAATTTCAATAGGTTCTCAAAAATGAAATGCTATAAAGAAAATACCCTGACCTCCTGTGTTAACCAACCGCATAGAAGCATATAAAATGTACATTTCCTAAATCCCTTAATGTTGTAAGCTTTAGAAAGTAATTAGTTGCCTTTCTAGATACTCTTAATTCCTCACAGGTTTTCAGAGACTCAGAATGACCCTATTTTTACACTTTTCAGGGACTTGTGCTATCGCTTCATGCATCTCCAAAGGCTCATTGCATTATGTTATTTATGGTGCTCTTTTATTTGATGTATTACCTTCTGCATATTGCAGCATATGTTTCCTGTGCCAGTTATATCAAAATGAAAGGATCAGAGAAGATTTTCCCTAATGGCTTACTATGTTCACATATTGTTTGTTGTTCATAGCCAACACTAACTATGCCTATTTTTTTTTTTCTGGAGTTATTTCACTGTTTTCTATGGTGATTAGTTACATAATTTTTTGTTGAAATATGTTAGAAACCTGAAGAATAGAAGTTGTGAAATCAGGAAATGTTTGGAAGGAAATCAGATAATTAGACTGTTGACATTCACAGCAAAAAAGAAATTTTTGTTTAGCTGAAATCTAAATCCTTAGCTAGGGTAACTTGGGGTTGGCAGAGATGCTGGAAAAACAACACTCTACCTTAAAGATTCTAAGAATGCATTCTTTTTTTTTTATAATTTATTTTGGTATCATTAATCTACAATTATATGTGCAATATTATGGTGATTAAACTACCCCCTTCATCAGGTCCCCCCCACATATAGTCACTGTCCATCAGTGAAGTGAGATGCTATAGAATCACTACTTGTCTTCTCTGAGTTGTACAGCCCTCCCCGTGCCCCCTCAACATTATGTCTGCTAATCGTAATGCCCCTTTTTCCCTCTTATCCCTCCCTTCCCACCCATCTTCCCCAGTCCCTTTCCCTTTGGTAACTATTAATCCATTCTTGGGTTCTGTGAGTCTGCTACTGTTCTGTTCCTTCAGTTTTTTTCTTTGTTCTTATACTCCACATATGAGTGAAGGCATTTGATACTTGTCTTTTTTGGCTTGGCTTATTTCACTGAGCATAATACCCTCTAGCTCCATCCATGTTGTTGCAAATGGTAGGATTTGTTTTCTTCTTATGGCTGAATAATATTCCATTGTGTATATGTACATCTTCTTAATCCATTCATCTACTGATGGACACTTAGGTTGCTTCCATTTCTTGGCTATTGTAAATAGTGCTGCAATAAACATAGGGATGCATCTGTCTTTTTGAAACTGGGCTGCTGCATTCTCTAAGAATGCATTCTTATTCTTAAAATATAGAATGCATTTTGTGAGAATAGCACATGTAAGACCAACTTGTGGAACTGTGTTTTTATAAAAGTTCGTACAACCCAAATCTCTCCATTATAGAACCTTTTGTTCTCTCTCCCCCACAGTTGGTGGTCTTTTTAGAGTTCTCTCTCCTTTTGGATCATCTTTCTCCCTGAATTAGTTCTTTCAGAACTGCATGCAACTGGCAACCTGGAGCTGTCTCTCCTTTGGGACAAGGCTCCTTCAACTTTGGAAGTCAAACGTGGTCATACAGGGCACAGAAGAAATGATAAAATGAGAGGCTTTAGTGAGAAAGCTTTTATTGGTTTATCGTTTTATACCTCTAATCACCACCAGAATATTAAGAGATATGGGGACAGGATCAGGAGGTAAGCCTAGGAAATAATACAAAAGATAGTTGACATTTACTGTGTGCTCATTACCAGCCAGTGATTTTCTAAGCCCTTTTCACTTAGTAAAATATTTAATTCTTATAAGAACTTGACCTATTCTCCTTATTTGCTCACAGGGCTAAAGGAGTTCATGACCCATCTGGCCCAGCCCTCTCAGTAGTAGGAGAGAAGATAAGAATTCGGAGCCCAATAATTATTCATAATAAGAAATATTCCTCTGCCAGCTATTCTCCCTTGTGCATTTATTCTTTGGCACCTGCTGGGGAGATAACATGTAGGTTGAGGATTTGAGGAGTCAATCTTTTTGAATCTTTCAAGCCCAATGTTTTCTCTATTTCAGGGATGTTCTTACTATGGAGATTAAAAAAGGAAAAACCCTGCAAATCTAAGTACGTGTTAAGTTCTCTGTATAAAAGGGCTTCTTTTTCACTTGTTGCTGTAAATGAAACCTCTTAGTTTGATTGCACTCTTTAGTTTCTGGTACATACAGGTAAAAGACTTCATTCATAATTTTACTACAACTCAGAAGTTGGGACCTTGATTAGTTTCTTTTAGTTGATGCTAGAGGAAATTAATGAGAATAACTTTTTCCTTTTCTTTTCTAAGGGCTTTCTGAATCTACTTGGGAGTTGAAGTTACTTAATGGCCATTTCAGAATCTATAATTCATCTCTCTTAAAAGTTCTTTTAGGATACTAGTATGAGTAATAGATGCTACAAATGAGTATGCATAGTCAAACATTTTCTCATAGACTCTCGCCTGGACTTCTCTGAACATACTTGACATGGAGTGTTTCAAATGACATTTACTGACAAATTTGGATCACAGACACATTTTGGATTCAGATATTTTCTTGTGCCTTTGTATCAATTGGATTATGTGGGAATCTACAAGATTCTGCTTCAGGTGTGAGGAGTGAATAAACACACATATACACACATGTTACACTTGTGACCTCTAGTTCCTAGTTTTTGGAATGACATGGAAATCCTGCCTTTCTTCTTAAAAATGATTTTTGTATCCAGGGAAATGGGCCTGGTTATTAGTCTGAAGATTTTTTGGGGGGCAATAGCTTGGTGAAAAGTCAAAGAACAGGAGTTTATTTTTGCTCAAGATCCTTTTGTTTTCTTGGATTATACTTTACTGTTAAATGCTCACTTGTTTAACTAATCAATGCCATATTGGCATCAGCTAATGCGAAACTCCCCCTGCTACCTGAAGTCTAGTCTACTATTGTTTTCAATACTACCATTCTCCTTTTTTACTTGCCTACATTTAGAGGAACAGTTTCATTACTTCCTAGAAAAAAGTGGTCTTGGCCCTTTTTGAATGGTATTATTGCAGGTCAGCAGAAATATTAATGATTTAACACAAGCACATGGGTTTTCGGAATTCAGGAAATACTTCGTTGGCTTCTTTCCTGGAGATGGTAGGCCATGAAGATACAATAAGGTCAAAAGAGAGTAGTAGCCAATTAAAAGCATCTTCATAGCAAAAGTAAACATAACAATCTCAAACTGGAAATAACCCAAATGCCTATGAGAATGGATAAATAAATTGTTACATAGTCATACAGTGGAACGCAGCTTATCAATAATAATTTTAAAAAATGTGATAATGTGGCTAATGCTGACAAGCCTAATATTGGATAAAAGGACCCATAAAAAGAAGAAATACATATATTGTATGATTCCACTTATATATAGTTTTAAAAAACAGGCAAAACTTAATTGATTTTGTTATAACTTGATACAGTGGTTACCACTGGGGCCGTCTGTCTGAAACAAGGTGCCAGGCTTTCCGGTGTTCTGTTAATTCTCTTTCTAGGTTCTTATTTCTTGAATGGATTCACCTGATGAAAATCCATTGAGCTGAACTTTACTATTTGTGTATTTTCTGTTGTTTGTTGTATTTCCATAAAAATTTTTATATTAAAAACAAAGGTAGCAATGCAGAGCCAAGGGCATTGTGTCAAGCCTCAATACGATTTTGGTTCACAAGCCAACATGTGAAGTATTCTTATTTTAACAAGTGTCCTTTTACTTAAATGAAATATCCATCTACTCCAATTTAGGTGTCATATGATTGACTTGCTCTCTGATTTTTGAGAGGCTTTTAAGAGCAATGTTGAGTAAGGTCCAAATGGTATAAAGGGGAGAATAGGACTAAGGTTTTAGAAGCCCATCTATGATTAGAAATAGAGTAATAGCAGGAAACTACTGATCTAGATTAATAATGATACTAATTTATCAGCCTGTAATTTCTGGATAATTTTTGATTTTTTATTTATCTTCCTGTTGCTAAATTGTCTTTTCTGAATATTATTTTACATATTTTCATTGTTACTTTGTTAGAAAGAAGAAAGAATCTGCATGGATAAATGACATAAACATATTCTCTTTGCAAATGACCAAGGAAAACTCTTATTCATAGCTAATACCTTACTGAACATGTGTGAATGGATTTTATGCCAGCATTTGCTTTTTTTCCAAGTGAGGTAACTTGGGGAAATTTTATAATAGACTTTATTTTTTAGAGCAGTTTTAGATTTATAGAAAAGTTGAGAAGCTAGTACAGAGGGTTCTCATATATTCCACACCCAGCTTTTCCTATTATAAATATCTTAATGATAGTGTGGTGTATTGTTAAAATTAATGAATCCAGAATTGTACATTATTATTTATTTAATGTCTGTAGCTTATTTAGACTTTTTTTAGTTTTTCTGAAAAGCTAAAGAAATCTGTTTCTCTATTCCAGGATCCCATTTAAGATACCACATTACATTTAGTTGTCCTGTGTCTTTAGGCTCCTTTTGGCTGTGACAATTTCCCAGGTTTCCCTTGTTTTTGACAACATCGACCATTTTGAGATGTACTGGTAGATATTCTATAGGATGCCCATTACTAGAATTTGTCTGATAGTTTTCTCATAAGACTGGGGTTCCGGGTCACTGGAAGCAAGACCACAGGGGTGCCGTTGTCACTACATCCTACCAAGGGCACATACTGTCAGTATGACCCATGACTGCTCCTGCTGATCATGGTCAACTGGCAGAGCGAGTGCTTGTCAAGTTTCTCCACGATAAAGTTACTCTTTTTCCCCCTTCCATTGCTTTAATAGGAAGTAAACCACAAAATGAATTACTTTCCTCTGTATAACCAGGAGTCCACGCTATTTGAAGAACAAACTTTTCTTGTTTTTAAGGAGACAAAAATGATAGGGATGTAAATGACATCATCATCATCAAAATTTTTAACATATTTATGTTTCTTGTGCCATTTTTCCATTGTGTTATTGCTTTTTTTTTTATTGCTGTGGAAAATGATTAGAGCAGATGATACCAGTTATCAGATTACCTGATATTTTGAGAATGTTTGTGTAATTGACTTCTCATTCACTTAATCTATTTGGAAATGATTTTGAATTATCCACAAAACCTAACTAGTGCATAGATCTTTAAAAATAGTTAGTGGTCCTAATATCTTTATGTTATATTATTGCATTTTATACAAAAATATGAAATGCTTATCTTTACAGAAATGCTTATAAATTCTGTATAATATTAGATGAGTTATATTTTGGGGTGACTTAGCTAAAACAAAAAGAGGGCAGTCCTGATGAGAAAACTCATTCTCTACACTTAGGAGGGGAACTATGTTCTCAATGTTACATATTCTTGGTAAATTTAAAATACTTGGGGAAAAATTCCAAGTGCCACAAAATGCTGACATGAAAAATAAAAGTGACTATAGGTTTACTCAGAAATGCTGATTTTAAAGTTTCTAGAATTGACCCAGAGGATTTTGAGTGAAGCTTTATGAATCATAGCATTAGACAACCAAGTTTGTCACTTTTTCCAAGCAAGTTTATGATAATTTCCAATTTCATGTTTAGTTTATGACACAGAATTCTTGGTAGTAAATCTTTTAATTCCTTTAGAATAAATAATTCTCATTGCATTTAGAAATGTATGATATATACTTACAGAACAAAACAATTCTTAAAAAAGTTGTGTTCATCCAAAAGTCTTTAAATGAAATTTATTCAGGCAAGATTAATTGATATACTTGTTTGAAACAAAACTAAGTAATGAAAGACTAAAATATCTAAGAAATGCTGAATTGATTGGCAAATAATGCAGTTAAAACCAAATGATCTCCATTTTAGATTATATTAATACTATAAAATAAAATAAACTGTTTCTGATAACACAGATTCTAGTTAACACTGTCAGAGGTATATGTCGTACATTTAATTCTGACTTTGTTGAGTTGCCTGGTTTAGTTACACTCTTAATTTTCACCAGTGGAGTTCAGGTCACTTTTTAGGCTTACTTTCTTAAGTAAAGCTGACAGAGTTATGCATGCCCTACTTGCAGTTACCAAATTTAAAAGCCTGCTAGGTGATAGGGTGTTGGTTAAATGAGCCCCTGTCAAATTTTCGATTCCTGGCTGCCTGCATCCAAGTAGACTGAGCCTGTGGCCAGTAATGCCCCTGGCTTCCTTGTAGCTGAAGAAAAGTTAGTATTGGAAAAAAACACTCACAAATAAGGATACTACAGTATAAGTAGGAAGGAATAAGTTGAAAGGAAAGACAGAAACCAAATTTACATACATATGTACATTATATGTATTATATATACACAGTAAAATGGAGAACTAAAGATTGAAATAAGGACATGATAGATTTTTTATTTGCTTCTTGCTTTCCAAGGCAAATTTTAAAGTAAATCATTCTCTTGACTGAGGTTCATTAACATTTATAACACTGAGGGGTCATAGGAAAAAAAAAATCCAGTAATTTTACAGCTCTGAAAGCACAAAATTATGTAGTAGAAAGTATTCTCAGTTTAGGAAAACTGGTGCTTTTTTTCAGATATTTTAAATCTCTAGCTCTTGTGCCATTAGTAAATCATTGAACTCCTTGGTGTGTCAGTTTGTTCATTTAAAAAGGAATTAGTTTTGGACTAGTTAATAAGCCCCCAATAAATGGTTGGTATTATTAAGGACCTACCATCCATAAATAAGTCATAGACATTGTTATAGTTAATCCTCATAGGAATTCTATGAGATGTCTTCTACACATGAGTAAACTGAGGTTGAACAAGCTTATGCAGTTTGTTCAAGGTCACTGGGCTCAATTGAGGCCAAATGCACATTAGAATTTAGATTTGTTTTCCTCCAATACTACCCTCTTTAAAATAGTGATAGTCTTCCATATGCCGTCTACTGTTTTGAACCAGAAAATACAGCATCAATCCAGAGAGACAATGGCCCTGTCCTCATGGGAGGCACCGGCTACGGTGGAGGTTCACACGGCTGAGACAGGCACTCCAGGGTTGACAGCAAACTCAAGGGGGCCACGAGAGTTTAACTTCTCAGGGAAACAGTGGCACCTGTCCAACCCCATAGGAGCTAAAATTTGGACATGAGTACTCAGTAAATTGATTTTGCGAGTGTTTCTTTTGGTATGAGGGTGCTGTGGCCAGAAGGGTTTGAGAACTTTTGCTCTAATGGTTTTTGGTAAGGAGCGGGGTGGCTAAGGGGTCTAGAACATTAACAGATGTATACTAAAGAAAAGATACATTCTCCCTGTGGTGTTCTGTACTAAATTAACATGGTGCTGTGATTGAGAGTGAAAGGTACTTTAGATCAGATGGTGGGTGAAATCTCTGAGGTGGTTTTTGAACCTGAGGGCTGAGGAGGAGGCAGCCATGCAAAAGCCACAGATGATCCCTGCAGGTAGATGGGCTGACAAGAGAAGGGGACTTGGCCTGGCTGAGAAAGGGTGCGGCTCTGTGAGGAATTGAGTCCCATGGGTGGGCAAGGCAGAGCTGGGTTGTCCTGGGCCCCAAGAACATGCTGGAGGGTGCTTGTTCTAGATGTGATGGGAAACCGAACTTCCTTCCAGCTACATAACCAAGTCTTCATTTATTTGCCATAATTTTTCAGGCTAATTAAAACATAAAATGTAAATACAGAAATATCTAGGTTTATTGGTGTTTTTATGAATATCTTCACACTTAAATCGCATTATTGTCAGTCTGTGTTCATGGTGATATAAAATAAAAATAATAAATTGATGCTGTGCGAAATGTTTATAAATGCTCAAGGTCACCTGCCTCAGAAAATGGCTGAACCAAGAAAGTAACCATATGTTAAGTTATTTCACTCAAATGCAAAGTTAGCCAGTTAAAAAAAAAAAAAGAAAAACAAACAACTCTAACTAGTGAAGGAATGTGTTGTAGAATGATCCTAACCTCCAAACCTATGGATGTGACCTTATTTGGAAATATGGTCTTTGCAGATATAGTCAAGTTAATATGTGGTCATATGTGACCTTATTTGGAAATATTGTCTTTGCAGATATAGTCAAGTTAATATGTGTGCAGATTAGATTGGGCCCTAAATCCAGTGACTTGTGTTTTTATAAGGAAGCAAGGTGAGGACACAAAGACACACACAGGGCGGGGGCTGTGTGAAGACAGGCAAAGTTTGGAGTGAGGTGTTTACAAGTGAGGGAACACCAACGATTGCCAGCCCCCAGCAGAAGCTAGGAGAGGGGCATGTGACAAATTCTTCCTTGGAGCCCCCCAAAAGAACAAACCTTACTGATACCTTGATTTTGGACTTCTGGCTTCTAGAAATGTGAGAGATTAAATTTCTGTTGATTTAAGCAACTCAGTTTATGGCACTTTATTATAGTAGTCTTAGGATGTAATAGAGGTTTTTTTTTTTAATTTTATAAATCTTTTTGACATCACTTTGAAAGAGTCAGCTTATTAGTGGAAAGACTGAATCCTCTTAGGTTACCATTCCCTTTTTCTTTAAGTACATGATTGCTTTGATGCTAGAATTTGGGAAAAGTTTATTTTTGTTTGTTAGTAAGCATTCCTAAAAAGTATGATGATTAAGAAAATAACAAATCTTTCTTAAGATTATGGGATATAAGAGAATAGACTCCAGTCATTCTGTTCAAAGTGCTATATGTACATCTTAACAGGTAATATTTTTATTCTGTTATTTCAAATATTTCCTATTAAATGTGTCATTGTTTTGGAAGTTAGATGAGTTAATTTTTGTTTGTTTGGTTTTGACAGTACAATAATAAGGCAATTCATTTATCTTTCCTATCCTGAACTATCAGGAAAGATAAATGATCTCTCTCCAGATGTCTTGTCAGCATTAAAGAAGTGAAATAGTGGCTTTTCTTTCTGTTGGATGGTGGTATAGTCTTTGTGGGAAATTGATATTTCTCATGTACTCACAGAAAATATTGTTTTCAGCTGAAGGTATAGGAAAAACAGTCCATTTAAAACAAGACAGCAACATAATCAGAAAGGCACTTTAAAACATGACAAAACTTGACACATTGCAGAGTTAACAACACTGTCAGCCACATAGAAGTTCATTTTGATGATAAAGCATCAGTGAAATGTGATGATTTTAGCTTTCAGACTCCTTATTTTCCACAGTGGTAACATATCAAAATCACCTGTGATTTAAAAAAAAAATGTATACATATAAATACCTGAGCCTACTTTTGAAATTCTGGTGTTGGGTGAGGCTCAGATATGTCGAATTAAAAAAAAAATCTATGCGTGATTTGGGTGTATAGCCAAGGTTGAGAACTATGGATCAACAGAAGGGAGTATTGTTAATACAAAAGACGTACTTGGGGGTTAAGGGGGAGAGAGATGTGGAGGGATCCTAAAGTTCAGCATCTTAAAAAATGCTTTAGTTTTGTAGTAGAAGTTTTCATAGTGATTTCATTTTAATTATTCTTGTGTAACTGGTGGTACTGACCATATTTAGAAGTTAATTTTTAACCCAAATTAATAACCACTTCAACAAGCCATGATGATTTATATCATATATGTGAATGATTAACTCATAAACTTTAACATCCCACAATAAAGAACTGTGACAAGCCCACCATTAATATTTCAGTTTTGTTTTTTCTAGGCTTTTTGAATTTTTGATGACAACTATACTCATTATATATCTCACTCAGTAAAATATATCCACTTCACAAATTAAATATTTTCACATATAACTAACAATTAAATTGAATTGCAACTCAACAGAATGACATAATTCTAAAACTGCAGAAATTATGTATTTTAATATTTTCATTTCCATTTATTTTTATATTTCAGAGTCAATTTTTTCCAGATATTAACTTTTTTTCCAGCCACTGTGAAACTAGTAGTTGCTAGAAATTAGGCCAATAGGGTCTAATGGTAAAATGATTTGGGGAGCATTAAAACTATCTCTGGAGTGTGGTCTAAAACACTTGCTGATATCTTTCAAAACCACTTTAGAGCTCATCACTCAGTCTGATGTAAAATATAATTAGATTTCAGTCAAACTCTAAATAGAATATAAAGGGCACGTGAAGACTTCGGAGAGCCTGATATTGTGGCTTGAATAAATGGCCTTGAGTGCCAAAGCTTGAGAAGGAACTTTATTTTCAGCTCCTTGCAATTACAGAGAAATCATCAGGAATATGCACAGGATTACTAGTCCAAGTGATCACAAATGGTCATATGTGATGACTGGTTCAGAGCAATAGCTGTGCTCCAATTATTAGAATACCCAGTAGCAGGTGTGTGTGCACACACACACAACAGCTTTATGCTACTTTGATATGTTGGTTTATAAGTGAAGGAACATTTATCTTACCTCAACACATGTCAGTTATATAAGGGCTATTGTTTTATTGCTCCAGTGAATCTGACTTGTTTCTTTTAGAATCATGAAAGCTGTTTATGGTACAGCTGGATGATTTTATGGACATTTCACTGAATATTGTATCTTTTGTACTATGCTCTTAATTCTAAAATACTGGGCTATGCCCAGAAAATGTGCTGTTACTACAGTAACAAACAGATCTACTAGAAGGACACCCTTTGCCTAGAACACCTGGGATCTGAGTGTGTAGTTAGGTAATGAATTAAAAAAGATACTTCAAAGGACACATGCAGTGTCTCAAGATGCACACATGTGCACACACATATACACTATTATGAGTGCATATCTTCATATTATGTAGTACTTACTACTCAAGGTCATAAAATGTTTTGTTACTGTTCTAGCCACTGACTGACTATGTCAATTCTGAATCTGACATTCCCATTATTGGATTCTGGCAGACTTACCTAATGTCCCACAGCACATCCACTGAAAGTAAAAACTAGAGACACTCTCTGATGGTATCCAGTACAGAAACAATTAATTTTCTTTAGCTATAATAAAGGAGTATGCAACTTTTGTTGTTGTTGTTACTGAGTTGTTGAAAACTTAGGGGTAATTCTGTTCTTTGTGTGATGAGAGGCATTGCATTGTGGCCAAAAGTGCAAACACTGGCCAAATTGCCCAAATTGAGTCCCAGTGCTGCCCCTATTGTATGCAAACCTGGGCAAGTATGTAAACACTCTGTGCTTCAGATTCCCCATCTATACAAAGAAGCTAATAATAGTACCAATCTTGGGGTTGAGTGAGGACTTAATAGGCTGACTGCTAATAACTTAGAGCAGTAGCTGGCACAATCATGAATGCTAACCTTGCTATCTTGTGAGTATTTGAAATTCATTTTTCATATCCATTAAAACAAACTTTTCACCTTTTATTTTCTTCCTCATGATTTCAGTTGGTAAAGACTAAATTTGAAGCCACTGTTTAATTTATTTGCACTTATGAAAAACCACAAATGTAAAAAAGTTAATTTTTGGTTGTTTGAACCCAAAGAGAAGATAAAATGATATGACACTATGCATGTGGCAGGGTTTTTGACTTAAATAAAAAAAATATTATCAACCAAAGAAAGCTTATGATGATAAGATCATTTTCTTTAATATGAAGCCATTTTCAAACATTTATCAAGATACTCAATTGAGAAGTTGTTCAATAAAAAGAGAAGTGAGACAAAAGATTAATAAACAAGCAACTATTAGCGATCAGATTTGCACTGAGAAAAGGAAGATTTGTAATTATTTCCTGAGAATCTGCCAAGTTTTAAAGTTCTGAGGTTTGAGGAAAATAGTAATCTTAATCTTAGTAATTTTGAATAATCATTGATACTGATTTATTAAAGTAAAACAATGTACATTGTGAAAAAAATGGAAGTACAAGAATATTATGAAAGAAAAAACACAATTTGGTTTATAGTTTTATCACTCTGGAATAAATACAGTTAATATTTTGAAGTGTTTTCCTGTGAAATTTAATATCCACTCACAGTTTGGATCCCATTGTTAAGAATATTATAGTCTAGTTTTATTTTTATTTGTGTCTCTAGAAGTTTGTGAAACATTCTACCTAAAGATTACTTCTTTTTTTACTGGAATACTACCTTTATGCTATGTCAGTTATAAATATAATTAATTTAGTACTATTAAAATTACATCAACATATACTGAAAAGGTACAATAGCAGATATTAAAACCTATCCTGAAAATAGCATACTTCCAAGAAATATCATCTTTTTAAGAGTTTACTTACCAAGTAACTGGTGTTTACCCCTTATTCTGGGTAGAAATGATTTTTGAAGAATAATTTTTAAATACATATTGCATTATATTTTTATAGAGATAAAATTGGTATATAACTGTATGTTTCAGGTGAATAACATTATATTTGTGCTACAAAGTGATCACCACTAAAAGCCTTGTTACCATCCATCGCTATATAATTGACCCCATTCACCCATTTTGCCCACCTGCCCACTTCCCCTCTGGTAACCACCAATCTGTTTTATGTATCTATGAGTTTGTGTTTATGTTGTTTTGTTTACATTTATTTTGTTTTTTAGATTCCACATATGAATGAGATCATACAGTATTTGTCTTTCTCTGACTTCTCTTAGCATAATACTAAGACCCATTCATGTTGTCAAAAATGGCAGAATTTCATTCCTTTTTTGGCTAAGTAATATTCCGTTTTATGTATATGCTACATTTTCTTTACCCATTCATCCATTGATGGTCATTTAGGGTGATTCCATATCTTGGCTTTTGTAAATAATGCTGCAGTGAACATAGGGGTGCATATAGCCTTTTAAATTAGTGTTTTGTATTCTCCAGAAAAATACCCAGAAGTGGAATAACTGGACCATATGATAGTTCTATTCTTAAGTTTTTGAGGACTTTCTATACTGTTTTCCTTAGAACCTGCACCAATTTACATTCCTGCCAACAGTGTAAGAGGGTTCCCTTTCTTCACACTCTTTCCAGCATGTAGTATTTTTTTTTCTTTTTTTGGTAATAGCTGTTCTAACCAGTATGAAATGATGTCTCATTCTGGTTTTTATTTGCATTTCCCTAATAATCAGTGATGTTGAGTATCTTTTCATGTGTCTGTTGGCCATCTGTATATCTTCTTTGGAAAATGTCTATTCAGATCCTCTCCCCACTTTTTAATAGATTTGTTTGTTCCTTTTTTGGTGTTAAGTTATGTAAGTTCTTTATATATTTTGGATATTAATCCATTGTCAGTTATATGATTCACAAAACTCTTCTACCAATCAGTAGGTTACAGTTTCATTTTGATGATGCTTTCCTTTGCTGTGCAGAAAGCTTTTTAGTTTTATGAATCTCTTTAGTTTATTCTTGCTTTTGTTTTTCTTGCCTTTGGAGTCAGATCCAAAAAAACAATGTGAACATCAATGTGAAAGACTTACCACCTGTATTTTCTTCTAGGAGTTTTATGGTTTCAGATCTTATATTCAAATGTTTAATCCATTTGAGTTGTTTTTTGTGTATGGTAAGATAGTGGTCCAATTTCATTCTTTTGCATGTGGCTATCTGTCTAGTTTCCCATGTTGGGACACACTGATCTTTTTCCATTGTATATTCTTGGCTTCTTGGTTGTAAATTGTCCATATATGTTTGGGTTTAATTTTGGGCTCTCAATTCTGTTCTATTTATCTGTATGTCCATTATTTTTTTTGGGAGGGAAATACCATACTGTTTTGATTACTGTTGTTTTGTAGCATAGTTTAAAATCATGTAGCATGATACCTCAAATTTTGTTCTTATTTCTCAAGACTATTTGGGATCTTCTGTGATTCCATACATTCTTTAGAATTACTAATAGTTCTGTGAAAAATACCAAAATACTGGTATTTTGATAGGGATTGCATTGCATCTGTGTATTACTTGGTGTAACAGTATGGGCATTTTAGTAATATTAGTTCTGATCCATTATAATGGACTATAGTTCCACTTATTTGTTCTTTAATTATTTTTTCTCAGCATCTTACAGTAGTCAATGGGTGTTCTTTCACCTCCTTGGTTAAATTTATTCCTAGGAATTTCATTCTTTTTTGATGTGATTGTAAAGGGGATTATTTTATTAATTTCTCTTTCTGGTAATTCATTATTGCCATATAGAAATGCTTCAGATTTCTGTATGTTGATTTTATATCCTGTGATTTTAATGAATTTACTTATTTAACAGGTTGTTTCATTGGAGTCTTTGGGTTTTCTGTTTATAGTATCGTGTCATCAACAAATAGTGAGTTTTACTTCTTCCCTGCCAATTTGTATGAGTTTATTTCTTTTTCTTGCCTAGTTGCTATGGCTAGGACTTCCAATACTATGTTGAATAAAAGTGGTGAGAGGGGACGTCCTTGTCATGTTGCTCATCTTAAGGAAGAGCCTTCAGTTTCTCACCATTAAGTATAATATTAGCTGTGGGTTTGTTATATATAGACTTTATTATGTATAAGTTCCCCCTATATCCACTTTGTTGGGTATTTTATCATAAATGTATGTTGAATTTTGTCAAATGCTTTTTCTACTTCTATGGAGATGGTCATATGGTTTTTATCCTTCAGTTAGTTAATATATTGTATCACATTGATTTGAAGAAAATGAACCATCCTTGCATCCCTGAAATAAATCCCACTTGATTGTGGTGTATGTTCCTTTTAATATATTGTCGAATTTGGTTTGCAAATATTTTCTGAGGATTCATCAGGGACATTGGCCTGTAATTTTCTTTTTTTGTGTGTTTATCCTGTTTAATGTGTCATTTGAGGCTGATGTTTCCTTATTTTCTGTTTGGATGATACATCCTTTCATGTAAATGGGGTGGTACAGTACCCTATGATTATTGTATTGCTGTCAGTTTTTCCATTTAGATTAGTTAATATTTGATTTATATATGATGGTGCTATTATGCTCAGTGTGTGTGTATGTGTGTGTCTGTATGTAAATGTATATGTGTGGTGTGTTTGTTTATACATATATAAAATTATGTTTTCCATGTTTCAGTTTGTATTTCTTAGATTACCAGATAGGTTTAGATATATTTGAAACTAACATAAGATTATATATCAGTGATACTTAAATTAAAAACATAAATATATAAACAATTTTTAGATTTTTTTGTTTATTCCTCACAATTTTTCTTTAGTGGTCTTCATCATCTTTATTACTTATATGTATACCTTATTTAGATGATTCAAAATGCTAGCTTTTTTTCAATATCCATTTGCTCCTTTTCCCAAATAGTACACATTTTGACTTGGCACAGCTAAGGGTTATATTTCCCAGCCTGCTGTGTAGCTAAGTATGGTCATGTGACTAAACTATGGCCAATGAGATCTGAATGAAATTGAGCTATGAAATGTTGGTTTATACTTTAAAGAGGAGCAATATGGACTTTTCTTCCTTTCCCAGGATGGAAAGTCTTATTTGTGTGACTTTTAGTTTCAGTTGATCCTCATGTTTTTAGTTAAATGCATTCATAAATAAATCTTTCAAATTTCACTGATGTAATCTGCATAAAAAGACAAATGCTTTTCTTATATCATTTTATATGTTATGAAAATTTATACTACTAGCCCTAGAATTTAAGCAGGAAAAACACATTTTTTTCAACTCCCTATGGCACTAAGTTAACACACACCAACACCTTCTCTCTTTACCAACCAACAGCAAGACAAAAGTGTATTATGTCCTCCCAGAGCAAGATGACAATCATTCAAAAATAAATGAAAGCCAAGAGTTTATTTTATATAACCTCTATTGAAATGTATTTATTGTGCTGTTGGCACAAACTTCCTCTTACAATAGTGGATTACTGAATACAAGAATGGGGATATTCACTTCAGCATAAATTTCTTTCTACTGGTGTCCTCTCTCAATAGCCTGGAAGCTCAAAGAAGAGTGTTGTTTACATCTTTTACGATCAGAAGATAAAGCATGTGCTTTACTGATTCACAGGAATATATTCCCAAAGATGACTTTAATTATTTTCTAGGGAGAACAATTTTATGTGAGAAACAGTTCTCAGAATTGAGATACCATTTGCTTCTCTGTTTAGATTAAATACTAGACTCCTGGGGATATGCCATGTTTGCTCTTTCATTGTAGATTCACATTAACACATATCCATTCCGAAACTCATTGGTATGGCTTTTTGTAACTAAAAACCTTTTCCAGCAATGCTGAAAACTCAAATGACTGTTCTATAAATGTAGGCACATTATCAGAAATTGTTACCACTAGTGCTACACAAATGGGTATAGAGACCATTAGACTTGTTCTTGCTGTCTTTTCCTGGGGTTGTAATGATATTCTAAAATACTGCTTAAGGGGTGATTATTAGAGGATAAAATCAATTTCTCCACACTTTTACCAATCATCAAAGGAATCAACTAATGAATAGTAAAAGAGCTATTAATTTTACTTTGCATTTTTGTCCAGGCTTGACAATAAATAATTTTTGTTTCAGACAAAATGCATTAGCATCAGCCCAGTTAGTAACTACAGAATGACACATTTCTTTAACTACACTGATGCAGTTTGTTGTCTTTGCATTGAATCTGTTTTACCTTATGCTTGTGTTTTTGTGTGTGTGTGTGTGAAACCTGCTGTATGTTAAATGTTCTATTAATTGAATATAGCATATAAAAGTAATACAGTGCTCCTTGATTTGAAGAGGGAAGTTTTAAAAAAATTCCTCTGCAAGTTGTTTTCTATACTATAAATCCATATTCTGTGTAATTCTACACAGAATAATTAGAGTTGATAAAGGTAGAATAATTCAAAGGCATGTGTTTTGGGGAGAATTGGTTAAACACACAAAGTATTAACTATATTAAAAATGTTATCTGTACATATTTTATTGGTCAGATGCCCCATAATTTTTATGCCATTTTGGAAATGCTGAAGGATAAGAGAGTCCTTTTAATTTTTACAATTTTAAATGGGAATCAATGATGAAATAATCTTTTGGGAGATAGGTAGGCAGCCCAGAGTATCTAATTTATATGTAGTTGGAAATTCCTACCCTCTAGAAATATGTTTCTGTGTTTACAAATGCATACACACACCATACTATTCAGTCTAAATTAGAAATTTTAATTGTATTCATTTATTATCTCTGGTAATTTCTCACAGTTTTGTCTCAAAAGCTTTACTTCTATGCTTCATTCATAAACTTTTTTCTTGAATCACACTGTAATTCCAAAACTTCCTCTTTAATAAACCCAAAAAGTAATAGTCAGATCTCATTGTATTGTATTTGTCAGTACCATTTAACACAATTATTCTTCCTTCTTAAATCATTTAGCTTTCAGAACAGCTCTTGCTCATAATTTTCCCTTACTCACTGATTACTCCCTGTATTATTTTCCCATTGCTATGTAACAAATTACCACAAATTTATCAGCTTAAAGTAACATCCATTTATTATCTTAACAGCTTCTGTAGGTCAGAAATCTAGCTCAGCATCTCACAAGGCTGAAGTCAAAGTGTTGGCTGGGCTGCAATTCTCATCTAGAGGTTTGACTGTGGAAGAGCTCACTTCCATGCTCATTCATATTGTTAAAACTCATTTTATGGCTGTATGACTGAGGTGCCTGTTCTCTTGCTAGCTGTCAGGTTGGGTTTGCTCCCACTTTTAGGATTGTTTCATGTCCTTGCTATTTGGCCTTCTTACAAACTCCCTCAAAACATGATTTTGGGATTCCTCAAGGCTAACAAGAAATACTTTCACACTTTGAGTCTCTCCCTGAATAGTTCCCTTCAGGGATGGCCTGGACTGCCTGTTAAAGTGCTTGCTTGATTAAGTTGGACACACATGGGATAGTCTCTTTTGATTAATTCTCAGTCTGTGGGTTAGGGACCTAAGTTATATCTGTAAAATCTCTTTACCTTTGCCCTATGGTATAACCCAATCATGGGTCTAAAATGTCATCATATTCAAAATTCTCACCCACAGTCAAAGGGACTGTAGGCTGGGTGCACCAAGGAAAAGAATCTTAATTAAAACTCCTTTGGAATTCCACCTACCATACTCCTAGGCCTCCTTCTCTGAATCTTTTGCATCCCTCCAAACTCTTGGTGCTTCAGGCTCCAAAATTTGGCCTTTGGTTCTCTTTCTTCTCTATCTTTGCTTACTCCTTGGATGATCTCATCATTCGGATCTATTTAAAACCATGTAATGGCGATGAGTCCAAATTTATACCCCATCCCCTATTTCTTCCTTTAAGTCAGACTGATCTAGCCAACCATGTATTTGACTTGGATATATGATAGGTATCTTAATATTAACAAATCCCAAACTGGCCTTTATTCTCCCTCTCAAATCTGCTTGTCTTATGGTTTTTCCTTTAGCTCTTCATTTTTGACAAATCCTATCAAATGATGCTACTATCCCTCTTTCCATCTTTATAAAAGCATCATCCTTTATCTCTCCTCCTTCACAGTACTCTTCCACACCTGCTTTTCTCACTTATTCCCACAGCTTTAACTATGTCAGAGGATACTGATTTCATCTACTACCTTTTACCTAGGGGACTGACAAAGCATGCATTTTCATGCCATTTGTCCCTATTACAAGTAAATGGTCTCCAACTACAAGAGAGCCTCAGTATTTTTGAGTAATAAGTTTGTTTGTCTATTCTAAGTCTTTCTCTCTTTCTGATATAAGATCCTTTAGCCTTTATCATTGTTTTAAAATTCTGAGCACTAATGAAAGTCTCCTGTACACAGGAGATGCCTTTGCCTCCTACCTAATATGCCCCACATGTTTGCTTATATTCATGAATATTCATTCAACTTTTTTCTCAAGGTCTCAGAAGTGATCCTTCAATTATCTCCTATTTCCTTACATTTTCAATGTTTTCCTCACCATTGGCTCTTTCTCTTAGCTGATAAACATGTACAAATCTATTGCATCTAGAAACAAAGGAAAGAATACACCTTGTTCTTGAATGCCTTTCTGATTGCTGCCTTGATTTTCTTGTTCATTACACAATCAGTCATCTTGAAAGAGTGGTTTTATTTACCATTTTTATTTCTGACCTTCCTTTTATTGCATCACTCTCTAAAATCAGGCTTTTTTAGATGCCAATAAGCTACTCTTTCTAAAGTCACTAACAACTGCTAAACTGTAAAATCCAATGGCCATTTTTCAGATCTTTCCTACTCCCATCTGACTATATCAGTTAGTTCTTTCTGAAACAACGTAATTCTTTGCCTGTAGTTCTACTTGTACCTCTCTAATTACTTTTCATTTCCTCAGACATTTATTTCCTCATTCAGTGTGTCTCAGGTTTTGTTTCATTATTCTATCCTGTTATTTTCTCACTTATTCCCACAGCTTTAACTATGTCAGAGGATACTGATGATCTCAATATCAGAATTTACTTTTTAGATTGTCTCATAAATTCTAGATACTTTTCCAAATCATCATGTCTTTTCATTTTTCTTATTGTTTATGCTTTTAAGGTTATTTAAGTCTATTATGTCTGCATATTGCAAATACTACATAATGGTGGGCATTTCTTACCAGCATCTCTTTCTAGCCCTGCATTTCATTACCATTTTCACTATACCGCACATTGTATTAATTTCAAGCTTTCATTCCCTCAAATCTTCTCCTATTTTCTACCTCATTTCCTCACCTATTTAACTCCAGTCTTTTTAGGATCCCATCTGTTCTTCTACGTATTAGCTCTATCAATTCACCTTTCCATAATGCTTCTCAAATTCTTAACTCACTTATCATCCAGTTTATTTTCCTGTTCTAATACTGTAACATTTCCCTTCTTTATGCCCTTCACTTCCCTAAACTCTCTCTCAGTTCACTTTATTTGCCATAAAAAGTCTTTGTTGAAATTAAACTCTCCATATACTTTATGCCAGCACCTACGCAGCTGCACATAAATGGAGAAAAGCCCTAAATCCTGACTGGTCTGTTAAAATTGGTGACCATAGTTCTGGAATGTCCAAATTTTTGCTCAGCAATCCTGCAGTATGTTCCAACTTGGTTTTCTATATTTTCCCTTCTGTTCTCTCCTCAGACTTCCAATTCTATCACCTTTAGTTGATGAAATTGTATTTATTTCAGTTAAAAAATGGAAGAAACTAGAAAACAGATTCTGTTTCCCAGAAAAAATCAATTCCAATACCGTTTTTTGTATGTGATCTTCCATTCTGTAGGGATAAGTGAGTTCTTTTTCAAATCCAAGACCCTTTACTCTATTTGTATACTAGATTCCATCTTTTTTCTTCTATCCAAGCCATTTATGTGTTTCTTCTTTCTCTTGCATGATCATCTTTCCCTTTCTACTGGATCATTGCTGTATGTGTACAAACATGGTACTACTTCTCTATTCTTAAAAAGTGATGAATGAACAAAAACTTTATCAACCTCCCCTTGTAGCCAATACTCCATTTCTTTGTTTCTCTTTATTACACTGGCTAGGACTACATTTAAATTGCTTAAAAAAAAAAGCAGACATTTTGTCTTGTTCCTGATAATATCGTGTTCCTTGTTCTTGATAATGAGGTACAGCTTTTTATCAGTATGACATTACCATAGTTTTAATATAGATGCCTTTTATCAGGTTAGAAATTTTCCATCTAATACTAGTTTGCTGAGAGTTTATAAAATAAAATGGTTTTGAATTTCGTTACATGCTTTTTCTGTATCTATTTATATTATAACACGCTTTGCCTTTTTTATTCTGTTATTAATATAAATAATTACATTGATTCATTTTCAAGTGTTAAACTAACCTTCCATTCCTGGCATGAATACCACTTGACCACATTGTGTATTAGTTTTTTCTTGTATTTCTAGATTCAATTTTGTAATATTTTTCAAAGTATCTTAAGTCTGGTTTAATAATGAAACTGTTTGTACTTTTCTTTTCTTGTAATGTCTAATTTTCATTTTTATACTAATGCTGGCCTCATTGAAGGAGCTGGGAAATGGTCCCATTTCTTATTTTTCTTGAAAGAATTTGTGTAGGATTGATTTTGAAAAAACTGTTTGATAAATTCACCCATGAAACAATCTCTTGGGTTTTCTTTGTTGGATATTGAAAAATTACAAATTCAATTTCTTTAATACATATCAGCAATTCATATTATGTATTTCTCCTTTTTTTCAGTTTTAACAATTTGTGAATTCATGGAATTTTTTCAGTTTATCTAGGTTAGTGAGCTTGTTGGCATGAAATTATTCACTATCCTCTTACTGTATTTTAATGTTTATAGGATCTACAGTGATGACTCTTTTCATTTGACATGGATAATTTGTATCACCTTTCTCTTCTTTTGTTTTCCTTTATTAGTTTGGCTAGAGGTTTATAATTTTGTTGAACTTTTTAAGAAACCAGATTTTAGTTTCATGGATTTTCTTCTGTTGTCTGTTTCTTATTTCATTGATATCTGCTTTCATCTTTACTATTTTATTACTTCTTAAATTGCCCTTTTCATTTTTATCTTCTTGAGGTGAAAGTTTAAGAAGATTCCCTAACGTTGGTGTTAGACATGTGCTCTTTTCTAATATCAGCACTTAAAGCAAAAAAAAAAAAATCCTCAAAATATGGCTCTAACTGTATTCCATAATGTTTGATATGTTGCATTTTCATTTTCAAAATATCTTCAAAATTTCTTTGTGATTTCTGTTTTTAATTCATTGTTTATAAGTGTGTTCTCAAATTACTAATTGTTTTGGTGAATTTTACAGATTTTTCTGTTGTTGTTACTTTATAATTTAATTCTGATTTTGTTCATCAACATCATTCTATATGATTTCAATCACTCTGAATTTATTGAAATATTTTACAATTCAGCATGTGGATTATCCTAGTGAAAAGTCTATGTATTATTGGTTGTTTATTCTACAATTGGTTGTTAGATATTTTATTTAAGGTGGCCATTTAATAGTGTTCATAGCAGAAACAAAATACACACTTAGATCCCTTTTAAAGAAATTATTCTGCCCAGTTATGAGGAATATCATTAGCTGTCAGCCTCCTGCTGTAGACACCCTAATGGTCAACCTCAGTTTCTGAGTAGAGGTCACTTTCTTCTTCCAGTTACTGAGCAAGATAGTTGTACAGGGGATTAGACATGTGTCCGACATGAAACTCTTCTTTCGGTCTTGGCTCCAAAACTTCCTTCTAGGTTGGCCAATGCTTGGTCAGTTCTTGCATCATGGACTAATGGGTTTCTTCTCTCTCAGCCTTTCTCTTTGCCTTCCTCAGGTGTTACTTCACAAAAAATCTTTTGTAAGTTTGACCTCACTTTAGTATCTGCTTGCTGGACAATCCAATTGGTAGAGTTGTTATGAGGATTGGTTTAATAATGAAAAGCTGAGCTCAATGAGCAAGTAACCGAAAACCAAGTGTGAGAACCAAAGTCACTCTGGCAGCTTACAAAGAAGCCTTCATGTCATGCAGTAGGTTAGCAAAAAAAGTAGAAGATCACACCCTTGTTTAATAGTCACAGTAACTGAGCTTCCAAGACAGCTAAACACTCACATTAGGCAGCTCTGTGATATGAAAGCCAGTACCCTAGTTGGAGAATCTAGGATCCTGCCACAGGGATAGTATCATCTAGATGTATTTCTTCCTTCTACTATTTAATTTCTAAGATTTCTTTGAACCTTCTGAGCTTTCAGAAGTGCCTTCTCTCTTACTGCAGCAAAAGCTAGCACTACTGCTGTGCAGGAAGAAAATATAGAGGTCCTTCTCCTATGAGGGACAAAGGAGGAGAGAAGGCATGAGTACTAGTTGTTTTGACTATGGGGGATAGCTAGTTTGGTACCAGTTACACCATTGTGGTCACAAGTGAAATTCCGTGTCCTTTAAATATTTTTATATAAGTTTTATTTTTTACAGTAGTTTTAGATTCACAAAAAAATTGAGTGGAAATTATAGAGATTTCCCATATACCCCCTGGCCCCACACAAGCGTTGCTTCTTCCACTACCAAATCCCATACCAGAGCAGTACATTGGTTATGATCGATGAACCTACATTGACACACCATTGTCACCCGAAGTCCATAGTTTAAATTAGGGTTCACTTGTGCTATTGTACCTTCTTTAGATTTTGACAAATGTATCATGACATATATCCACCGTTATAGTATCATAGAGTATTTTTCACTGCCCTGAAAACCTCTGTTCACCACCTGTTGATCCTTTCATTCCCTCCAACCCCTGGCAACCACTGATCCTTTTATGGCCTTCATGGTTTTGCCTGTTTCAGAATGTCATATATTGGAATCATACTTATTTTACTTAGCAATATGTATTTAAGTTTTTACCATGTCTTTTCATGGATTGATATTTCATTTTTCTTTAGTGCTGAAAATATTCCATTGTGTGATATATCACAGTTTATTTATCCATTCACATATCTTGGTTGCTTCCAAGTTTGGCAATTATGAATAAAGCTGCCATAAATATGTGCATGCAGGTTTTTGTGTGAACATATTTCCAACTAATTTGGGTAAATACCAAGGAGTGTGATTTCTGGATCATATGATAAAGTTATGTTTAGTTTTGTGAGAAACTGCCAAAGTGTCTTCCAAAGTGAGTGTGCTATTTGTGTTTCCACCAGCAATGAATAAGAATTCCTGTTGCTCCACACCCTTTCAGCATTTGGTAATCTCAGTATTTTGGATTTTGGACATTCTAATAGGTATGTACTTGTATCTCATTGTTTTAATTTGCATTTCCTTGATGACATATAATTTGGAGCATCTGTTCATATATTATCCATCTGTATATCTTCTTTGGTGAGGTGTCTGTTCAAGTCCTTTGTTCATTTTCAAATCACATTGCTTTCTTATTGTTGAGTTTTGAGACTTCTTTCTGTATTTTGGTTAACAATCCTTTATCAGTTATTTCTTTTGATGATATTTTCTTCCAGTGTGTGTTTTGGCTTTTGATGTTCTAGCAGTATCTTTCACAGAGCAGAAGTTTTAAATTTTAATGAATCCCAGCTCTTTAGTTCTTCCTTTCATGGATTGTGCCTATCATTGTTGCATCTAAAAATATCATTGCATAACTAAGGCCATCTTGGCTTTCTTCAATGTTATCTTCTAGGAATTTTAGCTTTTCTTTTTACATTTAGGTTTATGATACCTTTGGAATTAATTTTTGTAGAAGGGTATTCATCTCTGTGTAAATTCATTTTTTTCTCACGTGGATGTATAGTTGTTCCAGCACCATTTTTTGTAAAGTCTATCTTTTCTCAATTGTATGGCCTTTGCTCCTTTGTCAAAGTTCAGTTAACTATATTTATGTGGGCTCGCTACTCTTTTCCATTGTTCTATTTGTCTTCATATAAGTCTTGAAGTTAGGTAGTGTCAGTCTTCTAACTTTGTTCTTTTTTTCACTATTGTATTGGCTATTCTGAATGTTTTGCATCTTTATATAAACTTTAGAGTAAGTTTGTCAATATCAACAAAATACTTGCTGGAGTTTTGGTTGGGATTACATTGAATTTATAGTTCAAGTTGGGAAGAACTTATATCTTGACAATATTGTCTTCCTATCCATGAAATGGAATCTCTCTCCATTTACTTGGAATTCTTTGAATTTTTCATCAGAGTTTTATAATTTTCCTCATATAGATCTTGTATATATATTTTTAAGATTTATACCAAAGTATTTCATTTTTTGGGGTGCTAATGTATGTTGTACTGTGTTTTTAATTTCATTGCTGGCACTTAGGAAAGCTAGTGTCTTTTATATATTAACCTTATATACTGCAACCTTGCTATAATTGAGTATTAGTTTCAGTAGTTTTCTTGTTGATTCTTTTGGGTATTATATGTAGATGATCATGTCATCTGCGAACAGAGATAGTTATATTTTTTCCTTCCCAATCTGTATATATTTTATCTTTTTCTTATTGCATTAGCTAAGATCTCCAGTAAAATGTTTACAGTGTTGAGAAGGGACATCCTTATGTTGTTCTTGATCTTAATGGAAACGTTAAGCTTCTCGCCATTAATATGCTAGCTGTAGGTTTTATTTAGATATTCTTTATGAAGTTGAGAAAGTTCCTCTTTATTCCTAGTTTATTGAGAGTTTTTATCATGAATAGGTGGTTGATTTTAAATGCTTTCCTGCATCTGTTGATGGATCATGTGGTTTTCCTTAGTATGTTGATGTGATTGGTAATGTTAATTGCTTTTCAAATGTACAACTTGCCTTGTGTATCTGGGATAAATCCCACTTAATCATGGTGTATAATTCTTTTTATACATTTTGGAATTGATTTGCTAATAGTTTGTTGAGGATTTTTTACATCTATGTTCATGAGACATATTTGTCTTAGTTTTCTTATAATGTCTTTGCTTTTTTAATTAGTGTAATGCTGACTTTATAGAATAAGTTAGAAATTATTTCTTTTGCTTCTATCTTTTGAAAGAGAATATAGAACATTCATATCATTTCTTCCTTAAATTTTTGGTAGAATTCATGAGTGAACCAATCAGGGCCTAGTGCTTTTTCTTTTGGAAGGCTATTAATTATTGGTTAAATTCATTTAATAGATAAGCTCACTGAGACTGTCTGTGTCTTGTGTGAGTTTTGGCAGATTGTCTTTCAAGGAATTGGTCCATTTTATCTAGATTATACAGTTTAAGCTGTTATAACAAATACCATAAACTGCTTATAAATAAGAGATACCATCATCTTAGGGAGCAGGATTTCAAAAAATAATTTTGAAGGACTCAAACAAGCAGTCCATAAAATTACACCCCTGGCCCCATAAATTTATGTACTCATGTGCAAAATACATTCATTCTATCCCAACAGGCACAAAAGTGTTAACTTATTCCAGCATCAATTCTAAAGTCTAAAGTCTCATCTACATACCATATAAATCAGGTGAAACTCAAGATATGATTCATTTTGAGGCAAAATTTCTCTCCACCTGTGATTTGTGAACATTCTGTGCTTCCAAAATATAGTTTAAGACAGGCATAAGGAAGACATTCCCATTCTTAGCATCTTGTAACCAATCACATCTATCAACATGCTAAGAAGAACAGAATGCTCTGGCATATTTCAAAATGTTGACTTCTTCCCTCTTTCTCCCAGGAGCATGAGGGGATTTTTGTCCAATATTTTTGAGAACCTAGTTGTGCTTCTGTGGGTAATACTCACAGAAGCATGTGCCCCCACATGACTGAATGCCCCTGGAGTTTTTACCTCTCAGACTTGTCCACACTGAGTCTCCAGCAGTCTTTCAATTACAGACAGTTCAGGTTTTGCTACCCTGACACTGGTTCCTGTGAAGGTTCTGCTCATGGATTCCTCTTCTGCTAAGTTGTGATTCTAGGTATTGACATGTCAGTCTCCAGTTTTGCAGGCACTCCAATTTTGTCTGTTGACCTCACTTCTCTGACTGATCTAAGAAGAATTGATGATTTTTCAGTCTGTTCAACTTTTTACTTGTTGTTAGGATGGAGTGATAACTTCCAAGCTCCTTACATGCCAGACTAGGAATGGGAAGTCTATCCTTTAGATTTTAACTCAAGATTAAAAAAAAAAAACATCACTACTCTAAGTCATTTCTTTAAATTTGTCTTCCAGTTCATAAATTAAGCTGTATGTTATTTGTTACTTAATCTGCATTGTAAGTGTAAAATTAAAGTCTTTATTTATAGAAATTCAGTTATTATTTCCCAAATCTATTTATTTTCTATACGCTCCTGTTCCAAGTTTTTCTTTCTTGTCTTTAGACGCGTTAAATAGTCTGATAATTTTGGTACTTATATTCCATGTACATCTTCTGTCATGTATTTTTTTTCTGTTCTCATAATGCTTTGTTTCCTTTATCATTTTACAGTTTTTGAGTATAACCTGCTCAAAACTTTATTTGTAGGAACTTTTATATTCCTGGGCTGTTGTTGCACTTGTCTTGAGATGTCTGTGTTTTATTCTGTCAGTCATCAGGGAGCAGTTCAAACCTAAGCATACTTTAACTTTTCTGTATGTTTTACTTCTGAACATGTGTAGCACAAATTCAAGCCAAAATCCATGCAATATCCAGTTTATGATTAAAAATTCTCAGAGAATTTCTTTTCTGATTATTCAGTTCCAAGTTTAAAATGGGTAAGCAATTTTACGGTTCCTTCTGCATACTGGCTTTATTTTTTCATTCTTTCGTGGTAATGTGTAATCCCCCTTGGGGATACTGTATTCACGAGACTTGTTGTATGTGTCATCAGGACACATTAGAATCATTTGGTGTTTTCTAGCCCATGCAGTGCAAAGGGAAGGAGAAACCAAAATTTCTCAAAATTTGTTAGATGACTTCAGAATGAAAGCTGGTTCCTGTTTTCATTTTATTTTAATCCTTGTCAATTTCCTCACTATTTCTCCAGCTTAGTGATGCATTTAAATATATTTATTTTTTCCAGCGTGTATATATAAAAATACACATATTCTTTCTATTATGAAGGTTATTCTATAAAAGAGTTAATTTGTTCTTTGTTTTTACTCTCAAAATCTGTATTGGATATTTATTTTTCCTACTTATCTTTACTTACAGGTGATTAAATTACATTTGAAATTCATTCTGTTAACCATGCATTCAGTCATATAAATCAGAATGTTATAAGGACTTAATAAAATTGTTCTACAAGTAAATTTAATCAGTGATTTAATTCATTACCCTTTAATTAATTTCATTACATTATTTATGATCTGTTTATTCTGTAAATGTTTTAATTTAAAATATTTACCTTCATGTTAGAACAGAATTATATTGCTCCTCAAAAAGCACCTTCCCTGAGAACTACAACAGATTTTCACTATAGCAAGATGATTCTATGTTTATTGAAAAAACGTTGGCTGTAAGTCCCTCTCAGGATTCTATAGTCATTTTTATACATTGCTGTAAAAATTTCATCTAATGTGGTGTGTTGTGGTGATGTTTGCTTAGTTTTCCCAGTTATCCTCTTCTTTCTTATCACTAAATATAGTTTACTGCTGGAGCTATTTCTTTATGGTAAGTTATGGTGCACTTCCTAGTGTTTTGTTCTGTCAGGACACTGAAGTGCAATTCAGTAAGTAATATAACTGTGAGTCCTCTCAAGTCCTCATCAAAGCAACACTGTATCTGAAGAGATTTGATTTATAACAAAAGAGGTAGCTTGGCAGAATTTTGCTGGATAAAAATTTGAAAACTTCAAATAGTATATAAAAAAGAGAAATAAAATTGAATGTATCTCATTACATCTGATTATTATTGAGACTTTTTTAAATTTAAATCTGAAAGAGTAAGGATACTTAAATTCTTTAGAGAAAAGGCACTAAATAAGTGGCTTTGAAATATTGAAAGATACAGTATTTTTCTCAGGAAAAAATAGAATAAGTGTAGTTACAAAGACATCTAACCAAAAACAAACACAACACACCACACACACACACCCTACGTCCCTAGATCCACACAAAGTAAAAGACTACTTATTTGGGGGAAGAAATAGCAGTCCAGAGAGGAAGAATCCTAAAGATCATGGGTAGGTAGAATGGGAGAATTTATAAAATTAATGGCTCATTGCTACTCTGTGGTCACTGTGATATGAGGGGAAAAAACCTAAGTCCCACATCCTAGTTGGAGAGGGAGCTGCTCACAGAGAGACCGAGATGCACGTCGAGTATTCACCCGAATATTATCAGTGCATGTGTGAGAGGAAAGAGCCAAAGTTTGGGCAAACCTCTATTTGAAACAATTGGAAGGATCCGTGCCTGACACTCACAGAAGATGGGAATGGTGCCTATTCACTCCAGTTTAACTGGAAAGCTCATATCTCATGGGGTATAGGGCAGAGTGCTCAGGAAAGTCTTGTCTCAGTAGTGAGACGAGTATATGATGTGTATCCATCATTACAGAAGCATACAAAGTATTTTCACAAAAATCCTCTGTGGTCCATCTATTTATCTCTACCCTCTCCTTAGTCCCTGGCAACCACTGATCTTTTTATTGTCTCTGTAGTTTCGTCTTTTCCCAGAATGTGTATTCCAGTGTATGTTGGAATCATACGGTATGTAGCTTTTTCAGATTGGTTTCTTTCACTTAGTAGTATGCATTTAAGTTTCCTCCACGTCTTCTCACAGCTTGATGTCCATTTCTTTTTGGTGCTCAATAATATTCCATTGTTTGGATATACAAAAGTTTTCCATTAATCTACTGAAGACATCTTGCTTGTTCCAAGTTTTGACAATTATGAACTGCTAAAAAGATGAATGTGCAGGTTTTTGCATTGATTTATTTTTCAACTCTTTTGGTTAAATACCACTAAGTGCAATTGCTGGATTATATTGGCTAGAGTATGTTTAGATTTGTAAGAAACTGCCAAACCATCTTCAAAAGTGGCTGTACCATTTTGAATTCCCACCAACAATGAATGAGAGTTCCTGTTGTTTCACATCCTTACCAGCATTTGGTGCTCTTAATCTTTTAGATCTTGGACATTCTAATAGTCATACAGTGGTATCTCATTGTTGTTTTGCAATAATTTTTTATGATTCTATTTGTCATACATTTTCAGTGGTCTGAAATATTTTGTAGACCTTTGCTAAAATATTACTTCATACTATTTTTTCAAACTACATATATATGGCCCTCCTCCCATCACCCACTTCAAAGATCCTTTCATCTTTTCTCCAGGTATATGTCCGCCTCCTTTCTAGCCTATATTAATAGAAACAGGCAGTGAGAAAAAGTGTTAAAAGAAGAATTCTATAGTTCAATTAAATACACTGCTACTAGCCTAAGTATTCAGCTTTTCTCAATATTGTCTTGCTTGCCTTTGCCAACCTGTTGGCTTTTTCCTGATAATTTATGTAGCATTATTTTATCTGAGCACCAAGTACTCTACATGGCTTTTAATTGATCTTTGCTTAAACCATTTATCTTACTGATAGAATTTCTAAGCTTCTATTTACTTTGATTTCTCTCCTAATTGTATCAAGTAGATCTGAATTATCTTTTAGAAGGGATAAATGTGATATCATTGCGTTTCCTGATAGCTATTCCCATTGCACTCATTCTGCATCACTACTTCTGGATGAATGAGCTTTATTGTAACACATGAATTTTAAAGAGCCACTCTCTTTTATTCTTTTCCAATGAGCCAAACAGCAATACACAGACTAACAAAGTTAAAGATTTAATAAAATAATGAAACGTTTTTATCTTCCTTCTTCAGAGTCCCTGCATTGCACAGACAATGTATATTGCAATGTTTAGGACCCAGCTCTTGCCACTTCAGTTTTTTTCCTGTAATATTTCCTCCAAATTAGATATTATATTGGGAACACAGACTCCCAATCTGTAAAGTAATCTCAGAATATGTTTAGTCCTTATATTTTCACTTCAGTTTTTTCCCTAAGAATATGTACTGCAAAAATGTGCTTTGTGGTCCTATGGTTAGAAGCACTGAGGGTTCGTGTGGATCACTCTGCTCTCTTCTTCCACGTAGCAATAACTGAAAAATATGAAACATTTAATGAAGAAATAAGGGCTGAAATCCATGATAGATATCTAAATGCACTAAGGTGAATGGAAATGCACAGTTGTAAATTATGTGCTGAAGATCAAAGCTAAATGGATTCTAAATGACCAAAGATAAGCAAAGATGGTCGGGAATTCAGATCCTATAAAGAAAATTGGACACAAAGTGTAAGACCTTTGCCAGACAATGAAGATAGTTCTAGCTATGAAAATAGTCCTGGTTGCAGCTCCCACCAAAAAAAAAAAAAAAAAAAAGGAAATTAAAAAAAACTGTAATATACTTTTCAGGGCTAAGGAAAGTTCTGCATTGAGATGCTTGAGATAAAGGGAGAAAATTGAGACATCTTTACAACCTCTACAGTTAGCTCAGAAACTGGATTGTATGTCTTATTAAGAATAGAATTTTAAATTGTTCTACTTAGTGGTATTAAAAGTAAAAATCAGTAAGTTAAAAACATAGAATAAACGAACAGAACCAAAAATTAGTTTTTCAAAAGACTAATAAAATTGATAAGCCCTAGAAAGATTGATAAAGAACAAAAAAAAAAGGAATAAATTGCCAATAGTAGAAATAAAAATAGGGACATAATCTTCAATCCTTCCAGCATTAAAAAAAATCAATATGTGTAGGCATTACTTCATAATAAAACATCTTAGAAATATAAGAAATTGTGTAATCTTTCTTAATCTAATAAAGAGTAGTTAAGATCTTACAGCAAACACCATATTTAATGATAAAATATTGATAGATTTCTCCCTAAGATCAAGAATGAGATTAGGAAGTCTGCTATTACTGCTTCCATTCAGTGTTGTATAGGATTTCCTAGTCAGTACAAGGAGATTGATCCATTTATCCATCAATCATATTTTAGGATTAGAAAGTAAGAAATAAAATTAATTTATAAAACAAATGACATGATAGTGTATATAGAAGCTTCAAAAGAATTTCCAAACAATTAATATTAAGTGATTTTAGGTTTGCTGAATACAAGTTTGCTGATACAAAACCATGGGATATTTTATATGCCATCAATAAGCAAATAGAAAATGAATCTTAAAGGTAATATCATTAGAATATCATAAAAAGTATCAAATATCTAGAAATAGAATAAAAATGTTTGAAAGATCAGTATTAAAAACTACAAATCACTGTTGAAAGATTAAGACCTAATTAGATTGAGTGGTAACAATGTTCATGTAGTAAAAGCTTCAGTATTATAAAGTCAATTCTTTCCACAGTGATTTATACATTCAATGTAATTTTAGTAAAAACTATCAGTTATCTCTTATGCAAATTGACAAGTAGATTTTAAAATTCATATGAAAATGTTAGGGGCCAAAAGTTTCTGAGGTAGTTTTTGAGCTAGAAGACATGTATCAGACATGGAGACCTAATAAAAGCTATAGTTATTAAGATGCATGCTGTTGGCAAAAACATAGAAATAAACAAAAAGAACAGAGGGGCCAGAAGCCAATAAAAATATAGTCACCTGTCTTATGACAAAGTGCAATGGTAGAAGACTGTCTGTCTGGTAAAAGGAGCTGAATCAGTTGGGTATCTATGTAGACAAAAAATAAACCCACCTTGTATCTTTTATAAAAATTAGTTCTGGGAGTATATTTCAGATGTAAATGTGAAAGTTCAAAAATAAAGCTTAAATAATTAAGCATAGGAAATATCTTTATGGTTTTGAATTATGCAAATAGTTCTTGAAAAGGATACAGAATGTATTACCAATAAGGGAAGAATGATAAAGTGTATCATATATAAATTATGTTCATCAAAAGATATCATTGGGGAGGAAAACACAAGCCAAAAATTTGGAAAATATATATGCAATACAAGTGGTACACAAAAAGAAATTCTATAAATTATAAGGAAACTACAATCAACCTAAAAAGAAGAGTAACATTTTGAACAGGTACTTTACAAAAAATGACATCCCAGTAGGCAATGAATACCTGAAAAGGCATAACATCATTAGTCGTAGAAATACAGATTAAAATCAATATGAGGTATGACGTCATAATCAAAAGAATGACTAGAATGAAACATACAGACAAGAGTAAGTATTATCAAGAATGTGGAGCAAATGGGATCTTCATAAACTGCTGGTGAGATACATAGTCACAGAAGACAAAAACTGCCGAAAACCAGTCTTGAAAGAAATCAGAAGGGAAAAACAGTAACAACATATACAGAGAGATGAAGATTAGATTACAGTAGTCTTCTTATTAGAAGACAATGAAACAACACTTAAAAACAAAGAACAGAAGGATGAAAAGAAGGAAGAACATCTGTCAACCCAGCATTATATATCTAGCAAAATAATCCTTAAAAATGAAGGTGAAATGCTTTTCCAGACAAATAAAAAGCTGATATTACTTATTGAAAACTATGTATAATTTCCCAAATTTACTCAACAGAAAGATTTACAGTCACCATGATATTATTTAGGCACTGATATAAATCCAGAAACTTGGGTAATCACATACAAACTATGGAATTGCATACAGGTAAAGAGCACAACTAATATTTGGAAAAATTTTGCATTGACTCAGCTGGATTTCTGAGCGTGCTCATCCCCCAAATGGTGGACATTAAGACTATGGTCTGCAAAATATAATGGATCTAGATTCATAGTTGTAAATAAAAAAAGGATGTATGCCCTCATTGACATAGAATGGGACATGTACGTGCATGATGGTTCACAGAGACCTCATGTTTTATCAAGTCTCATCTGAAAGGAAGCCAACAAGATGCTCCAGCCTGAGATCTGGTATATATTAGCATATTTAAGTAATCTTTTTTTTTTGAACAGCCTATCCTTGTTCCATTTTGAATTAAAAAAAATTTTTATTAATGTATTATTGATATACACTCTTTTTATTTTTTTTATTTTGCTATTATTAATGTACAATTACATGAGCAATATTATGGTTACTAGACTCCCCCTATTATCAAGTCCCCACCACATACCCCATTACAGTCACTGTCCATCAGCGTAGTAAGACTCTATAGAATCACTACTTGTCTTCTCTGTGTTATACTGTCTTCCCTGTATCCCCCCACCCCACTATATTATGTGTGCTAATCGTAATACCCCTTTTTCTCCCTTATCCCTCCCTTCCCACCCATCTTCCCAGTTCCTTTCCCTGTGATAACTGTTAGTCCATTCTTGGGTTCAGTGAGTCTGCTGCTGTTTTGTTCCTTCAGCTTTTTCTTTGTTCTTATACTCCACAGATGAGTGAAATCATTTGATACTTGTCTTTCTCAGCCTGGCCTATTTCACTGAGCATAATACCCTCTAGCTCCATCCATATTGTTGCAAGTGGTAGGATTTGTTTTCTTCTTATGGCTGAATAATATTCCATTGTGTATATGTACCATATCTTCTTTATCCATTCATCTACTGATGAACACTTAGGTTGCTTCCATTTCTTGGCTATTGTAAATAGTGCTGTGATAAACATAGGGGTGCACATGTCTTTTTCAAACTGCACTGCTATATGGGTAAATTCCTAGGAATGAAATTCCTGGGTCAAATGGTATTTCTATTTTGAGTTTTTGAGGAACCTCCATACTGCTTTCCACAATGGTTGAGCTAATTTACACTCCCACCAGCAGTGTAGGAGGGTTCCCCTTTCTTCACATCCTCACCAACATTTGTTGTTGTCTGTATTTTGGATGGCGGCCATCCTAACTGGTGTGAGGTGATATCTCATTGTGGTTTTAACTTACATTTCTCTGATAATTAGTGATGTAGAGCATCTTTTCATGTGCCTGTTGGCCATCTGAATTTCTGCTTTGGAAAACTGTCTGCTCAGTTCCTCTGCCCTTTTTTTAATTGGTTTATTTGCTTTTTGTTTGTTGAGGTGCATGAGCTCTTTATATAATTTGTATGTCAACCCCTTATTGGATATGTCATTTATGAATATATTCTCCCATACTGTAGGATATCTTTTTGTTCTATTGTTAGTGTCCTTTGCTGTACAGAGCATTTTAGTTTGATATAGTCCCACTTGTTCATTTTTGCTTTTGTTTCCCTTGCCCAGGAGATATGTTCATGAAGGAGTTGCTCATATTTATGTCCAAGAGATTTTTGCCTATGTTTTTTTCTAAGAATTTTATTGTTTCATGACTTACATTCAGGTCTGTGATCCATTTTGAGTTTACTTTTGTGTATGGAGTTAGACAGTAATCCAGTTTCATTCTCTTACATGTAGCTGTCCAGTTTTTCCAACACCAGCTGTTGAAGAGGCTGTTATTTCCCCATTGTATATCCATGGCTCCTTTATTGTATATTAATTAACCATATATGCTTGGGTTTATATCTGGGCACTCTAGTCTGTTCCATTGGTGTATGGGTCTATTCTTGTGCCAGTACCTAATGGTCTTGATTACTGTAGTTTGTAGTAGAGCTTGAAGCCAGGGAGCATAATTCCACCCACTTTATGCTTCCTTCTCAGGATTGCTTTGGCTATTTGGGGTCTTTTGTGGTTCCATATGAATTTTAGAACTATTTACTCTAGTTCATTGAAGAATGCTGAAGGTACTTTGATAGGGATTGTATTGAATCTGTAGATTGCTTTAGGCAGGATGGCCATTTTGATAATATTAATTTTTCCTATCCATGAGCAAGGGATGTATTTCCATTTATTGTTATCTTCTTTAATTTCTCTCATGAGGTCTTTTTCAGAGTTTCAGTCTTTCACTTCCTTGATTAGGTTTATTCCTAGGTATTTTATTCTTTTGGATGAAATTGTGAATGGAGTTGTTTTCCTGATTTCTCTTTTGTGCTAGTTCACCATTAAGGTATAGAAATGCAACAGATTTCTGTGTATTAATTTTGTATCCCGCAACTTTGCTGAATTCAGATATTAGATTTAATCATTTTGGAGTGGATTCTTTAGGGTTTTTTATGTATTCAGTGACTATGTCTTTTGATTGGTACATTCAGACAATTTACATTTAGGGTGATTATCAATAGGTATGTACTTATTGCAACTGCAGACTTTAGAGTCATTGTTACCAAAAGTTCAAGGGTAATTCCCTTACTATCTAATAGTCTAATTTAACTCATTTCTTATGCTATTACAAACACAAACTAAAGATTCTTTTTTTTCTCCTTTTTCTTCTTCCTCCATTCTTTGTATGTTATGAATCATATTCTGTACTCTTTGTCTATCCCTTGGGTGACATCTGTTTAGTCTTAGGAGTACTTCCATCTGTAGGAGTCCCTCTGAAATGCACTGTAGAGGTGGTTTGTGGGAGGTAAATTCTTTCAGCTTTTCCTTATCTGAAAATTCTTTAATCCATCCTTCAAATTTAAATTATAATCTTGCCAGGTAGGGTATTATTGGTTCAAAGCCCTTCTGCTTCATTGCATTAAATATATCATGCCACTCCCTTCTGGCCTGTAAGGTTTCTGTTGAGAAGTCTGATGAAAGCCTGATGGGTTTTCCTTTGTATGTGATCTGTTTTCTCTCACTAGTTGCTTTTAAAAGTCTGTCTTTATCCTTGATCTCTGCCATTTTAATTATTATATGTTTTGATGTTTTCTTCCTTGGGTCCCTTGTGTTGGGAGATTTGTGCATCTCCATGACTTGAGAGACTATCTCCTTCCACAGATTGGGGAAGTTTTCAGCAATTACCTCCGCAATAACACTTTCTATCCCTTTTTGTCTCTCTTCTTCTTCTGGTACCCCTATTATGTGAATATTGTTCCGTTTGGATTGGTCACACAGTTCTCTCAATATTCTTTCATTCTTAGAGATTCTTTTTTCTCTCTGTGCCTCAGCTTCTTTGTACTCCTCTTCTATAATATCTATTCCATTTACCATCTCTACTACTACATCTACTCTGCTTTTAAATCCCTCGTTCTAAGTTTCATTTCAGATATGTAATTTCTTAATGAGTGAATCTCCATCTTAAATTCGTTCCTGAGTTCCTGAATATTTTTCTGTACCTCCATAAGCATGTTTATGATTTTTATTTTGAACTCTCTTTCAGGAAGATTGGTGAGTTCAGTTTCATTTGGCCCTTTTTCTGGGGTTTGTGAGATTTTGGTCAGAATCATGTTCTTTTGTTGTTTCATATTTCTGTGTGGTGCCCTCTATTGCTGAGAAGCTTTAGTCTCTGGAGCTGCTCAGCCCCTAGAGTGAGGTTGGGGGTCTTAGGGGAGAAGAGATGGTGACTGGGGGGAGGAAATGTCTGTTTCCTGATTCCCATCTTCCCTGCTTATCTGCCATATCAGAGCCAGTGGGCCGAGTACACAGGAGCAAGCCTCTGTGCTTGGCGTCTCTATCTGTTGTAGGTGGGACCTCCCTCTGGCTGGCTTATTGCCAGAGCAGTGACTGCCGATTTGCAAGCTGGTGCTGGCAGGCCAGGAGGAAGGTCCAGCAGGCCGTGTATCACTTTGGGGGGCCTCGGAGCTTAGTAGCCAGCCAGGGGGATGGAGCACCTGAAGCTCCCCAAAGTTCCTAATCTGCTCGGCAGAGCACGCCCAGACAACCTTGTCCCCCTATCCCTTCTCCCATGCAGCAAGCTCCATGCAAACCCCGCCCCTTCAGCAGCCCTCTTGCTGCTAGGAAGGCTCTCAGACCGCCTGCCTTTCTGTTGTCTCAGAGTGGCTGGGTGTGGGTCCTGTCCTTCACAAATGGCTGGAATCTGTCACTCAAGCACTCTGCCTGTCCCAGCTCCCCATCCTCCAGAGCACCACACAGTGTAGGTTTCTGCTCGCAAAGCAGATCCTCAGGGCTGGGTGTTCAGCAGTCCCATCCTTCCACCCCTTCCCCGCTCCGTTTCTCTTCCTCCTGCTGGTGAGCTGGAGTGGGGGAAGGGCTCGGGTCCCTTCAGATCAAGACTTTTGTATGTTACCCTGTTTTGTGAGGTCTGTTCTGTTGTGAGGTCTATATACAGTCTGGTGCAACCTTCTTTCCTGTTGTTGTTTTAGGGTTAGTTGTATTAAGTATATTTTCACACTGTCTGTGGTTTTGGGAGGAGTTCTCTGTCTCACCTCTCATGCCACCCTCTTGAATCTAGTCTGTTTAAGTAATCTTTGAGGAAAATGAAAAAGTTTTTGTAGTTATATTAGAAATGAAAGTTTGATTATATGTGACAGTAAAGTTTATTTAAAAAGCTTATATTGAATAAATAGCCACTTAAAAATTATAGAGTATCTCTAAAAATGTAAGAAATTTAATAGATATTATGTATTTAGAAACAGGCTAGAAGAAGAAATTTTCGAAAGAAAAATTATCTATAATGTAGAGCTAGTTGGTGATGTCAGAGAGACAGAGAAGACTGTAGAACTCTAGAGACAAAAAAGTTACAAAATCATAAGCCTACATTTTCATCATGTAGAAAGTATAATCTCCATGCACACACACACACATACACACTTCGTTTTCCAATTATGGTTAATAAAATCTTGCTTAGATCCAGAGTCTATGGGATTTCAGTTAGCAAACCTACCAAGACAGACTTCCAAAACAAGGTTTAGTTAATTAGGTATTGGGTAGCATTCTGAGTCACCTAGTAATTTGGAAACTTTTATGATATAACTAGAGACTGAATGTTCTTTAAATCTTTCATTGGAAAACAAAGAATAGTAAGCCTGATCCTTGCTGAAAAATAAAAATTCAGTTGTCAGTTTTATATCTGTGCAATTATGTTTGATGGGTTATCTGCAGATAAAATTATTTGTAGATACCTAACTACCTTTGTGAACTGTGTTATGCATGTGTTAAGCCTGTGAGATGCATCCCCATGATTTACTTATTTTATAATTGGAAATTTCTACTTCTTGATCCCTGTAACCCATTACACTCCCTCCAAACTCCCCTCCTTTCTGGCAACCACCAATCTGTGCTCTGTGTCTATGGGTTTTGTTTCATTTTGGATTTTTTTGTTTGTTTTTTTAGATTCCACATATAGGTGAAAACATATGGTATTTGTCTCTCTCTGACTTACCACACTTAGCGTAATATCCTTAAGGTCATCCATGTCATCATAAATGGCAAGATTTCACTCTTTTTTATGGCTGAGTAGTATTTTATGTAAATATAGACACCACATCTTCTTTATCCATTCATTCATCTATGAACACTTAGGTTGTTTCCATATTTTAGCTATTGTGAATAATGCTGCAGTAGGGATGCATATACATATTTACATTATTTCATTTTCTTTGGCTTGATATGCAGTACTGGTATTGTTGAATCATATGGTAGTTCTATTTTTTAATTTTTTGAGGAAACTTCATAATGTTTTCATAGTGGCTGCACCAATTTACATTATCACCAAATGTGCACGAGGGTTTCTCTTCACATCCTGACCAACTCTTGTTACTTCTTGTCTTTTGGATAATAGCCATTCTGACAAGTGTGAGGTGATATCTCATTGTGATTTTGATTTGTATTTTTCTAATGATTAATGATGATGTGTATGTTTTTGTATGCTTGTTGGCCATCAGTATGTCTTCTTTGGAAAAATGTCTATTCAGACCCTCTGCCTGTTTTTCAATCCAATTGTTTTATGTTTTTTTGTTGTTATTGAGTTGTGTGAATTCTTTACATATTTTGGATATTAACCCCTTATTGGATAAATAATTTTTAGTATCTTCTCCCATTAAGAAGGTTGCATTTTCATTTTGTTGACAGTTTCCTTCATTGTGATTGGAACATTTTTAGTTTGATGTAGTCCTAATTATTTATTTTTTCTTTTGTTTCCTTTACCTTTGGAGTCAGACTCAAAAAAAAAAAATTCTAAGAACAGTGTCCTGGAGCTTACCACCTTTGTTTTCTTCTAGGAATTTTATAGTTTCAGGTCTTATCATCAAGTCTTTAATCCATTTTGGATTAATTTTTGTATGTGGTATAAGACGGTGTACAGTTTCATTCTTTTGCATGTGGCTGTCCAATTTTCCCAGCACCAGTTATTGAAGAGAGTGTCCTTTTCCTTTGTATATTCTTTGCTCATTTGTCACAAATTATTTGACTATATACAGATGGGTTTATTTCTGGGATTTCTATTTTGTTCCATTAATCTATGTTTGTTTTAATGTCAATACCATGCTCTTTTGATTACTACAGATTTGTAATATAGTTTGAAATCAGAGAGAATTATACATCCAGTTTTGATCTCCTTCCTCAAGGCTATTTTCGCTATTCAGAGTCTTTATGCTTCCATATAAATTTTAGATTGTTTGTTCTGAATCTGTGAACAATGCCACTGGAATTTTTTATAGGAACTGCATTGAATCTGTATCTTGTTTGGGTAGTATGGACAATTTAACAACATTAAGTTTTCCAATGTAAGCACAGATATCTTTCATTAATGTATTTTCTTCAGTTTCTTTCATCAAAAAACGTATAGTTTTTGGTATACAGTGTTGTCACTTCCTTGGTTAAACTTATTACTTGGTATTTTTTTCTTTTAGATGCAGTTGTAAATGTGATTGTTTATTTTTTCCTGATAATTTGTTACTAGTGCATAAATATGCCACCGATTTTTTGCTTATTAACTTTGTATATTGCAACTTTCCTGAATTACTTTATTAGTTCTTACATTTTTTGGTGGAGTCTTTAGGTTTTCCATATATATTATCATGTCATCTACAAATATTGAGTTTTATTCCTTCTTTCCAATTTATAAGCTAAAAGGCTTATAAATTCTTGCCTAGTTGTAGTGCTAGAACTTTCAATACTATGTTGAGTAGAAGTGGAAGAATGAGTATTCTTCTCTTGTTCCTGATCTTAGGGGAAAAGCTTGCAGCTTTTCACTGGTCAGTATGATATTAACTGTGGGTTTGTCAAATATGGTCTTTTTTTAGTTGAGATATGTTTCATCTGTAATTACTTTGTTGAAAATTTTTACCATTAACTGATGTTGAATTTTTTCAAATGCTTTTTCTGCCTCTGTTGTGATGATCATACAATTTTTATCTTTCATTTTGTTAATGTGGTGTGTCATATTGTTGATTTGTGGATGTTGAAATATTCTTACATCCCTGGAATAAATCCCACTTGATCATGGTGTATAATCCTTTTAATGTATAGTTTAATTTGGTTTGCTAATATTTTGTTGAGGATTTTTGCAGCTTTGTTCATTAGGGATATTAATCTGTAATTTTATTTTCTTGTGGTGTCATTGTTTAGTTTTGGTACCAGGTTAATGCTGGCCTTATAAAATGAGTTTGGAAATACTCCCACTCCTTTAAATTATTGGCATATTTTGAGAAGGGTAGATATTAAAATTCTTTGAGCATTTGGTAGAGTTAATCAATGAAGCCAACTTGTCCTGGACTTTCGTTTGTTGGGAGGTTTGGGAATACTAGTTCAGTATCATCCTTGCTAGTAATCAGTCTATTTGCTATTTCTTCATGATTTAGTCTTGGGAGATTGTTTCTAGGAATTTGCCTATTTTGGTTGTTCAACTTGTTGGTGTTTAATTATTCTATAATTGCTTTTGATATTTTATTTTTTGTATTTATAATCTTGGTTTTCCTTTTTCCCCCACAATGTTAGTTACAGATTATAAGCCATTTTACATCCTTTCTGGAGCAAAGCATCCTTTCACTGTTACTGAGGAACTTGAACTTGCTGCTTCCTGATCTGGTTTTCTCAAGAGTCCACCAAGGATCAAGTTATCAGTGAGGTACCCCTGGATGATGAGCTATGGTAAGGCCTTTTGGTCCTGATGGAGAAGCAGAGAGAGGATGGGCTAGGGTGCCCAGAGCATCAATGGTGGATTAGAGAATGATAGAAAGAGCAAATAGCTAGCTTTCTCTACAAAGACAAATGGGTTTTTAGGAGAACAAATGAGGTATAAGAAAGTTTGTGATACTGTTCATCTATGAAGTTGTGAATGGTCATTTCATTTGCCTCATGGTCATAAAAGTTCCTGGATGGAACATTTATGGTAGTTTTTCTCTTGATCTCTCTCCTGGAGTAAAAGTTGGCTTGAAGAGGAAATTTTTGGCAGTCCTCATTTCTCATAAATTTCTGCCTTTAGTTAGATAAGGGAAACTCCAAGAAGGCTTCTCTTTTCATTTGTTAAATCTCAAGTATCTTCATCTTTAAATAATCTTTATACCAACTCTAGGTCTCCAAGTAGGTTCTCACAGTATGTTTTTGCAAGCTGTATTTCTTCAGTTTTCAGTGAAGTTGATCATAGCGTCTTCTGCTTGACAGTTTTTGGAAAGACCTATTCCTATCTCCTTGCAGGGGCCTATCTTTGGAATTAAGGTTACTTGATTACTTTGTGACCTCAGGTCTCCAATAGGTTCAATAAAGTTATGCTTTTATAGTTTTCTCAAAAGAAGAGGGGGTATTTTCACAAAGAGGGAGTAGTGGTAGTGTTGAAAAATGTGGAGACAGAAAAGAATGATCCCTAAGTTTTGGTTGATACGATGTGAGGGATCAATATTAGGAAAATAAAATCAATGAAGACCCGAATGCAAGTTGAATACTATAATCCTGGATATGAAATGGCTGTTGTTCAAAGGACAGAACAAAAGTAACAGTTAAAATATATATACCTGGTTTGTTCTTTCTCTTAGTAAAAGACCTCACCAATCTATGGGCTATAGGATATAAAGAGTGTAAGAGCCTAGGTTTGAAACCAGACAGCCTAGTTCTGAATCATGACTCTCCTTACTATCAGCCGTGTTATGGTGGACAAGTTTCTATGCATCAGTTCCACATCTTAAAATAGTGGAATTAATGCTATCCACCCCACAAGATTGTTATGACACTTAAATGAGTTCGCCCATATGATATGTGACTATATTTAAATACTTGGTTCAAAATCAGAGGAAATACAAGTAGTTTAATGCTCTAATCATGAACCATAGAACTCCTATTTGAATTTAAATCATATACCTTGCTCATATCCTATCTTCCCTAAGAGAAAATACAGTAATGTAACCTGTCACATGATGAAAAAAACCCATAGATTTTAAAAAACATCCAACGGTTAATATTCTTAGAATAAATAGCATGTAAGCCTTTTCTTCATGTTTATGTTTAAGGTAGCTTTATTGGGTGCTTTTCTGTAACACATAATTTTATTTTACTCTATACTAAAATGTTTTAACATAGCTGTCAATAGACATAGTGTATATTCTGCATCTACAACCATAAAATGGATGTATTTTGATTAAAGAAAAAAATTAAAATAAGCATAAAGCAAGTTAATATTCAGCAGTGTGTACATGTTTATAATAGACATTCAAATGAAGAATTTAAAAAATGATCAAAATTCAAAGCTTCCCTTCCATCTTCATGACATTCAGCTCTATAACTCTCTGATAACAATACAGTAACATATGAGTGACTGAATCATGAAGAAGTCAACATTGGTCATGTAAATACTATGTGTCAGCATCATTAAACCTCTTCTTATATAATGACGTCAATTACTCTTCTCTGTAAATAGTCAGATTTAGCATTTGGCATTTTATACCTATAGGCTGAAAATCTACAGTTGAATAATTAAATGTAGTAAAATGAGTTCAACCCCATTAAATCAATTTGAAAAGAGAAGCAGTAAATGCAAGTCTGATTAGAATTGGGTGCTACTATTTGAATAGTCATTCACTAAAGAAAGAAAAGGAAATAATGAAAACATGAATTAAAACACAGAGGCCCAGGACTCTAGGGCATTTAAAAAAATATTACTATTAGTTTACACTTTTTTTTTTTTGCAATAAATTGCCATCTGAATAGAGTCCAGGGTGATGTTAAGAGAATTTATTGTCATGCGTGTTTATGAGATAATGCTTAGCATCGTGAGTGAGAGCAGAATATGTCTCCCCAAGATATACCACTATGGCATAAGGATTATTTGAGCTGAATGTTGTTGAGAAGTAGCAGATGTAAGGAAAGTTCTCTGCTCTTCCCCTATTTGCCTAAAAGCAGGATGTAAATTTTCAAAGGTGTCCCTTTGTCAGGCAGGAAAATAGATATGAGTGGGGTGGAGAGAGAATAAGGCCAGTAAAGCCCATTTAAAAGGGACTCAAAGAGTTAACCAGGTAATACTAGAGAGACAGACAAAGACTCAGAGAGTTATTGAGTTAATCAGTCGAAGCTCCAAAGGCCAGGAGTAACTTTGAATGTCCACATATTCCCCAGATAAAGAAAAGTATCCCAGCATAGCCCATGCCTTCATTGTGTCAATTAGATTATGCCATTGTAAGATTTACTTTAGCCTGCTAAAAGGCCCAGCTTCTTCTTTAACTTAACCTATATGCTGTTTTTCTTACTTTAAAACATATAACATTGTTTTTATTTTATTTATTTTTTATTAATGTATTATTGATATAGAATCTTATAAGGTTTCAAATGAGCAACACTGTGGTTATTTCACCCATATTATCAAGTCCCCATGCCACATCCCATTGCAGTCACTGTCCATCAGCATAGTAAGATGCTATAGAGTCACTACTTCTCTGTGCTATCCTGCCTTCCCCATAACCCCCATACATTATGTGTGCTAATCATAATGCCCTTTAATCCGTTTTTCCCTCCCTCCCTATCCACCCTCTTCATCCCCTTCCCTTTGGTAACCGCTAGTCCTTTCCTGGAGTCTGTTAGTATGCTGTTGTTTTGTTTCTTCAGTTTGCTTAGTTGTTATACTCCACAATGAATGAAGTCATTTGGGACTTGTCTTTCTCCACCTGGCTTATTTCACTGAGCATAATACCCTCTAGCTCCATCCATGTTGTTGCAAATGGTAGGATTCATTTTCTTTTTATGGCTGAATAATATTCCATTGTGTATATGTATCACATCTTCTTGGTTAGGTTTATTCCTAGGTATTTTATTCTTTTTGATGCAATTGCGAATGGAATTGTTTTTCTGATTTCTCTTTCTGTTAGTTCATCATTAGTGTATAGGAAAGCAACAGATTTCTGTGTGTTAATTTTGTATCCTGCAACTTTGCTGAATTCAGATATTAGCTTTAGTAGTTTTGGAGTGGAGTCTTTAGGGTTTTTTATGTACAATATCATGTCATTTGCAAATAGTGACAATTTGACTTCTTCTTTACCAATCTGGATGCCTTGTATGTATTTGTTTTGTCTGATTGCCATGGCTAGGACCTCCAGTACTATATTGAATAACGGTGGAGAGAGTGGGCATCCCTGTCTTGTTCGTGATCTTAGATGAAAAGCTTTCAGCTTCTCGCTGTTCAGTATAGTGTTAGCTGTGGGTTTGTCATATATGGCCTGTATGATGTTGATGTTCTTGCCCTCTGTACCCATTTTGTTGAGAGTTTTAATCATGAATCGATGCTGAATTTTGTCAAATGCTTTTTCAGCATCTATGGAGATGATCATGTGGTTTTTGTTCTTCTTTTTGTTGGTGTGGTGGATGATGTTGATGGATTTTTGAATGTTGTACCATCCTTGCATCCCTGGGATGAATCCCACTTGATCATGGTGTATGATCCTCTTGATGTATTTTTGAATTCGGTTTGGTAATATTTTGTTGAGTATTTTTGCATCTACGTTCATCAGGGATATTGGTCTGTAATTTTCTTTTTTGGTGAGGTCTTTGCTCAGTTTTGGAATTAGAGTGATGCGGGCTTTATAGAACGAGTTTGAAGTATTCGCTCCTCTTCTATTTTTTGAAAAACTTCAAGGAGAATTTGTGTTTATTCTTCTCTATATGTCTGGTAGAATTCAGAGGTGAATCCATCTGGTCCGGGGGTTTTGTTCTTGGTAGTTTTTGATTACCGATTATTTTCGTTGCTGGCAATTGGTCTGTTTCTTGCTTGGTCAGTCTTGGAAGGCTGTATTTTTCTAAGAAGTTGTCCATTTCTTCTAGGTGTTCCACTTGTTAGCATATAGATTCTCTTAATATTCTCTTATAATTCTTTGTATTTTTGTGGGGTCCATGGTGATTTTTCCTTTCTCATTTCTGATTCTGTTTATGTGTGTAGATTCTCTTTTTCTCTTAATGAGTCTGGCTAGAGGTTTATCTATTTTGTTTATTTTTTCAAAGAACCAGCTCTTGGTTTCATTGATTTTTTTCTATTGTTTTATTATATTTCTTCTCTCATCTTTATTTTGTCCCTCCTCCTGGTGACTTTGGGCCTCATTTGTTCTTCTTTTTCCAATTCCAGTAATTGTGTTTTAGACTATTCATTTGGGAATGTTCTTCCTTCTTTAAATAGGCCTGGATTGCAATATACTTTCCTCTTAGAACTGCCTTTGCTGCGTCCCACAGAAGTTGTGGTTTGTGTTGTTGTTGTCATTAGTCTCCATATATTCTTTGATTTCTGTTTTGATTTGGTCATTAACCCATTAATTATTTAGTAGAATGTTGTTAAGTCTCCATGTATTTGTGAGCTTTTTTGATTTCTTTGTATAATATATCTTGTTTTACACCTTTGTGATCTGAGAAGTTGGTTGGTAGAATTTCAATATTTTTGAATTTACTGAGGTTCTTTTTGTGGCCTAGTATGTGGTCTATTCTGAAAAATGTTCCATTTGCACTTGAGAAGAATGTATATCCTGTTGCTTTTGGGTGTAGAGTTCTGTAGATGTCTGCTAGGTCCATCTGTTCTAGTGTGTTGTTCAGTGCCTCTGTGTCTTTACTTCTTTTCTGTCTGGTTGATCTGTCCTTTGGAGTGAGTGGTGTGTTGAAGTCTCCTAAAATGAATGCATTGCTCTCTGTTTTCTCCTTTAATTCTGTTAGTATTTGTTTCACATATGCTGGCGCTCCTGTATTGGGTGCATATATATTTAAAATGGTTATATCCTCTTGTTGGACTGAACCCTTTATCATTATGTAATGTCCTTCTTTATCTCTTGCTACTTTCTTCGTTTTGAAGTCTATTTTGTCTGATACAAGTAGTGCAACACCTGCTTTTTTCTCCTTGTTTGCATGAAATATCTTTTTCCTTCCCTTCACCTGTAGTCTGTGTATATCTTTGGGTTTGAGGTGAGTCTCTTGTAAGCAGCATATAGATGGGTCTTGCTTTCATATCCATTCTCTTACTCTGTGTCTTTTGATTGGTGCAGTCAGTCCATTTACATTTAGGGTGATTATCGATAGATATGTACTTATTGTCATTGCTGGCTTTAGATTCGTGGTTACCAAAGGTTCAAGAGTAGCTTCTTTACTATCTAACAGTCTAACTTAACTTTCTTGTCAAGTTATTGTAAACACAGTCTGATGTTTCTTTATTTCTCTCCCTTCTTATTCTTCCTCCTCCATTCTTTATATACTATATATGTTTTATTCTTTGCCTTTAGTTAGTATTTGGATGGTCTGCTTTCTCTGCTATGATTTTATTTTCTCTGGTGACATCTTTTTAGCCTTAGGAGTGCTTCCCTCTAGAGCAGTCCCTTTAAGATATCCTGTAGAGGTGGTTTATGGGAGGCAAACTTTCAGCTTTCGCTTGTCTGGAAATTGTTTAATCCCTCCATCATATTTAAATGATAATCATGCTGGATACAGTATTCTTGGTTTGAGGCCCTTCTGTTTCACTATGTTAAGTATATCATGCCATTCTCTTCTGGCCTGTAAGGTTTCTGTTGAGAAGTCTGATTATAGTGTGATCGGTTTTCCTTTGTAGGTGATCTTTTTTCTCTCTCTAGCTGCCTTTAATACTCTGTCCTTATCTGTGGTCTTTGCCATTTTAATTATTATGTGTCTTGGTGTTGTCTTCCTTGGGTCCCTTGTGTTGGGAGATCTGTGGGCTTCCATGTTCTGAGACACTATTTCCTTCCCCAGCTTGAGGAAGTTTTCAGCAATTATTTCTTCAAAGACACTTTCTATCCCTTTTTCTCTCTCTTCTTCTTCTGTTACTCCTACAATGCCAGTTTTGTTCCTTTTGGATTGGTCACACAGTTCTCTTAATATTCTTTCATGCCTAGAGATCCTTTTATCTCTCTCTGCCTCAGCTTCTCTGTATTCCTGTTCTCTGATTTCTATTCCATTAACAGTCTCTTGCATCTTGTCCAGTCTGCTGCTAAGCCAGTTGATGGCTTGTGTCATTTCTGCATTGTCTTTCCTCACTTCCCTCACTTCCTTCCTCAGGTCTTACATATTTCTCTGTAGATCCACCAGCATGGTTATAACTTTTATTCTGAATTCTTTTTCAGGAATATTGTGCATTTCCATCCCTTCAGGCCCCCTCTCCAGGGTTGTCTTGCTGATCTTAGTTTGGACCATATTCCTCTGTCTTTTCATGGTGATAGAAGTGGTCCCTGGTAGGTACCATGTATGTCAGCTGGGCTCTTTAAGACTTTAATAAAGAAAAAAAAAGAAAGAAAAGGAAGAAAAGAGAAAAAAAAGAAAGAAAGAAAAGAAAAAAAAGGAAAGAGAAAAAAAATTCTCTGCCTTGAGTAGATTCTGTTTGGATGCTGTAGGTGGTGCTGTTGCTCCACTATTCTGCAGCCGCAGCTGTGCCACTCCACAGGGCCGTTTGTAGCTCTGTTGCCAGCCAGGGGGTCTGAAATTCCATAGGACTCACAGCCTGCTGGGCTGAGTGTGCTCGGACAATCCTGCTCCTCCATTGGACCCCTCTCTCTTTAAGAGCGCTAAAAAAAGCACACACTTTTCTTTTGTCCTGGGGAGCTGGCTGCGAGGACCCGGGTGCATTCCCTGGCTTAGATCCTGCTCGTCTGCCTCTACAATCTCTGATATACCGCGCGATGTGTGTCAGCGCTCCCGGCGCAGATCACCAGGGTTGGTTATTTCGCTGGCCTGTAGTTCCCCTTCCTCCGGGCTCTGAATCCTCTCCTCCTGCGCTGGGGTGGAGGAGTGCTCAGGTCCCGCCGGGTCGCGGCTCCGCATCTTACCCGCCTTGCAGTGTGCCGAGTCCTCTCAGGTGTAGATGCAGGCTGTGTGCTGTCCTGTATCTTCTGGTCTCTCTTTTAGGAATAGTTGTATTTGTTGTATTTTCATAAATATATATGGTTTTGGAGGAGATTTCCGCCACCTTGCTCATGCCGCCATCTTCCCAGAAGTCCTACAAGACACTCTTAAGAGATATTAAAGAGGACACTAGTAAATGGAAATTCATCCCATGCTCTTGGCTAGGAAGAATTAATATTGTCAAAATGGCCATCCTGCCTAAAGCAATCTACAGATTCAATGCAATCCCTATCAAAATACCAACAGCATTCGTCAGTGAACTAGAGAAAATAGTTCTAAAATTCATATGGAACCACAAAAGACCCCGAATAGCCTAAGCAATTCTGAGATCAAGAATAAAGCAGGGGGAATTATGCTCCCTGACTTCAAGCTCTACTATAAAGCCACAGTAATCAAGACAATTTGTTACTGGAAAATGAACAGACCCATAGACCAATGGAACAGACTAGAGAGCCCAGATATAAACCCAAGCATTGATGGTTAATTAATATACGATATATGATAAAGGAGCCATGGATATACAATGGGGAAATGACAGCCTCTTCAACAACTGGTGTTGGCAAAACTGGACAGCTACGTGTAAGAGAATGAAACTGGATTTCTGTCTAACCCCATACACAAAAGTACACTCAACATGGATCAATGACCTGTATGTAAGTTATGAAATGGTAACTGTTAGAGAAAAAATATATATCAGTGACATTCTAGTGATATAGATGTATTTCTAGAAATTGGTGAATCTCTTGTTGAAATGGGTCGGTATCTGCCACAATATGCAAGAATATGCCACTGCATTTGTGATGATTTTGTCACAGCAGCATTAAGAAGCTCATATGTACCACCACCTCTTGAGATGGATAAAACTGTTTAAGTGACAATGAGAATCAGGATTATTATGTTTACTATATATTCACATATAGATGTAACATAGAAAGTGTGATATATTTGTCTATATCTCAAAGGAAAGTCATGTTTAGAAGTACAAATATATGTATCATTATGAATACAAATTGTATTTAAAGCCATAGAACTGGTGTGAGTAATTAGATATCAATATAGGTAGTGTAGAAAAGGAGCAGAATAAATTGTTTTCATCTACCCTTCTAGGATCTGATGCTGGGGCTCTGGAAATTAAAGCTGAAAAAGAAGATTTATAAGAGAAAGATATACAAATTTTATTTATGTGTGCAGTGTGCATACACATGGGAGAAACAGTATGAGTAAATGAAAGGGGTGGTTAGAACTTGGGGCTTTCATAGCATCTTTATGAAGAATGATGGATTTGTAGAGAAGTGACAAAACAAAGGGAAAGGGCTTTAGGTTTTTAGGGGTGGCAAACTGTGGGAAGTTAAATATATGGGGGCACTAATGAAGATAAGGGTTGTTTTAATAAAGTTTGTCATGTAGATTCCTCCTGGTGCTAATTCTGGGCTAAGAGTCTGTGGGTTTAAGAGTTGCTTTGCTCTTGCTGTAGAAAACAGAGGAGGGCAGAAAGTTTTTTTTTTTTTTTTTTGCTTCTATTGTGTCTCAATTTCAGCTTAAAATAATCTTCATGCCAAGAAGGAATTTTTGTATGAGTGAAGATTGTGAATAGGGTTGAGTAAAATAAGATAGCCATTAAAGAGTAATGTGGGATCAGGTCTTTCCTTCTGAGATAATTTTTGTATTTTTAAAATGCACTCTAGGAGAATAATAGATTCTAGGGAGGAGTTGTCAAAAATATCTTAACAAAAATGTCAAAATTGTGGGGAGAGTGGTTGGAAACCATAGATTAATCTTGGTGAGAATTGATGGTGACATTCAGTATGGTGGATGTCACATTGAAGTTGGAGAAAAATGGTCAGGAGACAGAAAAAGGCTTTAGTAATGAGACTTTTGGAATGAGAAAATTATGGTGACACTGTTTCTGGCATGGGCAATTGAGTATATGATGATGTCATTTATTTAGGAAGGGGACCATTAGCAGAGGACGTATTGGGTGAAATAGGATGAATTCATTTTGGGAAATAAGAAAGATAAAATATGATCAATTCAGGATAAAAGTTATCTTCTCTGTCACTTACCTATTACATATCTTTTTAGTTATACATGTTCATATTGTCATCCTATAGGAAATTCTCTGCTGGCTTAAGTCTAAACTGAGGTTGCCAATGTTTGCTGTTAGGCGCACAGAAAATTCTAATACATACAAATGAGAAGCAACTAAAAGCAAATTTGGATAATAAAGTAATAAAATATACCCAAACTAGAGAAAGAATAAAAAATGTACAGCAATTCAGGTGTGTGTCTTCTAAGAAGCAATAGTTGTATTGAAGGAAGCCATTGTTAATTGGCAGTACCATAAATATACTCTTTATTCTTAGAATATTAAGTTTTAAATCCATCTTAGACAAAATTTATAATATCAACAGATTTACATGCTGATATCCCAAGCACTTCATGCAAATTTAAATGGGAGTTCTATAAAGCTTTGAACAGCACCTGTGAAGTAAGGTCATTTAAGAGCCTGATAAATATATTTCTAATGACTCCTGTCTCTTACATGTATACATATACCTGGCCATTAAGTTTAGTTGTAAGACCAAAGAAAATAAAAACAAGAAGTGTCTCATATTGAAATTAATGAGATTTAAGGTCAGTTCTAGTTTGAGTTTTAAACATTCCTTACAGCCAAGTGCACTAATGTGCACATGTAAGATGTGATTTCTTTCACAAGGGCAAAGGTTAAATTAGAAGTTAGGAGGCCAGAGTTCTCTTTTCCCTGAGCAACTTCCAGTTGTGCTCTCAGCAAGTGACTTAATCTCCATGACACACAGTCTGAGCTCTATGAAAAAAAATATATGCTCCTATGCCCTCCATTATGCTTAGATTTTGCAGTGCTTCTGGGAAAGAGCTTTAGGATTTTTCTCACAACCTCATAACATGGCATAGTAGCCAAATTTATTTCTAAAACTAATTGAAATGGCTGAATTGTGTTTTCCTATGGACAAAATGACCTTGAAGAGATTCCTTTCATATTATTTGTTTTTTTCCTACAATTATGAAAGCAGTATCTTTGTTAATAATTTTGAAAATACAAATAAAAAAATAGAACTATGTACAGGCAAAAAAAATGACATGTAATTCTTATGCCATCCTGAGAAACTGGTTAATTCCTTCTATTTTTAAATTTTATAATAATTAAAATTAGAATATATATATGTATGTTAATATATATAACCACACTTTTGAATTATTTAATTTCCATTTGACTTTATATCATGAGTATGTATCATTTCCTTAAAACTTCTTTGAAGAACATAATTTTAATTATTTCAACATATTTACTTCTTTAAAAATAACAATTTAGTGTTAATTTTGCCTTCAATTGTCAACTTTCACAAATGATATTTTAGTAGACAATTATTAACATATGTGCTTAAATCTGCTTTCTTGGGATGAATTTCTGAGTATTGATAGATTTCTTGAAGAATGGTGTTATGATTGATTATCTCACTTCAATAAAGAAAGAAATTTAGTTTAATCATCACAATATTGCTCATGTAATTGTAGGTTAATGATACTAAAATAAAATAAATTGTAAAAAAAAAAACAAAAAACAAAACACACCTTTTTAAAAAATAAACTATTTAAATCACAAAAAAAAGAAAAGAAAAGAAAAAAAAAAGAATGTAAAAATTTAAAATAATTAGGTGTATGTCACTCCTTTGAGACATGACATACATTAATTGTTATAAAATTTAATGTGGCTCCTGGCTGAAACTGCTATGGGGCATATCCTGTTAGTTCACATGGTACTTTGAGGTAATTAAAAATTAATCAGTGAAGTCTAATATCTAGTACATAACTTATTTCACAGAAGGAATAAATAGCATAATATTACTAACATAAAATAATCATTACTAACATCTTGATTCAGACTGTGGAATATAGGTGGTACAAAGAATTGGGCATTAGCGCTTCAGAGTTTGTGGCAGATTTTTCTTTGTCCACTCTGTTGCCAGTAGACAGGTCTGTACTTTTAGGATTTGAGGGTTAAAAGTACATAATTCAATCTGTCCATATAGGAGGATTAAGGCATATTATTTTTCATAATAGATTTCTACTTGCCTGTAATGGGCTGGAATTAGAACATCAGGATATGACTGTATTAAAAGCATTTGATTTCATAGTATTTCTAAAGTATTATTCTGATTCCAGTATTTAAAAAGATATTTTTGGTTAAGTGCAGAAAAACAAATTGTGAAAATATTCCCTATGATTCCACCCCTTCAAGCTATCAGACATAGTTATTGCCAACATTTTTATGTATATTTTTTCCAGTCCTTTAAAATAAGAATTTGATTATTCACTTAAGGCTTAGTCATGATACAGTAACAAAAAACTGAAAGTAGAGCACCAGAATTTCTCTTGCTTGTTACATGTTTTGTACAGATCATCTAGTGCTCCAGTCTTCATTGTTTTGAGCAGCTTTATACTGGTTGGTGCTGTGCTTGTGGCAAAAGGACAAGAGAGTGATAAAAAGTGGCTTGTCTGTTCTACCTTCTACTCATAAGTAAATAACACATGTCATCTCTACTTATATTTCATTGGTTCAATCAAGTCATGTGGCTTAAGAAGCAACCTACAGTGTGGTTAAGCTATTGCATAGGTATAATGAGTTATAAATTAATGGCATATCCATTGATTTTGGAGCAGGTCTATCATGATAGATTGTTCAGGGCTAGTAGCAGCAGAGATGTTCCTGACTGAATAATGGGTCACCAAAGTCAGGCAGTACTTTATAGGGTTTCTTCATACTTAAGTTTACATTGAACCTTTATATTTTCTGCAGACAGCACAATAATAGGATTTTAGGATCAACTAGAATGAATAAAGTAAATTTGAATTATAACACATTAACTTTTAAAGATAATTTTACCACATGAAGTAATGTTGTTTTTTTTCTTTTCATTACTGCATTTTTAGTCAAAAGATAAACTCTGTGGGCTAAGCAGTGTAGAAAATGGCACATGGCTTTAACTTAGGAAAGAGATGTATAACCAATTCAAGAAAGTGAAATACTGTAACATAGCAGTTTAACCTAATCTATTTACAACAGTTCTTCTTATCAAATATTATTCCATTCATTTCATGATAAATTATATCTTTCTGGGTCAGAAAAAAATGTTTAAACAAAAATAATTTCAGCAGTTTTCTGAAGTCACTCTCTGTTTTTATTTCTGTAATTTGAATTATTTTATCAGGATACATACCATGATGAACTCAAGCCATATCACCAAATCACGTTGCTAACTAATTAGAGTTTCATGTTATGCTGCCATCATTATCCCCTTGGATATTATATCTTTAAGACAGTTTCTGTTTGGCTAATGGCATTCTTTATCTTCTCTATTTTAGGCTTATTCTAAGTGAACAGATATTGAATGTATTTTCCTATTTTCACAATTTCTAATGAAGACATCATAAACATATTAGGTTCTGTTACCAGCACTAGTAAAATATAAATGAAGAAATAGAACAGGAAGAGAAAGACTACTTGACAAACAACTAAGTGATTTTTGGGGGGCATTGTTTACATGAACCAGCAACTGGTTCATAATGATTTTTGAATCTCATAAAGAAATATGAAGTTGGATTCCTCTATCAACACTAGATGACATTGAGCCGAAGGAGTTCAACAAAGAAATGCTTGAAAAAATAAGAAGTAGAGATCATCGAACCAAAGTCTTTATCTCTTTTGAAATATGTGAGCTATTAACATTTCCTGCCTAATTTTACTTCTTATTACTGACATTCCTTGTGCTTTATGCAAGAAGAGTCTGTTAAGAATGATCCTGTCTGGGTGTTAAATATTCAGGATGTGCAACTGGCTCTGTGCCTTGGATATCTGGGAATTTGGGGCAGGAGTAAAATGGTTATAACTGAGAATAGAGGTACTTGGAGATTCCTTTGACCTTTCTGATGCAAATAACTCAATATTGTAAAACTATTAAAAAGATATAACTAAAGTTCATTTTAGGTATAGAATGATTTGAAAGAGAGGAAAATGTTTCTCATATATGAATACATGCCAGCCTTTCTCCACTATTAACTTTTTTTTCTGAAAAATGTGCTGGGAGGGATAAGTGACAAGCTGGGAAGTGTGGTATTTTGATAGCATCCCAATTTATAACCCTATCTTTGGGATATGTGTAAGAATTTTACAGTTAAGTACTCCCTATCTGTTGGGCACAGCTGGATCTAAATGAAAGTGTGAAGAAGTGAGTTGCTAATAGCATATTCTCACCTTCTTTCAAGCACTTTCTTCTTTTTCCATTTTGACATATGACCCTAGAGCTGCTGCAAGCTCCCATGAGCCCTGTAATCCTACAACTCTTTACCAGCTTCCTGTCCTCTTTGATGTCTTTTCCTCAGTGCCTGATGAATCCTGCTTTCAAATTGTCAATACTATACCAAGGATATTACAGAGTAACCCACCTCTATATACCACTAAGTGAAAAGATCTCTCTTCCTAGAGATGCTTGAATTTTAATATAAAACAATGATTGGCCTAACTGTATCTAATATGGTATAATTTCAGGCACTTGAGGCACAGTCCTGTCAGGGAGAAGTTTGGGAGTAGATTTCTAGAAACCTCCAAATACTTGTGCACGTAGCATTCATTCAATATGAGTTCTATACCCAGGACTTCAAATAAAACCAAAACTTAAAAATAAATTTATGGTTGGCATTAGGACAGTAGGTGATTGGCATTAGGGCAGTTAATGTGGTTCAGAAATAAAGTTAAACATCCTTTGATACATTTCACTTCCAGTACCAGTAGCATTATATGATGGTTGCTTCAGAACTGTGGATTCAAGCAACCACAGTACAGATTATATTAAAGAGCTAGAGACAGGTTTCCTCAAACGGGTGTCCAGCTCAGGGTTGAAATTTAATTACCTTTCTTAGAACTTTGCAGTCTACCTCTTGTTTGATGTTTACTTATACTTAAAGAGTTTTAAATTAGTTATTAGAATTAATTGATCATTTTAAATCAAGTATTAAATCAAATATGAAATTAATTAAAAAAACTTCCTTTCACTTTTTCTACACATGAAACTAGCTAAACCATTCACTTGAAAAAACATTGTTAAATGAATTAAGAGTTTAAATATATTCAAGTAGGATAGTCAAGTGTAGTATTAGAAGATGCTTGAGATTCTTTCCAGAATTCTGATCTTTCACATCTCAGAAGACTATTCTTTAGCCTACTTTGATTTCATGACAGTGATGTTGTCTGCTTCCTGTTCATAAACTTTCTTGTAGGAGAGGGTTTCCAGTTTATGCCACGACTGTAAATTAGTATAGGCCTCCCTCTACCTAGGAAACTATTGAGGAAAACACAATATAGACTCATAATAATGTGAGAAATCTCTAGAAAAAAACAAGGCTACTTAGAACTGGTAGGTGACAAGGCAGGCAGATGACTGTTGTCTGCAGCAAAGGGCTTTTGGCTCAGCTGTTACAGCATAAATATTAACAGAGCAGTTTAAATATGTCCTTACCCCTTCCTTGCCTCCTTTCTTGTTGGAGAATTTGTCAGTGGTTGTCCAAACCTCTGAAACCAAGACTTCAGATGGACTACACCCCTGCTGGACATGTCCTCAGGTGTAAAGCCAAGGCAGGGCAAAACCTTGATAGTGTGAGGACTGGGGAAAACTACCTGTCAGAGCTGACCAGCCTTTATTTTCCTTATTTTTGTCATTTCTCTTGAGACTTCCAGGGCTGATGTTTGACAGTCTAAGGAGATGCCTTTTCCATGGTGTTTGAAGATGAGGCATTGGCCTGAAAGGCTACTTGGTGTGGTGAAACCAGATGAGAGTGATGAATTCTCGCTTGTGGTCACTTAAACTTTTCACCCAAATGCCCGTCTCTTCATCTACACTTGACCTCAGAGGACTGATCTAGGCTCTTTCATCTGCTCCTCCCCAATTCTTGTCAGCAGGTAACCTGTTCCTTCTGGGATAAGCCAAAATAACAATAATAATGATAATAGTGAAAATAATAATGATAATAAAACAACAATGATGATAGCCAAAATAATATAAATTCTTTAAATTAAAAACCATAGGAATATAACATTCTTAAATTAAAAACTACAAATTAGTCAACATTTTAGTAAAAGTATTAAACTGAGTTAGACTTTGAAGTAAACTTAATAAATATGTGAACAGGGACAGAGGAAGATGATGTCAATATGGAACATGAAAAAGATATGAAAATAATCCAACTAGAAGTACTAGGTGCAAAAAGTTAATAGTTGAAATAAAAGAATAATAGATAGATTGAATAAAAGAATGGATACAGCTAAAGAATATATTTATCCACTGTAAGATAGAAGAATATTTTCCTAGATGGAAGCAATATGATAGGACAGCTGAGAAATATGGAAAATAGAATGGGTAAAAACATCCTAATAATCAAAAATTTTCAGAGAGGAAAAAAAGGAATAGTCAAGGTAAATTCCCAATAATTAAAAAAAAAAGGTTCTGAAAACTGAATCAAGTAATTGTCTTAGGCATTTTGCAAGGGTTTGAGTGAAGTGACCTAATGGTGGTGTGCAAACTTTTAGGGTCACTAGGTGTGGGAGGTTAAAATGTCCAGTGATTCCCCAGGGAGGATAGAGACAATGCTCTGAAGGGTGCAGGAAAAGTTGGGGTAAGTTTCATGTTGGAAAATGTGGCTAGAGATCTCTTCGGTGGTATACAATGAATACAGAATCTCATGAAGCAATATGAGATTGCTATTCTGATTAGGAAATGATCAAGATGGCAGTTTGCTTCCCCCTAACTCCCTTTTGAAAAGCCTTGTCTAGCCAATGCATAAGACAGATGGTTCCTGGAGGTTTATAGTATCAAGAATTAAATGAGTGGTATTTCTGATGGCTTCAGTTGTAACAAATATAAAAACTAAGGGAAGGGCAGATCAAGGGCAATCGTCTGCCATTATGGCCAGTCTGTTTTGGGAATACAGCCAGTCGCAACTTGCATTCTTGTGGAATATGAATCAGTACTCAATCACTACATTGCCACAGGATTATTTTAATTTGCTAGCACATTGCCAGTTTTGGGGAGGGACTTACTTGGAGTTAAAAATCACTAACTGTCAGTGTGCTACATTGATGATATCATAATGATCGCCTCTTTAGAGAAAGAAGATTGGGATGAATTAAGGATCTGTCACTCAGGTGAAAAACTGAGGCTGACTGATAAACCCAGCTAAAATTTAAGGTCCAACCCAACCTGTGAAATTTCTAAGAATTACATGAATTCAAGAAACCCGAAGTAGCCCTACTGTGGGAAATAAATAATTAGCATTCCCATACACTGATGATAGGCAAGTTCAGAGACTAACAGGACTATTGGGTTTTGGTGGAATAATAATTTCATTAATCCTATTGACCCATTCCAAAAAATCACCAGGAAGAAATCTGAATTCTAATGGGGCTTTAGCAGAACCAAGTGTTAAAGATATACCAAGGGTAGGAAAAGAAAGTTTTACTAGATGCTAATGATACATCTGCTCAGATAATATTTGGTGTGTCTAAGACCAGTATATATTCAGATTGCAGACATTTTCAGTGTAAGAATTAGGCTTCTGCCCTTCAGGGGAGTGTTTGGATATTCATTGGTTCTTGTGCTTTAATTAACATCTTTGCTGTATGGTCAGGCAAATGGGCCCTAAATAACAGAACAGTAAAGTACACATCTGTGTGGTTTCTTGTGTGGAAATATCAGGAAACTTAGAGAAAGAATTACAGAGGATTATGTGAAAGCCTGCCCCCCACCCCCCCAAAAAGTCCCAGGACACCTGACTTCTGCCTAAGATGTAGAGACCTGTAAAGAGTGCCCCCTTTCCTATAACAACGGCAAGCCAGAAGTTTTTCAAAAAAATCAGAACTTTTCTCAGACCTGAAGAGAGTTGGTATTGCAGGAAAACCAAGTAGCTTGGAATCTGAGGAAAGGCAAGGGTCCCTGAGGAGAGGAGGAACGAAGGTGGGTTCACAAGAAGACAGGACCAGATACAAGGGATAAGAAGAATTCAGTTATGATTTTCATTTAATTTCCAAAGGGTGTGTGTTGAATAATGTAAAACTATAGAACCTCTGGGAACCTTAGACATTCATTCACAGGCATTTCTTCACAAACCACATGGTTTGCTGATAAAAAAACAAAATGTTGGCAGTGCCGATATTGGATATAACTCCCTTTGCAATGCAGATTCCTGGAGCAAAGTTTCAGTCACCACAGCGGAAAAGGCACAAAGCCCTCCTGGTCTCTTCTCACCTAAGAAAAAAAAAATCATACACACTGGAGGAAATGGCAGATATCTTTGCCCCAGTACAGCTAGGAACATCTCACTCAAAGCATTCCTGGGATAAGGACTCTCCTCCTATTAAGTATTATTAGCTTCTTTACCGGACAGTCTCTTATTTACATGCATTTACAATGCACTTGGACCACATCCCCTGCCTTCATTCTTCCTCAAAAGCTTCCTCCAGATATAATAATTAAATGGATTGCACACTAGCTGCTTAATCTCTTCCTTTGCAGAGATTTCCTTGAAAAGTCCATTAGAATGTATCTTGAAGTAATTGGTTAAAGAGTTAGTTCATGAGAGGTAAACTTTGAATTCTTGCTTGTCTGGAAATTCCCTTATTATGCCACATCATTTATTTGTAATGTGTCTGGGTATATAGCATTTACAACTCCAAATTAGTTTTTTGCTAGGTTGTTTATTTTTCCTGTTTTTGAAATCCATTGCTACTTGGTGTTCTGAGCAAGTGTTACAGCTAAGAGGTATGATAATGGTCTTATTTTCATTCCATTGTGTTAATCTGATTTATTTTTCTGGTAGTTTAGGCACTTTTGTATACTGTTAGTGTTCTGATAATTTTTTTTTAAAGTTGAAGTTATGAACCCTTTTTTTATTAATCAATTTTATTAAAGGGTTGAACGCTTTTTCTCTGATAACCAGTATCTTTTTTTTGTTTACTTTGGTTAATTTTGTTTTTAATATTCTCTTACATTCCCTGATTTGTCTGTTACTTTAACTTAAGTTCTTCAGTTTTTTCTTCTATATTTTTCTCATCAGTTGATGTGTTTTTCTCATTTATCCGGTGATCTTTGGTAGAGAATTGTGACTCTCTAGTCACAGATTTAGATGTGCAATAACTATTTCTTTGTTATGTCTTAGTCTAACTTAATGCCTGTTTCTTTGTCATTGAGGAACATCCTCCCCTTCCCTGTGGCTGTAAATAGGATGCCAGGGATGCATATAGTGCCATGATATTTGGGTAGGGTTGGCACACATGCTGTTGTTTTCATCTATCTATACTTGTATATGCTTAATGGTCATAGATAGTTGCCACTGGTATTTACTTGTTAGTCTGAGCTCATTCCTGCTGTTTATGCCTTGTCCCAACTTAGAAGAGTCCTCATGTACCCTGGCTCTTTCTCAGGTGATATCCATTTCCTTCCCTATAGGGAGAAAGGACTCTAACTCTATGTCCAGCCCGTCCTCCTCTTCTAGCTGGGTTCTGCACCACTCCTGCCCTCAACTTTGTTGTCTCTGGTCTGAGACTTACTGGGTCTGGAGCACACAGTGTTTCTATTTTCAGGAAAAGCCCTGTTTCTTTCCTATCCTCTGGGTGGATATCCTATCCTGTTTCATTTCTCTGTGGAGTGGAGGGCACAGCATGCCTTCTCAGGAATCCTACTGACATTTCAATTCTTTTTCCTTCCCCTGCGACTCTCTCTTCCTCTTTCATATATTCTGGGCTAGGGAAAGTTGCTTCTGATAAGCTAAGTATTCTCCAAGACCTTTTCTTATTTCTGAATCATCACTTTTAAAAGTCAAAGTTCAAGAAATTGGATCTTTGGCTGTCTATATTCTTCTGTTTCCCTTTCTGAAGACAGAGCCTGGAATGTTACTTGAATTTGAGTAAAGTCAGTAAAGTAATAGGAAAAACTGAGATCAAACACTGTGGCTAATGCCAACAAGTATTCCACAACGCTCATTTTATTCTTCGTATGTAGCTTAAGGGGCAGCTCCTACTTTAGGGCTCCTGACGTGAGCAGCACACATGCCAGATGCTCCCCTTCTGCCAAAATAATGACAGCTTTACTTTGTGATGCCAACACCAATACTTTGTGCCCTGGTCTTCTGAAGATTTAACAAACTTTTAGAAAGCAGCTTCAAGCGTTTAGTCTGGAGGCTGCCTTTCTGTGTTTATTATCAGGAATGAAGATGCAGGAAGAAGGTTGAAGGAACTATGGCTCATTCCATGCACCTTACTGACCTTGATGACTAGCAACCTTGTACTCTCCACTTGGTGCCTGTTTGTTTCTTCTTTGGAACTCTGCCTTGAAGAGCTACCACATCAGCCACAGCATGCATTCTTTTGTGCATATTCTCAACAGCAACTTCTTCTCTGATTTGCCCGTCACTCAAAATTATCCTTTTTCTGTTACAAGAAAATTGTCTAAGCATAAACTATTTTGATATGGACAATATACCCTCTCACCACGGTTCTTTGACAGATTTATTTTATTGTGTAAATTTTTACTGTCGCTTTCCCTTTAATTGAGGCACACCACACTTACAGTAAAGGGCATAAAGTATATGAGTTGTAAATACAATAGTCATAAATTTATGCCACAATGAATTTTTATATGTGCATATACCTATGTGACTCCATTACCCTAAACATGTTCTCTTGTGCCACTTCCCGGTCATTTACTGCTTCCTCCCACCAAAGCAGAGAGGTAACCCATATTCTGACTTCTGTCACTACAGGCTAGTTTTGTCTCTTCTTGAACTTTGTATAAATGGAATCATAGAGCACATACCATTTTTTTTTTTTGTAGTTGGCTTCTTTTATTCCACATAATTCTAGTAAGACTCATCAGTGCTGTTGTATATGTTGCTAGCTTTCCTTCTTATTGCTATGTTGTTTTCCATTGTATGACTGCACTGCTATTTTTTTTTTAATTCAAAATGGAGGAGGGCAGGAATTCTATTTGCTCAGTCTGCTGTCTTGCACAAAAAGGTTATATGGTTCTCATAATGTAGTATATCGATTCTGTCTTATGTTGTGTATGGGTATACCCTCCAAAGATTGTGAGTTACTTGAGAAGTGGAATATGTAGCCAAATATTTTCTGGTGTAGTGCAATTCAATTCTGGTATAGTTGTAATTCAATTAATATATGTTCAAAGGCAGAAACCTGAAGTAAATTTCTGCAGCAAAAAAATGGATGAAATTAAAAATAATTGCTTTTTCCCTCAAAGACTATATAGGACTTCTCTAATATCAAGTGGCATAGCAAGTTGAAGATGTTATGTATGTGTGCCGATTTATATCTGTGCCCAAACAATACCCCATTTTGGGGATTTACTTAAAGCCTAGTAGCACTGAAAAGAAAATTTTTGAAATGTAACAATTTTTCAACCTGTATTATAGAAACTTCCAAAGAATGTATAATTTACATCAAGCATTGATGTAGTGAATTGACTTGGTAGAGAAAAAAATCTAAAATCATTTGAAGGAAGAGTTGTTATTACTCACTCTTCATCATTATTGTTACTGAAACTTTAGATTATGAGAAGATTTAAATGAACTTTTTCCCGAATGATCTGTTTTCACAAATGGATTGTAAGATTAATTACTATGGCATTTGGGTAAAAAAATTAGTATTTTAAGAGGCCGTAAATAGAATAATATTACATTTCATTTTGAGCAGACTGTGTATAGTGGTAGAATTTGATCTATGGAGGCAAATTGAGGGGAAAAAATAAGTGTTCAGAAATATCTGCAGGATGTTATTTGCTGTCAGGGAGCAAATAGCCTTCAGCTTTTGCAGGTTATACTGTGATTGTATCCTTTGTCCTTAGTTCATTATTTTAGTTTTTCTTCTCCTTATAGATGAATACATCAAGTAACTAGTATTTGTGTGTAGATTTTCTAGATACAAGAAGAGATTTTAGGTAAGACAACATATGCTTGTTTCTAGTGCATTAAATTCAGACCCGTTAAAATCTGGAGATGTACTGAGGAAAACAAAATACTATTAAAGTTTCTGTTTCTCTGATATCCCCAGGGAGATTCCTCTCAGTTGAAAAGCCAGCTTTGACAAAGCTACTTCCAAAGGCATTCAGCAGCTTGCCTCCTGTTATTGGAACTTTAGTGGAAATAAAACCAAGTGCAATGAGCAAAACAACAACAAAATTTCTGTTCAAGACTTTAAAAGGGCTAAAGCATAAATTAAATGTCAAAAGGAATGTGAAGAATTTATAATATTAATAACTGGAAATTTACATGATGTTTGCAGGAGGATTTGACACAGGAATATGAATACTCCCTTCAATTGTGTGCTCTGTTGTCATTCCTATGTCTATTGAAAGTGATAATTTCATGTTTACATGTGAACCCAATACTCTTCAGTAGCAAACAATAGGAATGTGGATTGGAAGAAATTTCTCATGTGAATAATTATTTATTCAGAGAGAAGCTGTAGGATTACTCCAGAATATTATAAGTTATTTGTAAGTAAAATCTCATTCCCTTCCTGAAAAGGAAGATGATATTCTTAACAAAAGATTAAATTAATTAAGGACAAAACTAAATATTTCTATGACCAGAAGTTTCCTTTGATTTCCCAGGGACTGATAGAATATTGGAGATTCATTCTAACATTTCCTAGGAACCAATCTGGGTCAAATAGTAAAGATGAAGTTGATTCATGAATAGGTACAAAGAATAATTGTGTTTCGTATCTATCTGTATGAATTTTAGGCAAATTGATTTGCTTCAATTGTCATCTGTAAGAATAGATATACTCCTAATTTTCAGGAAGGTTTTGTTAAATAAAGGAGATAAATATTAGGAAAGTCTTTGGAGAAATGCCTAAAGCATAAAAAGCCTTCACATTGTTTTCATTTAGTTCTGCTTTCTCCTTTTTTTTTGTTTTGAAATGGATGCCTTTTATTCACAAGCAGAATTTTAATGAATGTTCATTTCTTAATTATACTTTGATAAGAATGTCAGTCATTTTTTGAAACAAAAACAATGTAGGATTAAACACAAATTCTTTAGGAGACTATGTTTGAAAAAGAATAAGTGTTTTTAAAAATGATTTTGCTTGGAGAACACTAGAATTCATTCTTGGTTCCATCTGTCTGGGGATGATAATCCCATGATAAGTGTTGACAGTTCTTCATAGTGGTACAATCTCCATGTAAGGGAATCTCCGCCTAAAGTTATCTACTTTTCTACAACAAAATTTGCTGTAATTTTCCAATAATCACCATCTGTGGGTAAAATTGCAATATTTTCAGAATCTTTCGCCTGGCCTTAGTATATCTCCATATCAATAGGTGTTTCCAAGGGGTGGAGAGAAGTAGTCCATCTCCATATCAGTAGGTGATTGATTACAAAGTGGGTGGAGATTGAGCATGCACTGGGACCAGACAGGTTTGGTGGGGTCCTTCGCAGCCAGGTCAGGAGATACACGGGGCAGCAGAAGTAAGACAACTGCTTGTAAGCGGTAAATGGGTTTCTCCCACTTTATTTCTCCCTTTGACCAATTTTGTCTTCAACGTAATTTGCCCTGGGCTGGGAACATATTTTCTCCTGGCGTTACACCATCTTAAAAAAAAAAAAGGAAAAGAAAAGTGTCAAATATAATGCTCCCCCACCCCAAAAGGGCTGAGCAAATCCTTGTGGATCTGAGAGTAATATGAATAGAAAATACTTTAAGCAATATACTCACTACAGCTTTGTTTTATTGATAAATGGACCCTAAATCACAGGAAATGTGGTTAATTATTCATGCAATAAATTTTTATGCTAAAAAGCAGGTAAGTATTCTGAGGAAAGTCCTAAGACAGTATTTCTTCTACCAAAAACAATGAGTGACTATATCTATCTTCTTTAGCCTGAGTATAATAAATTTAAAAATTTTCATGGTGTGAATTCAGTGTTACAACTATGAACTTGTCTCCACCTATGAAAACATGTAGAATAGTTTGATTTTAATGAACATCCATTGTGTTCTTCTGTTTTGTAAATACATGTTTTTCTTGAGATTAATTTATAGTAATTGGTCAAAATGATGTAATAATAAACTAAGAATACAAGAAAATAATCAAAATATGAAATAATGTTTGGAGGAAATTAGGTAAATCCAATTCACAATAATGAAACGAGAGGAATTCTTTGACACCCAAATTCTAGAAATTCAGTAATACTTATATTTTATTTGTTATATAACATGGTGGGTATATATTTAGACTTCAGATACACACCTGCTTTAATTAAAATCCTCCCATTTACTAGCTGTGTGGTCTTTGGCAAGTTAATTATTCTCTATGTTGCTTTGATTCCCCAACTGTAAAATTCAGATTATAGTAGTACCTACCTTGTAGTGCATTTGTGAGACTACATAAATTAATAAATGAAAGCTATAGAACAGTGTTTGGCATTTAGTAAACACTGAACAAAGTGAGAGAGTATCAGTACTTCCTTAATTTGATGGAGTTTCAGTTCTAATCTAACTCTAGTGCGGATGTTAATTTTGTTTTGGACATTTTCATTTGTTGGAAATCCTCTTCTATGAACTTCCACTCCAAAAGTTACTCAATCGGTGTTTGCATTTCCCTGAATGGAAAAGTGCTCCAGTATTGAGTGTTGGCCTCTGGAGCCAGAATCTCTGGGTTCAGATGCCAGTTCTGCCAAATCACTTTTGTACAGTCTTGGAGAAGTTACCTACATCATCTTTTCCTTGTTTTCCACATCTACAGACCTGGGAGAGGAGTGATATCTTTTCCACAGAGCTGTTGAGAGACTTGAGTTTACAAATCACTATAAAAGCACCTCTGCCTAACATATAACTTTAGCTGCTATTTGCAGCTTTCTTATAAATATTTTATGAACTATACATGTTTTCTGCTTTTGTCTCATGGATAGCATGTCTTTTGCCTCTTACTAAAGGAGAGCAAACTGAAATTCCTTTAAGTTTCTTCTTCTTTTATGTGAAAGCATTTTCATTAATCTTCTCTATACCATGACTCCTTTTCATGGTTTATTTTTAATATAAATACTTCTTTTTGAGATGTGAGAGATTTTTATCAGGCCCAGAGTTTTTGTTGAGGTATCATCAGAAGATTTGTAGATCACACTTGACTTCTTTGCTCTGCACCTGAGTTGGTTACATCCTTTTTAGATGTACAGCTGAAGGGAGTTTTGGTATGTGTGCTGCTTAACCGAACATGATGCAGTCATGTGAGGCTTTAGTGGAATCCCCTTTAGCTTTAATGAATACTTTTTTGAATCTTTGGAACTGAAAGACTCCAATGATTGAAGTGAGATATTGTCAACACTCTTCCTTGTAACTGTAGTAAAAATCCTTTTGTTTTTCATGAATTTCCATCTGTAACCCTAAAATAGGAACTTCCACTGTTTGTAGTCTTTGGAAAGTAGGGTCCATACTCTATTGACTCAATCTGAAATTAGGGAAAGGGGTCAATGTACACACATATGCATAGACGATTTTTCTCCTTATGGAGCTGCCTGTCCATGGTATTCACTATTTTTCTCTCCTTCCTACTATAAGCTTGTTGAGGGAGCTCTTTCTCTTCAAGGAGACAACACAACATTGCCCATGTACTCTGTTGGTGAACACAGGGTAAAATTGTGGCAACAAATTATTTGGAAGCTTATTTCTGGCTACATGTCAAACTGTTCTGCAATTGAAATGACAGTGATAAGGTTATTATTTTTCATACTCCTTCTAACTTCCATGCTCTTTCTTTTCCTTTTTAAATGTTTTCCCTCCTTTCTTCCATACCTTCTTCCTCCTCTTCCTTTCTTTTTCCCCCTTCTCCTTCCTTTCTTCCTTTTCTTTAGTAAATGTTCCATGTACACTTAAAAGAATGTTGGGTTGAATGTTCTAAATATGAATTAAGTAGGGTTAGTGAATAGTGTTTAAACCCTTTATAATTTTATTGACTTTGTTTGGTTGTTTCATTAGTTACTGAGAGAGGTGTGTTAAAACTTCCAATTCTAATTAAGGATTTGTCAATTCCTCCACTTAACGGTGTCAAGTTTTGTCTTAAGTATTTTCAAGTCATGTTATTAGGTGCCTACAAATTTAGAATTCTGATTTCTTCTTGTTGAGGTGACCCTTGAAATCATTACGCGATTTTACTTTTTCTAATACTTTTTATCTTAAAATCTATTTTTCTGATATTTATGTAGCCACATTAGTGTTTTGTTAATGTTTTCATGGTACTTCCTTTTCCATACTTTCTTTCAACCTATCTATGTCCTTGTACATAAAGTGTAAATAGCATAGATTGAAGCTTTTTAAGAGCCATTCTGAAAATCTTTGTTTTTTAATTGGAATGTATAGTGTAGGGAAAGAAAGACTTCACCTTTGCCTGCTTGGTTTGATAGCTGGGTTTATGAACGAAATAGACAACAAGCAGATTAACAGAGGAAAGATACACAAATTTATTAATTTTTAAATATGTTGTGCACAGGGGCACACAGGAAAACAAAAAGTGAACACAGTGAAGAAAAATATGTAAAACTATAAGATTTGAGAGCTTATAAACCATTTTAACAGGGGGAGGGGAGTTTTGGGGCAACTTGAGAAAAATGAATTTTAGGAAAGATGAATGGCCTCTCAGAAAAATAGATATGATATGATAATTTGTGGCAAAGTTTGTTTGAGTGTGGTGTCAACTTCCAGTCTCCTCTCCTGTGATAAGAGTCAAACTTCCCTGGGTGATGAAGCTGCTGGGGAGAGGATTTGTTACAACTGGTGCCTCTGGAGGATCTTATTTAGGCAGATAAGCGGGATTCTTGCCTGCAAAAATTATGTAGTTTTCTAATGGTAAGTTTTCTATTTCCCACATTCCTTCTATATTTACTAGTTGGAATTATTCCATAAGAGTTATCTCTTTTCATTTATTCACTTACTCTTATTTTGTTATTAGAGGCTCATGAATACTTATTGTATTCTTTGTACTATAACCCAATATTATTGTTATTTCTTATATTGCTCAAATGTTCCAGCTTTGGCAATTGGGAGATTGGCAACTGTGTTGCTCTGACATGCCCCATTCTTCTTCTTCTTTTTCTTCTTTTCTTTTTTCTTTCTTTATTTTTATTTTGGTATCATTAATATACAATCACATGAGCAATATTGTGGTTAGTAGAATCCCCCCATTATCAAGTCCCCACCACATACCATATTACAGTCACTGTCCATCAGCATAGTAAGATGCTACAGAGTCACTACTTGTCTTCTCTGTGCTATACTGCCGTGCTCCGTGTTATGTGTACTAATCATAATACTCCTTATTTCCCTTCTCCCTCCCTTCCCACCCACTCTCCCCAGTCCTTTTCCCTTTGGCAACTGTTAGTCCATTCTTGGGTTCTGTGAGTCTGCTGCTGTTTTGTTCCTTTAGTTTTTGCTTTGTTCTTATACTCCACAGATGATTGAAATAACTTGGTACTTGTCTTTCTCTGCCTGGCTTATTTCACTGAGCATAATACCCTCTAGCTCTATCCTTGTTGTTGCAAATGGTAGGATTTGTTTTCTTCTTATAGCTGAATAATATTCCATTGTGTATATGTACCACAGCTTCTTTATCCATTCATCTACTGATGGACACTTAGGTTGTTTCCATTTCTTGGCTATTGTAAATAGTGCTGTGATAAACATAGGGGTGTATATGTCTTTTTCAAACTGGACTGCTGCATTCTTAGGGTAAAGTCCTAGGAGTGGAATTTCTGGGTCAAATGGTATTTCTATTTTTACTTTTTTGAGGAACCTCCATACTGCTTTCCACAATGGTTGAACTATTTTGCATTCCCACCAGCAGTGTAGGAGGGTTCCCCTTTCTCCACATCCTCACCAGCATTTGTTGTTTCTTGTCTTTTGGATGTTGGCCATCCTAACTGATATGAGGTGATATCTCATTGTGGTTTTAATTTGCATTTCCCTGATAATTAGCGATGTGGAGCATCCATTCTTCTTTTATCTTTTTTTTTTTTAAATAATTTCCTTTCTTTTGGTACCATAAGATGGTCCAGACTCATCTCAGATCTTTGTATATTCTCTGTTCTCATCTCCAAATCAGCCATTTCTCCAAGGAGCTCTGGTTTGTCTTATTAGGGAATTGTATTTAGAAAATAATTCATTAGAGCCTGGGTGTCAGTAGTTCACCAAAGCTGAACCTTACATACAGGCTTGTTATATTTATACTCTGCTCCATACCCCAGATTTTTATTTACCAACAAACCATTTATGTAGAATTTTACAGCATATATCGCAGTGCTTTCTGTCATTGCTACTTTAGAATATGTGCTGCTTCCAAGTACACTTGTTGGTTGGTTAATGATCTAGATGACAAGCAATAGGCTAATGATCTGGTTGAACTGGATTGGTCTTCAAAGTATCTTGAAAAAAGGGCAGATACATTTTCTAAAGACAGATTATTTGACATTTGGCCACATGACTGACAAATGGAGAAATTAGTGGCCCATAAGGATATCTCTGTGCTTAAAGTCTTATAAAGTAGTGATTGAATATTAATGAACAAGTCCTGGATAGTGTCTTGACACAGATCAATATTTAAATCAGCAAGAATAAGATGAAAGGAATTGATTTATGGTCAAGCTCAAATGCAGTTTCATTTAGATACTGTTTCTGGTGAAACAGGAATTCCTAAACATGAGGGACAGACAAGTTACACTCAAGCATGGCAAGGAGAGAAAAGAAGACATTTCAGAGGAAAAAAAATAACTCTTAAGTTTCTAAGCTAGCTTTAGAAATTATAGAAGAAATAGAGATAATAAGTGTTCAAATAGATTTCTAACAAAAACAGGAGTATAGAAAAATTTGAAAAGAAATTGGAAGAAATATAGACTCTTAAGAATAGTTAAACTATTTGCCAACAATATATCTTCATCAAAAGAAATTTGTCATTTAGAATATTTAAATTGAACCATCATTTTTATAGCATCAGCTAGCTATATGTCAACTAATGAGAAGCAGTGGGGATGCAGTGAGCATTATTGGAACTACCTGCCATTATGCCCACCTCCCAGTCTTAGCCACAGGAGAGAATGTGGTCTCTGCTGGACCTGTCAGACTTCTTCCTGTGAATATAAATGCTAAAAAGAGGTTAGGAAGGAAATAAATCTGTTGTTGCTAAGCCAACTTGACAACAAAGTTCTTGAATTCTACTAGTTAAAGAACTGCCTTGGTTCCATTTTTTTCCTAAAGCCTTGTTGTTCTGTTCACATTTCCTTTGCTATTATAAGCTTCTCAGTATTTTTCGAAATAAGTTTCTTTTAAGAAATCATTGAGCTCTCCAGAATCGGTTTTCTGAGAACCCTAAATGACGGCAGAGTCATTGAATGAATTTTGTCATTACAAGTTCCAGATATGTTTCTAACCTTTTAGAAAACAACTCCCCACCAACTTCTAGCAGATTCAAGTTCATTCGAGAGAAGAAGAGATGAGCTAGTGTTGACAGAGAAGACTGATGACTTTACCTTTTGTAAGCACGGGTGACCTTTTGTAAGACCGAGAAGGAGATGGCAGAGAAGCATGTCTCACTTTCAAGTTCGTCTTGGGAAAAGGTGACTGAGGGATGCTAGCAGCAGAGAGTTATCACTCAGACCTTGAGAGCAGTAGTGAGGCACTGTGTGATTCAGTCTGTAGTTGCTGAAGAAGACTGAATAAGGAAATATCCCTTAGCTCACATGATAGCCCAAAAACTTGAAGGCTTGTCAGCAGCTTTGCAATGCAAAAGGAATACTAGTAATTATGGCAGTCATCACAGGCAGGAAGCAGGTCCTGCCATTTTATGGGAGCACCAGAACTCTCATATTCCTTTACCAGCCTGGGGATAGGGAGGGTCCTTTAACATCATAGCTGAGATGCCATTCTACCCCAGCATAATGGGTAGAGGCTTAGAGCCATATTTTATTTAATTTAAATATAAATGAAATGAAAAGTAATGAAAGCTAATATGTATCAAGCACTAGCTATAGGTCAAGAACTCTTTTGAGAGCTACACATATATCAACTTATTTAGTTCTCACTTTATTTTATAGATGTAGACACTCAGGTATAAACACTTTAACTTAAGATCATATTGTGCAGGCTCCAAAGCAGGCAGTCTGATTCAGAGTCTCTCTAAACCACTGTGCATCTAATTGTGCAACAAGAATAGAGAAAACATAAATTTCTGTTTTCCTAACTTTTAGCTATACTAAATCTTCCTTATATGAACATTTTATTCATATATTTTTTACATTAACACCATCATGAATTTAGAGTATTTTACTACATATCTTTGCATCCATAAACATTATAGTAAATAGCGAAAAAATTCAAACTTTACAAAGATGGCATCATACTAAATATAACATGCTGCAAATTGCACTGATTGAAACATGACTTATTTTATTTCATCCGTCTTGAAATATGTCACATGGCCTTATTTTTGAAAAACTACTACAGTATATCTATAATACTTCTTTTTTTAAAAATTATGTTCCAGGTAACTTACCCTATTTTTAATAGTAAATAAATTAATTGCTTTCAGTAGCTATATTTATTTATCTTTTGTTGTCCTGAGTGCATATTTGAAAATAATACATACTATTGATGAAATGCATATTTTAATAAATTGTAAACTAATTCTGTTTCATTTAAACATTTTTTAGAATTGTGAATCAGCAGAAACTCAACTAAAAAGTGATGTGAACAAATTAAGCATTTATTTTTTTCTCAAAAACAAGAAATCTGGAGATGGATAGTTGCCTACCCTGGTTCAGTGACTCAAGGATCTTAGGACTGAGGCCTCTGTCAGTTTCTTGACCTTGAGGTGATGTTGTAGCAGAAGCCATCATACCTACTTTCTAAGCAGGAAGAAAGAGAAAGGGAGAAGAAAGCATCCAGGAGGATGGACGCATGCCTCCATCCTCCTCTCTTTTGTTAAGTGATTTTTGATCTTTTACATGGAATTGACTGACCCCATTACATGGGCAGTAAAATTTTATTACACAAATTATTGAACAATAACGCAAACCACTTAAAAAAGTCTCTCCAAAAAAGAACTACTAGATTCTGGATTTGAATTCTTAAAATCAGTAACCAAGAGATGTGAGAATAATCAATATCTGCTCAGGTATTGATATACTGATTAAAAGAAATATTTACTATTATTGTCTCAAATTAATATGGTAAATAATTTTTTGTTGAAACATTGCAATAAACACCATTAACATAAGAAAAATTTAAAAACTTTCAAACACTAGGGGATTAAGTAAATTTTTTAACCATTAAAATCATGTTTTCAGAAATATTTACATTTAAAGAATCAACAGTGTAACATCACAATATTGTACTAAGCAAAAAAGACTATGATGTTTTTATTTGAAAAAAAGCATAGAAAATGGATGATAAGCACATGCATTAAAAATCAACATGGTTATATTTTTCATTAAAATTGAATCTATTTTATTGATATTATTAACAACAAGGGTTCAGTAGAGATCGCACAGCTCAGAACATATGCTAGATGAATAAAAGAAATGGAGGAAATCAATACAAAATTCACAAACTTTAAAAATTTTGTAACAACTGTATAGTTAGAGGTAAAGTCAGACAAATTTAGAGATGATATTTAGGCAACAGACTACATATTTTTTTTCTGGAAATGTCAGCATTTCCCAATGACACATGATGTGATAAAAGGTAATTGTTCTTTCACAGTAAAAGTGATATAGAATTTAGCTGCATATGAAGTACTATTGTTATGAAGTTCAATAAAACTCAGGAATAAAACACATAGTTTTGTAAGTAAATATGTTAACAGAAATATTCATAGAGAACAAAATGTTTTATGGAAACAAGTTTGTTTTTCTTGAAAATACTTTTCTTATTCAAATTAGAAAGCCTGTTTTCAATGAGCTGTTAAATCTATGTTTATGTCTGGGTCTCTTGTATTACTAAAGAAATCTTGATGCCATAGAAACCTTTAAACAATGCTTAAAATATTGCTTCTCAGGCCACATTCCAAATGTGTAATCTACAAGCAAACCTGAAAATACTAATCACCTTGCCTAGGATACAAAATCTTTCCTAATCTGATATGCTTGATAGGCATTCCAAGGGACTAAAACACCTCTTTTTTAAGCAGATCAAAGTTGCTGAGAATGACGTAGTAATGAATAATATAAAGGGATGGGAAAGGTTTTCCACAGGAGAAGAAAATGGCATGATGCATGAAGATGTTCTTTAATGTATTATTTGCAATAGCAAAAATTGGAAATATAAATTGTAAATGCTTTTTTTTCTTTTTGTCTCATTAGCTGAATTTCATTGTCATAAGAGAAAAAGAATCAATGAATTTTCAGCATATTCTATGTAAAATTTAGAGCCCAATAAGAAGAAAGTACTTCCTTATTTGATATTTTGGTCTTTATTCTATATGGGATTGATATTATTCATGATTTTACCATTATATTAGCTTTTAACCTCAAAATTGGGAGGAAAAACTGACAATTTGGACATTAAGATATTCTGAGATTTTGGGTTCAATTAGAGTAACAATAGGACATTTCACCTCCCTTTCAAAGTAATTCAGAAAAATAATCTTCATAGTATTCAGATATTAAGAACATGGGTGATTGGTATGATTCTCAATCCACAAATTTAGTTGAGGAAAAACAATTTCTTGCTTAATTTTCGCTTCTAATGATCTTCCAGATAGAACATTTACCACAATGGCCTTTTATTTCTCGGAATGACCCACCAGTGTCTGGGAAGTGCATTCCTTCCCTGGGGTTGGAAGACCTTCAGTTCCCAGGATATTGCATGGTCATTGGCCAGCAGAGCTGCAATTGTCCAAACTGCAGCGGCCCCTTGAACTCTTTCAGCTTGGCTTGTGTATCATCTTTAAGGTCCTGCTGTCCTGGTGGTAAGGAGCACCTCCCTGAGGTCTGGAGAGCTCACAGGCGCTGCCTTGGAATAGGCTCTTGTCACAGATCCAGAGGCTGGAAGTCCTCTCTTTTCCTTAGATGGCAGAAACTTGCATCTCTGCCATGAAGACCCTCTCTCTGTCCACTGTTGTCCCAGGTCTGTTCTCAAACTCTCTTCTTTTTCCTTAGGGTTTTATAAAAGACAGGCTTCTGCTTTTATAGCTGCCAAAATCTTGGACTCAAGAAATTAAAAGTCTGGTTACGAAACTGAAATGAAAAGAGTATGCAAGTGTGAGGAGGATTTTAGAAAGCAAAATAAAATCTAGTATCTCAAAAGATTAATGTATCAGAAATTAAGTATTTGAAAAAGTGCTACAGAGTCACTCAGTAAGGTGGTTAAAAGTTGAAAGATGAGAGTGTTTATTGACTGTCTCGCTGCTGACATTCACATTCCTCTAAATGCCAAATTCGCTTCCATAAATATATGCCAACCCTTCAGTCTGGAGTGATCTTGATCCCAGAATCTCTGAGAGAGCCTGGAATCAGGATTGTGCTGGAGCACTTCTAGTTTTGATGCTCTGCTCTCTTGGTTACTGTCCTCCACTTAGCCAGTTCCCAGTGCTGAATGAAATCCCTGGTTTCAGAGCTGATAACTTGCATCTTTGAAGTTTTGTAACTGCCAGTTGTTAGGACCCTTCTGCTTAATATCTGACTTATCTTTCATTCCCTGATCAGCTCTCTGGACTCATGTTCACAGAATCCAGGCTTAGATTAGCATCATTTTAGCCATATCCCTACAAAAACCTTCAGCATTTGAAATATTTGGAATGGACTTAGAAGACAATTCCAGTCAGTTCTGCTGGCTTTGAGTCACAGAAATGGTAGAATGGTAAGCTAAGAAATACTTAATAGAAGTTCCTTATCTACTGACATTTAAACAACCCTTCATGGATGTCCTCACTCCTGCCCTTATTCTGGATATGTAGATAAGATATTAATCAAAATGTAAAAAGGACCTTGATGGGGACAAAACTTTCCATTCACATTGGAAATTAACCAATTTCAAGGACATTGCTGCTAAATGAAACTGGTTTGTGTTTTACCATTGTGAGCCGGTTATAGTGCTTTATTTCTTTATTAGAAGATGATTTCAAAAGGGCAGCACAAATTTGTCTTATAATAAGATAAGAAGACATAAGGTCAGGAAGCCACTACCAAAGGAATTGTTTGCTAAGAGTGGAAGACAAGCTTCCTGTTTCAAATGGTATCTAGGGAATTTTCCATTAACTCCAATGCCAGTTGAAGGAAACTGAAAGTGGAAAAAATTGGTAGGTCAGCAATGCTATACCAACCTTAAAGTAGGTAGAAATTTACTTTGTTTCTCCTTTGCTGTCTGCTCCTTATCCAAAAAACTCATTCTATAGCAAACAAAAAGTTAGAGGAGCCACCCTTTGACAGCAAAAACATATTACATATTGGGCCCCAAAACCTACACATCACATTCTAGATTCATTAGGTGGATACAGTTCTCAAAATGTTATAGCTGTGGGAGTGATGAATTATAACTATGCAGGCCATACTTTATCCACATAATTAATTCTATAAAATGATACAGATAAAGGAAGAACCATGGTAGCAGACAAGAAGAGAGGATTGTAATTTTTCTTTTAAATTCTACTCTCTTAGCAAGTAATTCTTTTAAATTCTACTCTCTTAGAGGATTGTAATTCAAAAGTAATAAATGCTAGGAAGAAATCTTATTTATAATACACAAATGGTTGTTATAGACTGGTAATTGTAATAGAAATCATACTTTCCAACTGTATGACAACAAGAGATTTGAAAAACATCCAAGTGGTTATACAGTGGGACAGTGGTGATCACTTGATCCGTATTTTGACAAAACTTTTTTTGGGTAGATTTTTACTTGCTTAAGCATAAGTACCAAGGAAAATATCATATTGGAACATGAATGAACACACAAAGTGAGGATAAGAGAGTATGTTGGTTTTCTACTGCTGTAGTAACAATATACTACCAAGTTAGTATTGTAAAGCAACACAAATATATTACCTGAGCGTCCTGGAAGTCATAAGTCTGAAAGGGGTCTCACTGGACTAAAATCAGGGTTTGGCAGGGCCTTGTTCTTTCTGGAGGCTCTACAGAAAAATCATTTCTTGCCTTTTCCATCTGCTGGAGACTGTCTGCTTTCCTTAGCCAGCAACCCAATGAATAAATAAGCCAAAGACCTTAACAGACACCTCTCCAGAGAAGATATACAGATGGCAAATAAGCATATGAAAAGATGCTCCACATTATATGTCACTACGGAAATACAAATTAAAACAACAAGGTACTATTACATATCTATTAGAATAGCCAAAATCTGGAACAGTAACAACACCAAATACTGGTGACGATGTGGAGCAACAGGATCTCTTACCTATTGCTGGTGGGAATTCACAATTTTGGTACAGCTGCTTTGAAAGACAGTTTGGCAGTTTCTTACAAAACTTAATATACTCTTATGATATGATCTGGTAATTTCACCTCTGAATGTATAGCCAAGGAAATTAAATCACTATCTTGAAGAGATATCTGTACCTCATATCCATTGCAGCATTATTTATAATAGCTAAGATGCAGAAACAGCCTGTGTTCATTGATGGATGAATTGATAAAAGAAATGTAGGGTATGTATACAGTGAAATATTTATTATTCAGCCATAAAAACAATGAAATCTTGCCATTTGAAAAAATATGGACAGAACTTGAGGGCATTATTAAGCGAAATAGACAATCAGAGAAAGACAAAAACTGTATGATCTCACTTATAAGTAGAATCTAAAAACAAACACACTCAAAGAACCAGAGAATAGATTGGTGGTTGCCAGAGGCAGGGGTTGGGAAGTGGGTGAAATGGGTGAAATGGGTGAAGGTAGTCAAAGTACAAACTTCCAGTTATAAGATAAATTTAAGTTCTGGGGAGCTAATGTACAGCATGGTGATTATAGTTACCATAATCATTACCATAGATAATAACAATATTGTGTTGTATATTTGAAAGTTGCTAAGAGAGTAGAATTTAAAAGTTCTCATCACAAGAAAAGAAAACCTATAATTATGTGAAGTGATTGATGTTAACTAAACTTACTGTGGCAATCATTTCACAATATATACACATATCGAATCATTATATTGTACACCTTGTGGGTAAAATTGCAATATTTCCAGAATCCCTTGCCTGGCTTTAGTACATCTGCATATCAATAGGTGTTTCCAAGGGGTGGAGAGAGTAGTCAATGTCCATATCAATAGGTAATTACACGGGCGAACCAGGGCCTATCTGGACCAGAGAGGTTGGGTGGAGCTCTTTTCTGCTGCAGCTAGGTCGAGAGAGAAGGGGTGACCGCTTGTAAGAAATAAATGAGTTTCTTAAACTTTATTTCTCCCTTTGACTGATTTTGGTTTCAAAGGTATTTTGCCCCAAGATTTTCACCCCAGAGTTACATACCTTAAACTAATGCAATGCCATTATGTCAACAATTATATCTCAATAAAACTGGGAAAATATTTAAATTCAGTTAAGATGATTGGATACATAATACATGGAAGTTAAGATTGTATGTATGAATAAATACATACATAAAATATTTTGGAACAAAAGACTTAATGTAGGTATGAAGAGACACCTCATTAACATATTTATAAGATGACATATGAAGATAATATTCCTTGAGCATTATTACAGTAGGGAAATAATTGGAAGCAACCTAAAAAGTTTATCACTATCCAACAAATAAACTGATGGCCAGGATTATTTTTTTTCCTATTCCAGATCCAAATGTATATACTTCCAGTTTTCAGAGTTAAGTATCCTGTTGACATTTTGCTCTAGAACTAAATTTAGTTTAGGAGTGGGAAAATAGAGAAAGCTCCTTTGTGCAAGCGTGTCTCTGAGTATAAATTTTAAATACACTCATACAGTTGCACTAACAGACATTGGTGGCACTAACAGGCATTGAAAACATTACATTCAGGATAAAGTTAACTGGGTTTACCTACAGTGAATGTAAATTAGAGAAGAGGGACTTAACTTTAGAACAATCTGAATTGTGAATTTTCACAGTAGTATGATGAATTATAAAATGTAAAAATGTTTAAATAATTATATTTAAAACCCAGTAAGAAGATTGAAATGGACATTTGCTATAGAAAGAAGCAGAATTAATACTGCTAATAAGACAATGATATGAAAGACAAATTTGAGGAACTCTTTAAGAAGTCAAAGAAAAAGCATAGTGTTGAAAGAGTGAAAGAGGTCAAAACATAGAACCAGACAAAATAATGCAATATCTAAAGTAGACTAAAAAATATAAATACAAGCTGCAATAGAAAATAGAAATAGAAAAATAGAAAAATATGAATAGAAAAATAGAAATATATGAATTTAATATGGAATAGAACATTTTGCTTTTTTCTGATTTGAAGCAAGACCTGCATATACAAATTGATGGATTCACAGCATTCCTGGCAAAGTCAGTTAATGAGCCACGAGTATACACCTGTCCTTACCCTTAAAAAAATTCTAAAAGAATTCAGTGGTTTAGGAACTTTACATATGAAGGAATGCATTAACTGAGTTACTTTGGATTACCTAGGATTAATTCCAAATAAGGTCATTTGCAAAACTAAGGGTTAAAAATCAAATATAACTATAGTTTTGAGAAAAGTGAATTGCGGCATTTTTTTTTCTCACTGAGACTTCATGTGTTAGGCAATGTAAAAAATTACTGAAATACCTAAGATTTTTAAAATTAATTTAAATTGCCATTACTGTCCCACAGTGAATGTACCTATATGATAGTAATTAGAAAAAAGGAGATTTAAAAATCATAAGCATCATGTAATTTGATTATATAGCATTACAAGGTCATTACTTGAAGTGGGTACCATCATTTTTACTTCCAGCCAGATAACTGGGCAGAGTTAAAAGCTCTGTATTATATTTAATATATGTATAACTTCTTCCTTACACTCTCCCACATGCAGTGTGTCTAGTTTTTCCCACTCTGCACAGCCTGTATCTAGAAGCAACAATAGTCATGATCGATATTATTCCTGATGTAGAGCGGTGGAAAAAAATCAATGTGATGCAAAATTTATCATTATTAATATTCAGCTAGTAATAACACGTGTATCCATATATATAAATTCTATTATTCATGGCCAAATTACTTTTGTGCTCTCCTACAGGCCTATATGATTGATTAATTGCAAATTGAAAGTGAAGAAAATGTGGGTCTTTGAGTACTAAAAAGGCACTTTGTAGTAAAAATGAGTAAGAAAAACTGAAGTTTTAGAAATAAATTTTTGTATTTAAAAATTTGGGTTTTTAAATTTGAAAATTTTTTCTTGAAGAAGTCTTCTTCCCCATGGGAGCTACATTACTTACTGAATTTATTGGGATGTGTACTTCTCTACAGAACACACTGTCCTCTATGGGTTCCACATAAACAAACCACACTTTGCTCCGTCTGTGATGCTGGTTTGAGGATGTGGTTGTGACTCTGTTACCAGCATAGAGAGTGGTGAGCACAAACTACACTTAGGGCTGTTCTTTCCCTCATGATCTCCATCCGTTACCCTGCCTAGTTTCAATTGTTTGCTATAAAACTAGTAGTTTTTCAGTCTTGTGTAAGGACCTTGGAAATGTAGATTCAAGAAAAGTCCCCCCATACTGCCCAGCCTACCAGACAGTCCTGTGGGCCTTTCCTACTTATTAATTCTAAAGTTGTCATTGGCCACAGAAAACTGTGGTCTTAGGGTGTTTCTAAGAAAGGTATGCAGTTTGTCCTTTAGAAATGCTCTGCAGTAAGATAATTTGCCATCATCAAATAGAGATCAGCAAGTGTCCTTACAGCAAAATAAGGTATTTTGTCCTTCTTTGTAGCAACAGAGTTGTGGATGTGTCTGAAAATAGTGGTTGTTTAGTAAATATATTTTTGCTAGAGCACAGGTTTGGTGGCTACAGTCAGTGGAGTAATGGCTTTTAAAATTTGATGTGTCATTACTAGAACTTAAGGAAATAGACAAATCTTTGTTCTAATTTCTGTAAGAAAATACGTCACTGGGAATTTTCTAACCTTATTTTGTAAGAGGTTAGAAAACTAACCCCTTTTTTTTTCGTTTTCTTTCTGAGAGGATTAATAGTTCAGTCCCTTCAGATATTGATTAGAAATACACTCAGTAGAGTGTGAAGTGGGCAGAAGGAAAGACGATAGGAAAAATGGTCTTAAGAGAGGTGAGTAATCAACATAATTTATGAGTTAAAGTTTCATAGAAGAGCAAAGAAGAGAAAAGTTCACTGGCAGATTTCAGAAGGGGGATACTGAGAATAAACACACACACACACATACACACACTCACACGTAAACTCCCAAAGGGCAAATAATTTTTTCTTTTCTGTTTTTTTTTAACTGCTGTATCTCCAGTGTCTACCACTTTTATATCAGACCAAGTCACTCTGGGATTCTATGTCTGCATTTGTAAAGTAATTTTCTGTTTAAATGGATTTTGAAAAATCAGACATTCTTGGATTGAGATTGGGTCTTCCCTTTGTTTCAAGAGCCAAAGCAGAAGCCAATAAAATTAAAGTGCATTTTAATTTTAATTTTCAAAGATACACATTTTTTTACCATTCATATCTCTGAAATCAGGATGCATCTTGAAATCAATGGTATGTCATATGTGAATTACCAGTGTTAAAAAATTGTTGGTGGAATGTCAGATAAAAGTGTAACTTAAACTGTTGAGGTCTTCGAGGTGATGAAACAGAGTATATTGGTAGTGTGCAATATTCCTTTGGATTGCAATTCATTAATTTTTTACTTCTTTTCTGTGGTTGATGATGTAGTTGCCTGGTGATTTATTTCAATTTGAGTAGTCTGAATTTGAAGGTGAACTCATTAGCCAAGTAAGTGCATATCCATCTCACTCAGTGTGTGGGATTCCCAGCATCTGATGATGACTAAAGCCTCTCTCTCCATCCAACAGATTTGAACATGTCATTTTCTGGAAAATTATATTTAAGATATTTAGATTGTGTTGCCAAATATAAAAATCAACTACTTCATAAACTTCAATATGGTAGAGTTAAGTTCATTTAAAGGTTACCTTTATATCATCATGTGCCTTTTATATGTTATTCTCTTATTTTAAGCTTATTGAAATGCCCAATATATCTTGATTCTAAAGGGATAGGGAAGGATGACTGATTTAAAGGATCAGATGAGAAAGGAGCACTGAAAGCTAAAGAAAGGGTGTAGGAAGATGTTAATCACACGTGCACTTTAGGAAGCTGTGTATTTGATGAAAATTTTCTATAGATGGCATTACTTCAGACATAGCTTGTAATATTTCTTTTCTTGTCTGTGAATACTATCACATTTTATAGACAATATGTGCATTTACAATACATTTTAATTAAATAGCATGAAATTGACAGTCAGCCTCATATCTCCATTGTTCTGTTTTTACAAAGGAGAATTGCCCTTTCTACTTTGGAAATCGTATTTTATTTTTCTCTAAGGTGATATGTCTTGATTCTCGATTCTTATCCGAATTGGGAGGGCAATTTGATCCTTTTCTAAAGCAGTTACAATTCACTTAAACACTCATTCGAGTCTTAATTATACACAATTTGCATCCTATATTTAGTTTTTCCCTTTATTGAAATGTATTGTGCTTTGCTGTGATAGACGCCTCTCAAATTTTTTCTTGATCTGAACTTGAATTACTGTTCTGTGTTAGTGCAGCCACTGAATCTTTGTTGGAAATAGCTTATATTTCATTGCTAACTCCCAGTTAACAATAATATGGCCTTCTATTAAGATAAATCATGTGCATTTCCATTATTATCATATTTTCCATGGCCCAATTTTCCACCTGTAATCTAAAGAATTGGCCATGGGTTGGAGCCTATGAATAGTTTGCTTGAGTCGTGTAGAGAGTGTTTGACTCTCCAGCTGCTTTGAAAGATAAGGGAAAAACCTAGTTTTGCTCTGGTTTGTCTCCCTATGAAAGGGTGGAAAGCATATGTGAAAAGAAATGGAAAGAAGAGAAATTACAAAACGTTTTTTCATTCAGAGGTAGTTCAGACATAAGAAGACTCTTAATATCTCCTGAACTTTTGCAGTGTTGTACAGTAACACTGCTTTCTTCCAACAATAGAATGAAATATTGAGAATTTTTTTGGGGAAAACTGTAAACTATTTTTAAAAATGAAAAACTTATGACCAAAAAAATTATTATTTAAGATATAAAAAGATAATTTTTAAGAGGAAAATGTAACACAACTGAGGAATCGTGTTCCTGACATAAGTCATAAGAGAAAAAGAAGAAAATACAAAGTAGATCACATATAAAGAACATAGAAAATCTAAACTTTGGTGTTAGAATTGCAGAAAGAGAGGAGAGAAAAATCACACAAATGCAATATTTGAAGAAATGATTGCTGATAGGTATCAAAATTAATAAAAAACATCATGTAACAGACCTAAGAAGTCTTAGGAACTCCAAGTAAAATAAATGAGAAAAACCAAATCATAGTATACATCTTGTAGCAATGCATTTTGGTATGTATTTTATGAATAGTTTAGAAAGAACATCAGAAAATAGTATTGTTCAAAGATCACATTCTGTAGTTGTCTTACTGATATTTCACTTTGGCCACTGTGGGTGTTTGCCTCATATGCATCTGCTGTTTTCAATCTACAGCCGCTCTGGCCATGCTATGTAGAAGAAACTCAAGGACCTCGAATGCTCATTAGTTTGTATCTTAGGGCACACCCTAGATAGTGCTCTGGAAAAAACCATTACCATCACAGATATTCTCTTGATTTGACTCAGAATGGCTTTTTATCCAGGATGGCCTTTCATCTAGGATTGTGACTTCTTTATAATCTCCCTCAAAAATCTAACTAGCCTGGGTGACTTGCAGATATCCTAAATGAAGTTGGAAAAGAATTTACTTATAACTTAAAGATGAAATATTTTCTTAGGCACAAGGGATAGAAAGATTTCTTGATCTTCCAGTGTCTTAAGGCTTTTGCTTTTTATTTGAAGATTTTGGGGAAGTGGTGGTAACGTGTGACTGGAACCCAGTGCACAGCCAATCACCACTGAAAGCCTGCGCTGCTGGGGACTTCTTCCTCTGGTGTCCTGTCCTTCCCTTAATCTTCTGAGCTAATGGAGGGGAGTAAGGATGAGAGCTTGAAATCAGTGCAAACTCTCTCTCCTCTTAGACGCCAAGTCACACAAAATTGTTACACTGTACTACATTCAGTCATTAAGCAACCACTAAGATTATAGCCATTTTCATCTTACCTGTTTTTTTATGGCAGCTGCTTTTCCTCCTTGTGTTCTGCCAAAGGTGAAACAATTTGCGTGTCCCTTCTCTCCTAGAAGGGGCTTGTCCCTTTTTGGAATTCAGTTCCTTTGTTACCTTGTCACCTCAGCTCTGTGATGGACTAAAGAAAAGTTAGGAATTTGTAGATGATTTGAGTTTGTCTCATTTTCTCATTGTTGGGGGTGACATTTTCTTGTTCCTTTTTATATTCTAAGCAGGAGAATCTTATGGAGCTTTTAAATGTTGGAGGCAGATTTTTAAAATGTAAACAAATAAATTCAGTAAGTTCAGACTATGGTTAAGTGCCTCAAAAGAGAACAGGTCATTATGATCTAGGTTGGCTGATGGAGTGGCGAGGCCAATATTATAAAGGGTGGACAGGAGGTGACACTGCTGTAATGAAGCCTGAATTTATAGCTTGTCCAAGGCAGTTTACCCCAGCAAGTCTTTGTTGTGGTGTCTGTTCACAGAGTAGGTGTAATCCACAGTATAGATCTTTTCTTTCCTAACTCAAAAAATGGCTTTCTGACTAATTAGGACTCAATTGTTACTATTAATAATAAAATATACAAAACATCAAACATCAGTTGTCAAAAACAAGCAGTATCTAACTGCACACTAAATATATTTTTAATTCCATTAAAAAAGTGAGAACTCAGGACAGTCTTACAGCAATAAAGGGGAACATTTATTTATATATAATAGCATGTATATGAATAAGACCTAACTTCATTACAAGTCTATTAATATAATAATTTTGGAATGTAATCAAGATTTTGTTATATTAAAGATGTTTATAATAACAAAAAATGGCTTTTACCTCAAAATCCTTACATAATGAGTAGTTTAATTGATCTCCAGAAATAGAAATGAAAGAAAAGGACACCATGACTCTTGAATAAATTGAATCAAATATAAACATTTCACCAAGGTGAATGCTACACAGTACTCCAGAATGGAGATGTTGACTTTGTAAGGGATGAGAAGAGAACAGCTTGGTATTTCTGGAAATTTGAACAGAGCACTTTGTAGTTGAGAGATAAGGGTATATATTCAGAGGATGGAAAGTAATATTAAATATTCATATTCTGTGCCTCAGTAAATAAACTGGGACTAGCGTTAAATGCTAAAAATTTAGCCTTTTCAACTCCAGGCTAATCTTTTCAATTGCAGTAGTTTATAACAATTTTCCCCACTTATCTCAGATTACTTTTGTAATTTCTATGTTGACGGGAAAATTAAAAGAGAAAAAGTAGCTGAGGAGGAGAAAAGAGGACAATATGAAAAAATTTCACCCCCATGACCATAATTACTGTACTATGGATAAAGTCTTCCTAGTTTTACAATTTTCAGACCATAACATAGCTAGTATTTGTATGTTGGTATAGAGATTACAAAGTGTTTTTATATGCATTGTGCCATTGAACCTCATACAAATAATTGAGATTGGTATAGCTAGCTGATGAAATAGACTGTGGAAGGAAATATGGCTGACTCACTGCCCTGTTGCTAGCAAGGGGCAAAGCTGGGACTCAGAAACAGTTCTTTGATCTCAGATCTCATGGGGTTCTCATTATACCGACTACTCATTTCTCTGGAGTGTGTGGAATTTATTTGAAAATATATGTAATATTATTAAATAGCACAATACCCTGATGACTCTATAATAATAATGTTTTGACCTTCATTTTAATAATTTTAGGGTAAAGGGAATCTTAGGGGCTTGGTGTTTTTTATTTCTGGGTCGCATACTTAAGCTATAAAGTCTAATATCAGATGGCCTGTATTATTCCACCTCAATTTTTAAGAAATAGAATAACTCCTCAGAGCTCTCCTGGAAATAGTCCACAAAATACTCTAATTTTAGAGTTCTAAACAATAAGCATTTGCCTCTAGACCTAGATTAGTGCATAGTAGAATTAGGATTTTGTTAAAGCATTAGAAAACTTTTCATGCCATCAAGACTGTTTATTTGGTGTCTGTATCACCATTGACAAAAGGGAATGCATTTGTAAAACTCTTAAGGAAGTAATTTGTAGAAAGGCATGCTAATATTCATTGATATAATGAATACAAGAGTTTTCAAAGAGACTCAATTGGAATCATTACAGTTTCCACAAAAAAGCCATTTGATTCTGTAGCAGATTTTAGTGTCACAACAACTTTGCCAAAATGTATTTCAAAGCCACAAGGTTTGGAGATAAAACTGTTTACGGGGATGTTAAAAGTCTTCTGAACTAGAACACCAGCACCATTGTATTCATCAGGGACCTGGATTGTGAGGAATAAAAGTAAAATTTTGACCACTTACACAGAAAAGCAATTTATTTCAAGCATATTTGGCACTCATATAATAGACAGAAGGATTAGCTAGTGAGGCTCAGGAATCAAGGGGAGTATAAGGTGCAGACAGAACTTCTGCCACTGGACATGCCTTAATACTGCTCAACACTGCTGCAGGGGTCTTGATGCCATCATGACTGATCTGAACAGTTTTTGTGCTTGCAAATGTATTATTTCTGAAAGATTCCATCTCAGACAGGTACATCAAATTGGTTGAGCCCAGGTCATTTGTCTGTGATTCTATGATATGAAAAGATGGGTGTCTGGTGCCTGGGTTAGATAGCTTTTAAATAAATATCTTCTCTATGTATATGAGCAAAGATTTGTATGTCTTGCCCATCACCAAGATCCCTGACTAAAACTGGTATTTGTTTTATAGTTGCTAAAGTCTTTTCACTTACTTATTCACCTAGGAAAGGGGCCTATAGTTTGAATATAATTTTGGCAATATTCCTTTGGCACCAAAATGGTCTATAAAAAGTGATATGGTTCTTCCATGGAATCTAAAATAATTCTAGTTGAGAACATTGTAAAAAGTTGCTGGATAACTAAAAAAAGAAAAACGAACAAAACCCAAACAAATCAAATTCTACAATTGTTTTCTAAATCTCCACTTCCTAGCCTTTTCATATTCTTTTTGTTGTCCAATATTTCTTTTAATATTTTAAGGGGGGGGTAGAATTTTTCCTTATGTTCTTAAATGCAAACAATCAACACATACATCTTATATTTCCTAAAATGATATTTGATTTCTCCTTCTCCCATTTACTGTGGTTGGAAGAACAGCATTTTTCAAAAATGAAAAGTTTCAAGAGGCATACATACTGAAGGGAACAATTGCTCAATTAAGTGCAACATGGAGAAATAACTGCTTAATATAAATAAATGAAACCAGATTCCATTTGCACTTCAGACATTGGTATGAAGCATTGTTTTCTGAATTGATTTTATTAAAAACAGTCAGGGACAATTTTCAGCCAAAGTGACACACATCTCCTGACCTAAGATTATTTTTCTTAGTTATGTGAATATTGATATATATTTAAGTTAACTGTATTTAACAATGTGTAGTTGCCTAAAAGTTATATGTAGTTAAAATGTGATTAAACTTTATAAACAATATATAGTAACTTTGTTAGCAAAGAATAAAAACTCTTGCTTTCGTAGGTTTTAGGAAAAGTGAGTGAAATTCCAAGAGTCCATAAACTATGTGTGCTCACTGTTATTTTGAAAACATTATTTGAATATTTTTTAACATTTGAAAGGCCCTTTGAAGAGTAACTTTTCAAAATAGTGCCTCCTCTTTCCTTTTATTACTTAAAGTGGGCCACATTAGAATTTCTCCAGGTACACATGCTCCTAGCAATTTGCACAAAAGACACCAGAAGATCTTGGGGAATAAAGTAAAAAACACAATTAAGTTGTGAGACAAAGGCTCATTAAAGAGCTCATTTGAAGAAATGGCATCTCTACTCTATTACGTACAAATTGCTTCTTGGCACTAAATAAGCTCCCTCAGAGTGAAAAAAGCAAATCAGTCATGTTGATTTTGTGAACATTTATCTTTAGTACTTTAGTGCAATTAGAGAAACCAGGAAGGCTGTCCTACTTAAGATGAAAGAAATGAAAAATCTTTCCTTTTTTCCCTTTTCATAAATTGGAATGTATGTAAGTGAAATAAGACAAACAGATTCTCTTACCGTGTTCAGTATTAGTTATCTTTAGTTTTCCTTCTCAAAGGAAAAGTTTGAGTGATATAAAATTTTTATGCCATGGGTGAATTTTGAGAATGTTAAACCTGTCAGTCTTTATGTCAATATTACCTTAAATGTTAACTTCTTTAAGACCTTGTCTATTTATCAATTTAATCCTACCTGAGAGATATGGAAAAAAAAAGTTAAAAAACACTGAAGCGCCTTGATAAAATAAGAAATGTAATTATTGAGGAATTTTCTTATCCTGAGGGGCTGGGCATGTAAATGAAAGAATCTTTATGTTGGTAAATGATCAGATTTGCTCTTGGTGGTGTTTAATTATGGAGCTAAATATGTAAAGATGAATTTCTAATAGTGGCTATACGCCTTTTTAATGGTAAACATAGGAATAAAGTCAGTCATTTATGTGACAATCACAAAACAAAATTTTAAGTTCTGTAATCTTAACACTCTTGCAAAAATTATTGTACTTTATTTTAGATTACAAAGATAAGTTTGATTAAAGTGGAAAACTCTTTGTCTCACTTATTTCTAGGCTTGATATTCAGCTTCAAAGGGAGACATAACACACAGAATTGTGAAAGCATATTGAAATATATAGTGATATAATCAGGATATTTAGTTTCTGCCAGGTGGAACTGAGTCACCATAAAACAATATAATAAAATATTCTTTGCAGGTAGTAATGAGAAATACTCAAGCTCTGTTATTTAAAAAAAATTTTATTGCACACAAATTATTTTAAATTTTCAATGAATTATTTCCCTGGAGTTTCCCCCTTGTTCTAGGCATTTGAGGAAATGAGATCCTTTTCAGAAATGAAGCCCTAAATTCATCCAGTTCTAATATTTTGGCTCCTAAAACATAGTGTAGGGTTTCGGCACTTGGAAATATCTATAAATTCATGGATCTGTTCCAATTCTCAGATTATGATATTGTGAGTTGGCAATTCAGGAGATACACTTGGAATGCCCTTGAATTTAAATCTTTATAAGTGTGATTTGGATTCCTGGTATATCTATGTTATTATACAGAAATTGTTCTCCAAAATTTTCATTGAGGTTTTGGGAAAATACTAACTATGACTTACCAAAAAATAGAACACAGAAGATTTCATCTAGGCCTGGGGCTTATTGAAAGAAAGCTTGAAACAAACTGGAAATGAATGATCTTACCAAATGACTTAAATAATGGACCAAATCTATTACGATCTGTAGGACCTGTATTATAACATTCCTGATGCATATATGAGCAGGGGCAGAGTAAATACTTTTTTAAAATTATGTTAAAACTAGGAGGTATTATGTTAAAAACTAGAAGGTAAGATTTTAATAATATGTTGGTTATTATCAAACACATAAATGAAGTTCACAAAAAGCCATAATAAAGCATAACTGCCTTCACTGTCTGGCATAAATATGTGCAAGACAGTCTGTAAAATTCACCCTACAAAAGATAAAAGATTTGGAACTAGTCCAAATTGAACTAATCATTGGAAAAATAATTAAAGTGTTCTTTATTTTTGTTTTGAACACTTGGCATAAAAATCAAACTTAAGGTAACTCAACAAATATTTAAGGAGCACATTTCATGAATCCAGGAATGTGATTACAAATGGACAGATTAAAAAGAAGTAGATGGCGTGGCTCCTGTTAGCTCTATTTCTAGCTGAGCTGGTTTCAATGAGTACTGAATTATCTTCCAGGTGGAAGTCTCCGGAATCTCTGGGACTGAGCAATGACTGGCAGTTGTCATTGGCACTAGGGAAGAGCAGAGACATTAGTTAATGGACAGTCTGATTTTGAAATCTACTCTCTTAGGTTGATTAACCATACAGAACTCATCTTCCTTAACTGTGGAATGTGGACAATAATATTATATGGTAGTAGTATTTAAAGATTAGGTAATAAAATGTGACTAAATGATCTACACATATAGTAAGCACCCCAAATAATGATAGTTCTCTTGGATGGGATTTTTGAATAGGGAAGGCACTTTACGTAGATTTGAGGCAAATGAAAACTAAGGATTCCACTGACCACTGGAATATAAGATGAACTATAAAGGACCATACAATATCCTTCCATATATTTGATGCTACATTTAAAAATTAGTCTTCAAACTATGAAAAATGGTGTACTGAAAAAATTATTTGTACTATGATCTCACTGTTAGAGATACTTTTCGTTCTTCCATCCCAAGAAGTTAGTCACTTTTTTGTCTTCTTTGCTTCAGATTTTGTGTTACAAAGCTTTGTGGACTGGTGAAAGCTTTGGTTGATTTCTAGAGTTTTGGAAAAGATTATTCTGACAATTTTTGCCAGTTTCTCTTTGCTTTTATAAAACAGAGGATATTTGAAGGTTCTTACTTTGCCATTCCTGATCACCTCTAAGTATGTTTAAGTAAACTTATCTTCTAGCTCTAATGTGCCATCATTACTTTTACTTTATACTGCAATATTTCTTTTCTTTATTTTTAAATTTTGGTATCATTAATATATAATTACCTGGGCAACATTGTGGTTACTAGACTCCCCCTATTATCCAGTCCCCACCACAGATCCCATTACTGTCACTGTCCATCAGCGTAGTAAGATGCTATAGAATCACTACTTGTGTTCTCTGTGTTGTGCCGCCTTCCCTGTGCTCCGCCCACAAAATTATGAGTGCTAATCATAATGCCCCTTATTCCCCTTCTCCCTCCCTTCGCACCGCACCCCCCCTAAGTCCCTTTCCCTTTGGCAACTTCCCTTTCCCTTTGGCAACCTATACTGCAATATTTCAATGGTTTTTATTAGTTATTCATTCTTGAGAGAGGGCAATTTTATTCTTGTCTGCTAAAATATAGTATAGGAATATTAAAAAGGAGGTTGCCTTTCTTTTCTGTGGGTGCCATTAGCATTATAAGGTAAGCTCTTAAACTGGCTGACTGGGTGAATTAGTTTTAAATTATCATGTCAGTCACTTAATCATAGTGTTTGTGGATCACAGAATGTGGGACTGGGTGGTATTGAGCAACAAATAGGAAGTAGAACATTAAAAAATCTCAGGAAAGACGTGCTGTCTTGTTTTTTCTTCATGCCTATTTATGAAAATAACCATATTTCTAGACAGAAATAGAAGAATAGCATTGTTTTACAGGTGTGAATCTCTCTAATGTGCATCTTAGTTGAAATTTGCTGAATTCTAATACCTGTTTCTGTGTTCAATCTGTTGAAATAATGTTGTGGTTGAAATATATGAAACACATCTGCCTTCACAGAAACAAATAAATAAAGGAAGGAATATTTTAATAGACTTTTGAATTTATTTTGGATATTCTTTTTTTATATACATGCAGTAGTTTCTTAAAGGCTAGCTGTAATGTGGAACAAGAAAGCATATAGATTTTTTGTATTGTTACATTAAAATCTACTGGATTATTTTATCCTGTGAATGGCAGGTTAAACTACTGGCACATTTCATTACATAGTATAATTTTTTAGAAACTCCTTTTTAAAAAAACACTACCCAGCACATTGGAAGATTATTTAAGTACTGGGAAGCTGCCAAACTCAAGGTGACTGATTCAAGTGATAGGTTTATTTGTTTTCAAGAAATGTCTGCCAAAGATGTGATTTGAATAACCATAGTATTTTTGTCAGTGCTTTTCTTTTTTTCAAGTAAAGTGTTTTCTATGAAAAAAGTGGCTGCTTCAGCTTGCAACTTTAAGTGTTATGCAGGTACTTTTTCTGAAGAAAATCATGCAATAATTGCATGCATAAGTGCTTTATATATACTTCCCACTTGATCACACAGAATATTCAAAAGATGTGTGCTCAAATGTTGAGATTTAATGAAGTTATTAATCTATATCACCACAGACATTCTTAAATGAAACTGGCATTTTTTTTTCTGTGGTGCATAGAGGTGAAGAACACCACAACTTCTACAACAGTTACGTGCCACAATCTTGATTTGTGTCAAAGTTTCAACATTTTTACCCAATATTCCTTTGCGTTATCATGGCAAACTTAAACCCACTGGAAAAGGTAAATAATTTTTTGATGTAATTATAAAACATTTTGAGAGCATAAACGCCCTGAAAGTGTCTTAGGTTGGCTTTTGGTTTTGTTGATGGTTTCCTTTGCTGTGCAGAAGCTTTTTAGTTTGATGCAGCCTCATTCGTTTACTTTGCCTTTTTTGCCTGTGCTTTTGGTGTTATATACAAGAAATCATTGCCAAGACCAATTTCAAAAAGCTCTTCCCTTATGCTTTCTTCTAGGAGTTTTATGCTGTAGGTGTTACACTTAAGTCTTTAATCTGTTGTGAGTTTAATTTGTATATGTTATAAGATAAGGGTTCAATTGGGCAAAGGATCTGAATAGACATTTCTCCAAAGAAGACATACAAGTGGTCAACAGGTGCATGAAAAGGTCATCAATGTCATGAATGCAAATCAGAGCCACAATCAGATGTCATCTCACACTTGTAAGGATGGCTACTATTAAAAACAAAAAAGTGTTGGTGAAGATGTAGAGAAAAGGGAACCCTTGTGCACAGTTGTTAGAAATATAAATTGGTGTAGCCACTATGGAAAACAGTATGGAAGTTTCTCAAAAAATTTAAGATAGAACTACCATATGATCCAGTAACCCCACTTCTGGGTATGTAGCTAAAGGAATTAAATAATCTTGAAGAGATCTCTGCACTCCCATGTTCAGCACAGCATTTTACACAATAGTCAAGATGTGGTAACAACCTAATGTGCATCAACAGATGAATGACTAAAGAAAATGTGGTATATGCAGAATGGAATATTATTTGGCCTTAATAAAAGAAGGGAATCTGTTATGTGCAACAACATGGATGAACCTGGAGAATATTATGCAAAGTAAAACAAGCCAGACACAGGTCAAATACTAATGATACCACTTATATGAGGAGTCTAAAATAGCCAAATTCATAGAATCAGAGAGTAGAATGGTAGTTGCTGGGGGCTAATGAGAGAGGGAAATGAGAGGGTATTAGTTAAAAGGTACAAAGTTTCTCTTATACAAGATGAGTAACTTCTAGATATCTCTTGGATATCTACTATACAGCATAATGCCTACAGTTAGCAATACTGCATGTAACTTAAACATCTGCTAAAATGGTAGATCTTAAATGTTCTTATCAAAAAAATTGATAATAAAGAGAAAAGGAGGAAACTTGGAGGTGAAGGATATGGCATCAAGTTGTATACATTAAACACATATAGCTTTTTGTATGTCAGTCATATCTCAATTAAGTGGCTTTAAATATATGTCTCAGGGAATGAAAATTGGTCAAGTATTAATGAGAGAACAGGAGAGAATTTAGCTAGAGAACATATAGACATAAGATTACGTCCAGATTGCATAGCTAGTCATATTTGGGTCAACTCCTTTCATTCCAACTTTTATAATTGCAGTGCAATCAAATTAAAGAAACATGATTGAAAGATAATGATTGAAATGGTTAAAAAGGAAAATACAAATATTTCTAAGAAAACCAAATGGATATATCTAAACAAGCATTATTTCAAGTCTGTGAACATTAAAGAGAAGACATCAAAATTGGATTAATTTGTGATCCAGTAAGGAAGCTGTGTGTGTGTATAAAATTAAAGTTTCAGGACAAGTGATAATGTGGGAAACCTGATCATTTCCAGTCAGAGCCATTTCACAAGAGTTTGAAGAGGGTAAAGTTAGAATCCAAAGGTTAGAGTATGCATCAAAGCAACTTTTTTTAGTAAAAGTTCTTAGTAAAAAACACAAAACATAAATTAGAAACAAAATAATACTGAACAGATGGTGTTATACCCACAAGGTTGCTTTACTTGGTAAATTAGTAATGTGGTGCTTTGGGTGGTCTAAAGGTTTTTTGCCATGCTGGTAAGGCCACAACTGTGTCCTTACTCTACCATAATTCCCTTCTGGCTTTAATGTCCTGAGGAGGAACAAACATGTAATAAAGGATTTGTCATTCTACAAAGCTATCATAAGTTCAGGTTGATGATAAGGGCATAAAAGGTCACTTGTTCAACATCAGAATTTTATGAGGCCCTTGGAAGTTAAGTGGCTTAAAATATTCCAAATCGGGACTAGAACTCAGGCAGCTTTATTATTTCACACAGAAGCTTTAGCCGAATATCATCCAAGATCGAACAGAGAGCATTTCTAGTCTATTAAAGCATGTTTTTTTTTAAGGATGAAAATGCTACAAGATGGCATTTTACTGCATTTGACTCACCATGTTGAAAGCTGATGGACTGTGAATATTAGGTTAATCAGCAGAGAAGAATTTTCATTGTCTTTTATGAATCACACAGTCATAGAAGCTTGTGTTTTAAGTTATTACCATTTTTTTAAAGCTGAAGTAATGAGTTTTCATTCACCTTTCCATGTACCTGTTGGGCATTTTTAATTTTTGGTTTCTTTTTTAATCTTATTTAATCCATCAAAAATAAATACAGTGCTATTTCCAGAGTTTGGATTCTGGAGCCATTCTAGTTGGGTTTGAAAACTGATTTTACCACAGCAGCTATATGGCCTTGCATAAGGCACTTAATCAAATTGTACCTCAGCTACCACATCAGTAAAATGGGAGTAATAGTCAGATGTGAAGGTTAAATGAGTTACTATACATCAAATGTTTAATACAGTGCCTGGTACAGAATCATCACTATATAAGTGATAGCCATTGTTACAATTACAACCATTATTATTATTACATTTTATGCATTTTCTTTGAGAGAAAATTATATACTCTTGAGATGCTGCTTAAATTCCATAGTAGTTAATCCAAGCTAGGATGATTCAAGTACTTACAAATTAGTATTCCATGTTACTTATGCTAAAGTGTACTGTAATGATTCTGTACAGAATCTGTTTCAGAAAATAAATTTGATAAATACTCTCCCTGAAAAGAATAGGATAAGAACACATGCCACATATGCTTCAGAGTGGAAATTTATTTTAATTTCATTGCCATAGATTGTTGATACTCATTAAGTAAATTTATTACACTTAATATTTAGCTTAAGGGTTTATCTTCATGTAACTAGGTCTGAGCTATATAAGCCAATATTCCTATTTAAAAATACAGCTAACATATAAATGTTAAGACTAGAAATTTTTCAGTTATTTAAATTTAAGCTACTTTTTAAAATTGAAGTATCACTGAAATACAAATGTGTTTCAAATGTACAGCACTGTGGTTCAACAGTTACCCATATTATTAAATCGTCACCCCCTCTAGAGCGGTTACTATCTGTCAGCATAGAAAATTGTTACAGAATCATTGACTATATTCTCCTTGCTGTACTACTATCCCCATGACCAACTTATATTATGATTGAGAATTTTTGTGCACTTTTATCTCCCTCCCCCTTCCCATCTACTCACCTCAACCGCTGGTAACCACTACTCACTTCTCAGTGTCTAAGAGTCTACTGCTGTTCTGTTCATTCTGTTTTGCTTTGTTTTTATATTCCACAGATAGTGAAGTCATATGGCATTTGTCTTTCTATGCCTGACTTATTTCACTGAGCATAATACCCTGTAGATCCATTCAGGTTGTTGCAAATGGCAGGATTTCTTTTCTTTTTATGGCTGAATAATATTCCATTCTGTATATATACCACCTCTTCTTTATCCATTCACTAATAGTGGACACCTAGGTTGCTTTGATGATCTTGGCTATTGCAGATAGTGAGACTATAAATATAGGGGTGCATTTATCTTTTCAAATCAGGGATTTTGTTTTCTTCAGGTAAATTCCTAGAAGTGGAATTACTGGGTTGAATGATATTTCTGTTTTTAGCTTTTTGAGGAACCTCCATACTGCTTTCCACAGTGCTTGTACCAATTTATATTCCCATCAATAGTGTAGGAGGGTTTCCATTTCTCTACATCCTCACCAACACTTGCTCTTTTTTGTCTTTTGGATAGTGTTCATTCTAACAGGTATGAGGTGATATCTCATTGTGGTTTTAATTGACATTTCCCTGATGATTAGCAATGTGGAGCATCTTTTCATGTGCTTGTTGGCCATCCATATTTCTGGAGATGTCTATTAGAGAAATGTCTATTCAGGTACTCTGCCTATTCTTTAACTGGATTTTTTTTTTTTTTTTTGGTGTTGAGGCATATGAGTTCTTTATATATTTTGGATGTTAATCCCTTTTCAGATAAATCGTTTACAAATATATTCTCCCATACTGTAAGTTGCCTTTTTGTTCTGCTGATGGTATCCTTTGCTGTACAGAAGCTTGTTATTTTGATGTAGTCTCACTTGTTCATTTTTTATTTTGTTTCCCTTGATTGATGAGATGTGTCCAGGAATAAATTGCTCATACTTATGTTCAGGAGAAATTTAAGCTATATGAAAATATTTACATAAATAAAATCCTTTAATCTGTAGCAAAAATTTCAGATTACTGTGTTGACTTGTTAGTTTTATAATAAATACACAGGTACTCTGTGAATCATATTTTTTTAGTAATGTAGTTATTTGCACATGGTATCTAGTTCTTCCCAGTCAAGAACACCTCAGTGAATTATCCAGAGACTATAAAGTTAGGAGAAATGTTTCTTAGTTAAATAAACCAAGAAGAATAATAAAGGACATATCAGAGTGTTCTTTCTATGACATACAAGTTAGACCATGTAATCCTGATGAAATGCACCAGAAGAATCTTTTAGGGAACAACTAACATCCCGCAAATATCCAAGAACCTGGACAGAATAGTTATAAGTTAATTTAGAAAAATAGTGACATAGAGCTCTATAATGCAGATAAGAAGTGGAACACTTCTAGGTATTGTCACAAACAATGAAGATTTTAAAACAACAGAAAAAAATAGATTTATAAATGTGTTAGATTTTATTCATTTCAAATGATACCTGAGCTTCAGCAATAACCCTTCAACCTATCCTTGAATAGTTCTACTTTGAAGATGATTGAATGTTTTATATTAATAACTTTGGGACATTTTATGTTTGCCAAGAATAGACTAAGCATGGAAATTTTGGGTCCATTTACCTAATGTTTAGCTTTGATAGAAGGAGGCATAATGCAGAACATATTCCAAGTTGACTACACAGAGACTACTGGTACTGTATCTTTAACTAATGAAAGTACTACATAGCAGATTCATAAATCTTAATGTAGACTTTTTAATGAATTCTCTAGAAAGTTAAGTTCCATAATGCAAGAATTTGATAAAAAGAAGATAAACTGTTTTTTCTGAGTTACTTTAAAAAATATGGTGTATGCAGTTGTTCCTGAAAGAATTTTGATGTATCTTTCAGTACTTTTCTCTCACTCCAAAAAAGTTGTGGCTAACCTGACATATCCAGATAATGGATACATTATCTCATAGATACTTATCTATGAGTTAAATTGGAGCTAGGAAATATTTTGAATGATTTACACACTAAGCATTCTCTTGAAAGTAAGTAAAAAAAATAGAGAAAATATGTTAGAGTTGTGTAATCAAATCTTCAGTATAAGGATTCCAAGCCACCGTTCAATGTCCACTAAATAAGAGAGCAAGTAAATTAGTGGTTGAAATGTTTCTGTCAATAAAATTGATGTCATTTCATAATACTTGTAGAAGGATCACCTGTTTACAAAGCAGAATAAGCAGTTAAATTGGACTTGTCAGTGCAATAGTGTCTGTTGTAGTTCAGTGATTCCTCTGATGATAATAAAAGCAGCTTATATTTTACATGGGCAGACATGTTGTATTTTGAGATTATAGAAAAACTTTCTCATAAACAACACTTATTTAGTTTTTTAGAAAGAAGAAAATACATATAGTTTTTTTATAGTCTGATTTTATAATAACAATTTCTTTAAAATTTCAACATTTAAAGGTGAAACCATTATGTAAGAGTTGTTTGCAAAGGTGTAATTGGTTGAAGACATTTATCCAGGTCTTACAAAGTTTCTATAACCTTGGAACCATCAGAAAATATAATACAACTTGAGAACTTAGTAATTTTCTACTTTGTGTATTGCTGTGAGGGTTGGAAATGCACTCATTCTGAATATTATCTTGGCTACCTCACTGAGAAGTTGCAATATTATTTGTTTGTCAAACAGCTTGAAAAGCTAGACAATGTTATTAGGAGTGATATGGAAAAGAAAGGTAGAGAGATAATTCTTACCTGCTGCTTTGTTATTTGGTAAAGTCACGGCAGTAATGATTTTCCTATCCTTTCATTCCTAATGAATTGCATAATAAGATTTGCAAATTACTTTTTAAAAAATCACTGTATAATCACAGCAGTGGTAGAAAATTCATTTCAGAAACACATCTAGTCATCTCTCTGGAAGACATTTGTAAAATAATTTGAGATATGAACTCTCCCTATATTAGACAAATGAATTTTATATACTCATGTAACAATTCTTTTCTATGCATTTTTCTATGTATAATAGCAGTTTCTATGAATGATTTTGATGTCCTGTTCAATTGAAACCTTTGGTTCTATTTCTGCTCCTTTGCACTTTTTTGTATTTCCCCACATAAAAAAGTTGACTGCAATTTTAATTGTTTCAAAGAACAATTAATGTAGTAACCGCTTATGCCTGGTTTATATGGCTTAATAGGACAAATATGTAAAATCTCATGAATGTAATTAGGATGGGAGGTAATTCTGCTTTACTTTCCAATTATTCATTGATACTATCATTATATCTCATAACTGCACTTTTTAGCCAATTAAAAAGTTACAGGAGGGTCAGAGAAAAAGATGGTAGAGTAGGAAGGCAAGGCAGAAACTTCCTCCCAAGAACACATAAAAGAAGAAAATATAGCAAATACAACTGAAACTGAAAATGACTGAAGACTGCAGATCAGACCACCTACAACTGGGGAAGAAGAGAAGACCACACAGAGAAGGATCAAGTGCCAGAGCCCTGATTGAGCAGTACCCAAGCCCTTCCCCAAACCCAGCTTACAGGCGGGAGAAAGAGGAATGGAGTGGGAACAGGGTAGGAGTCCAGGAGTGGTGCACATCTGGCCTTGGAGATCTGCCCTGGGAGCACAAGTCCACATTGTATTGGATTCTGTTGATTAGCAGGTCTGGACAACAGGGAGAGCTGGGACACTCTGAGAGGCTGAGACTCCAGCCATTTGTGGAAGACAGGAAAGCCTGTCAGTCCTGAGACCTAGGACCTGCCGGCAGTGAGAGGGGTGTCAGAGAGGTGATGGTTGGATGGAGCTTTTTCCTCAGAAGAAAGGGCAAGTGGACAATACTTCCCCAGCTCACCCTTGGCCCAGCAAGTTGGGAACTCCTGGAAGCCCTGACACTCTAAATCCTTCACTGGCAACTCAGCTTCAAGCTGCCTCCTGTATGCCTATAGATCAATATTCCTTATGAGCATAGATGCAAAAATATTAGCAAGCTGAATTAAAAAATCATCAAAAAGATCATCCATCATCAAGTGAGATTTATTCTGGGGATGCAAGGGTGGTACAATATTTGTAAATCAATATCATACACCACATTAACAAAAAGGAGGATAAAAACCATATGATCATCTTCATAGATGCTGGAAAACCATTTGACAAAATTCAACATCCATTCATGATTAAAACTCTCAACAAAACGGGTTTAGAGAGTATGTACCTCAACATAATAAAGGCCATATATGACAAATGCACAACCAACATCATGATAGCGAAAAGCTGAAAGTTTTTCCTCTAAGGTCAGAAACAAGACAAAGATGTTCACTTTTACCACTATTATTCAGCATAGTACTGGAGGTTCTAGCCACAGTAATCAGACAAAACAAAGAGATAAAAGACATCCAAATTGGTAAGGAAGAAATTAAACTAACTATTTGCAGATGACATATTATACATAGAAAACCCTAAAGACTCCACTAAAAAAAATTTTAGAACTAATAACTGAATTCAGCAAAGTTGCAGGATACAAAATACACAGAAATCTGTTGCAGCCCTATATATTAACAACAAACTAGGAGAAAGAGAAATCAGGAAAATAATTCCACTTATAATTGCATCACAAAGAATAAAATATCAAAGAATAAACCTAACCAAAGAGGTGAAAGACCTAAACTCTGAAAACTATAAGACACTAAGGAGAGAAATTAAAGAAGACAACAACAACAAAAAATAGAAAACCTATCCCATGCTCATGGATAGGAAGACTTAATATTGTCAAAATGGCCATCCTGCCATTTAAAGCAATTTACAGATTCAGTACAATCCCCATCAAAATACCAACAGCATTCTTCCATGAACTAGAACAGATAGTCCTAAAATTCATATGGAACCACATAAGACCTGAAATAACCAAAGAAATCCTGAGAAAGAAGAACAAAGTGAGAGAATTACACTCCCTGACTTCAAGATCTACTACAAAGCTATAGTACTCAAAGCAATCTGGTACTGGCACAAGAACAGATCCACAGATCAATGGAACAGAACAGTGAGCCCAGGTGTAAACCCACACATATATGGTCAATTAATATATGATAAAGGAGCCATGAATGTATAAAGGGGAAAAGACAGCTTCTTCAGCAGCTTGTGGTGGTGGCAAAACTGGACAGCTACATGTAAGAGAATGAAACTGGTTTATTGTCTAACTCTAAACACAAAAGTAAACTCGAAATGGATCAAAGAACTGAAAATAAGTCATGCAACAATAAAACTCTTAGAAGAAAACACAGACAAAAATCTCTTGAATATAAACATGAGCAATTTTTTTCTGAACACATCTCCTTAGGCATGGGAGACAAAAGCAAAAATAAACAAACGAGACTACATCAAACTAAAAAGCTTCTGTACAGCAAAGGACACCATCAGTAGAAGAAAAGTGCATCCTATATAGTATAAGAGAATATATTCATAATGACATATCTGACAAGGGGTTAATATCCAAAATATATAAAGAACTCACACACTTCAGAACCCAAAAAGCAAATAACCCAACGAAAAAATGGGCAGAGGATCTGAACAGACACTTCTCCAAAGAAGAAATTTAGATGGCCAACAGTCACATGAAAAAATGCTCCACATCACTAATCATCAGGGAAATGCAAATTAGAACCACAATGAGACATCACCTCACACCAGTTAGGATGGCCAACATCCAAAATATAAGAGACAACAAATGCTGGCGAGGATGTGGAGAATGGGACCCCTCCTACACTGTTGGTGGGAATGTAAATTAGTTCACCCATTGTGGAAAGCAATATGGAAGTTCCTCAAAAAACTAAAAATAAAAATACCGTTTGACCCAGGAATTCCACTCCTAGGATTTTACCCTAAGAATGCAGCAGCCCAGTTTGAAAAACACATATGCACCCCTATATTTATTGCTGCACTATTTACAACAGCCAAGATATGGAAGCAACCTAAGTGTCCATCAGTAGAGGAATGGATAAAGAGGGGGTGGTACATATACACAGTGGAATATTATTCAGCCATAAGAAGAAATCAAATTCTACCATTTGCAACAACATGGATGGAGCTAGAGGATATTATTGTCAGTGAAATAAACCAGGCAGAGAAAGACAAGTACCAAATGATTTCACTCATCTGTGGAATATAACAACAAAGCAAAACTGAAGAAATAAAACAGCAGCAGACTCACAGGCTCCAAGAAGGGACTAGCGGTTACCAAAGGCGAGGGATGGGGGAGAGTGTGTGGGGAGGGAGGGAGTAGGGGATTGAGGATTATAATTGGCATACATGGTATGGCGGGATCACGGGGAAGACAGCGTAGTGCAGAGAAGACAAGTAATGACTCTGTGGTATCTTGCTATGCTGATGGACAGTGACTGTAGTGGGGTGTGGGTAAGGTGGTGGGGTGTGGGACTTGATAATATGGGTGAATATAGTAACCACTATGTTGCTCGTGTGAAACCTTCTTAAGATTGTGTATCACTGATACCTTAATAAAAAAAAATGTTCTATTATATCAGTTGATTTCCATCATACCATAGGAGAGAAGTCTGGGGTACTGCATATAATAAGAAAATTGGCTCAAGTGTTATGCAGAGCAGTAACACAGGTGACATGATGCTAAATAATGCAAGACCAAGAGAATTTGGAGACATTAATTTGTTATGTTAACTTTAGATTGATTTTTTTACATTAATATTTGTCGAGGCCTGAGGTATATCCCTTCCCACTGAAATCATCCCCAAATGATGGGAACATAATGAATAGCTTCTGCAGACCTGGTTGTGTCCCCAGTCTTGCACCATAGGCAGAAGTGGTAGAGGAATCAGAATATGAAAATACCTTCCATACATCACATCAGACCACCTTTACTTTCATATTCCAAAGGGAAAAACAGTAGTAAGTCTTAGCAATAGAAAAGAAAATGAAACATGAGTGTATATGAAAACACATAAATATAAAAGTGAAATTCAAATGACATTTCATTTTGTTCAGTGACAGTGTGAATAATGCCTTTCTTCCTTCTAATGACAGAACAGGCTTTCCAAAACTGCAGCGATATTATACTACTTTCTTATTCATCTCCTTGAAAGAGCTACCTGTATTACTTCAGATTTTATCTCTCCACTCAACAAAAAGACACTTCTTTTAGTGCCTCTGGATATGTTTTGTAGGAACAGGAGAAGGTACATTTAGGAAATGAAATTTGAAGTTCAGCAGCTACTCTTAGGGTTATGTTCTGAAGAACACACACTCAAGTCACCCACAAAGGGCAGGCAAATCCTCCTCCTAGTTCCCAAGTAGATAACCTATTTTTACTTTCATTTATCTCATTCAAATTTTCCCAATTAATTTATAGCAAGTAGAACAGCAAGACTGAACTGTAGGCTAAGGCAGTGAGCCCTATCTGACACATCCGGATGGTATTGCTGACCAAATAAACATAATGTGGTGAAGGGCCACATCAGGGCCCTGTCTCTTGCTTTTTTCCTGAAGGACAGGGAAAGGCTATTTGACTCATGAACTATGTGGATCCTCCCTTGTTCTCTTTATCTCAAAGACTGGCTACACTCACTTGGCCTGAGCTTACCTTTGGGTTCAATTCCCCAAAATAAACAAAACAGGCTGGGCCATTTCATTGCTCTGTTTATTGTAGCTTCTGTGCCTTTCATAGCAGATGTTAATTTAGAATCCCATAGTTACATGGTCTCAGGTTTGGGTCAGGAAGCAGCAGAACCCTCCATTGTTTCTGGAGGCCATTCTGGGTTTTCCATTTGTTTCACCATGGATCCCTGTAATGATGCGATGTTTGATGTGCAGTCTCTTTGTTTTACTACTCCATTGTATAGAAACCTTGAGGGTAGTAGAATGCACCCTGAAAATGACTGTAACTATGTATATTAGCATGGGAAGGGCATTGCAATGGGGATAATTACTTTACTTCAGGATTGTCTTGCATTGATGTGTTTGGTGTACTTGGCTATAGGTAACTTTTCTGCTAGTACATGTGAACTTATACTGGAAATAATGGGATATAGTTTTTTTGAAAATCAGCCTTTTAACCACACAGAATACTGTGTTAGTTTTAGTGCTGCCTATCTAGTGAATAATGAAATTAAGTAGGTAATAGTGTAATTAATTCTAATGTTGTTGTTTGTTTACTCGCAAAGGCCAATGTTAAATGACTATTATAAATTATGGTAGTCTGAGAGCTCAATAAATACTAAATTAGAAAAATTCCAAAACTACTATTAAGTATGTGTTTGCATATGTGCTTGCAACTTGTATTAAATTGGTGTAAGGATAGGTGTCACAGTACAATAATATAGTTACTGATTTTTAAATGTCTTAATATTGAAGATTCATAGTCAAAGAGGTTAGGAATCCCAAGCTGTAAATACCCCAATTCTATTCAATTTGTGGAAGTATATAATGATTTAAGAACAATTTGACAAATAAATCGTTATTCCTAATAGTTAAATGTTGAAAAGATTGACTTAGTTTATGACCAAACATTCCGAGTCATCTGTTAGCATTCTAAAAAGCTTGAGATGTTTTAGAATTATGTATTTCCATTTCTAGAGGTGTTTATTTTTTCTTTCCCAGTTTTTAAATGCCAGTTTTAAAATAAACTAATTTATCTAAGACTAAATAAAAGTTACAAATTAATCAATAGTCCCACATAAGAGAACTTTGTATTATTTCTCTACCTTGTTTGATTTTTTTAATTCCTGATTATTTAAATTTTTATATATTTTTTCCATTAATTTTATTGATAAAATACTCTAGGTATACTAACATTTTTTTTCTGTCCTAATTAGATTATCAACAAAGGGAATTAGTGTTAGTACATTTGTAGTATCAATTTAGCATTTTCAAAAACAATACTAGAAATTGTGGGTATATGACAAGTAAAAGGACCAAGTGGATAGATATTAAAGGCAACTAAGCAAACAGAAGTTAGTAGAGTTGAGAACAAAGTTTATCTTGGAGCTTGCTGACATCTAATGTAAAAAGGGACCCATGATCATGCGTTTTGCTCTTGCCAGGTAATGAAATGGGAACATGCCCACTGAAAAGGTAGGAAAATGTTACTTTGATGCTGATTTTGAAAAGAGACTTACTACAGGAGATTTTGAAATTTTCTGTAAAAGTGTACTTCTTATACATTGACCATCTTCAATAGCTAAGAGTGCACTGTTAAAGCACAGTATATATATCTAGATTTACCTATATATCTTACATATATATAGCCATAGTCACATATATATTTGTATATGCATTTTTGAGACTAATTTGAGAAATTTGGGAGTCATTCTTGATTCCTTCCTATCTTTCATACTCAGTGTCACTTAATTCACCAAATACTATTCGAAATATTTTCCAAATCACTATTCCATTTCACACAGTCACATCATTATCTTTCAAGTTATTATCATCTGTATCACGAAGAACAATTCCCTAAGTAATCCTTTTCTGCCTACTCTAGTTTGTTTCCAATTTATTCTGCCCATTGCAACCAGAGTGAATTTTATTTATATCCAAATCTGAAAACAGCTTCCCTTCTACTCATTTTACACATTTCAGTCAGCACAAATCTAAACTCACTAGCCTAACAAAGTATTAACAACACTTGCTCCCTTTGAAACTTTACCTCTCACAGTTTTTATTATAGAATGCAATCAATCTAATTTACTAAACCTCTTAAAGTTTCTCATGATTCCTCATATTCCTGATGTTTTCCCTGCATCTGAACCTTGACATTGTATCTTTTCTGCCTACAGCATCTTACCAGTGTCTTACAATAGTCACATATCCCTCATCAAGGGTTTCCTTGTAGAAAACTACCCTCATGTTAAAAGGTAAGCTAGAAATCCCACCTATGTACTGTTTTAGTGCTATGTACTTAATTTCAAAACTGCACTAATTGGATTTACTTGCAACTGCCACATCAATGCCTGTCCTCTCTTCTACACTATAAACTCCAGGTGAACACTGAATGTTTTCACTGGTGTTTAGGGTAACTGGTGAGTCTTAAATGCAAAGTCAGATTGTATAGGTTAATATCCTGGCTCTAACTCTGAAGAGTTGTAAGGCTGGATGAGCTTAAGTGAGTTCCTTATTCTTTTTATGACTCAATGTTATCACCTATTGAATCAAATAATAATAGTATTTACTTCTTAAGGGATTTGGGACGTTTAAATAAGTTAATATACATTGGTTATAAGGGCACTTAGCATATAGTAAGTTCAAGTACTTATAAATTCTAGATATTTTATATTCCCAGTGCCTATCACAGAGCACATAGTGCATGTATAATAACTGATTGTTGAATTAGCAATTATTTCCACTGTGAGATATCCTGATTATGATTTCATAAGTTTTTAAGTCCTGGACAAGCTAAATAGATGAATTAATATGCCACTTAGGCTATCTGGAATAGATAGCCTTATTCTACTTTTTAAAAGGGCTATGAAGCAGGAAATTAAAAGTTTATATAAATACTAAAAAACCAAGTATTAAGAAATCTATTTAAAATAAAGTTTTTTTAATAAAATCAATAATATGTAATAAAATATTTTGGTAGATTTTTGCCAATAAATTGGTAATTACATGTAAAGACACAGTAGGTTTGATTTAGTTATACACAAAAGTGTCCTTTACGTTGAAGTAAGAATGATAAATAGGCATACTATGCTTTTTGTTCTAGAAGATTTTAGAAATGCAGTGGGACAAATATTGATGCAATTCATACTTGGAATAACCATTTTAACCTAAAAGCATTTTCAACAAATTTGGGAACTTTTTAGCCATTATTCTTTCAAATGTTTTCTGCCCCTTTCTCTCTCCTCTCTTTTGAGCCTCTCATTGTGCATATGTTAATATGCTTGGTGGTGTCCCACATGCCTCTGAGGTTCTGTTCATTTTTATTCATTCTTTTTACTTTCTGTACTTCAGACAGGGTAATCTCAGTTGACTTATCTTCAAGTTCACAAATTCTTCTGCCCACTCAAATCTGCTGCTGAGTTCTTCTAGTGAATTTTTCATTTAAGTTATTTTACTTTTCAAGTCCAAAATTAATCTTTAGTTCTTTTCTTCAATAATTTCTTTTCATTGATATTTTCTACATGATGGGACAGTATTCTCATGCTTTCTTTTAATTCTTTAGACACAGGTTCTTTAAGATCTTTCAACAATATGCAAGAGCTGATTTTAAAGTCTTTGTCTAGTAAGTCTAACATCTGGACTTTCTTAAGGAGATTCTGTTGACAGCATTATTCCTGTGTGTTAGCCATACTTTCCTATTTCTCTGTGTCTCTTACAATATTTTGTTGAAAACTGGACATTTTGTAATGTAACAATTGTGGAAATCAGATTCCCCACATTCCCCAGGAATATTGTTTGCTAATTGTTGTTTTGTCTCTATTTAGTGACTTTATTGTAATAATTCTACAAAGCCTATATTCTCTGTCATTTGTAGCCACTGAAGTCATGGCTCAATTAGCTTACTGGTCAGAAAGTGATTTGTTTTCTTTAAACCAATATTTCCTTAAAGAAATAAGTCTCCCCCTCTTTTCCGAGAAGCTCTGTGTGTAAGCATGCTTTCAACATCCAAGCAATTAAAAAACATTGTCCCTTGGTCTTCTCTTCCTGCTTGTTCAGGGCCTGAAGTTGAGCCATAGGTAAAAGAGCATGCACACACTCCTGCACATTCATGGGGCTGTCTAGATTCCCAAGAATATGTTGGAAGTTTTCAAAGCCAACTATAGAATTTCATTCTCCAGATTTTCTTTTTTCCTTTTAGGCTAGCCTCCTGTTTGCCCCACGTGGGTTATCACTGTTTTAGGCACCTCTGATGCCAAGCAATTGTTTTCAACAAATGTCCTGGAAATAAGGCTTTTTCCACTGAATATACTCTTAATCAGATCAAATAATGAGAAACTCCTGTTAATAGAGCTTTTTAAGGGAGCCACCAGACAGGTCAGATATATAGGATTGGGCTTTCTGAAGATCTTAATACCGAGTATGTCACCATTAGGGGTTGATTAGCTGCTTGTTTTTATTATTACCATGGCTGCCAAACTGCTGTTTTTCAAGCTTATTGTGGATATGGGCAGAAGGATGGGTTAGAGAAAGTTAGAATGCTACAAGGCTCTTGCTACTCTTACTGAGGTTAAGCTAGTTTTTTTTTTTAATAAATGCTCCTCTGATTGTTGGAAGCCTATGGTTAATATTTAAGGTTTTGGAAAAGTTAATTTTGACAATTTTTACCAGTGTTCTCATTGCTTTCATAAAAGAGCAGATTTTGGAGGTCCTTACTCTGCCATTCTGAAAATTATTCTCCTCTAATAGTGTTTCATAATTGTTTTTCCTCTTTTCCACCAGACATGACATTGGTGTTAAACCTATAAGTCTTGGAAACAGATATTTGCTCACTTATTGAAGGTCATTCCCTCTACCTAAGTAATACTTCTTTTTAAATCTATCCTCAAATAGTTAAACTACTATCAGTGTTTTGAAATGTTTAGGACCATGAAGACAAATGAGAATTTTCTTTTTCTCCCTAAGATGCCAGAATTAGCCCTAGTATCACATTTTCTCTTGGGCACTCTTGTTAAACTTCATCGGGAGTCATTAGGTGCTGATAAAATAGAGCTTATGAAAATCTGGGTCAATGTCTTTGCACTCTTCTAACAAAATCATTTTTTTTCTAAATTCTTGTATGGTTACAGGATTGAAGAGTTATTTTATATTGCATAGCAATAAGTACATTGTTGGTGAGTCTGTTAAACACATTTAAAAAGGTTGATTGATTCTCTGGGATTTCCTTTCCATGTTTTCTATTGCAACCTCCCAACTGTAAGCTCCAGTAACTACCATGTTGTCATCATAGTTCAAGGATGAGTGGCCAGAAGATCTTTTCAGTGGAATGAACTCCTTTAGAGCAATAATTATCATTGGGATGCAGGCAGATGAGTATCATTTGTATTTAAAAGTGGAAAAGTACAGTTTAGTAGTTCAGTGATTGTTTAAAGCAGAGTAAGCATCACCTTGTAAGGATGAATAATACCAAGTGATTAAAACACCAACTTGCAGTTGACATCATAATCTGATTTAGCTTATCTTTTCTTGTAGAGTGAAATCATGGGGAGAAATACACATTTGTTTTATTATGCCATCTTTTTGCATGTACAATTAAAACACAAAAGAAACTAGACCAACCCATATGACAGTGGACAATCCTTAGAGTGTCCTTAAACTACAGAAACTCTTGATAAAAGTTTCTACATCAAGGCTGAGTCATTCAAATCTATTTCTCAATTACTTTCTTGGCAAGACAAATATGTTTTTGCATGCAAAAACTAGTGTTGTATTTAATTATCTCTGCAGATACAGTACATCAATACAGTTTTAATTAAGAAGTTCCTTGTGTTTCTTGGAAGTAGTCTGTTCAGATGACTCTTGGAACTTTCAGGTAACAAAGACACTCTGGGAAGTGTTTCAAATTTCTTTTTCCTTCTTTCTTACAGAACAGAACACTATAGGTCCTATGGTAATACTCAGTGATTCTGTTTAACTACAAAATTTGCATTTACAAATCATGTATCCCTACATGTTTGTAACAATGCTGTCTCTATATAATAACTCCTTTTTTTGTATAATAAAAAATAAATTCTAATTTAAATAATTCAACATTAGAATTATTTCAGTTCACCCACACTCTTGATCATGTTTGTTCCTGTAGTGTGTGTGCAAGTCTTCTAGTATTTTAGGTATGATTTTCAATCATAGAACATTGTAAAACTGGCAGGAAAGCAACTAAGAACCATGATTTTGCCACCTCAGGGTCATACTATAACATAGTCCCGACATAGTCATAAATAATACCAAGCGAAATAATATATTACAATACTTTAGAAACTATTACATGTAATGCAAAAATGAAATGACTAACTTCAAAACTAAACTCAGTATTCTTACTGGAACTTGTAGGTTTTATGAAGAAATATGGTATGATCTTGAGCAGATGGCTCTAATAAAAATAGACAATTTAGAAAATAAGATGTAAGTTTTTTAAAAAATTAATTTTGGTATCATTAATCTACAATTACATGTGCAATATTATGGTTATTAAACTACCCACTTCATCAGGTCCCCCTCACCAATCCCATTACAGTCACTGTCCATCAGCGTAGTGAGATGCTATAGAATCACTATTGTCTTCTCTGAGTTGTACAGCCCTCCCCATGCCCCCCCAACATTACATCTCCTAATCGTAATGCCCCTTTTTCCCCCTTGTCCCTCCCCTCCTGCCCATCCTCCCCAGTCCCTTTCCGTTTGGTAACTATTACTCCGTTCTTGAGTTCTGCGATCTGCTGCTGTTTTGTTCCTTCAGTTGTTTTTTTTTTTCTTTGTTCTTATACTCCAAGTATGAGTGAAATCATTTGATACTTGTCTTTTTCGGCTTGGCTTATTTCACTGAACATAATACCCTCTAACTCCATCCATGTTGTTGCAAATGGTAGGATTTGTTTTCTTCTTATGGATGAATAATATTCCATTGTGTATATGTACCACTTCTTCTTTATCCGTTCATCTACTGATGGACACTTAGGTTGCTTCCATTTCTTGGCTATTGTAAATAGTGCTGCAATAAACATAGGGGTGCATCTGTCTTTTTGAAACTGGGCTGCTACATTCTTAGGGTAAATTTCTAGGAGTGGGATTCCTGGGTCAAATGGTATTTCTATTTTGAGTTTTTTGAGGAACCTCCATACTGCTTTCCACAATGGTTGAACTAATTTGCATTCCCACCAGCAGTGTAGGAGGGTTTCCTTTTCTCCACATCCTCGCCAACATTTGTTGTTGTTTGTGTTTTGGATGTTGGCCATCCTCACTGGTGTGAGGTGGTATCTCATTGTGGTTTTAATCTGCATTTCTCTGATGACCAGCGATGTAGAGCATCTTTTCACGTGCCTGTTGGCCATCTGAATTTCTTCTTTAGAGAAGTGTCTATTCATGTCCTCTGCCCATTTCTTAATTGGATTATTTGCTTTTTGTTTGTTGAGATGCCTGAGCTCTTTATATATTTTGGATGTCAATCCCTTATCGGGTATGTCATTTATGAATATATTCTCCCATACTGTAGGATGTCTTTTTGTTCTACTGATGATGTCCTTTGCTGTACAGAAGCTTTTCAGCTTGATATAGTCCCACTTGTTCATTTTTGCTTTTGTTTCCCTTGCTCGGGGAGATATGTTCATGAAGAAGTCACTCATGTTTATGTCCAGGAGATTTTTGCCTATGTTTTTTTCTAAGAGTTTTATGGTTTCATGACTTACATTCAGGTCTTTGATCCATTTTGAGTTTACTTTTCTGTATGGGGTTAGACAGTAGTCCAGTTTCATTCTCTTACATATAGCTGTCCAGTTTTGCCAGCACCAGCTGCTGAAGAGGCTGTCATCTCCCCATTGTATATCCATGACTCCTTTATCATATATTAATTGACTATATATGTTTGGGTTAATGTTTGGATTATCTATTCTGTTCCACTGGTCTGTGAGTCTGTTCTGTGCCAATACCAAATTGTCTTGATTACTGAAGCTTTGTAGTAGAGCTTGAAGTCTGGGAGCATAATTCCCCCTGTTTTATTCTTCCTTCTCAGGGTTGCTTTGGCTATTCAGGGTCTTTTGTGGTTCCAGATGAATTTTAGAACTATTTGTTTCAGTTCATTGAAGAGTGTGTTGGTAGTTTGATAGAGATTGTGTTGAATCTATAGATTGCTTTAGGTAGTATAGCCATTTTGACAATATTTATTCTTCCTAGCCAAGAGCATGGGATGAATTTCCATTTGTTAGTGTCCTCTTTAATTTCTTTTAGGAGTGTCATAGTTTTCAGGGTATAGGTCTTCCACTTCCTTCGTTAGGTTTATTCCTAGGTATTTTATTCTTTTTGATGCAATTGTGAATGGAATTGTTTTTCTGATTTCTCTTTCTGTTAGCTCATCGTTAGTATATAGGAAAGCAACAGATTTCTGTGTGTTAATTTTGCATCCTGCAACTTTGCTGAATTCAGATATTAGTTCTAGTAGTTCTGGAGTGGAGGCTCTAGGGTTTTTTATGTACTATATCATGTCATTTGCAAATAGTGACAACTTGACTTCTTCTTTACCAATCTGGATGCCTTGTATGTATTTGTTTTGTCTGATTGCCATGGCTAGGACCTCTAGTACTATGTTAAATAAGAGAGGAGAGAGTGGGAATCCCTGTCTTGTTCCCAATCTTGGTGAAAAGCTTTCAGCTTCTCACTGTTAAGTATGATGTTAGCTCTGAGTTTGCTGGTGATTGGTCTGTTTAGTTTTTCTGTTTCTTGCTTGGTCAGTCTTGGACTGTTGTATTTTTCTAAGAAGTTGTCCATTTCTTCTAGGTTTTCCAGCTTGATAGCATATAGGTTCTCATAGTATTCTCTTATCATTCTTTGTATTGCTGTGTGCTCCGTCATGATTTTTCCTTTCTCATTTCTGATTCTGTTTATGTGTGTAGATTCTCTTTTTCTCTTAATGAGTCTGGCTATGGGTTTATCTATTTTGTTTATTTTTTCAAAGAACCAGCTCTTGGTTTCATTGATTTTTTAAATTGCTTTATTCTTCTCAATTTTATTTATTTCTTCTCTGATCTTTATTATGTCCCTCCTTCTGGTGACTTTGGACCTCATTTGTTCTTCTTTTTCCAATTTCAGTAATTGTGTCTTTAAACTATTCACTTGGGAATGTTTTTCCTTCTTTAAATAGGGCTGGATTGCAATATGCTTTCCTCTTAGAACTGCCTTTCCTGCGTCCCATAGAAGTTGTGGCTTTGTGTTATTGTTGTCATTAGTCTCCATATATTGTTTGATCTCTGTTTTCATTTGGTCATTTATCCATTGATTATTTAGGAGCATGTTATTAAGCCTCCATGTATTTGTGAACATTTTTGTTTCCTTTGTACAATTTATTTCTAGTTTTATACCTTTGTGATCTGAGAAGTTGGTTGGCAGAATTTCAATATTTTGAATTTACTGAGGTTCTTTTTGTGGCTTAGTATGTGGTCTATTCTGGAAAATGTTCCCTGTGCACTTGAGAAGAATGTGTATCCTGTTGCCTTTGGGTGTAGAGTTCTGTAGATGTCTGTTAGGTTCATCTGTTCTAGTGTGTTGTTCAGTGCCCCTGTGTCTTTACTTATTTTCTGTCTGGTTGATCTGTCCTTTGGAGTGAGTGGTGTGTTGAAGTCCCCTAAAATGAATGTATTGCTTTCCATTACCTCCTTTAATTCTGTTAGTATTTGTTTCACATATGTCCGTGCTCCTGTGTTGGGTGCATATATATTTATAATGGTTATATCTTCTTGTTGGACTGACCCCTTTATCATTATGTAATGTCCTTCTTTATCTCTTGCTACTTTCTTCGTTTTGAAGTCTATTTTGTCTGATACAAGTACTGCAATAACTGCTTTTTTCTCTTTGTTGTTTGCATGAAATATCTTTTTCCATCCCTTCACTTTTAGTCTGTGTGTATCTTTGGGTTTGAGATGAGTCTCTTGTAAGCAGCATATAGATGGGTCTTGGTTTTTTATCCATTCTTTTACTCTTTGTCTTTTGGTTGGTGCATTCAGTCCATTTACATTTAGGGTGATTATCAATAGATATGTACTTATTGCCATTGCTGTCTTGAGATTTGTGGTTACCAAAGTTCAAGGGTAGCTTCTTTACTATCTAGCAGTCTAACTTAACTTTCTTGTTAAGTTATTGTAAACACAGTCTGATGTTTCTTTATTTCTCTCCCTTCTTATTCTTCCTCCTCCATTCTTTATATACTAGGTATTTTATTCTTTGCCTTTAGTTAGTATTTGGATGGTCTGCTTTCTTTGCTATGATTTTATTTTCTCTGGTGACATCTTTTTAGTCTTAGGAGTGCTTCCATCTAGAGCAGTCCCTTTAAGATATCCTGTAGAGGTGGTTTATGGGAGGCAAACTCCATCCGCTTTCACTTGTCTGGGAATTGTTTAATCCCTCCGTCATATTTAAATGATAATCATGCTGGATGCAATATTCTTGGTTCGAGGCCCTTCTGTTTCATTATGTTAAATATGTCAGGCCATTCTCTTCTGGCCTGTAAGGTTTCTGTTGAGAAGTCTGATGATAGCCTGATGGGTTTTCCTTTGTAGGTGATCTTTTTTTCTCTCTCTAGCTGCCTTTAATACTCTGTCTTTATCTTTGATCTTTGCCATTTTATTTATTATGTGCCTTGGTGTGTCTTCCTTGAGTCCCTTGTTTTGGGCGATCTGTGGGCTTCCATGGTCTGAGAGACTATTTCCTTCCCCAGCATGGGGAAGTTTTCAGCAATTATTTCTTCAAAGACATTTTCTATCCTTTTTCTCTCTTTTCTTCTTCTGTTACTCTTATAATATGCATATTGTTCCATTTGGATTGGTCACACTGTTCTCTTAAAATTCTTTCATTCCTAGAGATCCTTTTATCTCTCTCTGCCTCAGCTTCTCTGTATTCATTTTCTCTGATTTCTATTCCATTTACAGTGTCTTGCATCTCATACAGTCTGCTGCTAAGCCCGTTGATGGCTTGTGTCATCTCTGCATTGTCTTTCCTCACTTCCCTCACTTCCTCCCTTAGCTCTTCCATATTTCTCTGTAGATCCATCAGCATGGTTATGAGTTTTATTCTGAATTCTTTTTCAGGAAGATTGTGCATTTCCATCACATCAGACTGCCTCTGGGGTTGTGTGGCTGATCTTAGTCTGGACCATATTCCTCTGTCTTTTCATGGTGATAGAAGTGGTCGCTGGTAGTTGCCATGTGTGTCAGCTGGGGGAACAAAGTCCCTTCCTGCTTGTTGTTCTCCTTGCTCTTCTCCCAGGCCTGAGCTGTTTTCCTGCACACCAGAGGCAGTCTCTGGGATAATCCCCTGAACTTCCTGTGTGCCCGGTCGCCCTCAGCCTAGACCTGGTTCTGGCGCTCTTCCTGCTTAACTGCGTGCCCTTTGGTAGTGTGCAGTGCCGGCCAGGGAGGGAATGAATGGTAGGCTGCTAATCTCTGTGGGAAGCCTCAGCATGGATGGTTTGCCCAGCCACCAGCCAAGGGGTCCGAAAATCCCCAAAACTCCCAGCCTGCTGAGCTGAGTGTGCTGGGATGATTTTGTTCCGCTGCTGGGCCCTTGTCTCTTTAAGACTTTAAAAAAAAAAAAAAAAAAAGAAAGGGCTAGCTGGGAGTATATTTTCTGAGGATGCTGTGGGTGGCACTGCTCCTCCACTGTTCCACAGCAACGGCGGCTCTGGCAGTGAGGAAACAAATGGCAGGCTGGTGATCTCTGTGGGAAGCCTCATTGTGGCTGCTTTTCCTGGCCACCGGCCATGGGGTCTTAAATTCCCCAAGACTCCCAGCCTGGTGGGCTGAGTGCGCTGGGACGATTTTGTTCCGCTGTCGGGCCCTTGTCTCTTTAAGACTTTAAAAAAAGTGCCCGCTTTTCTTTTGTCCCGGGGAGTCAACTGAGAGGACCCGCTTGCGTTCTCCGTCTCCAATCCTGCACTTCTATTTCTCTAATCACCGATACACCACGTGATGTGTGTCAGTGCTCGTGGCGCAGATCACCAGGGGTGGTTATTTGGCGGGGCTGTGCTTCCACTCCCACCCCACTCTGAATTTTTTCCTCCTGCCAGTGCACTGGGGTGGGGGAGCGCTCGGGTCCCACCGTGTCTCGGCTTTGTATCTTACCTGCTTCGTGAGGTGCTGAGTTCTCGCAGGTGTAGCTGTAGCCTGGCTGTTGTCCTGTATCTTCTGGTCTCTCTTTTAGGAATAGTTGTATTTGTGGTATTTTCATAAATATATATGGTTTTGGGAGGAGATTTCTGCCACCCTGCTCACGCCGCCATCTTCCCAGAACCCAAGATGTAAGTTTTTATTTTATTCTGAAATAAGCTGGAAGAGTAAAAGTATTGCATTGTGCTAAGAATAGGAAAAGTTCCCAAATATGTGACTTCTTGAAAAATGAAGTGCTCAGTACAATCATTAAGGTAATGAGATGTTTCATTAAAAATATGTTTGTCAATATCTTTGTTAAAATACCTCTTAATTGTATATATTTTTGACTGTTCATTTTCAAAAAGAAGAACTATTGCTAACATCTGCTTTAAGGGAGAAAATGAGAACCTTAAAATATCCTAGAAAGGATAAAAGCTTTTATATATATTGGTAGAGTATGAAAGTTAAACTAATGTCAAAGGAATGATCACTCCAGTAATAAACCAGTAATAAACTAAATGAAAACTTAAGCTCATTTATTGTACAAGATGATTAGAATCTTTCTTAGAAGTTAAAATATCTTTACTACTAACAATATATCATTTCATGAGCTCTTAGCTGAATACATACTTCTATTTTTTCTTATATTTTGTTTGCTTTCCAGAAGGCTGCAACTGACCTAATCTTTTTGCCTATTCTGTCCTCATATTTCAAAACACAAATGAAAACTGGCTATCTCATCCCCCATTTTAAAAAGTTCCTGCCTTTATTTCCCATAAAATATAGAGAATGGGAAGCTCTAACTTGTGAGAACTGATTAGAAAACTTAAGTATATGTTGTCTGATTGCCCTTTCCTTCTTGATCTACCAGCATAATTTTTATTAAATCTACCAAACATACTTGGAAGGTGAGAAAAAATAGAAAAAAGGTGATTGTTCTGTGTGCCAGAAATTATGTATTCTGGTCTTAGCCTGGTTCACTAAACCCAAAGCAAATGTATCATCAACATAGCTTTGTCTTTACCAGGTATTGAACATGCCCACAGTCTCTGCATTACAGTGTGAGCATAGGTAGTAGGGGGTTGGGGTGAGGATGGGGATTGAAATACAAAGAAATGGTGTTCTCAACTTAATTTCATATATCTTAGGTTTGGAAAGTGTACAAATACATATGACCATGTGAAAATATTGCTAGGATCCCTTGAGGGACTCGAAATAGGTCTAAGTGAAACTTAAGGTAACTTAAGGTAAATGTTCCTGTGTAAACTATAGAATTAAAACAGTTTTAAAAACAAAGTTGCTCTGTATTGAAGATTCAAGTGCTAACATGGTAACAGTCAGAATTTCTTGTATTACCTGTATAACTAGAGTTCAAGATAATTTGAGATTCTGCTTGTAATTAGTTCCATCTGTTATTGTTTATTAATACTAATTATAGTTTTATTAATATTAGTATAATTAGCTCTGTTAATATTAATATAATAATTATAGTAAAATAGTATAATAATATTAACATTATTAATATTAGCATGCTAATATACCAGTATTTTTAGTGTCATTCCTTGTAAAAGAATAGTTCTGGAATAAACTATACTACCAAACTGCAAGTGCCTTCACCTATAAAACATTTAATAGACATTTTCTTTCACAAGTCTTAAATATCCTGTCTATAGGGAAGTTCAGAGAGGTGTTTTTCAAATTTTCACCCTTAATACCACATGGGCCACAATTTCACATCTAAAAAATCATGTGATAGTGTTTAAATGGTTAAGTTCACATATGTACTACTACTGGCTGTTTCCTATAATTAAAGTGACTTGGCTGTGTGAGAACCATTATAGCATACTAGAAAAACTGCAGGCTTTGGAGCCAGGGAAACATTAATTCAGATTCCATTTTGAATTTGAAATTTTCCATATACTAGCTACTTAGCCTTGTCATCTTCGGCAAAACAAAGAAAATAATGTCACCCTACAGCTTTATTGAAAGAAATAAAAAGATAATGCATGTAAAGTGCCCAGATCACTGTCACAGAGTAGATGAAAAATAAATGTGACTTCCCTTTGGCTTTCTTCATACTAGCAGTAAAGCTATTCAACAGTTTTCTAATCCAGAAATAATTTAAAAGTATGGTGGATGAAGATTTTAATTCAATTAGCCTTTAATGATTTATTATTTTATTAAATTGAAAAAAGTAATAATAAAAAATGCTGCTATTTTAAAGAAAAGCAAACAAAATTGCAGATACAAAAAGGGAAACATTCTCCTGATGTACTGTGAATTAAGTTGTTACCCAGGCAGTATTGAGTTTGGATTCAGAAAACAGCATTTTGAAAAACTCAAAGCTAATCCTCTGGGGGCGGAAAAAGCCAATGGTATATTGTAGACATACCTAGTTCAGTTATCATTCATATTAGAGAGGAAACCATTTGGAAGAAGTAGAGTAACATGACTTCAATAGCTCAAATCTTAGAAATAAAATGTTCTGATGGAAATGAGACTTATGAGAGTTAATAAAACAGTAGGATACCTTTATTGTGGAAACACTCTAGAAAAGAAATGGAATTGAATATCCCACTTGTGCCATCAAAATGTAACTTTCAAAGTAGTCAGCATATCATGTACCTGAATTTTGTCATCAAATTTTGGTCAGGCGAACTATTCAGAACACAAGATGCTCAGAAAAAATTCCACACAGTCCTTATCAGCAGAGACCACCATTCGGAAAATAGGAGGTCCTAAATAAGCACAATTGAAAACAAAGGCATTTTCTTTAACCTCAACACTTAATACTGATTGAGAATGGTTGGTACAAGTGGACCTTTTAAAGTTTACTTAGACATATTCTCAAGATACCATGTAGCATATAGTTTTTCCCAAAAAAGTATTAATGAAAGCATTTATTAATGTTTGACAAATTTTACTTGTCTCTGTACATATCAGAAAGAATGATGAGTTCATTTATGATATTAATTGGAACCACTGCAGACTTTAAAATTTCATTGTTTTATTTTAACCAAAAATATATTTTCTGCCTAAACATTATCACTGTCTTAGACTTAACCTTTCCCTTATTTCAGTCATCAGCACCAGAAAGTGACTTTTTTTTAAACAAGGATATATGTTTTGCACAAATAAATGTTTTTAATTTAAAAATTTCCCACAATTGTTAGTGCATATAGAATAAAAATAGTGGGTGATTTTTCAGCTAACTTTGTAGCCAAGAGCCTGTATAGTGCATAGGATTTAAATATGAACTTTATCCCAATTCTACATGAACATACATTGTGATCCTTTCAAGGAGGTAGAATCACAAATAATATACTAGTATTTGCTTTTGTGTTAATGATAAATGTTAGTAAAATTCAATGAAATAATGATCAGAATATTTGCAAATTTAGAATATATGCATTTATCTGTACTTGTCTAAATTCTGTAAGAAATGAACAAACTATATGCAGTTGTTCTACATTTTGTTTTTCATATATATAATAGCACCCTTGTATTATTTCTTCTCAGATTGTTTAAAGAAAATATGTTATGCCCAGTTTTAAATTGATAATCATTAGGGAATATAAGGGGATAAGATTTAATCTACAGAATCCCTTCATTGTGCTAATTCCTCCACTTCAGCAATCCAAACATGTGATTCCAAGATAGCCATACCCTTTGAAGGTGATTCTTCTGCCGTGGCAACTGTTGTCTTCTTTCAATGTCATATTAATTATTGGGCATATTTGATTATTGGATGTATTCCTGCTGACACACTACTTATATCAGTTTTATCCATTGTTGTAGTTATTCCGATTTCACCATACTTTGCTCCTAATAACTGATTTGTTTTCATCCCATAGTCCAGATTTGTTTTTTAAAAATTTGTATGTTTATTCCTTTTCCATTAGCCTCTACCTGTCTTTACCAGTGTTTCAAGGGGTTTGCTGCTCTTCTTCCCATTGCTTTGAAAAATAATTAATTGTAAAATAGTTAACCAAGTTACAATTGATTAGAAAGTAATTTCCCCATTTCCTTTATACTTATAATGATACCAGTTAAAATAATCTCAGTATAATTTACAGTTGGCCTTGCTGCCAGAATATTAAAATTATAAAATACTTAGAATTTTCAATATATGACTATGAATTTTCATGTATATTTCTGTACCTGCCTATACAGTATGGATTTTTCTAGACTATAATAATAGAGGATATCCATAAGGAATTCACCTTTTCATGCTACCCAGAGAGGGATCCATAGGCTTGTCCTGGGTAATTTAAAGGTAATTCACAATGTCTGGAGCCTTTGATGTTCTGCAAATGTTGGAAGAGGATGTCCTCAAGTTCCTTGCAATAGGAGTCAGTCCACTTAAGTGGCACCACCCTTGACTTCCAAATGGAACAGTATATCTACAGGACATGCGATGGCATGGACATCACAAATCTGAAGATAACCTGGGAGAAGGCATCTTCTGTTCCCGTCTCTCATTGCTCTGCGTAACACAGACGCTCTTTTGTGCTCTGGGGACATTGCGGCGCCACCAGGGAGCTCGCGCTGGGTCTGTTGCGGTGGATGCCGGTCGGAGAAGTTGTGCGCCTGCGCGGTGCCCCCTCGCGGTTGCCCGCTTGAAGTGCCGCCTGATTTACACTGGAGACCCTGAGGAGATGGGAGGGTAGAGCAGGCCGCCGCCGGGAAGGCCAGCGCCAAGGAAGATTTCAGGGTGGTCGGACAGCTCCAGTTCCCCAGGTTACTGCTCTTCCGTCTGCGGTCGCAGCCGGTCTGAAGTGTGCGGGTCGGGCGGGTCCCTCCTCGGGGCTGGGGCGCTCAGCAGGCTCTGCAGCTCCGGCGCTCAGGGCCACCTCTAGGGAGTTAACTGTTCTTCCTCAGACTCTGAAGCAGAAAATGGAAATAAGGTTGATGGAAAATAAACAGTTAAAAAAAATGAGCTCAAACAATATAACCCCCCCAGCAGTTTTTGGTGGTCTATAGGAATTGTTACAGAAATCTTTCTTCCTCAAACAACCTGTTTATCAAGCCAGTTATTATTGAACTGAGTTTCAGTTGTTAAATTGTTAAAATTAGAAAGAAATTTCACCCAACATTTGGGTTTAGAATTTTGGTCATAGCATTATTAATACTCGAAGTAATCGTATGTTTATCTGTTCGCTTGCTTGGTGGTTCAGTTTTGGCTCATCTGTCCCCCTTTCTTGAAAAGGCTGCTCACAGGCTCCGTCTCCACTCTGTACAAAACAAAATGCCTGGTTCAGTGAGTAAGTTTTGGCTGAATGAAGTAATATTTTGATGTTAGAAAATTGCTTTTGAAATATATCTTGTTTTGAAACAAAACTGAGAGTTTATCTGGGACTAGAGGTATAGAAAGGTAATTAAGTACTGCCAGAAAAAAGGTTCCTGAAGGAAGGTAAATTAAAGCAATGCTTTCTGCTTAGTGTGGAAGCATAGGAAACATTTTCAGGGTTTCTGTAACTTTATTTGGCAAATTGCAAATTATCTTACCCTAAGCAAACCTGGTAGCCATTGTTGCCCAGTTTGCTCATCACTATAATAAAGGGATTGAATTAAATAATATTTCTCTTCTAAAATCCTATGCTTCGAGGATCAACTGGACTATAATCTGAGCTTGAAATCACATATCTATGTTCTTGTTCAAATTTTCTCTTTAGATCTATGACTTTGGGCCCAGTGTTTACATTTTTGGGGTCTCTAGTTGCCTCATACAAAAAGTGAGATGGTTTTTTGAAAGAAATAAATGATTAATTTCAAATAGCTACTTCTATAACATTCATACATCTTGATTTATAGTATGTTTAAAGCTATGAAAATGAATTAGTTGTACTATCTTGTGTATTTCAGTTGTTGGGGTATAAAAATGTAAAATAGTTAAAGAAACATTTCTGCATATACAGGGTTCTCAGCATCTTTGTACATGGGGTTCATAATCCAGGACTCATTGCAGTTTATGAGATGACAGGGTGGTTTTGAGATCAGTTATAATTCAGAACCCCTAAAATGTCAGAAACCAAAGATCAGTATGTGTGGATCGAGGGTTCTTGTGTTTCCTGTTCCAGGTGTTCTGGCTTTCTCACTTTGATACCATTAACAAGAGCATTTGTATTGATTTTTATTTGTCATATAAATTGCAGGAGTCAAGATTAGAAAAGTTTTGTTCTGAAAGCCAGAAATTTAATCCAGTGTAAAACCTAACTGATGAACTATTTAGAAAAGAAGGTGCTAGACACTGAAAGTACATTATTATAAGCCACACATTGTTAATTGATCTTAATTCATGTTATAGTAGAACCTAAACCTACAAAATTGTCTTTGTGGATCTTTGGGATTGTGAGAAGCAATGAGTTACAGATGCTTTTGAAAATGCAAAGCTCTAGGTTATCATTGTTTACACACAAAAGTAAGCTTAGACAGTATTTACTTCCCTGTTATACAAATTCTTTCCTTATAGTATTGCAGAAAAATTTATACTTACATCTTGTCATCCTAAAGTTGAGTTTCTGGTTAAGTTTGTTCACCAAAATGGACAATGCACCTTTCTCTAATATTCAAAAGTTTGTTTAATAATGTCTGTGGAACTATAAATTAACATTTTTAAGAATGGTTCTTACAGAAAACTGTTAACATACTTTTGTATATAATACCTGCCATTAAGGTTGCTTATAATCACAAAATTTTGAGGTAATTAACCCACTAATTATCTTTTTGCTATTGCAACTTTAATAATCTTGTCTAGGACTGTGCAGAGTCTTTAAAATTAGGAATATAAGTAAAGGTAACTCTCTTCATAAAAATTATCATAGAAGTAAGACAAGTAGCTCTTGATTAAATTAAAATTACAATGCAGAATTTTGATGATCTGTAATACCTAATTTTAAGGACAGATTTTTGCATCAAAGCAGAAATTACAATGATGTGGATACAGAAAGTAGAAACAACAAATTGGTAATATCATAATGCCAGTATACTAGGGTAATAAAAATATTGATCAACATACTACAATCCAGATATATGAGGCTTACCTATGCTGTTGTTGACCTATAGTCTATCACTTATATTTACAGGTAGTATATTTCTAATGCTTTCCTCAGGTCAACATGTTCTTGGGGGTTCCAAAAAGTTTTCTATGGTATCTGAAAAGACTAAAGGTGCTTTATGAAAAAAAATGTAATGGTAACAGAAAAATCATAGCTGTGACTTGTTCATGTTGCCCTCACCAGGAGATATGAGCAAAATTACCAGCCTTGTCTGGCATCCTTTCCTCCAGAGGATTTCTCCAGGCTGTACCTATCAACTTCAAATTTACACGCTTTTTCTTTCCTTGCTCCTCCTTTTCAATCTCTTTGTCTTACTGGTGTTCTTCCTTTTAATTTAACTCCTTTAGATTGCCTTTGGGTATTGGATTCTCTGCCAGGCTTTGATTTCTTCCTAGGATGCAGTTACTCAGATCAATCCTTTGGTCTCTGCACAAATGCTCTATGGCTGTAAGGTGACATCTAAATCTGCCTCGGACTCCCTGGATACTTCACTCCTGCTGGTGGTATCTGCTTTTATGGGAGGGAGGCCCTAGTGCTACTAAGAGTTACACTCCCTGTCAATGGTAAATTTGAGCTGAGTAGAGTTTGATAGAAAAAAACATATAAGCAATTAAGCAAAAGTTTTAATAAATGGTGGATTTTGTGTATTATTTTGTCCTTAAATAAATATAACAGAAAAAGAAGGTAAAGTAGGTATTTTTTCACAGTTAAAGAAATATTAGGCCAATATTTGATACAACTTGTATTTTTTTCTTCATTTCATAGTCAGCTGAAACAGTCGAGATTACATCAAAGAAACAGAACCCAGTGATATGATGTATATCATAAGAAATTTATTTTAGGAATTTGACCTTACACATTTGTAGGAGCTGGTTAAACAGTTTTTATAATTATAAAGCTACTGTTTTGTGTCTGATGTTAAGAGTCTAAAGTCGGCAGGGTGGGCAGTTGGGAAGGGGAAATGAGAAGCAGGAAAAGCTGGAACCTAGGAGGATAAACTGAAATCTTCTTTCTCTGCCTCCAGAACTTTGATGATGAGAATATCTTCTAGACCAGAGGATCCTTCAGCATGAGCTAACAGGCATCTGAGCCAATGGGGATCTTGCAGAAGTCACAGGAGCCTTAGGAGCTGTGGTCAGACTGGTGCCCCTTGCCACTCTGGTGAGTCAGCACATAAGTAAGGTTATGTGTAAGCTGCGTTAGTGCTTGGTATTCTGAACTGAGCTTTCAAGCATAAAAAGAACATAGCTGCTGCTTTCCTTCTGCCTCACAGTCTTACACAAAGCCTATCTTGTGGCTGCATTAATTTGTAACTGAGCAGGGAGGCCCTGCTGGCAAACGTAATTCCAGTTTAGCTAAGTCAACAGTACAAATCCACCCAGCTGCTTGAGTACTTTGCCATTGTTATTCCCACTCCTCTGACACCAAATGCAATGATGTCTTTTTTCCCTCTGTATATAATATAACAGTAACAATATTATACATGGCAGTAATAGTACTATAACTTCATTCAGGTTCCTGGACCCAATTCCAGTGTGTGTAAGTATGTGGGAGAGGGGTCTTCACACCACCAGGCAATTCTTGAATACCAGCAGAATGTTGGAGAATTCAGTTCTGATGTTATCTGCCCGGAGACAGCACCAGATTCCCCAGGTTGAGGGCTTTATCCTGCAAGACTGCCCTCTACCCCCCACTCCAGATGCTGGTCACAAGCCCCAAGCAGTTACTTGTGCTTCTGACTTGCTGGCTACAGATTGGAGGTTCCCACGACCTCCCCCTTAGGTTCGATTAATTTGCTAGAGTGGTTCGCAGAACTCAGGAAAACACTTGTGTTTACCAGTTTAATAAAGGATATTGTAAAAGATACAAGTTAACAGCCAGATGAAGAGAGACACAGGGCAAGGTACCAAATAAAGGAGCATCTGTCCTTGTGGAGCTTGGGGCCTGGCTCGGTGGCACATGGAGGTGTTCTGGTTCCCGAAGCATAGAAGCTCTCTCAGACTCAGAAGCAGGATCCAACTGAGCAGAGCAGAGCAGAGAATAATAAGCTCTTCTCAGGGGTTTTGGGGAGGGCTTCATTGCATAGCATGATTGACTAAATTATTGGCCATTGGCTGATTCAGCTTTCAGCCTCTGCCCTTGGTGGGGTCCAAAAGTCTCTCATTAACATGGCAAAACACCCATTTCACATTTAAGACCTGCAGTGTTTTAAGGAACTGTGGATGAAGACCAAATATACCAGGGAAATACAAAATAAATAAGAAATATATAAATATGTATTTGGTCATTTGAATGACCAAATATGTATTTCTTATGACTCATTATATTGCAGTCATATAAATTTACAAGGCCTGAGATTATGTATGAGAGTTTATACTGTGCTTCCCATTCTCACCAATATTTGGTGTTGTCTAACTTTCATTTTATAATCTTGCTATTTTTTTCAGTGCAAACTTGTATCTCAGTATCTCATTTTTGTTTTAACTTGCATTTCTCTACTTAATGTTAGATTGAACATACCTTTGTATGCTTACTAACCACTTGTGCTTCCTCGCTCTGACCATGCCTATTCATTATCTGTTGCCTTATCTTTCTGTTGGGTGATTTTCTGTTTATTGTTATGATGAAGAACTTCATATATTCTTATTATTAATTCATTGATATTTAATTTGCAAGTTTCTTTTTCTAATTTATGGGTTTTTTACTTTTAAAAAGTGTCATTTAATGAATATATTTCTCTTTAAATTTTATAGTGGTGATTTTTAAGAGTTCTTAATAGAATTATTATGTTTTGTGTTTTGCTTAGGAAATCCTTCCATGTACTAAAACCAAAAGACATTCTAAAAGTTTCAAACATTTCTTTTATATTCTTATGTTCTAAAACATGCCAAGAGATAGAGTTCAGTTACACTTACCATTGTTGTCCCATATGGATAGCCAGTTGTCTCAGCATTGATAGTTGAAAAAATTTCCCTTTTTCCCTAATCTATAATATGTTATGTAACAACTTTCCATATAGGTTAGATCTCTTCAGGCTCTGTATAATTACTATAGCTTTGTAGTAAGCCTTGATAACACTTTGTTGGGAGTATTTGATTGTTGTTGGCCATTGGGTCTCCCCAATAAAACTTCCAAGTTAAAACATCAAATGACTAAAGAACTGTTATTGGAATTTTTATTAGAATTGCATTTAAAGCTTCAGTCAATTTCAGTTGAACTAACATATTCATTATAGTGTCTTATCTTCCAAACATAGATTATCTCTCCAATTATTATAATCTGCTTTAATACGTTATGCAAAACTATGATTTGTTGCAAAAAGTTCTTGTCCATGTAAACACCTATTGATATGTAAATGAACTAAGGCCAGGTGGAAGATTCTGGAAGCTCTGCAATTTATCCCACATTGTTGTGCCACTGTGTTATAACTTGAAACCAATAAAGATTGTATATCTCAGTTGGAAAAAGGTGGTGGCATGAGAAGTGACACAGAAACCTTGTCCCAAAACCACATAAAACATGAAAATACAGCAAATACAACTCCTGAAAGAGCAACCTGAAGGCAGCAGAATAGACTGTCTACATCTGGGGAAAAGAGAAGACTTCACAGAAAAGGGTAAAGTAGCAAAGCTGCAATCCAGTGCGCAGGACCCAAGACCTCCCACAGGCGGGAGGAAGAGAAACAGTGTGTGGAGAGGGAGTAGAAGCCCGGAACTGCTGAACACCCAGCCCTGGAGATCCCCTCTGGGAGCATGAACTCATATTACATGGAGCTCTGGATATGGGATTGGAAAGCAAAGATGGGTGGAATACCGGGAGAGACTGAGATTCTGGCTGCTTGTGGAGAACAGGTATGGACAGCCGGCCCACCTGGGACAAAAGAAAGGTGGGAAGTTTGAAAGACTTCCCAGCAGTGAGGGGGCTGCTAAAGGGCCAAAGATTACACAGGGCTTACTGCCAGGAGAAAGGGCAGGTGGACAAAATCATCCCAGCATGCTCAGCCCAGAAGGTTGGGGAACTCTCAGGAGCTTCAGATGTTCCATCCACCTGCCTGGAAACACAGCCCAGAGGTACCTCCACTGCAGCATGCAGCCTACTGCTCCTTCATTTTGGTAAGTGCTGATCTCACATACTTGCTGCCCCTGCCATTGTGCCAGAGCAGCTGGAAGATGGCCCAGCATATGACAGCTAAAGAGACTCCTCCCTGTGTGTTTGGCCCACCGGACCTGGCAATGGAGGCAGGCATTGCAGCTAGGAAGGCAGGAAAGAGCTCTTTCCTCCTGGCAGGGGCCAGTTCTGCTTACCTATGAGCCCTGCCATTGCTGCAGGTGCTGAGCAGCTCCAGAGATTAGAGTTTATGGACACTAGAGGGCGCCATCTACACAAAGTTATTATTCCATAGGAAACACTAAAAAAAAATGAAATGGCAAAAGACTTTAGTCCAAACAAAACTGCAGGAAAAAATGCCAGAAAGAGGGCTAAGTGAAATTGAAATCACCAATATTCTTGATAAAGATTTCAAAATAAAAGTAAAAGACATGCTCATTGAGCTAAAGAAATATATTTAAGATCTCAAGGAGGACTTCAAGAAAGAGAAATTTTGAAAAATACAGTATCTGAAATAAAACATGCAATAAACAGATTTTAAAATAGATTAGATGAGGTAGAGGAGACGGTAAATGAAATAGAAATTAGAGAACAGGAAAAACAAAGAAGCTGAGGCACAAAGAGAAAAAAGATCTCTAGCAGTGAAAGAATAATGAGTTGTGTGACCAATCCAGACAGAACACTATTCACAGTATAGGGGTACCAGAAGAAGAAATGAGAGAAAAAGGGATATAAAATCTCTTTGTGGAAAAAATTGCTGAAAACTTTTCAAATCTGGGGAAGGAAATAGTCTCTCATCTCTTGGAAATGTAGAGATCTCCCAAACCCAGGGGACCCAAGAAAGACAACACCAAGACATATAATAATTAAAATGGACAAGGAGAGAGTATTGAAAGAAACCAGTGAGAGAAAAAAGATTACTTATAAAGGAAATCTCATCAGGCTATTAGCAGACTTCTCAGCAGAAACCTTACAGGGCCAGAATTAAATAACAAATTTAATGCAATGAAACAGAACGGCCTCCAACCAAAAATACTCTACCTGGCAAGACTATCATTTACATTTGAAGAAGGGATTAAACCATTTCCAGATAAGCAAAAGTTGAGGGAATTTCCTACCCACAAACCGTCTCTACAGTGTATTTTAAGAGACTGCTCTAGATGAAAGTGCTCCTAGGGTAAATAGGTGTCACCAGAGAAAATAAAACCACAGTAAAGGAAGTAGAGCAATTAATTACTAAGCAAATGCAAAATTAAATCAACTACCCACAAAGTCAGTCAAGGGATACACAAAGAGTACAGAATATGACACCTAATTTATAAAAAGTGGAGGAAGGAGAAGAAGGAGAAAAAAAGAACCTTTAGATTGTGTTTCAGATAGCATAATAAATGAGTTAAGATGGAATGTTAGATAGTATGGAAACTTCCCTTGAACCTTTAGTAATCACAGATCTAAAGCATGCAATGGCAATAAATACATATCTATCAATAATCACCCTAAATGTAAATGGACTGAATGCACCAATCAAAAGACATAGAAGTTACAGAATAGATAAAAAAACAAGACCAGTCTCTATGCTGCCTACAAGAGACCCACTTCAAACCCAAAGACATACACAGACTAAAAGTGAAGGGATGGAGAAAGATATTTCATGCAAATAAAAGGAAGAAAAAAGCAGCAGCAGGAATACTTATATCAGACAAAATAGATTTCAAAACAAAAAAAGTAAAAGAGACAAAGAGGAACTACATAATAATAAAGGGATCAGTCCAACAAAAGGATATAACCATTATAAATATTTATGCATTTAACATAGTAGCACATAAATATGTGAAACAAATACTAACAGAATTAACAGGTGAAATAGAATCCCATGCATTCAATTTAGCAGACTTCAACACACCACTCATTCCAAAGGATAGATCAACCAGACAGAAAATAAGTGAGAAGACAGAGGCACTGAATAATGCATTAGAACAGATAGACCTAACAGACATCTACAGAACACTGTGCCCAAAAGCAGTAGGATACACATTCTTCCTAAGTGTACATGGAACGTTTACTGAATAGATCACATACTAGACCACAGAAAGAGCCTATTAAATTAAAAAAGATTGAAATCGTGCCAGCTAGCTTCTCAGACCATAAAGGAATGAAACTAGAAATTATGCAAAGAAAACAAAACATAAACATATGGAGGCTTAACAAGTTCCTAAATAATCAGTGGGTCAGTGACCAAATTAAAACAGAGATCAAGCAATATATGGAGACAAACAAAAACAACAACTCAAAGCCCGAAACATGTGGGACACAGTGAAGGCAGTTCTAAGAGAAAGTATATAGCAATACAGAGTTACCTCAAGAAAGAAGAACAATCCCAATTGAACAGCCTAAACTCACCTTTAATGAAACTAGAAAAGAACAAATGAGGCCCAAAGTTAATAGAAGGAGGGACATAATAAAGATCAAAGCAAAAAAATAAATAAAACTGAGAAAAATAAAATAGAATCAATGTAACCAGGAGCTGGTTCTTTGATAAAATAAACAAAATAGATAACCCCCTATCCAGACTTACCAAGAAAAAAAGAGAGTCTGCACATATAAACAGAATCAGAAATGAGAAAGGAAAAATCACTATGGGCACCACGGAAATACAAAGAATTATTAGAGAATACTATGAAAATTTTTATACTAAATAATTGGATAAGTTAGAAGAAATGGATAAATTTCTAGAAAAATACAACCTTCCAAGACTGACACAGGAAGAAACAGAAAATCTGAACAGACCAAGTACCAGCAATGAAATTGAACTGATAATCAAAAAACTACAGAAAAACAAACCCCTGGATGAAATAAAGTCACCACTGAATTTTATCAAACATTTAGAGAGGACCTAATAGTCATCTTCCATAAAGTTTTCCAAAAAATAGAAGAGGAGAGAATACTTCCAAACTCATTCTATGAGGCCAGCTTCACTCTAATGCCAAAACCAGGCAAAGACATAACAAAAAAGAAAATTACAGACCAATATCCTTGATGAACATAGATGCAAAAATCCTCAACAGAATATTAGCAAACCAAATGAAAAAATACATCAAAAAGGTCATCCATCATGATCAAGAGGGATTTATTCTAGGAATCAAGGATGGTACAATATTCAAAAATCCATCAACATCATACAGCACATCAACAAAAAGAAGGACAAAAATGACATGATCATCTCCATAGATGCTGAAAAACATTTGACAAAATTCAACATCCATTCATGATAAAAACTCTCAACAAAATGGGTTTAGATGTCAAGGACCTCAACATAATAAAGGCCATATATGACAATCCCACAGCCAGCACTATACTTAACAGTGAAAAGCTGAAAGCTTTTCCTCTAAGAGTGGGGAAAAGACAAGGATGCCCACTCACAACACTTTTACTCAACATAGTACTGGAGGTCATAGCCATGGCATCAGACAATACAATGAAATAAAAGGCATCCAGATTGGTAAGGAAGAAGTTAACTATCACTGGTTGCAGATGATATGATTCTGTACATAAAAAACCCTAAAGAATCCACCCCAATAACTACTAGAACTAATAATTGAATTCTGCAGGATACGAAATTAATACTCAGAAATCTGTTGCATTTCTATATACTAATGAAGAACTAGCAGAAAGAGAAATCATGAAAAAATTTCCATTTACAATTGCATCAAAAAGAATAGAACACCTAGGAATAAACCTAACCAAGGAAGTGAAAGACTTATACCTTGAAAACGATGAGACACTCATAAGAGAAATTAAAGAAGAAACCAATAAATGGAAATCTACCCCATGCTCATGGATAGGAAGAATTAATACTGTCAAAATGGCCATCTTGCCTAACGCAATATAGATTCAATGTAATCCCTATCAAAATACCAATAGCATTTTTAATGACGTAGAACAAATAGTTCTAAAATTCATATGACACCACAAAAGACCCCAAATAGCCAAAGTAATACTGAGAAGGAAGAATAAAGCTGGGGGCATTACACTACCTGACTTATCTCTTCTCCAAAATAGCAGTGATCAAAACAATTTAGTTCTGGCACAAGAACAGACCCACAGATCAAAGGAACAGATAGAGAGCCCAGATATAAACCAACACATATGTAGTAAATTAACATATGATAAAGGAGCCATGGATATACAATGGGGAAATGACAGCCTGTTCAACAAATGGTGTTGGCAAAACTGGACAGCTCCATGTAGGTGAATGAAACTGAATTATTGTCTAACTCCATACACAAAAGTAAACTCAAAATGGATCAAAGACCTGAATGTAAGTCAGGAAATCATAAAACTATTAGAAGAAAACATAGGTAAAAATCTCTTGAGTTTAAATATGACCAACTTTTTCCTGAATGTATCTCTTGGGCAAGGGAAACAAATATAAAATGAGTAAGTGGGACTACATCAAGCTAAAAAGCTTCTGTACAGCAAAGGATGCCATCAGCACAACAAAAAGGCATCCCACAATATGGGAGAATATATTCATAAACAGCTTATCTGGTCAGGGGTTAACATCGAAAATATATAAAGAACTCATTCTCATCAACACCCAAAAACAAATAACTTGAGTAATAAATGCTCAGAGGATCTGAACAGACATTTCTTCAAAGAAGAAATTCAGGAGGCCAACAGGCACCTGAAAAGATGCACATTGCTAGTCATCATGGAAATGCAAATTAAAACCACAATGAGTTATCACCTCACATGTTTTAGGATGATTAACATCAAAAAGACAAAGAACAACAAATGCTCCTGAGAATGCAGGGAAAGGGGAACCCTCCTACACTGCTGATGATAATGTGAATTAGTTCAATCATTGTGGAAAGCAATATGGAGGTTCCTAAAACCACTAAAAATAGAAATACCATTTGACCCAGGAATTTTACTCCTAGGAATTTAACTGAAGAAAATAAGATCCCTGATTCAAAAAAGAGGTGTGCACCCCTTTGTTTATCACAGCACTATTTACAATAGCTAAGATATGGAAGCAACCTAATGTTGTTCATGTGAAGCCTTCATAAGATTATATATCAATGATACCTTAAATTTAAAAAAAAAGAAAAAAATGTACTTGTCCAAATTGCTAAGGGCTATTTCTAGATAGTTGATAGATTTTTTGTTAGAGAAGACTGTATCTAATAAAGAATCAATTTATTAAATACCCTTACAGTCATTTATGTTTTTTATTTGTAATATAGAATAGCACATCTTAAATAATGATAATTTTAATTATTACATCTTTTATTTCTTATTCTGGCCTAATTATACTGTCAAGAGCCATTAGTACAGTTTTTAAACTATTTTTTGTTGTGTTAAGCATATGTAACATAAAATTTACCATCTTAACCATTTTTAATGTGTACAGTATGTTAGGTTTACCTATATGTATGTTGTTTTGCAACAGATCTGTGTAAATTTTTCATCTTGCAAAACTAAAATTCTGTATTTATTAAACAACAACTTCCCTTTTCCCTTTCCCTCACACCTTGTGGCAAGCACCATTTTACATTCTGTTTCTAGGAGTTAGACTATTTTAGACACTATTTTAGATACCTTGAAATACCTTGAAAGTGCAATTATGCAGATTTATTTTACTGGGTTTGACTTTTATCACTGAACATAATGTCCTCAAGTTTCATCCATGTTGTAGTGTAGGGCAGAATATCCTATTTTAAGGCTGAATAATGTTCCATTGTATGCACATACTACATTTTATTTATCCATTCATCTTTTGATGGACATTTGGGTTACTTCCACCTCTTGACTATTGTGAAAGAGGCTGCTAGTATACATGGATGAGCAAATATCTCTTCGAGATTCTGTTTTCAGTTCTTCTAGGTGGAATGGAATTTCTGGATCATATGCTAATTGTGCTTTTAATTTTTTTATTTTTTTGAGGTATCTCCATGCTGTTTTCCATAGCACCATTTTGCACCCCCACCAGCAGTCGTTCCACATTCTCTATTTCCTTGTCAATTCTTGTTCATTTCTATTTTTAAAATTCTGGCCATTATAATGGCTGTGGGATAATATATGATGTGATTCTGACTTGTACTTCCCTGCTGATTAGTGATATCGAACATCTTTTTATAAGCTTGGTGGTTATTTGTATATCTTCTTTGGAAAAATAACTACCCAAGTCCTTGGATTATTTTTTAATTGGACTATTTGGGGTTTTGTTGTCATTTGGGTGCAGCAGTTCTTTATTGAGGATATAAAACCCTTATCAGACATTTGATTGCAAATATTTTCTGTATTTCCATTGGTTGCCTTTTCACTCTGTCAGTTATTTCCTTTTTTTTGATCATTGAGACAGAAAATCAACAAGGAAACATTGAAATTGAACCACATTTTTTAAGTTTGTTGTAGTCCCAGTTATATACTTTTCTTTTGTTGCCTGTGTTTTTTTTGTCATATACAAGAAATCATTGCCAAATTCAATGACTCACAGATTTCCATCTGTTTTCCTAGGATTTTTATAGTTTCAGGTCTTATGCTTAAGCATTTCATCAATTTGGAGTTAATTTTTGAATATGGTGTAATAAAAGGGTCCCACTTCATTGTTTTGCATGTGGATATGTAATTATCCCAACAGCATTGTTGAAGAGATTATCCTTTTCCCATTGTGTAGTTGTAGCACTTCTCAAAGAGCATTTGACCATATAAATAAGGGTTTTTCTGAGCCCTCTTTTCTATTCCATTGATCTATGTTACTTTTATGCCAGTACCATACTGTTATGATTACTATAGTTTTCTAATGTTTTGAAATCAGGTTATGTGAGTCCTCCAGCTTTATTTTTCTTTCTTAGGATTGCTTTGGCTATTTGTTGTCTTTGTTATTCCATATGAACTTTAGGATGTTTTTCCAATTTTTCAAAAATGCTCTTATGTTTTGATAGGGGTTGCATTGAATATGCAGATAATTTTGGCTGGTATGGACATTTCGACAATATTATGTCTTCTAATCGATGAACACAGGATGTTTTTTCATTTATTTGTGTCTAATTTCTTTTAAGCAATATTTTATAGTTTTCAGTGTAGAAATCTTTTGTTTCCTTGATTAATAAGTTCATTCCTAAGTATTTTATTCTTTTTGGTGCTACTATAAATGGAATTGGTTTTAACCTCCTTTGTAGACTATTTTTGTTAGTGTATAGAAATGCAACTTCAGAATATATTATTTGCTAATGCATATGAAATAGGTATCAAAATTAATCTAGTCTGTATAATAAAATAAGTCTGAACAAATATAAACAAGTTGAATTCACTCAGAGTAAAACAATGGAATAACCTGGAAATCATTAATGAAAAGGTAACAGAATACTCTCAAATATATAGAAATTAAACGAGGTAAGTAATCCACAGGTTAAATAAAAAAAATCACAAAGGGGATAGACAAACAAGGTCATTATATAATGATAAAGGGGTCAGTACAGCAAGACGATATAACAACCATAATTATATACACTTCTTATATCCAAGCACCAAAATATATTAAGCAATTAATAAAATTGTAAGGGAGAAATATACAACAATACAATAATTTTAGGGGATGTCAATACCCTACTCTCAGCAATGGATCAATCATTGAGACAAAATCAACAAGGAAACATTGAAGTTGAACCACACTTAGATCAAATGGACTTAATAGCATTTACAGAATCCAACAGCATTCTTCTCAAGTACACTTGGAACATTCTCTAGGGTAGATGATAATGATAGGCCACAAAACAAATCTTAGCAAATTAAAGAAGACTGCAGTCATGCCAACTCCTTTGCTGACCACAATGGTATGAAACTAAAAGGCAACAAGAGAAAAGTAACATCTACAAATATGTGGGAACTAAACAGTGCACTTTTAAAGAACCACTGGGTCAGAGAAAAATTCAAAAGGGAAATAAAAACATTATTTCAAAACAAATGAAAATGAAAGCACAACACAGCTAATATTGTGGGATGCAGTAAAAGCAGCTCTGAGAGGAATGTTTATAGCAACAAATGGAAATGTTTAGGAAATAGAAAATCTTAAATAAACAACATATATACCTCAAGGAACTATGAAGAGCAAATTAAGTCCAAAATTAACAGAAGGAAGAAATAATAAGAATAAGAGCAGAAAAAAATGAAGTAGAGACCAGAAAAAACAATACGGATGAACAAAACTAAGAGTTGGTTCTTAAAAAAAGATAAACCAATTGGCAAGCCTTTAATTTGACTTAAGAAAAAAAGAGAAAAAAAACCTCAAAATTATACATGAAATAGGAAACATTACAGCTGACACTATAGAAATAGATAGAATCATAAGAGACTACTATGAAGTTATATGCCAACAAATTACATAACCTAGAATTGGATACATTTCAAGAAATACACAACCTATCAAGACTGAATCAGGAAGAAATAGAAAATCTGAACAGGTCAATAAAAAGTAAAGATATTGTATCAGTAATCAAAAAATTCCCAACATAGAAAAATCCAGGACAAGATGGCTTCACTGGAGAATATTACCAAACATTTAAGGATGAATTAATAGCAGTCATCCTCAGACTATTCCATAGTATTGATGAGAGGGAATACTTCTTAACTCATTCTACTAGACCAGCATTACTTTAACACCAAAACCAGATAAAGATTCCGCAAGAAAAAAAAAAAAGCTACAAACCAATTCCCTGATGAATACAGTTGCAAAAATTCTCAACAAAATATTAGCAAACCAAATTCAAGAACACATTAAAAGGATCATACACCATGGCCAAGTGGTATTTATTCCTAGGATGCAAGAATGGTACAACATACAGAAATTAATAAATGTAACACAATACAGTCGTTAAATGAAAGATAAAAATGACATGATCATTTCAATAGATGCAGAAAAATCATTTGACAAATACAACACCCTTTCATGATAAAACCCTTAACAGTCCGGGTGTAGAAGGAATGTACCTCAACATCGAAAAGGCTGTATATGACAGACGCACAGCTAACATTATACTCAGAGGAGAGAAATTAAAAACATTTCCTCTAAAATCAGGAACAAAGCAAGGATGCCTATTCTCACCACTCTTATTCAGTTGTGGTACTGGAAGTCTTAGCTAGAGATATTAGGCAAGATGTAAAGAAGTAAAATATATCCAAATCAGAAAGGGAGAAATAAATTGTTATTTACTGATATGATCTCAGTATTGAAAATCTCAAAGAATCAAAAACAACTTGGAATTAATTTCAGTGAAAAAAATCTTAAATATAAATTTAAGATACAGTGATCAATTGCATTCCTTTACACTAATAATGAAGCATCTAAAAAATAAATAAAACCATCCCATTCACAATAGCATCAAAAACAATACATACTTATAAATTAATTTCACCAAGGAACTGAAAGATTTGTACAATGAAAACTACAACATTTTGCTGAAAGAAATCAAAGAAGAGACAAATGAAAGACATCCCATGTTCATGGATTGGAAATTAATATTCTTAAAACGTTCATACTACCAAAGCCATCACAGATTCAGTGTAATCCCCTTCAAAATACAAAAGCCATTCTTCACAGAAATAGAAGAAATAATATTAAAATTTGTGTGGAACCATAAATGATCCCAAATAGCCAAAGCAATATTGAGAAAAAAGAACAAGGCCAGCGGTATCAAGTTTCCAGACTTCAAACTATACTACAAAGCCACATTCATAAAAGCAATATAGCACTGGCAAGAAAATAGACATTTTGGCTAATGGAACAGAATAGAGAGGCTAGAATTCAGCCCTGGCATATACAGTCAACTAATATTAGATGAGGAAGACAAGAATACCTAATGGGAAGTGGAAAATCTCTTCAACAAATAGTGCTGGGAAAACTGAAGAAACACATGCAGAAAAAGAAATTGGACTACTATCTTACACCACTTACAAAACTTAATTTGAAATGGATCAAAGCCTTAAACATAAGACCTGATACCATGAAACTCCTATCAGAAAACATAGGGAAATAGTTCAATGATATTGACTTTGGCAATATTTTTTTTGGCATGATGCCAAAAACACAAGCAACAAAAGAAAAATTAAAGTGGGCTGCATCAAACTAAAAAGCATCTGCACAGTAGAAGGAACAATTAGCAAAATGAAAAGAACCTACAGAGTGTAAGAAAATTTTTTCAAACCATATATTGGAAGAGGGGTTAATATCCAAAATATATGAAGCATGCAGTCAACTCAATAGTAGCAACAAATGCCCAAATCAATCCAATTAAAAGATGGACAGAAGAATTAAATAGATACTTTTCCAAAGAAGACGTCAAAATGGCCAACAAACACATGAAAAGTTGCTCAACATCACTAATCATTTGGGAAATGCAAATCAGAAGCACAATGAGCTGTCACATCACTCATCTTAGAATGGCTGTCATCAAGAAAAGAGAGCAGGTGCTGGCAAGCATGTGGTGGAAAGGAAACCCTTAGACATCATGAATGGAAATGTAAACTGATCAAACCAGGATGGAAGACAATACGGAGATTTCTCAAAAAATTAAAATAAATATATCATATGATCCAGCAATTTCATTTTTGGGCATATACCCAAAGGAAATGAAAACAGGATTTCAACAATATATTTGTATTCCCATGTTTTCCACAGCATTATTCACAATAGCCAAGTTACAGAAACAACCCAAATGACCATTAATGGATGAATGCACAGAAAAGAGGTCGTACATGTACAAAATAGACTATTATTCATGAGAAAGGAAGATACCCTCCCTTTTGTGACAACATGGGACCTTGAGCATATTATGTTAAGTGAGGTAAGTTAGAGAAAAACAAGTACTGTATGATATCACTATATGTGGAAGCTGAGTCAGATTAACGGAAGGATAGACCATGAACTCTACACAGATTCAAATTTGGAGTCTATCTCCTACCAGATATGTGACCTTGATTCTCTGTGCTACAGTTTCCTCGTAGGATATTTAGGTTATTGTACTTTCTGGCTCCAAAATTTCTATTTGATTTCTTTTTACATTTCCCATCTCTTTATTTTAATCTTCTATTTTTTGAGAACTTGTCCTCATGATATCCTTCAGTTATTTGTCCACAGTGTCCTTTGACATTTTGAGCATCCTTAGAGATCATTAGGAGATAACATAAAGCTTATTTTGAGGAAAAAACGGATGTGAAGCACTTAGAATAATACTTGGTCTACCCATAGTAAGCCCTCAACAAATACCAGCTTATTATTATGGAAGACCAGCCCCTACCTAGCTGTGGCTTTGGTAATGTAAAAACTTTCACAATAATCACTGAGGAGTTTTCTTTCTAAACACACATGAAATTCCTCACTGACAATAGGGCCACCATTGCTATGAGAGAAGGTAAATGTTATTAAGGATGCCAGGTTTTATATTTATCCTTCACTGATACATATAAGATGAATCAACAGTATATGAAACCTACCACAGAGACTACTAAAAACTGTTCTCATGTTGGTGAGACAAGACTAGCCTTTACAATGGCATGGTAAAGGAAGTTGCTGCTGGTGCAAAATGAAAGAGATGGATAAAAAGAAAACTGGGAATCACTCAAAGAAAGAATCATAAATCAATGGAGAAGAGAATCCTTATTCAGTAAATTCTCTGGGATATTTCTTTGCCAAGTGACAAAAAAGCCATTCTGAGCAATTTAAAATTTATTTAAATTTCATAATGATCACATCACATTTTTAAGTCTTTGCAAAAATTAAGAAGAAATTAAAGCACATTTTTATTAAAACTTATTCAATTAACTTAGTCTGTAAAATAAGGAATGTTTTCTACCTACCATCTAAATTTATAAACAAGTAGATAACTATTTCAAACAGCCTACATTTAGAAACAAAATGTTTAGCATTGAAAATTGCCCCAGATGTGACATATGACTGTCATTATTATATGCAAAAAATCAAAGAAATAAATAAGTAAAAAATTTCTCCATAACCAGCCAAATCTTAAAGAGAACAGATACTATAAGGAGAAGAAAAAAAGAACAGGAGATGAGATTAATCAGCTTCTAAATGTTAGGGTCTGTACAGTCTTAACTAATTTAAGCTTAACAAAAAAACATCTAAAGTAGGAGTATGTTTCATCTAATTGATAGAGGTACTGAAACTAAGTGAGATTCAGTACCTTGTCCAATCTGTAATTTGGTGGTAACAGTGAAGCCACAGACGTTCCCTATATGCATATGTTAGAGTCAATGTCACTAAGAATTTATTAACACGAAACAAAATAATAGTCTGATACATTTATTAAAGAGTGCAAATTCTAAAATTTCAAATCTTACATAGACATTTTCATACTGTTATTAATTAAAAAAACAAATGTAAATTATGAGATATACCTTTTGTGAGTTGCATTATTAATCATTATGAAGATAGTACATGAAAAATTCTTTGATATAAATGCTAGTTAAATATAAGATATAATATAGAATTCATCCTATAACCTCATCTAGCTTAAAAAAAACTAGTAACCAAAAGAGATTATGAAATACTTCATGTGTGATTGGTGGTTCTCTGTTCTTCTATTTTTCCAATTTCTGCTATTATGCATTTGTTTATTCTATAGTGAAATTTTAAGTATCAATTTATAAGAAAGGAAAATAAAGCATGGCATGAATCTGTTGGGTTAAAAAAATCTGTTAGTATTAATTTCTTTCCATCCCTTCCTTACCAAGGCAACATGCTCTCTTCCAAGGTGAAATGTGTGAAAGGCCACTTGGGTTATTTTCTTATCCTCTGTCAGCTGGCACAGTGGGAATGTAGGTTCATACTTACACAGGAGAATTGGGGGCAGAGTGTGACGGGCATTGCTTTATACCAGAGAGTTAGCTGCTGCAGCTCCTCATGAGTGTTAAAATTTCTTAAGCTGTATAACATTTGACACTTCAGAATCCTATGATATATGCATAATTTGAATTTCATCAGGACTTGCTGGTGAATATAAATGATATATTAATAATATCCTCAATTTTGCTGACTTGTACATATACTAAGTGAAAACTTGACCATTCAACCCTTAATCTTCAAATGATTCTGAGCATAGCCAAGGTGTGCCCTAGTGACATGCATGTGACCCAGTCAAAGTGATCTTGGAAAATATATAAGAATAACTTATTGACCTATAGATTCATATAGAATACTAATAGATTACTCTTTGTTGGATCATAAATGTAATGTCTTATCCTTTCCATCCCACACAGTTAAATCATCTAGCGAGAATGGAAAATACAATTATAAATTCTTTCTAGACAATTCTATAATTTAATTATCTTCTCCATTCTTGCTAGCTGTTTTTTCTAAGAGGAATTTGTCATCTTTTAAGGCGTGTTTTCATCTATAGTGTTTCATTGTCTTAGTGCCAGTCTTTACCTTTTATGAATGATGTCCTGTGACAATAATGTATTTTTTTCAATAATAAATTTGTTTTTCTAAACTCATACTGGACCACTGAATTTTGATTATGTAAGTTTAGAAAACAAAGGTGAAATTTGCAACTAAGTCCAAAGATTGATATAAAGGAAAACTTGAAATCCATCTTATTGTAAAAATGACCTATAAGCAATAGTATGAATTGCTTATACCTACTAAATATGTGAAAATAAGTAACAATTTAAAGAAAAAACTATTACTTTTAGACAACAGACAAAAATAGTGCCACATTTTTTTTCTAATATTTGACACCAAAACGATAGCTTACCCACCAAAAATGTGATTACTCACAGGTAGTTTTGATACTTCTATCATTTTTCTTGAAGTAAATATTTAATCATAAAGGAATCAGGACCATTTTTGAGTCTGTTTACCATGGTTTTTAACATAAGGAGCTATCCCAGGGATAATAAGCAATATATTTTTGTAATAATATATAAATGAAAAGACACATGAATAGTCATGTATTTTTTCATTGTTTTTTGGTTCCTAATATTCAATGGGAAATGTGGGCTTTAAAAAAAATAGTAATAATTATGTGTTAAAGGTATATCATAGAACATACACTTTTAAAAAAGATACAGGACTCATGTGAATGGAATTGTTTTCCTGATTTCTCTCTCTGCTAGTTCATTGTTAGTGTATAGGAATGCCACCGATTTCTGTGTATTAATTTTGTATCCTGCAACTTTGCTGAATTCAGATATTAGATCTAATAGTTATGGAGTGGATCTATAGGGTTTTTTATGTACCATGTCATCTGCAAACAGGGACAGTTTGATGTCTTCCTTGCCAATCTGGATGCCTTCTATTTCTTTGTGCTGTCTGAGTGCCAAGGCTAGGACCTCCAGTACTATGTTGAATAGAAGTGGGGAGAGTGGGCATCCTTGTAGTGTTCCAGATCTTAAAGGAAAAGCTTTCAGCTTCTCCCTGTTAAGTATAATGTTGGCTGTGGGTTTGTCATATATATATAGCCTTTATTATGTTGAGGTACTTGCCCCCTATACCCATTTTGTTGAGAGTTTTTATCATGAATGGATGTTGAATTTTGTTGAATGCTTTTTCAGCATCTATGGAGATGATCATGTGGTTTTTGTCCTTCTTTTTGTTGATGTAGTGGATAATGTTGATGGATCAGTGACCAAATAAAAACAGAGATCAAGAAATATATGGACACAAATAACAACAATAATTCAACACCGCAACATCTGTGGGACACAGTGAAGGCCATACTAAGATGGAAGTATATTGCAATACAGGTCTAACTCAGGAAAGAGAACAATCCCAAACGAACAGTCTAAACTCATAATTAATGAAACCAGAAAAAAGAAGAAATGAGGCCCAAAGTCAGTAAAAGGAGGGACATAATAAAGATTAGAGCATTAATACTAAAATCGAGAGAATAAAACAGTGCATAGGATCAATGAAAGCAGGAGCTGGTTCCTTAAGAAAATAAACAAAATAGATAAATCCTTAGCCAGACTTATCAAGAAAAAAAGAGTGTCTATACACATAAACAGAATCAGAAATGGGAAAGGAAAAATTCCAGTGAACACCACAAAAATACAAAGAATTATGAGAGAATACTATGAAAAATTACATGGTAACAAACTGGATAACATAGAAGAAATGAACAACTTTCTAGAAAAATACAACCTTACAAGGCTGACCCAGGAAGAAACAGAAAATCTGAATAGACCAATTACCAGCAAGGAAATTGAATTGGTAATCAAAAAACTACCAAAGAACAAAATGCCTGTACCAGATGGTTTCACTGCTGAATTTTATTAGACATTTAGTGAAGACCCAATACCCATTCTCCTTAAAGTTTTCCAAAAAGTAGAAGAGGAGGAAATCGCCCAAACACATACTATGAGGCCAACATCACTCTAATACCAAAATCAGGCAAAGACACCACACAAAAACAAAATTACAGACCAATATCCCTGATGAACATAGATGCAAAAATATTAGCAAACCGAATTCAAAATATTTCAAGAGGATCATACACCATGATCAAGTGGGATTCATCTCAGGGATGCAAGGGTGGTACAACATTTGTAAATCCATCAACTTCATCCACCACATCAACAAAAAGAAGGACAAAACCACATGATCATCTCCATAGATGCTGAAAAAGCATTTGACAAAATTCAACATCCATTCATAATAAAAACTCTGAACAAAATGGGTAGAGAGTGCAACTACCTAAACATAATAAAGGCCATATATGACAAACCCACAGCCAACATACTTAACAGCGAGAAGCTGAAAGCTTTTCCTTTAATATCAGGAATAAGACAAGGATGCCCACTATCCCACTTTTATTCAACATAGTTCTGGAGGTCCTAGCCATGGCAAAGAGACAACACAAAGAAATTAAAGGCATTTATATTGGCAAGGAAGAACTCCTGTCCCTGTTTGCAGATGACATGATATTTTACATAAAATACCCTATAGAATCCACTCTATAACTACTAGATCTAATATCTGAATTCTGCAAAGTTGCGGGATACAAAATTAATTTGAAGAAATCTGTGGCATTCCTATATTCTAACAATGAACTAGCAGAGAGAGAAATCAGAAAACAATTCCATTCACAGTTGCATCCAAAAGAATAAAATACCTAGGAATAAACCTAACCAAGAAAGTGAAAGACCTGTACTCTGAAAACTACAAGACACTCATAAGAGAAATTAAAGAAGATACCAATAAATGGAAACACATCCCGTGCTCATGGATAGGAAGAATTAATATTGTCAAAATGGCCATCCTGCCTAAAGCAATCTACAGATTCAATGCAATTCCTATCAAAATACCAATAGCATTCTTCAATGAACTAGAGAAAATTGTTCTAAAATTCATATGGAACCAAAAAAGACCCCGAATAACCAAAGCAATCCTGAGAAGAAGAATAAAGCTGGGGGGATTATGCTCCCCAACTTCAAGCTCTACTACAAAGTCACAGTACTCAAAACAATTTGGTACTGGCCCAAGAACAGACCCATAGACCAATGGAACAGACTAGAGAGCCCTGATATAAACCCAACCATATATGGTCAATTAATATATGATAAAGGAGCCATGGACATACAATGGGAAAATGACAGCCTCTTCACCAGCTGGTGTTGGCAAAACTGGACAGCTACATGCAAGAGAATGAAACTGGATTATTGTTTAACCCCATACACAAAAGTAAACTCAAAATGGATCAAAGACCTGAATGTAAGTCATGAAACCATAAAACTTTTAGAAGGCAACATAGGCAATAATCTCCTGAATATAAGCATGAGCAACTTCCTCCTGAACGCATCTCCTCAAGCAAGGGGAACAAAAGCAAAAATGAACTCATGGGACTACATCAAACTAAAAACTTTCTGTACGGCAAAGGACACCATCAACAGAACAAAAAGGCATCCTACAGTATAGGAAAATATATTTGTAAATGACTTATCTGACGAGGGGTTAACATCCAAAATGTATAAAGAACTTACACGCCTCAACACACGAAAAGCAAATAACCCAATTAAAAAATGGGCAGAAGATATGAAGAGACAATTCTCCAAAGAAGAAATTTGGATGGCAAACAAACACATGAAAGATGCTCCACATGACTAATCATCAGGGAAATGCAAATTAAAACCACAATGAGGTATCACCTCATACCAGTAAGGTTGGCCAACATCCGAAAGACTAATAACAACAAATGCTGACGAGGATGAGGGGATAGGGGAACCTTCCTACACTGCTTGTGGGATTGTAAGCTAGTTCAACCCTTGTGGAACGCAATATGGAGGTTCCTCAAAAACTAAAAATAGAAATACCATTTGACCCAGGAATCCCACTCCTAGGAATTTACCCTAAGAATGCAGCAGCCCAGTTTGAAAAAGATGTATGCACCCCTATGTTTATGGCAGCACTATTTACAATAGCCAAGAAATGGAAGCAACCTAAGTGTCCATCAGTAGATGAATGGATAAAGAAGATGTGGTATGTATACACAATGGAATACTATTCAGCCATAGAAGGAAACAAATCCTATCATTTGCAACAACATGGATGGAGCTGGAGGGTATTAGGCTCAGTGAAATAAGCCAGGCGCAGAAAGACAAGTGCCAAAAGATTTCCCTCATTTGTGGAGTATAACAACGAAGCAGAACTGAAGGAACAAAATAGCAGCAGACTCAGAGAGTCCAAGAAGGGACTAGTGGTTATCAAAGGGGTGGGGTGTGGGAGGGTGGGTGGGAGAAGGGATTGTAGGGTATTATGTTTAGTATACATGGTGTGGGGATCACAGGGAAAACAGTGTAGCACAGGGAAGGCAAACAGTGAATCTGTGGCATCTTGCTACACTGATGGACTGTGACTGCATTGGGGTATGGGTGTGGACTTGATAACATGGGTAAATGTAGTAACCACATTGTTTTTTCATGTGAAATTTCATAAGAGTGCATATCAATAATACCTTAATTTAAAAAATGAGAAAAAAAAGTTACAGGACTTCTAATTTTCTCATATGAATAAGAAAACTGAAGCTTAGGCAGGATTTAAAAAAAAATAGCAAAAAATAGTAAAAAAGCAAGTATTGCATTTTGTCCATTATCAATTACACTGACTGGAAGATGCACATTATCTTACCACTAAAAATGGTGATGTTAATTAATTACACTTTGACACAGTTCTTTATTCTGTCTTCCAAGTTTATACCTACTGAAGGTTCTTTTTCCTTAATTTGCTTTTTCTTTTAAAAAGTTTTCCTTACTTTCCTTAATTAAAAATTTTCTTTAATTTTTCCTGTCTTAATTTGACTTATAAATGTCTATGTATTTATGTTTTACATATATAAAAAGAAAATATAAGTGAAATGGGTAAGATATTTACCAAATTTCGTCATATTCAGAATCTGACTATTCTGAATCAACCTTTGATGCAAAATAAACCACATCTATGTTTTTGCACACATTATGGCCATTATGATTCTCTTTTGCTCTATAATACTCTGTAATACCAGAAAATTAGTGGAACAGCACTTGTTAGGGAATCCATGAAAGAATTCAAAGCTTTTTATACTGAACTCTAAAGCTGGCTTTGTAAGTGTTTTGAACTGTTCTACTCCTTTACGATTATTACTAAAATTATCAAGTCACCCCTGATCTCATCTCTTTTTCACAATCACTTTCTCCTAGAATTAAAACATATTCTAATGTATCCAAGTTTTTTTTTCAAGCCATAGACTCCCATTCTCCTGCTTTTAACTCTGAACCTTTTGACGCTTGTTCATGTATAAGCAATGGCAACTACATCATGACTGGCCAACAATTGTTGAATGTTTCTTGTGTTCAGGAATTGTAAAATGTAAAAAAATATGCATCATAGAATATATGAAGTGAGTGTTGGACCCATAATTTAAACTCATATCCAAGAATTCCAAAGCCTATTAACCTTTCTCCTCCATCATATTGACTCTTTAGAAATGGCAGTCTACAGTATTTAAAGACTGTTGGATTTTGGTGTGGGGCTTTTTTTTAGATATATTTAACTGTATTTTTCCCTTGTTACAGTAAAATACTAAAAATTTATTATTTCTCATATCTTGCAGTCTAAAGAATATGTCCCTACTTGAGACAAATTTGCAGTTATTTTTGTAGCCTATATTTAGGAGACTAGGTGTTCTGAACTTAGTATTGTCTTATCTCCAAAAGTGGCTTTGATTGCAGATTTCTGTCAAGATACAGGATTTAATTAAAAAAAACCCAGCCAAAACAAACACAAAACTGCTCTTTGTAAGAAAATCAGTTCAGAATATTAAAGCTATTTGTCTTAGGACTTTTTCTAAAATTGACTTTCAAATTGAAAAGTCCTGCAATTTTGTATTGTTTCCTTAGATTATAAATAATAGATTGCTATTATAAGAAAGTACAGCAGTATAACAATATATTGCAATAAATTAGCACTTGCATTAATTTAATGTTTGTGTGGTTAACTGCTAAAAAAATAGCTGAAGTACCTGTGCTATCTTAGAATAGAATTCAAATAATGGAAGAAAAATGTGGACTTTTCAAAATGAAGTATTTCATTTAAACAGGAAAAAGAATATGAATGACAATTTTAAAAAAGAATCATAGTTGGAGAAACAACAATGTAACCATACCAATAATTCAAGTCTCAAAGGCTTTTTGATTAAATAAATGGGTAGATCCATCCTCCATTTTAGTGAGTAGGGTAAATTTTAGGAACATTGGAAGACAGTGCATATATTCCAGATGATAAATACAGTAGAAATCTATAAAAGGGGCGCCAGGTGATTGTAACTGTCACTGAATTAAGTGTATACTACAATTTTTTTTTAAGAATAAAAATGTGAATATTTTATCAGTTAAAGATTTTTGGTTGCGGCAACTGAAACTGACTCTGGTTAACTTAAGTAGAAATATATTCCATGTACAGTAAGAAAAAGAGAGCCAAAGGGCAATTAAAAAATACACATAATATAAGAGGGAAGAAGGGTTGGGGTGAGAAATAAATTCATATTATCACTTAGATATTCAGAAAAAGATAGTTTAAAAAAATCTTCCTTGTAGGCCCTCACCTTCTGATTAGCAGGAAAACTATTAACTAAGTATCAACCAAGATTAAGTTTGGTTTGAACCTGTAATAAAAGAGTTCCTTAAGATTATGTTTGGTCTTTCATTTAGATAAAAGAGCTCAGCCTCTGAGATCCCTCTGCTTCTCTCCCTGTATTTCTGTGTGTGAGATAAGGTGAGCATGCTTCTGCCTGGGGAAACGTGGTGCAGAGCAGTACTCTGGCCTCTGCTGGCACAGAATACACAAGCTGGTTTCCTTGTCTTTAGAGTAAAATTTCTTGTTCTGGATATTCCTGGTTCTGAAGTTTGTGACTAGTGATCATGTTTCTCTTGGTCTGTTACTAGCCTTTCAGTACGTGTTGGCTAATTTGGCCTCATTTGGCCCCTCTGACTGTAGACACAGAAGTTCTGTGTGTCTTCTATCCTGTGAAGGTGTGATGGCCCAATTCCAGCATCTTCCCTGACAGAGCCCAGTGGCTGCTCAAACAGCTTGCTGCCTCACAGGGCACTGAAAATAGCCCAGGAAAGCTAAGCTCCAGGGCCTGACTCACTGCATGTGACCACACTGGGTTACCTAGTTTATTTGACATAGGCATGCTTCTTAGTGAAATATGTCCTTGCTGCTCTCCTCAGCTTATCTAATATACTCCCCCTGCTGTGTGAGCCCAATCCCAAAAGAGAAATAGGGAGATACATATATAGGTAGCCTTTTGTTTTGAAATCATATTCCTACACTCTCCTTTATGTGAAAAGAGTAAGATTTCCTTACTTCATATTGGTATTTTTTCCTTCCCAACTCTACGAGCTGTCTAAGCCTTAGTGGGAAATAGAGATACTCTCGTGAAACAGTGGGAGAACCTAGAGCCGGGTCCTTAAATTCCATTATGATAGAATTTGGAGGTATTTTGTTTCAAGACAGTGACTTACAGAGCTGTGTAATCTTATTTTTGTGAATGACTGAATCTGAATTTGCAGTTTTCTTTATCTTGGCATACCAAATTCCATTTTCCTCTGCCTGTGGTTATTTAGAATTTTGTAACCATACCATTTGTTACACAGGAAACACATTACAAAAATTCAAATCTCCTTGTACGGAGATGTGATTAAATGCTACAATATTCACATTTCCCATTTACTCTCACAGAACACTGAGCTGGAAGTAGTTCTTTAACCAATGAGGTGTTCTGAGCTCTTGATGGATCGGCCTTTTGAGAGTTGTAAGAACACTAATAAACCTCCATAACCCTCCACTTCTGGGCACCGTGGAACAAGCAGGTAACATCTAGCATCCAGCAGTATACTTCTTGGACCCAACTATAGAGCAGCCATCCTATTCTCCCTGTTACTATGGATCAGTCACTTCTTCTAACACCAGAAAATCTTTTTCTATATATTTATCTGGTTGCAATCCCAGTTTCCAATCCAGTGGAAACATTATTGTGTCCCTTGGTGGAACATGTTCTCCTGAATACCAAAATATCTAAACAATATAATCCAGGATCAGGGAGAAGCAAGTATTTTGCTACTGCATTATTAACTGCTGTTTCATTGCATTTGAGACTGTGGGAGAAACAGCACCACATATGGAATGCTTATCCTGTGGCCAGGACCTGCTAGAAGTCTTTGCTTTAGATCCTACTACAGCTCTTTTCTGGCCATACTGCTTTCTGTATAGAAGCAGCAAATCTAAATTGGTGTAAGTTACTTTCAAAATTTAAAGAATTCACTAAATATTGTACTTCCTTCTTAAGAGTAAAAGGTGCAGAAAATTTTCCTCATTTTTAAAATATCCTGAGGATATCTACTCTCTTTTGAAAGCTGATTAATGAGGCATATGCTTCTATTTTTAGAAATGTATTTACCACGGTTGGTATGAATATGTCTTACCAAGGCCATTAGGGTGGTTTATCCTTCTTTCTCTCTTTTAGGTTCTATTAGCATGATGTTATCAATAGAGTGGATCAACGTCATGCCTTATGGGATGATATTTCTAAAGCCTGTGAAGATTATGATATAAAACAGAATTGAAGTGTTGATGACACCCCAAGGTCAACTGGTAATGGTGTATAGCTTTCCCTACCAATTCAGTCAACTGCTGCTTCTGGTTTCTGTTTACTGAGAAGGACCCAAATTCATGTGCCAAATTAATAGCTGCATATCAGTTATAAGAGCTGGATTTAATATCCTCCAAGTAGTATAAAACATCTAAAGCAACAACTGTACTTGGTTACCACCTGACTCAAATTAGAATAATTCACTGGCAATTTCCTAAACCCATTCTCCTTACCATGGGCTAACAATGTTGAACTTAAATGGAGATGTACTGGAATGACAGCCCTGGAATATTTCATCTTTGATGGTGGCTAATCTGTGTTTTTCTCCAGAAATTTTGGTTATCTTTTTATGTTTTACTACATTGGAAGGGAACGGAGGCTTACGTGACTTTTGTCTATTTCTTTCAACTTTGTTTTCTAACCCATGGTTTGGGATGACATTGTGGGAATTTTTCTAGTTGCTGATGTTCTCTATTTCAACTATATACACAATGAATTTGAGAAATAATCCAAGGAAAGCTTTAGATTTGTCTTGAGTCAACCAGTGTCTGGAAACATCAAGTATCTCATATCAGCCCACTAGTACTATCTGATTGGTGGGATACAGTGGCATTAAGTCCCAGGAATTATTATTTCAGTCAGTATCTAACAATTACCAAAAGTATTTATGTTTCCTTTTTTAAAGTTCATATTTAACTAGAAAAATGGCTTCAGGTCACTTTGGAAATACTAGAAAGTTTCATAATATGCTTATTTATTTATCCAGATTTATTACAATATAATTGACATAATGAACAAGTTTAAGGTATACAGCATGACGACTTGATACATATATATATTATAAAGTGATTACCATAGCTAGGCTAGTTAATACATCTATCACCTCACCTAATTACCATCTTTTTTGTGCCTGCAGTAAGAACATTTCTGATGTACTCTTGGTAACTTTTAAGTATATAATGCAGTATTGTTAACTATAGTCACCATGTTGTACATTAGGCGCCAGAACTTATAACTGGAAGTTTGTAACTTTTGACCAATACTTTCCTATTTCCTGTACCCCAACCCTTACAACCACCATTCTACTCTCTGTATGAATATGACTTTTTTAGATCTCATATGTAAGTGAAATCATACAATATTTGTCTTTATTTGTCTGAGTTATTTCACATAGCATAATGCCCTCAAGGCCCATCCATGTAGTCACAAATGACAAGATTGATTTCTTTCTTATAGCTGAATAATAGTCCATTGTATATGTGTACCACATTTTCTTTATCCATTCATCTGCTAATGAACACTTAAGTTGTTTTCATGTCTTAGCTATTTTCAGTAATGTTGCAGTGAACATGGGGGTACAGATATCTCTGAGATAGTGATTTAATTTCCTTGGATAGATACTTAGAAGTGGGATTGTTATGTCATATAGTAATTCTATTTCTAAATTTTTGAGGAACCCCCATACTGTTTTCCATAGTTGCTGCACCAATTTATATTCCCACCAACACAGGGTTTCCTCACATAATTACCATTTTGTTTATGTGTGGTGAGAATATTTAAGGTATATTAATTTAGCAACTTTTAAGTATATAATATAGTTTTGTATTCAACACTTTTTATTTCTTTTTGATAATAGCCATTCATACAGGCATGAGGTGGGATTACATTGTGGTTTTCATTTGCATTTCCCTGAGGATTAGAGATGCTGAATACCTTTGCATATAACTGCTGGTCATCTTTATGTGTTCTTTGGAAAAAATATTCAGTTCCTCTGTCCATTTTTAAATCAGATTATTACTTTTTTCTCTTAGAATCAGTTACAGTATTCCCTTTACCAGATATCTTAGTCAAAACTTTAGTCAACAGCTCCTCTTTGAGATGGTATAATACATTCTTTTTTAATTAGAGGATACACATGAGCTATGAAACAACTTCTCAAAGAATGTTCCGCTGAACATCAGTTCAATCAAATGCACCTCAGACTAAGTGGTCAGATAAGTTTGAAGAACATTGCATAATACAGTGTACATCTGAAAGAATTTTACATTGCTCATCCACAACATTTACATTTACATTCCTAACCTCATCAAGAAAGACTGTTTAACTTTGTTTATTCAACTACAGAATTCTATGTACTAAACTTCCATATGAATATTAAGGAATTATCTTTGTACACTTTGGGAAAGGTGTTAATAAGAGTTAAATCAGAATCTATATGGAGAAAAGTGAATACCAAGTGAACAATTAGGAATGTTTCTGACTCAGATTAGAAGGTCTGAATTTAAGTCTTACCAGAGCTACCTACTTTCCACGTGCACTAAGGTAAATAGTCACCTGTGTGGACCCACTTCAGCCCACTACTACATGACTCTTAAAAATCTCTGTATGAATTCCAGAGCTGTGGAAGCTGCTGAAACTGCCTGATATTTTACTTTAATCTTGTACAAAGATATCATACATTACTCTTAAAATATAGGGTCAGAAGTTTGTGAAGAAAAACAATGTCTTGTTGCAGAATAATAATAGTAACAATGTGTGGGAATTTAATATTTTTTCCTTGGCTCAGTTTCAATAAAAACACTCTATTTTGGCATTCTTACATAAATCTGTGTCCCTGAACTATATTGACCCTACATAAATTAGTTATAAAATCAAAATAACTACTACAGATGTCTACCTTTTCTTTTATCCTTTCCTCTCAATTTATGGAATTTAGATAGTCAGTACTACTTCCAAGATCTTTCTAAAACAGTTCGTTGAACCTTCTATATTTCTTCTTTCATCCCTCCTTTTTGCTATAGTTTTTCATTTTATTTTTGCTCTCTGAGAATGGATGAGCATGTATTTATGTTCTATAGAATTTTCCCTTGATCTGAAATAGCCTTTCAACTTCTATTCTCTCTCATTATTTCAGTACTACACTTTAAAACCCTCCATTTTCATATTATGACAGGAAGAAGGACAAATGTCTTTTACATGAAATTTCTCAATGACCATAGGAACTTAAACATCAAGATATTCCTGTGGCTTATATTTCAGCTTAAGTGCTATCCAAAGGAGAACATTGGGAAAGAATTCCTGCTATATAATAATTCTATGGTCTGAATGTTTATGTCCCCTCATATTCAGAAGTTGAAATCCTAACCCACAAAAATGAAGCATGAAGAGGTAGGGTCTTTGGGAAGTGCTAGGTCATGAGGGTGGAACCCTCATGAATGGGATCAGTGCTTTAGAAAAGAAGCTCCAGAGAGATCCCTTACCCCTTCTGCCATGACTTCTACCCTTTCAGAAGTCTGCAACTTGAGAGAGGGCCCTCATCTGACCATGTTGGCATACTGATCTTGAACTTCCAGCTTCCAGAACTATGAGCATTAGATTTCTGTTGTCTATAAATGACACATTCTGTGGTATTTTATTATAGCAGCCTGAACAGACTTAAAATGTGTGTAGGTAGTACTTGGAGATGGAATTTCCAGTGGCTGGAGTGCTAGATTTCAGGGGAAAAATAGGAATGCTGAGTTAAAGGATATGGCAGAAACCCTTTAACTTCTCAAAATCTGGAAGAATGGGAGCTAGAGATAAGGGCAGGCTGTAGTAAAATTGGGAACCCACCAATTAGCCTCTTTCTGTCATCATAGAGGAGTATTTAAGAGCAACAGCACTGAGGACCCAGCAGCTCTACTTACACATCTGGCAATGGAGTGGCCTTACTCTTTGCCACACCACATAACAGGCTTTGGAGAGGGGCAGGTTACACCTAAAACAGAAGTTGAACTAATGGAATACAAATTTAAATGAGACATATCCCCTTTTCCCCAGCATACCTAATCACTACAAGTAAACACATAGGTGACTATATATTTACATTTTAGCAAACCAGGAAGACTTTGAAAAATCAAATACTAAAGTCAGAAATCACAACTAAAATTATGTACACGTTTTACTATATAAAGCTAAATACTTGAAGTACTATAAGAGTAAGTCAATATCTAGATATATTGAAGATAAATGGTAAGTCAGCATTTTCAACATAAATGAAAATATAAGTCTTCAAATATAAATTCAGTAAAGATTTAAAAAGATATGAATAACAAAAGAAAATGGGTAAAGGGTATGACAAAGTGATTCATAAAATAAATACAGATGACAAAGTGAAACTGTTCAGCTGTTTTGGTTATCAAAGAACTTGCTATTTTCTTTTCTTTTCTCTACAATACATCCATGCTCTTGAATCCTATGATGTCATGTATATTACAAACTATAGCAGTAATAAAGAAAGTAAGAAATATCGAAGCCAGAATTTTAAAACAGTATTTTTCTTTTTACTTTGTTTTTGAATGGAAAAATATATGGGTAGAAAAAGTCTGGAAGCATATGCAACAGTGTATTTCTTGATGAATTTAGAGTATGTAACTCCAGATGGAATAATTATGGCTGGTTACTTTTTTTGCTTACCTTAATTTTTTCAAATTTTCAAAAAATACTGTATGTGAATCAATGTACTATTTGTATAGACAGATTTGTAAATTTGAATGAAACTATGCATATTTTAGATGGTTTCTGTAGGAACTATGAATCAGAGTAGACATATGGGCATAAATTGCCTCAACAAAAGTTTGATATATCATAAAACAGAAATCAGGGACTAGATGACTTTACAAATTTATTTTCTTCAAATATTAAAAGTAAACCAAACAAATGACAATTGACAAGCAACTGGATAGATACATTTCGGTATGCTCACACAATTGAATATTACATGGTAGTGAAATTGATTGAACAGAGCTATATTAAAGAATACAGATAAACATTTTCATCATATTTGTGATTGAAGAAAGTAAATTACAGATAGTTATATAAAACTTAGACCTTTTTATAAAAAGAAAACAAGCTAAAGCTAAAAAGTAAATTTATTAGGAATATAATGACATGATTTTAAAAACCACTTCCTTTTAGTCTTTTTCATAGCAGGTCTGCTTACCACACATTAACACAGCTATTCTTGTTTTGAGACTTTTTTATGAGTAAATGATTCAAATATAGATTATTTTCTTTCATCACTTAAAAATACTATTCTCTCTTTCTTGCTTTATCTGATGAAGAGCCATCTGTTTTAATCCTCCTTTGAAGAAAACATGTCTGTTATCTCTGCTTTTGAGATTGCTTTTGTTTCTCTAATTACATGGTTTGACATGACACACCTAGGTGTGTTTTTTTAATATAAAAACACTTTTTAAAAAATTGTAAAAAATTCTATTTTAATAGTTGTTAAAAACTTTAAAAATTGTTTTTATATCCTTTTTAGAGGTGTACTAGCCCTCTAGGATCTATAAACTGATGTATTTGATATGATTTGCTATATTTTTAGCCATTATTTCATTATGCTACACCCCATTTATTTCTCTCCTTTTGAGATTCAGTTACACTTCTAATAAAACTTTTGATAGCATTCCACATTTCTTTCACTCTATTGTTTTGTACCTTCTGTTCTTCCTTTATTTTTTTAATCTCTGTACCTCAACTTGATGATTTCTTACTAATATTAGTTTTCTAGCCTTATCTTCTGCTGTGTTTTCAACATGTCCAGAGAGCATTTAGATCAGTTACTTAACTCTTTGCTTTTAGAATGCCAAGTTAATTTCTTTTGGTAGATTCCATTTCTCTGTTGATTTGCTTTATGTCTTTATGTTGTACCTTTGCTTCTCTTTTATCTTGAATATATTAAACATGTTTATTTAAAATCTCCCATCTTTTAATTCCAATATATGAAAATATGCAGGCTTTTCAAAGATATGTTTTTCCTCTTGGTTTTCAGTCATTTTGAATTTCAGCATGATTCATGCATTTTTCCTTCATTTTCACATTTTATATAATTTATACATCTTAATTTTATTTATATATACTGCCAATTAAAAATTTTAGTCTCTGTGTCACATATTCCTACTTGAAAATGTGAAAATTTTTTATGGCAGGCAGATTGAGTACCAGTATGGCATTGTGATCATGTCAAAGCTTGCTTTCAGCTGTTGTTAGAGTTGTTCCATTTTAATTTTGCACTTACTCTTCAGTTGTGGGTCATAATATTAGGACATGACCCCATCTTCAGGATCACGGTCCTTCCAGTGACTCACATAAAAGCTCAGTTATTTTGTCAAGGTATCTGCATCTTCACAAGGCTTGACCTCTGACTTCTTTTGTTTCAGAACACATGGCTGCTGTAATCAGTGTTTGCTATTTTCCATTGGGTTTCTTAGAGTTTTACTCCCAGTATGTAGAACAATTACAAGTAAACGAACAATTTGTGGAGGTTTCTGTCCCTCATGTCTCAGCCATCTTGGCAGCCCTGGTCCATCTTTTGTCCTCATCTTCACAGCAGAAAGACTGATTCTTTGGTGGGGGCTTCTCTTAAACTGCAAGTTAGAAAATGCTCTCAGGGAAAAAGCTAAGGTGCCTGTGTCAGTCATTTCCTGTGCTTCCCTTTTCTCAAGGATCATACCCCTCAGACTCTACCTACATTGGTTGCTGCCAATGACAGTGATCTTTTTTTGTGTGTTTTTTAAAAAAACATTTCCCCCAGCTTTTACTGTTCAGCACATGGGTTAGTCCAGTATAAGCTGCTCCTTTCTGGCTCATTTAGAATTCTCCAGATTATATTTTTTCTAATGTACTAAAAATGTTTCAGGGATTTTCCTGTTTAAAATTCTGTCCAGATTTCTGCATTGTGATTTGTTGTTGTATATCTTAATGTACTCTTTTAATGTGGCAGAGTTTCCCCACTTTTTTCCTCCCAAAACATGTATTTTCAGAAAGTCCAAGACTTTAATCTTGCAGAATGTTTCATAGTCAAAAATCATTTCATTGTTTCCTCATGTTGTATTTTAACATCCTATTATCCATTATCCCTAATATTTACTGTAAGTTGTGAATTTTGTCAAAAGCCTTGGTAATGTACATTTTAAATTGTTTTGGCAAGAACAGTTTTAGCCAACATTGTGTTCATAGCTAGAGATGTTGTTTGAATGCTCAGTTGTGGTAGTGTCTCCCTAATCTGTCCAATGTAAAAGTACATTCTTCCCTTTACAATTATTAGGCAGAATTCGAGTTGGTATTTTGGAACTTTTACTTTGAATGTTTTCTAAGTAAACTTAAAAAAATCTATATCACATGTATAAGTAAATGCAGAAGCTATTGTATAGTTAATAACATTTTTACAGTGCGAACACATTTATATGACTGCCATCAAAATCAAGATATAGAACATTACCAGTACTCCAGAAACATCCTTCGTGTCACTGACCCCAGTTATTAATCCTAAACAAAAGCGTATTTCAATTTCTATCACTATAGGTTACCTATACCTGTTTTTGAGCTTTTGCTCAGTGTCTTGTTTGTGAAGTACATCCATGTTGTTGCTTTGAGCAATAGTCTGTTTTTTTGTTTTTCATTTACGTAGAGCGTTTCATAGTATGAATAAATGCAGTTTATTTTGTTTATTTTATTCTTCAAGGACTTTTGAGTTCCCAGTTTTTGCCATCAATAAACAGCACTGGTATGAAATTCTTGTATATATCCTTTGGTGAAATATTTGCATTTCAGTCAGGAGGAAGATTTCTGGTTTACTGGTTATGGGTATGATTAGATTAGTAGATATTAGAAAGTGATTTTCCAAAAATAATGGAAAATAATTTTTCAAATATATATGCCTACTAACATGGATAAAAGTTCCAGTTGTTTTCCACCTCTTTTAAAATTCTGCATGCTACAATGCAATTTTTTTTCATAGGTTTTCCCACCAAATGAAAAACTAGGCAGATCCTAATCATTATGATAACCAAAAGTTATTCCACACATTTCTAAACTCAGCTTGGGGAAAGTAGGATCTCTGTTGATGACCACTAGACTATGCTCATGTTGGAAGGTCAAGTAAAGCTAAGTGGGTGCCCAGGGAATTTGCCAACATGTAAGGCAGCAGAATAAGGGCTACAAACGTATGGCACACTTTACTGCTATTTGATTGCACTCATCACATTTTTTTGTTACTGTTTAATCTGCCCTCACATTTGACTCTAAACTTCATGAATTGGCTTTGTTTGCCACCATGGCTAGCACAAAGTAACAATATTTGTGGATTAAAAGAATTTCTGAATGCTTAGTGCTTTAATTGATCAGAATCTTGGCATGGCAGAGAAAGAGAGAGATTAACAGTAGGTCTCCTGATGGGAAGATGAGGAGGTTAAAATTCTTGCTGTCAGGCAGGCATATGAAAGTTTACAAGGAATGAAAAGCCAGCTTCAGAAATAGACCTTGAGTTCAAAGCCCCAAGTAATCAAAATGCTCAGTATTGAATGGAATGTTCTGTCTTGAATGGAAAGATTTTGCTTGATTTTGCTTAAAGCCAACCTTGTGACCCTGTTGCCAAGATTAATGTGTTTTCAAAATCAGTTCATACTGGTTTCCACATTACCTGTTTTGAACAAAGTCAGCAGCAATAAATAAAAAATCACAAAGTAATCTTATAGATTCTGATGGTTCGTTATTCTTCACAGGACCACTGTATCATGTGCTTTTTAATTCCCATTTTATAGGTGAGGAAAAGGACTTGTTAAGCTAACACATTTTCTTGGCTGTAGATGCATGTTTTGAAACTGTACTTTTTTTTAAAAAAAGAATGTCACCTACTCAGCCTTATGACAACTTAATTGGCACTGTATCCCTGTAAAATTTGTGTTTCGTTGTTCCCCTCTTACCTGTGAATTAACCAGTCACCAAGGTTACTTGACCCAGTCAGAGCCCTAAATCAGTTTCACTAAATTATTTGACCTTTACTCTGTTGGTGAACAAAATAGCAGTATATCTACCACTGCTGCCAAAGGCATCTTAGTACTTGAGTGTTTTGTGATAGCAATTTTGGAAAAGCAAAATACCAGGTCATTTGGAGAAAACCATATGCTAAAACACAGCAGTCTTAATTTATTACTAAATAAGCAGGTGAAGTTTTTTATTACAAGTCTGTTTTGATTCATTATGCTGTACTTCTTTCTTAAATAAAGAAATTTGTACTGTAGATTAAGGCAGAACTTCCAACTTCAGTTCATTTTGATATCTGCAAATGGTGTTACTCTTCTTTTTTATCCTTGATGGGCCTTTTGTACAATTCATGCTTGGAGTATTTTAGTTGTGTTTAGCATCCCAAATTTATTTTTCCTATTCTCTTTATTTTTCTCTTAGACATTTCTACTGTTAATAAGTATATGCCCATAGGAAATTGTGATTTTTGAGATTTACATTTCATTGTCATCTTGGTAGATTGAGTTTATTTTGCTGCAAGAGATCAAATTATGATTTTGAGATCATTGTATTTGAAAGCAATTATGTAACAATAAAATGTTCATACAAAGCCTTTATTACATATACTACATATTTTATATTAAAAACAAGATAATTTGTACTTCGAAGATCTACCCAAATAGGAAGAGACAAATTTAGGATCTCACTGATGGGGCATATGGCAGTAGTTTTCAATCCATCATATTCTGGCTGTGTTTTACAAAGATTTGGTTGCATTAGAGACAGTTTTGATACCAGGAAAAAAGAAAACCCTGGAACTGTAACGTGTGAGGTCCCAAGAATGCCAGGGAAAAGCAATGTTGGCTCTACATAAATTTAGAGTGAATTTTGGATTCCCAAATTGTAAGCCCATAGATAGGCTCTATGGAGATAGGCTTCAAGAGGTGCTTAGATTCCTCTGGACACTTATTTAATGAACTGTGTAAATAGACTATATAATTGCATTATAAAGATATTTGAATAATGAAGAAAAAGCCAACAATATAGTGACTCATTTGTTTCAATTTTATATAACGAACCTTTTAAAATGCATTGAAATTTATTATAGTTTTAATCATAGCGTGGATAGAGTTTAGTGTGCTGGCCTTTTCAATTACTATGTAATTAGCATCATAATGCTGTTTTTATTTTACATGAACCTTTAATGATACTGTCAACTTTTTATGCTATCTTTTTCCTCCACGAAAGAGAGTACATACATTTTTTAAGTAGGAACTTTGTTTCAGCTTTCTTGTGTATTACTCAGAGTCATTCACATAATTTATATTATCCCCATCAATGTGGATAGAAGAAGGATAGCAAGAAGAATCCTGCAGGCCTTCATTGTATTCACTGTGTGTGCACAATATGAGAAGTGTGGGAGGACATAGGAAAGAGTTGTCCCTGACGTCTTGGAATTTACATCTGCTGGTAAAGAGGGATATAAATCATTACAAAGAAAAAAGCAAAATGCTCAAAAGAAGTCTAATTAAAATGTTATAAGCATGTAGAGGAAGGAAACACTAAAATCAGGGAAAATGGAGGAAGAAATAAAGAAAGCTTTAGGAAAAAGGTAGTATGTGAGCTGAATCTTGAAAAAAATTAATGGATTTCCAGAAGGGGATATGAAAGAATGGGCTATCCAGGTTGAGATGAAAACATTATTTTTCATTTTCTTAGATTACTTGTATTATTATTTCTGAAACAAAGTCAAAATTATTAATCAGTAACATTCTATGGGCTCATGGCATTACCTTAGACAGACAATTGTATCTCTGGGTAGGAATATAGTTGAATACTTTAAGCTAAAAAGGAGTTAAGATTTTGAAGCATGCTTTGCACAGAAACCATGAAAATACATTATTACTCTGTAATTAATACTATTTATTTCACCTAATTTAAAATCATTTAATGAGCTAGAATGCCAGAAAAGTAATTAAGCATGAAAATTTTCCTTTTTATTGACACAGTAAAAACTAACTGGAAATTTTTTTCTTAGTAATCTGTCTAGCTATAGTTTTTATTACTTTCAAAATACATTAACTATGCACTTAATATGCATTTTACTTTGTCCTCTACAGAGTTTCATAAGTTTTAAGTTTTCTTTCTAATATTATTTCCATAGTTATTGTTTAGAAATAATTTATACGTGAACCACATAATGCATAATTCCTGTATATACATATATTTATAAATATAGTTACTCTTAGGTATAAAATTAGAAGTTTCATATGTGCTTTATGACAATAATGAAACTCATTAATAATAACTACTATAGGAATAAATTATTGAAATCAGAAATAATGTTTTGAAAAAAATGCAGTAAGAAGAGGAGAAAATCTGTTTATTTGTTCACACCAATAAGGAATGCCATATTGTGAAAAAGTGACAAATTATAAAGGTATATATTTGAATAATTCATACAAGATGTATCACAAACACTGAAAATTCAGCTGAAAATTTTTAGATAATTTATAACACTGTTCCTGAAGCCTTAAAAATATTTACATATGTCTGTAAATTTGAGACTGCTGGTTCCTGCATCTTACCTTTATTTGTTTATTTCTACATTTTGAAAGGACCTGAAAACAATCCCCTCAAATTGATTAGATTTATATTATCCCTAACTTTGAGAGTAGATGACCTGTGAATCTCCTTAATTCTGCATTTTGCCAATGATTCAGTGGCATAAAATGTACTGTCATTTGCAATTAAGCAAGTGGGCAAAAAATATATTATCATTCTCATATTTATAAAATCTCATAATGGATGTATGAAATATTATATCTCCCCTCCAAAATATATATTTGTGTTGATTACATTATATCTACACTATCACCTATTTTAAACAGCTTTTTGAAAATGAATACTACCAAATATAAAAATATTATCAATTGCAGAAACATTAATTTCTGTAAAGTATGTAAAATGTACACATAAATATTTATCTATAAAGGTATTTTTGCCTGTATTTTATTTATATATGTATTCATTTAACAGAAATATCAGGTCCTTGTGTTTTCTATGTATGGAAGAGACTAGGTGTCAACAATAGGAAAATAAATGAGATGCAGTCCATGCCTGAGAGTTTGCAGTCTCTTACCTGACATATAGACACAAATAATTACAGTAAAGATGTGTTAAGTGTTATTATAGAGGTGTGACTAAACTACTAAACATACAAAGAAGAAGGCACACTCAACATGTGCATTATTAAAGCAATGCTGCTGCAAGAGTAGTTCCATGGGGAGAGATACATATTCCTCTGGCGTGGCATCAGCAGTCAAAATGTTGAAGGGAATCCTTGATTTTCTTTGAATCTAGCAAGGGGAAGCAAATGGTTCTTTTCATTGTTGCATAGCCATTGCCAGAGAGTTTTATAAAGTCTTAATGTTGAGAACCCCCAAGCCAGTCCTTTCTCTTATGCAGAAAACTAAGCCCATTTTATCTTAGAAACATAGAGAACTACAAGCTCCCAAACAAAGGCAGCTGTACCTGCATTTGACTCACCTGGGGATCAGGAATTTCCTTTGGAGATGGAGATCTGAGCAGAGTGGCCATTCGCTCACTGCACTGTGTTTGTTGCTCATCCTCCTGCTACACATGGCAAGCTTGGCCTGCGCTGGGAAGTTGAACATGGTAGATGGGAGAAGTCTTACATGCAGGAACATTGTTCAGCAACAAATCTCAGGAGTTTAACAGGTATATTTCCTTTGCTTCTGATTTATGAAACTTTAATATATTCATTTTCAAACTAGTTTGGAGGATAGGACAGATACATATCTTTCCTATTTAATTAGCTATCTACCTACCTGTCTGGCCACACACATATATGTATATGTATATATATGTGTGTGTGTATTATTTCATAACGTTTTTTCAACTAATTTATTCTAGAGCACAAGATCCTTTATTTCATACATCGTTGTAAATGAGGTTTCAATTAATATTAGAGGAGTGTGTACTGCAAGGTGCCCATTAATAAATTATTTCATTGTGTTGCCAATGCCCCATGTATGCTTTCCTATTTGCCTTAATGTCAATTTCAGTATTCCCTATTGAGAACCAAATTGATGTGAAATGTAAGATTCATAATTTAATTTTAGAAACTAATTGCTGAATTGGAAGGCATTTGGCATTCATAATGTGACAATTTTAAAAATAACTAGATGTATTTTTGTATCATATCAATTATTCTTAATAAGAATGTATTTTTATTTATTTATATAATACTTTTATTTATATAACACTTAACCCTTCTTTGTGCAGAACATATTGTTGCTCTGAAAGATAATCCAGGAGGAATGGGAGGAGGCCCACCCTGTTGTGAAAATGTGCAGGTTCAGTGCCTGTGGGAAACTAGGAATCACAGCCCTTATAGAGTGAGAAAGACAGTCAGCTGGTAGTTGGGAGTGGCTAAGCAGATAAAGGCAGCATTTCTCTGGGTAGCCTTGGGCCAATAATAACAGGAATGAGCACAGTAACTAGGCAATTTGTGCCACTGATAGGAAAAGATACAATTATTTGTGGTTAATTGATAGGCCCGGGAATTTTGGATATAAAGGATCATGGATCACACAGAATGTGTATCTGAAATGCCTCCCAGTAACGTGTACTGAAAATACAAGTACATGTCTCTTGATAAAAGAAATGCTCAATAAGAGCCTAAGTGTTCTTTCAAAGAATCCCAAAAGTGTTTTTAAAAAACAAGCACACAGGAATAGCAAAGGAAAATAGAAGGAAATGCAGTATCAGAGTAAAGGGAAAGTTATATCTGAACAGAATGGTCAGAAGGAACTCTGTAATTGACCTGTACACATACAAGCAATTCATAAATTGTTCCTAACCTCCAAAGTTTGGAAGTTAATAAATGGCACACAACATAGAAATAGAAGTATCATACTCAGTTTGGGATGCTACAATAAAAAAACATAGACTAGGGGGCCCAAGATGGCGGCATGAGCAGGGCGGCAGAAATCTCCTCCCAAAACCCTATATATTTTTGAAAATACAACAAATACAACTATTCCTAAAAGAGAGACCAGAAGATACAGTACAACAGCCAGGCTATATCTACATCAATGAGAACTCAGCACCTCACAAAGGGGGTAAGATGCAAAGCTGTGACCCAGGAGGACCCGAGCACTGCCCCCACCCCAGATCACCGTGGGAGGAAAACAATCAGAGTGGGGAGGGAGGGGAGGCACAGGACTGCTAATTAGCCAGCCCTGGTGATCTGCACCGGGAGCACAGACACACATCACATAGTGTCCTGGATATTAGAGAAACAGAAGGGCAGGATCCAAGACTGCGAGAGGGTCCCCACAGCCGGCTCCCCTGGGACAAAAGAAAAGCAGGTGCTTTTTAAAACTCTTAAAGGGACAAGGGCCCAACGGCTGAACAAAATTGTCCCAGCGCACTCAGCCCAGCAGGCTGGGAATCTTGAGGAATTTCGGGCCCCCTAACCACCTGCCAGGTAAAGCAGCTCTGAAGACCATCATAGCAATAAGCAGCCTGCCATTCATTCCCCCCAGCCGATGCTGCAAATGGACAGGCTGACCCGCCACAGCTGCAGAGCACCTGGAGAGCATCCCCGCCCATGGCAACCACACAGAGTCTCCTACCAGGGCGCAGCTAACTGAGCCGGGCAACGGAAGCTGGAGCAAGGTCTGGAAGGCATGAAGGGGCCCATCCTGGCAGTAGAACGGAACGCACCTGGTGGGGCTGCCAGGCCCCCGCAGAGCTCTAGACTAGCCTGAGGGCGACCCTGCCCATGGCAGCTGAGGGGATTATCCCAGAGACTGCCTCCCAGTGTGCGGGTAACCAGCACAGGCTGTGGAAGCTGGAGCAAGGTCTGGAAGGTGCAAAGGGGCCCGTCCTGGCAGTAGAATGCACCCGGCATGGGGGCTATGCCCCTGCAGTGCTCTAGGCTAGCCTCAGGGCAGCCCTGCGCACGACAGCTCGGGATTATCCCAGAGACTGCCTCCCGGTGTGCAGGTAACTGGCACAGGCTGCAGAGAAGGGCAAGGTGAACAACAAGCAAGAAGGGACTTTGTGCTCACAGCTGACACATGTGTCACCTGCCTCTGACCACTTCTATCACCGGAAAAGACAGAAGAATCTGGTACAGTCAAAAATCACTCAGACAACTCCAGAGAGAGAGGGCCTGGTGGGATAGACTTAAACAATCTTCCTGAAAAAGAGTTCAAAATAAAAGTCATCACCATGCTGATGGACCTACAGAGAAATATGCAAAAGCTAAGGGATGAAGTCAGGAGGGAGATTATAGAAATGAAACAATCGATTGATGGGCTTAAGAACAGACCGGATGAGGTGCAAGAGACTGTTCATAGAATAGAAATCGAAGAACAGGAGTACAGAGAAGTGGAGGCAGAGAGAGATAAAAGGATATGTAGGAATGAAAGAATATTAAGAGAAGTGTGTGACCAATACAAATGTAAAAATATTTGCATTATAGGGGAATCAGAAGAAGAAGAGAGAGAAAAGTGGATAGAAAGTGTCTTTGAAGAAATAATTGCCAAAAACTTCCCCAAGCTGGGAAAGGAAATAGTCTCTCAGACCATGGAAGCCCACAGATCTCCCAACACAAGGGCCCAAGGAGGACAACACCAAGACATATAATAATTAAAATGGCAGAGATCAAACACAAGGACAGAGTATTAAAGGCAGCCAGAGAGAGAAAAAAGATCACCTACACAGGAAAACCCATCAGGCTATCATCAGACTTCTTGACAGAAACCTTACAGGCCAGAAGAGAATGGCATGATATATTTAACGCAATGCAACAGAAAGGCCTTGGACCAAGAATACTGTATCCAGCATGATTATCATTTAAATTTGAGGGAGGGATTAAACAATTCCCAGAGAAGCAAAAGTTGAGGGAATTTGCCTCCCACAAACCACCTATATAGGATATTTTAAAGGGACGGCTCTAGATGCAAGCACTCTTAAGTCTAAATAGTTGTCACCAGAGAAAATAAAATCACAGCAAAGAAAGCAGACCATCCAAATACCAACTAAAGGCAACAAATAAAATCAACTATCCACAAAAACAGTTGAAGGAAACACAAAAGAGTACAGAATAAAACACCCAACATATAAAGAATGGAGGAGGAAGAATAAGAAGGAAGAGAAATAAAGAATCATCAGAATGCATTTATAATAGCTTAATAAGAGAGTTAAGTTAGACTGTTAGATAGTAAAGAAGCTACCCTTAAACCTTTGGTAACCATGAATCTAAAGCCTGCAATGGCAATCAGTAAATATCTATTGATAATAACCCTAAATGTAAATGGACTGAATGCACCAATCAAAAGACACAGATAATAGAAAGGATAAAAAAGAAAGACCCATCTATATGCTGTTTACAAGTGACTCACCTCAAACCCAAAGATATACACAGACTAAAAGTGAAGGGATGGAAAAAGATATTCCATGCAAACAACAGGGAGAAAAAAGCAGGCGTTGAAGTACGTGTATCAGACAAAATAGACTTCAAAACGAAGAAAGTAGCAAGAGATAAAGAAGAACATTACATAATGATAAAAGGGTCAGTCCAACAAGAGGATATAACCATTTTAAAATATATATGCACCCAACACAGGAGCGCCAGCATATGTGAAACAAATACTAACAGAATTAAAGGAGGAAATAGGAAGCAATGTGTTCATTTTAGGAGACTTCAATACACCACTCACTCCAAGGACAGATCAACCAGACAGAAAATAAGTAGACACAGAGGCACTGAACAACACACTAGAACAGATGGACCTAACAGACATCTACAGAACTCTACACCCAAAAGCAACAGGATACACATTCTTCTCAAGTGCACATGGACCATTTTCCAGAACAGACCACATACTAAGCCACAAAAAGAACCTCAGTATCAAAATATTAAATTCTACCAACCAACTTCTCAGATCACAAAGGGATAAAACTAGAAATAAATTGTACAAAGAAAACTAGAAATAAATTGTGCATTAATTTTAGGAGACTTCAATACACCACTCACTCCAAAGGACAGATCAACCAGACAGAAAATAAGTAAAGACACAGAGGCACTGAACAACACACTAGAACAGATGGACCTAACAGACATCTACGGAACTCTACACCAAAGCAGCAGAATGCACATTCTTCTCAAGTGCACATTGAACATTTTCCAGAATAGACCACATATTAAGCCACAAAAAGAACCTCAGTAAATTCAAAATATTGAAATTCTACCAACCAACTTCTCAGATTACAAAGGTGTAAAACTAGAAATAAATTGTACAAAGATAACAAAAAGGCTCACAAACACATGGAGGCTTAACAACATACTCCTAAATAATCAATGGATCAATGACTAAATTAAAACAGTGATCAAGCAATATATGGAGACAAATGACAACAACAGCACAAAGCCCCAACTTCTGTGGGGCACAGCAAAGGCAGTTCTAAGAGGAAAGTTTATTGCAATCCAGGCCTATTTAACAAAGGAATAACAATCCCAAATGAATAGTCTAAAGTCACAATTATTGAAGTTGGAAAAAGAAGAATAAATGAGGCCCAAAGTCACCAGAAGGAGGGACATAATAAAGATCAGAGAAGAAATAAATAAAATTGAGAAGAATAAAACAATAGAAAAAATCAATGAAACCAAGAGCTGGTTCTTTGAAAAAATAAACAAAATAGATAAACCTCTAGCCAGACTTATTAAGATAAAAAGAGTATCTGCACACATAAACAGAATCAGAAATGAGAAAGGAAAAATCATGACAGATCCCACGGAAATACAAAGAATTATTAGAGAATATTATGAAAATCTATATGCTAAACCTATATGGAAATCTATATGGAAAACCTAGAAGAAATGGACAACTTCTTAGAAAAATACAACCTTCCAAGACTGACCAAGGAAGAAACAGAAAATGTAAACAGACCAATCACCAGCAAAGAAATTGAATTGGTAATCAAAAAACTACCCAAGAACAAAACCTCTGGGCCAGATGGATTCACCGCTGAATTTTATCAGACATATAGAGAAGACATAATACCCATTCTCCTTAAAGTTTTCTGAAAAATAGAAGAGGAGGGAACACTTCCAAACTCATTCTATGAAGCCAGCATCACTCTAATGCGAAAACCAGGTAAAGACACCACCAAAAAAGAAATTCAAGACCAATATCCCTGATGAACATACATGCAAAAATACTCAACAAAATATTAGCAAACTGAATTCAAAAATACATCAAGAGGATCATACACCATGATCAAGTGGGATTAATCTCAGGGATGCAAGGATGGTACAATGTTCAAAAATCCATCAACATCATCCACCACATCAACAAAAAGAAGAACAAAAACCACATAATCATCTCCATTGATGCTGAAAAAGCATTTGACAAAATTCAACATCCATTCATGATAAAAACCATTAACAAAATGGGAATTGAGGGCAAGTACCTCAACATAATAAAGGCCATATAGGACAAACCCATAGCCAATATCATACTTAACAGCAAGAAGCAGAAAGCTTTTCGCCTAAGATCAGGAAGAAGACAAGAATGCCCACTCTCCCCACTGTTATTCAACATAGTACTGGAGGTCATAGCCATGGCAATCAGAAAAAACAAAGAAATACAAGGCATCCAGACTGGTAAAGAAGAAGTCAGACTGTCACTATTAGCAGATGATATTATATTGTACATAAAAAACCCTACAGACTCCACTCCAAAACTACTAGGACCAATATCTGAATACACAAATCAGCAGAATACAAAATCACTACACCGAAATCTGTTCCTTTCCTTTACACTATCGATGAGCTAACAGAAAGAGAAATCAGGAAAACAATTCCATTCACAATTGCATCAAAAAGAATAAAATACCTAGAAATAAACCTAATGAAGGAAGTGAAAGACCTATACCCTGAAAACTACAAGGCACTCATGAAAGAAATTAAAGAGGACACTAACAAATGGAAATCATCCCATGCTCATGGCTAGAAAGAATAAATATTGTCAAAATGGCTATACTTCCTAAAGCAATCTACAGATTCAATGCAATCCCTATCAAAATACCAACAGCATTCTTCCATGAGGTGTAACAGATAGTTCTAAAATTCATATGGAATCACCAAAGGCCCCGAATAGCCAAAGCAATCCTGAGGAGGAAGAAAAAAATAGGGGAAATTATGCTCCCTGACTTCAAGCTCTACTATAAAGCCACAGTAATCAAGACAATTTTATACTGGCACAAGAACAGAACCACAGACCAGTGGAACAGAATAGAGAGTCCAGATATTAACCCAAATATATATGGTCAATTAATATACGTTAAAGGAGCCATGGATATACAATGGGGAAATGACAGCCTCTTCAACAGCTGGTGTTGGCAAAACTGGACAGGTACATGGAAGAGAATGAAACTGGATTGTTGTTTAACCCCATACACAAAAGTAAACTCAAAATGGATCAAAGACCTGAATGTGAGTCATGAAACCATAAAACTCTTAGAAATAAACATAGGCAAAAATCTCTTGGACATAAACATGAGCATCTTCTTCATGAACATATCTCCCCAGAGAAGGGAAACAAAAGCAAAAATGAACAAGTCGGACTATATCAAGCTGAAAAGCTTCTGTACAGCAAAGGACACCATCAGAGAACAAAAAGACATCCTCCAGTATGGGAGAATATATTCATAAATGACATATCCGATAAGGGGTTGACATCCAAAATATATAAAGAACTCACACACACCAACAAACAAACAAACAAACAAATAATCCAATTTAAAAAAGGCAGAGGAACTGAACACACTTCTCCAATGAAGAAATTCAGATGGCTAACAGGCACATGAAAAGATGCTCCACATAACTAATCATCAGAGAAATGCAGATTAAAACCACAGTGAGATATCACCTCACACCAGTAAGGATGGCCACCATCCAAAACACAAACAACAACAAATGCTGGCGAGGATGCAGAGAAAAGGGAACCCTCCTACACTGCTGGTGGGAATGTAAACTAGTTCAACCATTGTGGAAATCAGTATGGAGGTTCCTTAAAAAACTAAAAATGGAAATATCATTTGGCCCAGGAATTCCACACCTTGGAATTTTCCCTAAGAATGCAGGATCCCAGTTTCAAAAAGACATATGCACCCCTATGTTTATCGCAGCACTGTTTACAATAGCCAAGAAATGGAAGCAACCTAAGTATCCATCAGTAGATGAATGGATAAAGAAGATGTGGTACATATACACAATGGAATATTATTCAGCCATAAGAAGAAAACAAATCCTTCCATTTGCAACAACATGGATGGAGCTAAAGGGTATTATGCTCAGTGAAATAAGCCAGGCAGAGAAAGATAAGTACCAAATGATTTCACTTATATGTGGAGCATAAGAACAAAGAAAAAACTAAAGGAACAAAACAGCAGCAGACTCACATAACCCAAGAATGAACTAACGGTTGCCAAAGGGAAAGGGACTGGGGAGGGTGGCTGGGAAGGGAGAGAGAAGGGGAATAAGGGGCATTATAATTAGCACGCATAATATGGGGGCGGGGCACGGGGAAGGCAGTATAGCACAGAGAAGACAAGTAGTGACTATAGCATCTTACTATGCTAATGGACAGGGACTGTAGTATGGTATGTGGTGGGGACTTGATAATGGGGGAAATTAGTAATCACAGTGTTGCTGATGTGATTGTATATTAATGATACCAAAATAAAAGAAAGTCAAATTAAATTAAAAAAAAGAAGGCATCGGTCTTTTCAGCTTTTGATAATATAGAAATAAATCTACTTATGGATGATCAGAGGCTACTCTAATTAGCTACTCTAAGTAGCTCTTTGAATGTCTTTAATTTCTTCTGAAGCAACACTGGAAACTGTAGGTTATGATTTCTATAGTGTATGCAAAAAAGACAACAGGACCAAAAGCGAAGACCTTGTCTCTCTGTGTGAAATGTTATATAAGTTTAAATGTACATATTTATGGTTAAAATGAAATATAGTATACATGCATTATGTATCTGTATATATATATATATATACATATGCCATATGTATTTATTGTGCATATATATATATATTTATATTTAATCTTACCACATTTGGTGAAATTTTCCCATTAACCCATCAGTTACAGGGCCTGATGCAAGCACCAAATAAATTAGCTCCTGGTATATTTGCTTCTAGTCAAATCATATTCATTTAGACTGTTGTATTTTTTATTTCTCTATTTCTCTGTTCTTTCTCAAGCAGCAGTTAAAATACAGTTTTCCTAACTCAGCAGTCAACAGTCATCCTTGTCAGATGTTTATATCTCCACTAGCTCCTTCAGGCTTTACTAATTATCTGAACTCCTCAAGGTCTGTATCACTGGTTCTTGCACTTAGAGAGCCTCAAAATATCTTGAGCAGCTTGTTAAAAATGGAGGTTTACCAAGTGTTACCCCAACATTGTCTGTATAACAATCTGTAGTTTGCTTTCCAGTTTGATTCAGACACACAGTAAATTTTTAGCAGAATTGGTCCACTTATGTAGTAATAATTCTAACATGTAACACTATGTCAGTCTAAACGAAAAATCATCTGTCCCTCCTTTTCTGTATTTTTCCTCCTTAGCTTGGTATGAGCCATTTTTAATAAGGATTTTTTAATAAACATTGTTTTTAATAACTTGCAGTTTTATTTATTTATTTCTTTAATAATTGGAAAGGAGGAAAAAGAATTATATAACATTTATAACGTGTGCATGAATCATGTCTTTTCGGTATGTACTACAGATTCCTAGGATGCTGCATGCCATTTGCTTTGAAAGGTTACTGAACCTCCAGATCTAGAGATAATTAATATACCCAGAATTACATTTTCATTGTAGTTTTAAAAGGCAGTATTCTACTCTTCATGTCATCACCATTAAGTTGCATTGCCTCTGATTGACAGAAAGCCCTATGTTAAAATCACATTTTCTGTCATTGGAGGAAAACAAGCTGAAGGATGCAAAAATCCTTACATGCAGACTCAGGTCTCTGTCTAGCTCTTTGAAAGCTTATTTAAAACAGATTACAAGGGACATTTCTGAGACCAGAAGGCATCATAGGGTCTTGACTAGTTCAAATCTTGAATTCTCATAGAATTGCTTTATTGGGTTTTAGGATTGCTCCAGAAGATCATAGAAGATAAAAAGTTAGCATTTATTCAATTAAATGATCAAATATGACTAGATCGGAGGTAATTGAGAAGAGAGAGGATGTGTAGAGGGTAAGCCATTAAGCATAGACAGGATTATCTAGGGAAGAGTGTGGGTAAATATGGCATCTGGTCCATCCTTAGATTTAGCACTCAATTCACTCTTATGTGTTACCTAATATAAACACCAGGGTGTTTTAAAAGTTTGACCTGTGTTAAAATACTTAATAAGATACACTGAGAATGAATTTTAGAAACTGATAACAGTATATGCATCATCAAAAGTAATAAACCTTACTACAGATCTCTAAAAATGCCATTATCTGTAAGTGATTTAACTGATCTAGATAAATCTTAAGTAACATAAAGAAAAGTGTCTTTGAAGAAGAAATCCAGACTGTTAGATAAGGAGCAAAAACATAGTCATGTCTTGGTAGAAGAATAATTTTTTTTAGCAACAGTTTTCCATACTGATTTAAGAATGCTCATCCTGAAGCAGGACTCAGTGCTTGAGTATGGGGAATTGGCTTGATGTTAGCAGTTGTAAAAGTTTCAGACAGTCAGTCTGTAAACTAAACTTATCTTCAAGTTTGGAATTTCTAGTTGCGTCTTTTACTACATTTTCTCAGGTTTCTGCCACGTGTAAAGCAGTGCATGAATCCATAAACCTTCGTTCCTTTGCTCTTGAAAGTAAACAGAACCCTTCAGTAGCAAAAGCAAATTGGTTTGAGAGCAAAACAAATCTCTCTGGGCCCCAGTATCAAGTCTTACAAAAGGAATTATTTGATTTTAGTGATGATAAACAACAGACATAATTTAAAGAGCAGTTCAATTTTGTCTTATAAGAAAGCAACTTCAAAGAAATATGACTAATTTTTAAGCATTACTCTTTAAAAATACCTCAAAGACCTCAATTGTAGTAGTGTTATTAGGTTTGTTTCAGAAGAGATGTTCAGTCTTTCTGGAGCTATCTGAATGGAAATGGAAACTTGCTTTAGGTTTTTGTGTTACCTAATACAAAACAGGGTGACCAGCTTAGCGTAAAGTTCTAAATAGGGCATCTATGTACATATACATGATCTATTCCAAAGAGTCATGACAAAGTGTATCTTTACTTCACAAATACGTTACTCCTTGAAAAGTTCTTTCTACATACCCTAAGTGTGAGCCAGTGAGAATATGGTGGGTGGGGAAGCTCATATGTTGAATATTAGGCACTGCTTGTCAGGTTTCTTTGACTAGATAAAATTACTTTCCAGAATTCGTGACCATGGATGTTGCTAAATGTTTTTTAGGATATTTCTTCATTAATCCTTTTTTAAAAAGTGCAAACAGCCTTCAAAATGACTAGAGAATGAATACACTTGGTTTACTAAGGTACTGTTATCACCTCTGATGCTTTTAAGTGTATGGAAAGGAGCAGTGAGTGAGATGTATTCCTTTTCCAATCATGAAGGATACTTTATTTTTCCCATTTATTAGGTTACAGATTATTGCTTTTAAACAGGTGACATCCCTTTTACAAATAATATTTCTTTGTAGAGTAGGTTTGCCTGTAATCATAGCAGGTACACAGTGATTGGATATCATCTACTTTTTTTACCTTTGTTTTCTCATCTATAGTTTTAAATGCAACTTTTGGTACTAGAGGTCGGTGGTTTCTAAGGATTGTTAAATTCCTCATGGTGGGTTTTTTGTTGTTATTATTCATGTTACAAAACAAAACATAAAACACTTAGTTCAATGCCTTACAAGGTGGTTATTAAAGTCAAAAGTCCAGTTCTTCAACAATCTCACAGTCACACACATTAAACTGTCAGTTGGAAAGTAGCCTCTGTTATTGACAACTTTATTTATTTATTCATCACAAGTATATTTAGAAAACCAAAGTAAATGAATTAATAATGTAATCTAGTTAGAATTCTATTTGAGACCTAATTAAAAGGATGTGCAAAATTAGAGCAAATACAATTTTAAAATCTTAAATACCTTTTTAAAATTTGATCATTTATTTTCCAACTCTTTGGATAGTCACTTGAATTGTGTGAAATATAAATTTCAGTGTGCTGTAACAGATTTTTCGGTTTTGTTCATTTCTGTATGAGGCACTATTATTCTTATGAGGTGAATGTACCTAGAAGGTTACAAATGTTATTGTGACAGCAATGGCCGTAAGAGCCAGCTGTAATTACTTACCTCTGGGATGGAATAATAATGAATCTGATTGTTCAAGGTCTTCTCTTAAACATTGGGTGGACAATTTCATACACAGTGTTAGATCACTGATCTCACAATAACTGAGTCATGGAGAAATGTTCATTGTTGTGTTGTGTATACACTGTACTCTTGATAGTTCAGTATATCATGACACCCTAGAAGGCAGAATTTGTGAAGAGGTCTAACCTGCTCCAAATCTCTAAGTTTTTTATTTACTTTATGACTTATTTTGAGTCAAAGTCACATAAGTCAGAGATCATCTTGTGTCACTCTTATTCTGACAGGGAACTATTTGACATTTTGACAAATGACCTCCATATAATGACAATCAGAATATATAAGGATTTTTTAATGGAAAAAAACAACAAATGCCCTTCTATTCAATCTGTTGGGGTTTTTTTTCTAATAAGTTATTAAATGAGCTGCAAATTTTAGCTGATAAAGTTTAACTCAATTTTCTCAGTGCATTTTTCTTCAGACATTGCTTGGAATAGCATGAACAGGGCAACCAGCCACTCGAAGCAATTGCCCACTATCTAACATAATATGAATAAAATAGATATTCCATTATACATATGAAAAATGATTTCAAGGGTGAATTCAGTTTTATTTTTCTTAGGAGCTAGTGCTTAAAAGAAGCATAATATTGGAGATTGGATACAGTATTACAATATAAATTGAAGTATGAAAAATGATCAAAAGCAAAAAGAGGCAAGAAGGAATATGGACATCTAGAGTAAAAAGGCAGTAAAGACATCCATTTGTACCATTCTGTTCACTGTACCATATGTAGCCATTACAGGGTTAGTCATTTATTTACTTACACATTTACATTTATTATTTATTGGTATAACATAAATAAATATGTTTTATTTATCAAATAAAAAGATTACATTTTTTATGAATGGTTTTACAATGTAATCCATTATGAGCATAGTGCTTGCCACTAAGCAGTGTTTCACAAGTTCATATCAACAATAATTAAATGCCTTGGTTTCTAATAATAATATTCTGAGTTGGCGGTTGTTTGAAAAAGTGCTCTAAAAAGGGCAATTTTTGCTTCAAATGTATGGAATTATGGGTGATGAGGATCGAGTAAATTTGGAATAGGAAAGTAATGACTCAGATTCAAGGATATTTACTTGAGGGTAGAAATAGTAATTATTTATAATTAGGTAAGTAAATAGAAAGGAAAGGCCATTTAAAAACATAGAATGAAGCAACAGAGAGAATCTATATTTAACATAACATGTGTATGTGCATATATGACATACATATATATCAGTGTATACATATTGAGTATATATGTGTGTATATGTATATATGTATATGTGTGTGTGTGTGTGTGTGTGTGTGTATATATATATATATATATATATATATATACACACACACACAAATTTGTTGAATCAGTCACATTTTTTTAGTAGCTTTCATGTCCCAAGCACTCTTTCAGGGTCTGGTGATAAAACAAGGAACAAAACAGGCCAAAACATTTGTTCTTACTGCCTTCATGGAACTAGCATTGTAGTAAGGGCACAGTAATAATAAGATAAATGAGTAAAATATAATGTATCTTAGCAAGTAATTAATGCTATGGAAAAAAAAACAGAAAGGGTTACAGGATGTTGAGAATGGGATTAAACTATGTATAGGTGTATTAGTCTTTGATTACTGTTATAACAAATAGCCACAAATTTAGTGGGTCCCTTGTGTTGGGAGATCTGTGCATCTCCATGGCCTAAGAGACTCTCTCCTTCCCCAGATTAGGGAAGTTTTCAGCAATTACCTCCTCAAAGACACTTTCTATCCCTTTTTCTCTCTCTTCTTCTTCTGGTACCCCTATAATGCGAATATTGTTCCATTTGGATTGGTCACACAGTTCTCTCAGTATTCTTTCATTCTTAGAGATCCTTTTTTCTCTCTGTGCCTCAGCTTCTTTATATTCCTCTCCTCTAGTTTCTATTTCATGTATCGTCTCCTCCACCGTATCCAATCTGCTTTTAATACTGTCCATTGCGCTCTTCAATGATTGGATCTCTGACCAGAATTCATTCCTGAGTTCTTGAATATCTTTCCTTACCTCCATGAGCATGTTAATGATTTTTATTTTGAACTCCCTTTCAGGAAGAGTCATGAGTTCGATGCCATTTAAATCTTTCTCGGGAGTATTAATAATTTTACTCTGAACCAGATTCCTTTGGTGTTTCATATTTGTATATGGTGCCCTCTAGTTCCCAGAGCTGCTCAGCCCCAGAAGCAATGTCGGGAGTCGCAGGAGAGTGTTATTGGTGCCTGGGGGGAGGAAAGAGCTGTTTCCTGCTACCCGGCTGCTATGCCTGTCTCCACTGCCTGAACCAGTGGACTGAGCACACAGGTATAAGCCTCTATGCTTTGCATTTGTAGTTGCTGTAGACACATCTTCCCTCTGGCTGACCTAATGCCAGGGTAGGGTTTGCCGGTTTGCGAGCCAGGTGGGAGAATGGTGCAGTAGGCTGCATATCACGAAGGGGGTTCTTGGAGCTGTGTAGCCAGCCAGGGAGCTGGAGCACCTGAAGATCGTGTAAGGAGGAAGATTTCTTTTTCCTCCTTAAATATGAGAGTCTATATGGCAAAGCGCACAACCTGCTGTGCAGAGTGCACCCAGACAATTTTGTCTACCTGTCCTCTCTCCTGAGTAGTAGGCTCTGTGCAATCCTTGCCCCTTTAGCAACTCTCTTGCTAAGAGCTTCCTTGTTAGGAACTCTCTCAGACTGCCCACCATTCTTTTGTCCCAGAGCAGCCAGATATGGATTCCTGTTTTCCACAAGCGGCTGGAATCTCAGTCTCTCCAGGAATTCTGCCTGTCTTAGCTTTCCAACCCCGTAATCTTGAGAGTATCATGCAAGCACCATGAATTGTAGGTTTGTGCACCCAGAGCAGATCTCCAGAGTTAGGTATTCAGCAGCCTCAGGTCTCCATTCCCTCCCTGCCCCGTTTCTCTTCCTCCTGCCAGTGAGCTGGGGTGGGGGCTTGTGTCCCGCCTGGCCACAGCTTTGGTACATCACCCTGTTCTGTGAGGTCTGCTCTTTTCTCCAGCTGTATGCAGTCTGGCACAGTCCTCTTTCCTGTTGATCTTTCAGGATTAGTTGTATTAATTATATGCGGTTTTAGGAGGAAGCCTGTCTCACCTCTCACTCCACCATCTTTAATCCCTACTCAAGGCCATAAAAATCTTAACCTTTCTTTTCCTTTTAGAAGGTGAGTGTATGTGGACATGTGTTCTAGAGTCATGGCCTGTTAATTACATTAGTGTCTATTAAAAAAAGATTGCAGCTAGCGAGTGGTGAAATCAATTTATGTTACAGTCAGAATAACACTATCACAGTCTGATGAAGGATTAGTCAGAAGAATGTGTAATATCATTATGAATTCAATAAGTCAACTGCCCAGAGAGAATTGAGGTTTTAAGAAATTATTAATAGAAAGGTGGGAGTATTGCTTGTTAGAGAAATATGCCAGCAAATTTGATTGTTGTTTACTTCTAAGTTTGATTTATAGTCTTTGTGATTTAAATCTTTATTGCATCTTCAAAGTATCAGCAGCTTGCTTCTGTTGAATCAATTTCTCCATATTACTAGTCCTTTGGTCTTCAACATCTTCTACCTGAGATTGATTGATCTATCTATCTATCCATCCATCCATCCATCCACACATACATACGCACAGATAATATGTAGTCTTATATATATGTATGTATCTATATATATAGACACACACACACATATTTATTTTTATAGTACTTATTTGTCTTCTTTAAAATAATTGTTCCAGGTAGATCAGAAATCTAAGGAGTAATTTTGCATGCTTTTAAATAATAATAATATCAGCTAGAGCAACTCTAGAATATGCCAGAAATTGTGCATGCATTATTTCTAAATCTTACTAATACCCTGCAAGCTAGTTTTGTGGGTGGTATGATATTTTGAGGTATTATTGTATTTTTTTTTCTTTGTATTTTGCCCTTATCTCCCACCTCAAACCCATTCCTTATAAGCTAATAATCAGACTTGTGCTTGTTGTTTTGAGTTAGTTTTGGGACAAGATAGAATGCAGAATGCATCTGTGAATCTTTCTAAATCCCAGAGATGTGAGAAGACGTGGGCATAGCAAAAATATCTTGATCATAAATACAAAGGAGGAAAGATTTCACTAAAACTAGAAAGAACTTCTCCCGCCTAGTGTGAAGGGGAATGGTGAGAATGGAGAAGTTTTTGGTTCTCACCATAACAGGAGACATATCCCTGGTTTCCATCAGAGAAGTCAGAGGAGCAGCAGTATTTTCAGAGGAGAAATGTCTCCAAGAGCCACTGTACAAGTGGGACCACTGGCAACCTGAAAGGAAGATCTCAGAGCCCTACGTAGAGCTTGGGCTCAATAGAAAATTTCCAGGTCCTCAAGGTCATGCTGATGAGAGGTAGGGCAGAACCTGTCAGGGTAGATGGCTCTAGGACCATAGGGCACCTGGCTCAGAAGTGTATAGGGTGTGAAAATAGAGGCACAGATTCTCTCTCTAAGACTGAGTAAAATAGGACTGGGTCACTCCACTATGATAATTTTTTCTTGACATTCTGTTTCTTGCAATAACTAAGGAAAATATTGAGAATACCAGAGGTGGTTAGAGAATATATTTAATTAAATAGAATTAAATAATGGGAACGGTCTAATTTAGAGATATAATCACTTCACTCTCATATAAAAATACCCTGTGGCTAGCATATATCTGTTTTTCAGGTTTATATATTTTCTGAATCAAACAGTTATCTAATTGAAAGCTTGTTAGAGTTAGACATTGTAAAGAAGTGTAATTTTTCAGAATTCCTCCCTGTCATGAATTTAGTGAATAAAGTTTTTTTGCATTTTAAGGAATGCAGTTGCAGCAGATGATGCTCATCACAATGCATCCTGAAGCGTAAGTTGTGTTGTGCCTATAAATTTCCATTCTAATGTATTTCTACTGTTATATTTTGCTTACAAATATTTTAGTGCCATTTTGTTTAACTGAAATCAAATGATGTTATTTACCTTTTAGTGATGCACAAAAAAACGGCATCTGTAAACTATTACTACTCAAATCGAATTTTCTCATAGAATTCTACCTGTCTTTAGTGCAGAAAATTTTACATATAAATTTAAAAACAAGGGTTAAACTGTGACATCTACTTCACCAGACCAATAATGGAGATGATATGGTAGCTGGGATTGTAATTACTTATATGCAGGGCGCTGTTGAGTCATCAATTGACACAAGATTCCAATAAACTATCCTGAAAGTGAAAAGAGCAATATCTGGTATCTATAGATATTATTGTCACTTTGTATAACATATTTATTAAAATAATTAGGTGAATACTAGGACAATATTATCATATAATGATCTGTATATTAGAAGCATTATATGATTAGGATTTTTAGAAATATTATCATGTATGTTATAGAAAATCATACAGAAAAACACATATAAATTAAGCCTATTCTAGAGGAGGCATTTGTTCATGACAGAGCCTATGATGTACTTCTATGTGTAAAACAGATTTCAAATTATTTTTCATCTAATAGTAATGTCTGATGCCATTCCAAAATTGTATAGAGTATCTGGGGACTTTCTTAAATATTCATGTAAAATCTTTGCCTTCTCTGCTGGATGATCATGTGCTATGTTCAAGTGTGGTGCTGGTTCTAATGTTAAGAGGTTCCTGCAAAACCAAAGAAAACTGAGAAGACAAATGCAGTATGTGTTCTTTATGTTAAGTTTCTTATTTCTTAACCTTCTGGTTGGAAAATATTTTAAACTGAAGTGAATTTTGCCTTTAGTTCTGGAATGTTTTGTTTGATCACCAAATGACCATACATGTCTCCTATCACTGCTGTATACCCTTTGCAATGTATTTGAATAAAAGTTTGGCAAACTGACTTGCTTTAGCCAATGGGACATTAGCAAACGTAATGCAATAGAGATCCCTTGTAACGAACTCTCTCTTGCTGCTTGGAATCCTTCTCCCACCTTGTGATCAAAGAGAATGAACGACCACAAAGAGAGGCCCTTGCTCTTCCAGCAGTCCAAGCCCACCCAGTCCATTCAGCCAATGTCAAAAGAATAACCAGATAAATCCACAGAATATTAGAAATAATGCATGCGTGTTATTTTAAGCCACTATGTCTTGATATGGTGTGTTATGCCTCAAAAGCTGATAGGATTATATTTCAAGAGCCAGTGGAGCTCTGTAATCATACAGTACAAATACTTTACCTTCCATTTGCAAGCCTATCTGTCTGACCTACTTTGACTCCTAGTTATTTTAGATTTCTCAAGACTTCAAATGAAAATTTCAGAACCCTTAGTTCCTCTGTTCTCATCATCATTATTGTAAGTTCCTTGTGCTGACTTCTTAGTTTAGGTTGACATCTCACTTGCTTTTGGATTGAAAGCAATGGATTTACTATGAATTGAAAACAATGCTTTTCTTTGACATTTATTTTTTTAGTGAGCACACTTCTATGTCTGTGACTATATTAGTTAAGGTTTCTTTTCCCAGAGTGGTGCCATGTCCTTCCATGTGGAAAGTCCTTTGCAGGTTTGCTGAGCTTCTGAACTTGAGTCCACTTAGGTATCCCTCAGGTTCTTTCTGGTCTATTACAATTTGTCCACCACCCCGTCTTTCTGGGTGCCTTGGATACTACCTTCAATTCTTTAGATCAGGCATCTGGTTTATAATAAATGTAAGGAAACATCTTAACACCTTTTTTAAAATTGAAATATACTTGATATACAATATTATATTGGTTTTGGGTATACAATGTGATTATTTGAATATATATACAATATGAAATGCTCACCAGATTAAGTGTAGTTACAGTCTGTCAACATACACAGGTATTTCAATATTATTGGTTATATTCCCTGTACTTTAATTCCCATGACTAATTTATAATTGGAAGTTTGTACCTGTTCATCCACTTCACCTGTTTCACCCATCCACTCCCCTGATGGCAACCACAATCCATTTTCTGTATTAGTCCATTTCAGTTTTGTTTGTTGGTTCATTTGTTTTGTTTCTTAGATTCTGCATGTAAGTGAAATCATATGGTATTTGTCTTTCTCTGTGTGACTTACTTTACTTAGCATGATACCCTCTAGGCCCATTCATATTGTCGCAAATGGCAGGATTTCATTCTGTTTTATGGCTGCATCATATTCTGTTGCGTACATGAACCACAGCTGCTTTATCCACTCATCTGTTGACAGACACTTAGGCTGCTTTCATCTCTTGGCTGTGGTAATAATGCTGTGGTAAAAGTAGGTGTGCATATATCTTTTTGAATTACTGATTTTGTTTTCTTTGGGGAAATGTCCAGAAATGAAATTGCTGGGTCATATGATATTTCTAGTTGTAGTTTTTTGAGGAACCTCCATACTGTTTTCCATAGTGGCTGTACCAATTTGCAATCCCACCAGCAGTGCATAAGGGTTCCCTTTTCTCCATATCTTCTCCAACACTTGTTGTTTCTTGTCTTTTGGATAGTGGCCATTCTGTCATGAGGTGATATCTCATTGTGGTTTGGATTTGCATTGCCCTGATGACTAGTGATGTGGAGCCAATACTTTTCATGTATTTGTTGGCCATCTGAATGTCTTTGGAAAAAAATGTCCATTCAGGTCTTCTGTCCATTTTTTATTCAGATTATTTTGTTTTTTGGTGTTGAGTTATAGTGAGTTCTTTATATATTTTGGATATGAGCCCCTTATCAGATATATTATTTGCAAATATATTCTCCCAAAGAAGCTTTGCCTTTTCATTTAGTTGATGGTCTCCTTTGTTGTACTGAAGCTGTTTGGTTTAATGCAGTCCTACTTGTTTATTTTTGCTTTTGTTCCTTTTGCCTGGGGAAGCAGATCCAGAAAAAAATTACTAGTGCCAATGTTCATGAGTTTACTGCCTATGTTTTCTTCTAGGAGTTTTATGGTTTCAGGTCTTATGTTGAAATATTTAATCCCTTTTGAGTTTACTTTTGTTTATCTTGTAAGAGAAGGTCCAATTTTGTTTTGCATGTAGCTGTCCAGTTTTCCCACTATCATTTATTGAAAAGACTGTCTTTTCCCCATTGTATGTTCTTGTCTCCTTGTATTAGTTTACCATATAAGTGCAAGTTTATTTATGAGCTTTCTATTCTGTTCCATTGACATTAGGACAATGCAAATGGAAACACAACCTTTTATTTGCTAATCAGGCTAAGTATTATGATACGTTTTTATATATATCATTATAGCATAATATATTTGTTTCAGGTGGGTAAAAATATTAACCTCTAAGTTTATTTATTGACTGTATGCTAAATGTATCCTTTTATCATTATAAACTGTTTGAAAACTTGAAAATCCAGTGTCCCCTAATTTCAACAAAGTGTGTATAATAAGACAATAGAATTCTTGTTCTCAGGAGTTAATCATTTGCACGAACTTACACACTTAAATCCACCACATTACCAATGAGTATAGAGTGCATGGAAGTTGGAATGCTTTTGAATAGTATAATAGCTGAAGTTGAAGTGAATAATGAGCTGTTCTTTAATTGTTCTTTGTTCATATTTCTACATAAAGGCTAATTTATTTAATAAGGCCTTCTCTTTTAAAGATAGTAATTTCAGTGAAAATGATTTTTAGTCATTTTTTCTCTAAACTATAAAGTTATAATTATAAGCACTGTAAATATGATTGAAAGCCTTATGGAGTGATACAGCAAAGCCTGTAGTATTAACTGGAAATGGTTTTTGGCAGTGGGACTTTGATAGAAGAATTGCTGCTTTCTGTCCAGAGACCTCCAACAGCTCTGTCTGTCTCAAGGGACTTTACTCTCACATCTTCATGAAGAGTCAACCTTTCTGCAATTAATGGTAAGTGAAACAGAAACGAAAACAAAAATTCCATTGAGCTTTTGTAATTAGACACCTCATTTCTTTTTCTTAATTAATGTTAATATTTACTGTTTTCACTAGAACTCACATCACTAAGATCCTAATAGTATGGCAATAGTATGTTTTGATACTGTTTCGTTTTACTTCAGTGTAGTCTATTTTCCACAGTCCATTGTCTGTCAAAAACGATATGCCTAAGCACAATGATTATGACATTTCTATACTATCTCCATTAAATAATCAGCAATACAAATTTGGGTCAACCTGGGTTTCCTTTAATTAAATACATTAAACACTTTCACTTTATAACATAGATATATTCAAGACCTCTCTTGGATGTATAGTTCCAGATACGTAAGACAACATATTCAACCATCATTTGTTCATTTGATAAGACTCACTCATGACCTTTTATGGGTAAATGATGATGGCAGACATTGAGAAAGCAGACTACACTCAACTGAACATATAGTTAGAGAAGCAGGCAGGGAAATCCCTAGTTACAAAACATCATGACAAATATTTACAGCTTCATGCAGCAAAGGATGTGGAAACACAAAAAGGAATAGTTAATAAAGAGAAATTCACATTGTATGTGTGTGGGGTGTGTATTGTTTGAACTTGGTCTAGGTGTGTGATATGGTATTCTCCAAGTGAGCAAATGAAGTTGGGTTGGTGGAGAAGTATAATTTATAATGATAATATGTAGTGGTTAATAACTTGTAGTTAGGAGTTTAACAAATTTAATTTGAATTTCAGTTTTCTCACTTAATGCCTGTGTGACCTTGGTGAGTTACTTAATCTCCCTGAAGACAAATAGAAATAAAAATAATACATATTTCATAAGCTTCTTATGAAGATCAGGAAATCTAAGTTGAATATAACTGCTAGAAGAATTAAAAATAAAAATGGAATGTCTATGCTCTATTAAATAAAATCAATAATAACAGAATAATATAATTCATAAAGCAGTAAATATAATTAAATATGATATTCTTAAAACAGTATAAAACTATAAGAGAAGGAATCACAAATGTAGCATTCATTGCAGTCAGTGTGAGTTAAACTCATCTACTAAAGATAGGTGATATTAAGGTGATATTAAAGGTATAGATATTGGGATGATGTCAAAATTAAGATCTAATTTATGCTTTATAAAGGAGATCCAAATGAAATTTTAAAAATCCACTCAATTTCTAATGATGAAACGTATCATTTGAACAGCAATAAAGAAGAGAAGTAACATTAGATGAAATAAAATTTTAAGGCCAAAAGCATGAAAATAGGACATTTCTGCCTCTGTGTACATTTAGCCAGTGACTTTCAGGCAAAACACCTAATACTGGCCCTTCTATGTGGACTGGGTTTCCTCAGAAGCTCCAAGGGCAAGAATCCTGAGAGAAAGAGCCAGCTAAATGCCATGTCACCTTTTTGACCTCACTTTGGTTAGAGCCACTTACCCAATACTGCATTTGTGAAAGCTGTCACAGGACCTTCTCCCATGCAAAGGGAGGAGAGATTGCCCTCACCTCTTGGTAAAGGAGAGGTGATGTCCTGGGAGACCGTGTGAAACCAGAAGTATTGCTCTGGCCATTTTTAGGGAACCACAGTTTGTCATAGTCTCACCATCTGGAAACAAAAATTCACATCCTTCAGGCAAGTAAAATACACTCATCCCTTTGCCCAAGAACTCTCCAACATCTCATATGGCATCAGGCTGTATTGGAACTGAATGTTATCATATAACTGATGTTTTAGAATGGTTGACATTTATAGATGCAAAGCCTGCATACTTAGAAACTGCATACCTAAGAATCAATTCAGAAATTCTTTGAAGTAATAAGAAAGTGTAGTAAAGTGGCAAGTTAAAATATGCAAAAGTCAATAACACTCTTATTTACAAGCAATAGCAAGTTTGAAAATAAGATGAGCAAATCTTTGTAATAGCATATTGAAGTGGTGTTAAAGATATGTTAATATTACCTAAAATGGATTGCATTTTTAACAGTATTAATGAGCCCTGGATAATTATTTGCAGAATACAAGGAGAGAAAAGTTTACTATATTTAATGATGAGCTCCTAAAAAGAAATAAGGTGAATATACCCCAAGGGAAAAAAGCAAAGGACCTGAATAGGTATTGAGGAAGAAAAAGAAAAAAAAAGTGTTGAACTCAACACTGCTTATAGTCTCTGTTCAACCTTACTGCCTCCGCTTTCTTTCACAACTGTTGATTCCTAAATAAACATCTTGTATCACAAACTCAATTTTAGCATCTGCTTCCAGAGAACTCAAATGATTACAATGATGCAAATGTGTATTTTTGAGTATCATTTCTGGGAAGTTTTATATTCTTATGAATCCTCTTTATCAAAACAATTTTACAACTAGTAATTTATTCCAAAGAAATAATATGAAATGTACTTAAGAGCTTAACTTGTAAGCAAGAATGTTCTCAGTTTGTATTAAAATGAAAAATAATTGTTTTAATGATGTACAATTAGAGATTAATTAATTTAAATTAATGCAATTAAGAAAAATGTTTTCATATGCACATTTATTTATTTAAAAAGGAGTTTACCATATAGCCTTAAGTGAAAAAGTTAGGTTACATAACAACATTTTTTAATGAATACAATTACTTTTAACATTTGTATATGCATTTATATAACATTTATATATTCTATAAAATATCCATATATTTGTAGCACAGTTATTTATGTGATTTAGATATATATAATTATGTATATTATATATTCATAAAATAATTTATGGAAAATAATTTAAGATAAAAAGCTTTATACGTAAAACTGGAAATACATAAAGTGTTTTGGTGTTTATGTCCAGCAGTGGTATGGAGAACTGTCATTTACTTCTTTGTAATTTTTCTATAGTTTTGAATTTTTCCACAGTTGTTATGAGTTATTTGTATTATGTGTAAAAACATATACAGACATAAACTAAACCACTCTTTGATTTTCATGTTGATCTATTTACTCTTTTTTAGCTAATGTGTCCCCTTGAATTTGCTTTGCCAGAAATAAATAGGTGTGTATGTGTATAATACTGAACCTCTGAGTAGGGGGCAGTGTAGGAAGATCAGGAACTCACCTCCTCCCACAGAATCATGTTTGTAGCTACATATGGAACAATTCCCTCTGAAAAAAACCACATGAGATACCACCTCACAATTGTATGGATGGATATTAGAAAAAAACAACAACAAAAGCTAACAGGAATTGGTGAAAATGTGGAGAAAGAATCCTTGTGCTCTGCTGGTGGGGAGATAAGTTGGTACAGTCACTGTGGTAAAAATATGGAGATTCCTCAAAAAATTAAAAAAAGAACTACCACATGATCCAAGAAGTTATTCTGGATACTTATCCAAAGAAAATGAAAACACTAATTCAGAATGACATATGCATCCCTATGTTTATCACAGCATTATTTATAATAGCCAAGATACAGGAACAAACCAAGCATCCTTTTATGGATGAATGGACAAAAAAATGCTGTGTGTATGTACATGCACGCATGTACACATGCACTCACACACACACACATCATGGAATACTACTGAGCCATAAAAATGAATGACATCCTATTATTTGCAACAACATGGATGGACCTTGAGGGCATTATGCCAAGTGAAATAAGTTAAAGAAAGACAAATACATATGATTTCATTTGTACATGGAGCTTAAAAGACAAACAATCAAATAGAACAAGAAAGACTCATTAATAAGGAAACAGAATGGTGCTTGCCAGAGGGCAGGGGATTGGGGTTTGTGCAAAATGGGTGAAGGGGGTTAATAGGTACAATTACCTGGTTATACAATAATTAAGACATGGGTATCTAATGTATAGCACAGTGACTCTAGTCAGTAATATTGTAGAGTGTATTTGAAACTGACAAGAGAGTAAATCTTAAAAGTTCTCATCACAAGGAAAAAAATTGTAATTTTATATGGACAGATGGTTATGTGGTGATCATTTTGCAGTATATACAATTATCAAATTATTATGTTGTACATCTGAAATTAATATAATGTTTTATATCAATTATACCTCATAAAAAAAGAAAATGATTACCATTCGCATAAAAAGAAAAGAATTCTAATTATACAATAAAACATTGTCTAATAAAATCCTTGTTAAGGAAAGAAAAAAAGAAAAGAAAAATAAGAGTATCTAGGTTAAAGATAACTCTTTTAATCAAAATAGAGTTTCTGGTAGGAGCTGTTTTACATTGCTACCAGAAAGAGGAGAATTTTGGTGATGTATTTAATATAAGGTATAATCAAAGTGCTGTCTCTTTGATGAGTTATTAACCTAATGTATCATCAAAGCCCCATCACTTTGGTATAATACACTTAACAATATGTTTTTTGAACAAAAGAAGTTTGAACATTCATTAAAGCAATGCTGTTCTATGCTAAGAACCACTCAAAAAGGTAAACAAAGTTTTACTTGGAAAACTCATTAAAATATGAAAAAAGATAATTTGTTTTTTATTGTTAAGCGTTGTCAAAGCGCAGTTCCCGAAATCTTCAGGGAATTGGGATAACTACTCATCTTGTAAGATTTTGCATTGCAGTCTGCTGTTCTTAATTAAAAAATAGAAAAGCACATTGATTTAAAAACTGTTTTTAAAGTGTGTATTGTTTTTGCCTTTGTTCAGAAATTTAGACTTTTTTCTCCTGAAAACATAAAAGAATTTTACAGTGATCTTTGTTTTCAGGTAAGTATGGAAAGAAATGTAATCATGTCATATTCAATGAATGGTTTTGTGACTATGTTTCATTTATCATCTTCACTGAAGCATTATATGAATATGCATAATCTTCCTTTCTTTGCTGAACTTTTACAGTATAATTTCACAAGTACATGAAAAATGCTGCATTTAGATGACTGGCTGGATTCCCAGTTTTGTTTTGGTTTTTCTTTTGTTTTCTGAAATTCAAGGGCATTATAGATGGATTTTTCTTTTCCTACATATGCTCTGCCTTCTATAGTTAATTTAGAATGTTTAATTTCTAATGTTTTTAGTGAATAATAGAATTATGGAGTAATTTCAATTCTTTTGATTTCTCTCATAATCTAGAAAGTCCTTCATATATTAATATATCTGTTATATAATTTGATTTTTTTGTTTTTAATAGTAAAGGTAAATAACATATGTTGACTTCCTTTGTGCTATGCACAAAATTAATTTACTTCAATTTACTATAATCCTATACAGCAATGTTTCTTTCTTTCCTTTTTGGACATGAGCAAAATGAAGGCTACACAGGTGAAAAATACAGGGTTACCATCCAAATTCAGGTGGTATGATTTTAAAGTCCTCAGGATCTAAACCCCTCACTTCACCAAAGAATGGAATAATGATAAATGTATATTGACTTTATCACTAAATGCATCTATTCATTCAATGACATTTAAAAATACTGACTGAGTGCATATTGTTTTTCAAATGTTGTTCCTAGGGATTTAGGTGTTGAATAAACCTTGCAGACAATGTTTGCGCTCTTGCCCACTGTTTTAGTAGGAGAAGACAAATAATTAACAAGTAGCCAAATAAATTAATAACATGGATTGAGAAAGTGCTAAGTAATCACAGAACAATATGCAATGTTTTCGGTTAGAGGCTGAGAAGAGGGTGTTAGGTTTGAGAAGGCAATCAGGGAAGACTTCTTAGAAAAGGAAATATTTAAAATTCATAGATCTGAAAGTGGGAAGAAGCCAGCCATGTAAAGATCCAAGGATGAGCATTCCAGGCAGGGTGGGCAGTTAAGTTTAAAGGCTGAATTTGGAAACAAGCTTGGTTTTTTTGAGGAATACTATGAATTTATTATTATTACTATTATTATTTTGGTGGCCTACTATTTCATTTAGAGGTAGTTAGCATATTGCTAGAAGGGTTTAAATATCCATTGATACTATAATATTATAAAATAAAAAAACAATGTATAATAAATATCGAAACAAGATATCTGCACCTTCGGGTAAAGATAATTCCTTTGAGATTTTTGTAAATGTCTAAATTTCTCAAATACTGACACTGATTTAGCTTGGACTGGCTTTTCAGTGGAGATAGAAGGAGAGTTTCTAGTGAGAACCCATCTAAAATCCTACATGATTTATAGAGCATATGCTGAAGGCCCCAAGACTTAAGTTTTACAAGGTGCGAGAGTAAGAGATTTCATGGATTTTATGAGTACCCATTTGGTTAACATTCGTTTTCTGTTGTGCTTGAGAAATGAGGAGAAATTTGAATACTTTAAACAGGGAAACACTTTGGTAAGTTTTATAAGCACTTTACATAACTTAGGCAGTTTGCATGTACTGCTTGGGCTGGGATGGTTCCAAAAGACCCTCCCCAGTTCACTGAATAATGTAACTTTAGCCCCATTAAAGTAACCTCCCATCTCAGCATGTAAACACACAGCAGGACTCTCCAAGCTGGCTCCATCAACCCATTTGGTTCTTGCACTACTACTGTCAAAAAGTAATATACTTTATCTTATCCATTCTTCACTTTCCCCAAAACTCAATATTTTCCTTTCTCTATTCCTTGGTGTCCTTTTTTTCTTTTACTACTAAATAAAATAGCCCTAAATTTCTAATTTGTTTAAACCTTCACTTCTTACTACTACTACTAATACAATTTTTAGAAAAAAAATTACTGCAAGAAAAATCCAAGAAAATAAAAGAGAAAGAGACTCATACACATGATGTAACATTTTTGAAACTAATTTAGAAAAATCTTCCTCAGTGATTTCTATAGGAAGATACTCATTTACCAAATGCCTGTTTCTTTTTATATATGAATCTTTGAAGTTCTCAAATTTATGTGATTAATTTATATAAACAAATGTATCACTTAATATAAATTCATAGAAAGATCATAGTGGAATGTAAACTAGTTCAACCATTGTGGAAAGCAGTACGGAGGTTCCTCAAAAAACTAAAAATAGAAATACCATTTGACCCAGGAATTCTACCCCTAGGAATTTATCCTAAGAATGTAGGATCCCAGTTTCAAAAAGACATATGCACCCCTATGTTTATCACAGCACTATTTACAATAGCCAAGATATGGAAGCAGCTTAAGTATCCATCAGTAGATGAATGGATAAAGAAGATGTGGTACGTATACACAATGGAATACTATTCAGCCATAAGAAACAAATCCTACCATTTGCAACAATGTGGATAGAGCTGAAGGATATTATGCACAGTGATATAAGCCAGGCAGAGAAAGACAAGTGCCAAATGATTTCCCTCATTTGTGGAGTATAACAACCAAGCAAAACTGAAGGAACAAAATAGCAGCAGACTCACAGACTCCAAGAAGGGACTAGCAGTTACCAAAGGAGGGGGGTGTGGGAGAGTACGTGGGCAGGGAGGGAGAAGGGGATTGAGGGGTATTATGATTAGTACACATGGTGTGGGAGGTCATGGGGAAGACAGTGTAGCACAGAGAAGGCAAATACTGAATCTGTGGTATCTTACTACACTGATGGACAGTGACTGCAGTGGGGTGTGGGTGGGAACTTGATAATATGGGTGAATGCAGTAACCACATTGTTTTTCATGTGAAACCTTCATGAGAGTGTATATCAATAATACCTAATAAAAAATGAAGATCATAGTGAAATTTTAATGTCCTTAATTGATTTAGTGTAACTCTCAAACTCCTTGTTCTAGGGAAGCAAATTAGCTTTGTCATGTCTTCATTCTGATGTATGTATGTGTATATGTGTATATGTACACACACATTTTTTTCCCAGGTTCCCCAGGTATTGAAGTTTTGTTCAAGGAGTAACTAAAGTCCCTGATGTGTTGTAAGCACTAGACTAAAAGAAATACAATGTTCATTATCCAAGTTTTATGCAAGTGGTAAAATACTTTTCTAATGAGGTCTTGTAATATAAATCTTTTATCAAATCACCTTTGAAATGGCAAGATTTTAAAGGTTAAAAAATTATAAATAATTAAATATGACCCATATATAATTACAATTGAATTATGTACCTTGAGACATTTTCATGAATAAGATACATACTATAAATGGTCAATTAATTATTTTCATTTAGAGAGGTAACTCCAAATTAAAGGCTACCAGAAAGTGAAAAAGAAAAAATATGTTTTTGGTCAGGAAGTATTTTGTGAATGTCTGGATAGACTGCATCCTGCAGAAGTATGGAAAGTAGTCACAAAGTAGTGAAGTGCTTTTATATTTTATAAAAATTAAAACCTGTGCTGGCATAAAAGTATAATTTTCTGGAGTACTTCAGTGTCAAAATTTGCCCCAAGACTTTTTTTTTTGCTATTATTAATATAGAATTACATGAGCAACATTATAGTTACTAGACTCCCTCTATTATCAAGTCCCCACCACATACACCATTGCAGTCACTGTCCATCAGCATAGTAGGATGTTATAGAATCACTACTTGTCTTCTCTGTGTTATACTGCCTTCCCTGTATCCCCCCACCCCAACCACACCCTACTACATTATGTGTGCTAATTGTAATAGACCTTTTCCCCTTTATCCCACCCTTGGCACCCATCTTCCCCAATCCCTTTCCCTTTGGTAACTGTTAGTCCATTCTTGGGTTCTGTGAGTCTGCTGCTGTTTTCTTCCTTCAGTTCTTTCTTTATTCCTATACTCCACAGATGAGTGAAATCATTTGATACTTGTCTTTCTCAGCCTGGTTTATTTAACTGAGCATAATACCCTCTAGCTCCATCCATGCTGTTGCAAATGGATTTGTTTTCTTCTTATGGCTGAATAATATTCCATTGTGTATATGTACCACATCTTCTTTATCCATTCATCTACTGATAGACACTTAGGTTGCTTCCATTTCTTGGCCATTGTAAATAGTGCTGTGATAAACATAGGGGTGCATCTGTCTTTTGGAAACTGGGCTGCTGCATTCTTAGGGTAAATTCTTAGGAGTGCGATTCCTGAGTCAAATGGTAATTCTCTTTTGAGTTTTTTGAGGAACCTTCATACTGCTTTCCACAATGGTTGAACTAATTTGCATTCCCACCAGCAATGTAGGAGGGTTCCCCTTTCTCCACATCCTCGCCAACATTTGATGTTGTTTCTCTTTTGGATGGTGGCCATCCTAACTGGTGTGAGGTGATATCTCACTGTGCTTTTAATTTGCATTTCTCTGATGACTAGTGATATGGAGCATCTTTTCATGTGCCTGTTGACCATCTGAATTTATTCTTTGGAGAAGTGTCTATTCAGCTCCTCTGCCCATTTTTTAATTGGCTTATTTGCTTTTTGTTTGTTGAGGTGTGAGAGCTCTTTATATAATTTGGATGTCAACCCCTTATCAGATATGTCATTTATTAATATATTCTCCCATACGGTAGGATGTCTTTTTGTTCTACTGATGGTATCCTTTGCTGTACGGAAGCTATTTAGTTTTATAGTTCCATTTGCTCATTTTTGCCTTGGTTTCCCTTGCTTGGGGAGATATGTTCATGAAGAAGTTGCTCATGTTTACATCCAAGAGATTTTGGCCTATATTTTTTTCTAAGAGTTTTATAGTTTCATGACTTACATTGAGGTCTTTGATCCATTTTGAGTTTACTTTTGTGTATGGAGTAGACAATAATCCAGTTTCATTCTCTTACCAGGAGCTGTCCAATTTTGCCAACACCAACTGTTGAAGAGGCAGTCATTTCCCCATTGTATATCCATGGCTCCTTTACCATATATTAATTGACCATATATGGTTGGGTTTATATCTGGGCTTTCTATTCTCTTCCACTGGTCTATGGGTCTGTTCTTCTGCCAGTACCAAATTGTCTTGATTACTGTGGCTTTGTAGTAGAGCTTGAAGTCAGGGAGCATAATTCCCCCTGCTTTATTCTTGATCTCAGAATTATTTGGCTATTCGGGGTCTTTTGTGGTTCCATATGAATTTTAGAACTATTTGCTCTAGTTCATTGAAGAATGCTGTAGGTATTTTCATAGAGATTGCATTGAATCTGTAGATTGCTTAGGCAGGATGGCCATTTTGACAATATTAATTCTTCCTAGCCAAGAGCATGGGATGAATTTCCATTTATTAGTGTCCTCTTTAACTATTCTTAAGAGTGTCTTGTAGTTTTCAGTGTACAGGTCTTTCACTTCCTTGATTAGGTATATTCCTAGGTATTTTAATCATTTGGATATGATTGTGGATGGAATTGTTTTCCTGATTTCTCTTTCTGTTAGTTCATCGTTAGTGTATAGGAATGCAACAGATTTCTGTGTATTAATTTTGTATCTCGCAACTTTGCTGAATTCAGATATTAGATTTAATAGTTTTGGAGTGGATTCTTTAGGGTTTTTAATGTACAATTTCATGTCATCAACAAACAAGGACACTTTGAGTTCTTTCTTACCAATCTGGATGCCTTTTATATGTTTGTATTGTCTGATTGCTGTGGCTAGGACCTCCAGAACTATGTTGAATAAAAGTGGGGAGAGTGGGCATCCTTGTCTTGTTCCCGATCTTAAAAGAAAAGCTTTCAGCTTCTCACTGTTAAGTATAATGTTGGCAATGGGTTTGTCATATATGGCCTTTATTATGTTGAGTTACTCGCCCTCTATACCTATTTGTTGAGAGTGTTTATCATGAATGAATGTTAAATTTTGTTGAATGCTTTTTCAACGTCTGTGGAGATTATCATGGGGTTTTTGTCCTTTTTATTGAGGTAGTGGATGACGTTAATGGATTTTCGAATGTTGTACCATCCTTCCATCCCTGGGATGAATCACACTTGATCATGATGGATCATCTTTTTGATGTATTTTTGAATTCGGTTTACTAATACTTTGTTGAGTATTTTTGCATCTATGTTCATCAGGGATATTGGTCTGTGATTTTCTTTTTTTGTGGTGTCTTTGCCTGCTTTTGGTATTAGAGTGATGTTGGCCTCGTAGAATGAGTTTGGGAGTACTCCCTTCTCTTCTACTTTTTGGAAAACTTATTGAGGATGGATATTAGGTCTTCCCTAAATGTTTGATAAAATTCAACAGTGAAACCTCTGGTCTCAGGTGTTTTGTTCTCAGGTAGTTTTTTGATTACCAGTTCACTTTCTTTGCTGGTAATTGGTCTATTCAGATTTTCTCTTTCTTCCTGGGTCAGCCTTGGAAGGTTCTATTTTTCTAGAAAGTTGTCCATTTCTTCTAGGTTATCCAGTTTGTTAGCATATAATGTTTCATAGTATTCTCTGATAATTCTTTGTGTTCCTGTGGTGTCTGTGTTGATTTTTCCTTTCTCATTTTTGATTCTGTTTATGTGTGTAGACTCTCTTTTTTCTTGATAATCCTGGCTAGGGGTTTATCTATTTTTTTATTTTCTCAAAGAACCAGCTCCTGCTTTCAATTATTCTTTCTATTGTTTTATTCTTCTCAATTTTATTTATTTCTGCTTTAATCTTTATTATGTCCCTCCTTCTACTGACTTTGGGTCTCATTTGTTCTCCCTTTTCTAGTTTCATTAATTGTGAGTTTAGACTGTTTATATGGGATTTTTTTTCTTTCCTGAGGTAGGCCTGTATTGCAATATATTTCCCTCTTAGCACGGCCTTCACTGGATCCCACAGATTTTGTGGTGTTGAATTATTGTTGTCATTTGTCTCCATATATTGCTCCATATTTGCTCATTCATCCACTGATTATTTAGGAGCATGTTATTAAGCCTCCATGTGTTTGTGGGCTTTTTTGTTTTCTTTGTGTAATTTGTTCCTAGTTTCATACCTTTGTGATCTGAGAAGCTGGTTGGTACAATTTCAATCTTTTTAAATTTACTGAGGTTCTTTTTGTGGCCTAATGTATGATCTGTTCTTGAAACTGTTCCATGTGCACTTGAGAAGAATGTGTATACTGTTGTTTTTGGATGGAGTGTTCTGTAGATGTCTCTTAGTTCCATCTGTTCTAATATGTTGTTCAGTGCCTCTGTCTCTTTATTTATTTTCTGTCTGATTGATCTGTCCTTTGGAGTGAGTGGTGTGTTGAAGTCTCCTAAAATGAATGGATTGCATTCTATTTCCCCCTTTAATTCTGTTAGTATTTGTTTCACATATGTAGGTGATCCTGTATTGGGTGCATAGATATTTATAGTAGTTATATCCTCTTGTTGGACTGACTCTTTTATCATTATGTAATATCCTTCTTTGTCTCTTGTGACTTTGTTTTGAAGTCTATTTTTTCTGATGCAAGTACTGCAACTCCTGCTTTTTTCTCCATATTAGTTTCATGAAATATCTTTTTCCATCCCTTTACTTTCAGTCTGTGTATGTCTTTGGGTTTGAAGTGAGTCTCTTGTAGGCAACATATAGATGGGTCTTGTTTTTTATCCATTCAGTAGCTCTGTGTCTTTTGATTGGTGCATTCAGACCATTTAAATTTAGGGTGATTATTGATAGGTACGTACTTATTGCCATTGCTGGCTTTATATTCGTGGTTACCAAAGGTTCAAGGGCAATTCCTTTACTATCTAACAGTCTAATTTAACTTACTTCATATACTATTACAAATGCAACCTTAAGGTTCTTTTTTTCCCCTCCTTTTTCTTCCTCCTCCATTCTTTGTATGTTATGAATCATATTCTGTACTCTTTATCTTCACTTGGGTGACATCTTTTTAGCCTTAGGAATACTTCCGTCTATAGGAGTCCATCCAAAATGCACTGTAGAGGTGGTTTGTGGGAGGTAAATTCTCTCAGCTTTTGCTTATCTGAAAATTGTTTAATCCCTCCTTCAAATTTAAATGATAACCTTGCCAGGTAAAGTATTCTTGGTTCAAGGCCCTTCTGCTTCATTGCATTAAATGTATCATGCCACTACCTTCTGGACTGAAGGGTTTCTGTTGAGAAGTCTGATGATAGTCTGATGGGTTTTCCTTTGTATGTGATAATTTTTCTCTCTCTTCCTGCTTTTCAAAGTCTGTCTTCATACTTGATCTTTGCCATGTTAATTATTATATGTCTTGATGTTGTCTTCCTTGGGTCCCTTGTGTTGGGAGATCTGTGCACCTCCATGGCTTGAGAGACTATCGCCTTCAGATTGGGGATGTTTTCAGCAATTACCTCCTCAATGACAGTTTCTATCCCTTTTTCTCTCTCATCTTCTTCTTCTGGTACCCCTATAATGTGAATATTGTTGTGTTTGGATTGGTCACACAGTTCTCTCAATATTATTTCATTCTTATAGACCCTTTTTTCTTTCTGTGCCTCAGCTTCTTTTTATTCCTCTTCTCTAATTTCCATTCCATTTACCATCTCTTCTACTACATCTAATCTGATTTTAAATCCCTCCATTGTATGTTTCACTTCAGATATGGATTTTCTTACTGTTTGAATCTCCAACTTAAATTCGTTCCTGAGTTCTTCAATATTTTCCTGTACCTCCATAAGCATGTTTATAATTTTTATTTTGAACTCTCTTCCGGAAGATTGGTGAGTTCGGTTTCATTTGGCCCTCTTTCTGGGGTTTATTTTCTTTTGGTCTAAACAATGTTCTTTGGTCATTTCATATTTCTGTGTGATGCCCACTAGTGCTCAGAAACTCCAGTCTGCTGAGCTGCTCAGCCCCTAGAGTGAGGTTGGGGTCATAAGGGAGCAGAACTCGTGTCTTGGAGGAGGAAAGATCTGTTTCCTGATTTCTGTCTGTGGTGTCTCTCTTCACTGTCAGAGCCAGTGGGCCTAGCACACATGTTGTACTTTGCATCTCTAGCTGTTTTAGGTGATGCCTCCCTCTGGCTGGCCTGATGACTGTGCAGTGAGTGCAGGTTTGCGAGCAAGTGTCTTCAGGCTAGTAGGAAGGCTTGGTATGCTGTGTGTCACAGTAGGGGGCCTCAGAGCTGAGTAGGCAGCCAGGGGGATGGAGCACCTGAAGCTCCCCAAAGTTCCCAACTGGCTGTGCAGAGCGTGCCTACACAACCATGTCCAGTTCTCCCTTCTCCTGTACATCAAGCTCTGTGCAAACCCCGCCCCTTCAGCAGCCCTCTGGCTGTTAGAAAGCCTCTCAGACTGCCTGCCTTTCCTCTGACCCAGAGCGGCCAGGTGTGTATCCCCTCCTCCACAAATGGTGGAATGTCAATTTCTCAAGCATTCCACCTGTCTGAGCTCCTCAATGTCCAGAGCACCACACGCTTTAGGATCCTGCTCACAAAGCACATCTCCAGGGCTAGGTGTTCAGCCGACCCAATTTTCCACCCCTTCCCCTGATCCGTTTCTCTTCCACCTGCTGGTGAGGTGGGGTTGGGAAAGGGCTTGGGTCCCGCTGGATTAAGGCTTTCCTAGATTACCCTCTTTTGTGAGGTCTGCTCTGTTCGTGAAGTCTGTTTGCAGGCTGGTTCAGCCTTCTTTCATGTTGTTGTTTTAAGGTTAGTTGTATTAATTAAGTATATTTTTGTACAATTTGTGGTTTGGGGAGGAGCTCTCTATCTCACCTCTCACGCTGCCATCTTGCAAGTCCTGCCCCACAAGTTTTTAATGTAATACATATGAAATTAATCATTTATTATATTCATGATATATCCATCATGTGCTGGGAAGTTTTCTTGGATATTAAATTAGATAACTTTTCTCATACTAACTGTAGGACAAGGTTGGTTATAATGATCTGATGTCCTAATATTATCCTTTTGCCTTGCTGTTCTCTCTACCTCTATACATGTAAATTCTACATAAAATTGTATATATAATTCATGTATGTCCCCTGAGAGTATAATACAGACTGAGAAAAGAGCAGCCAATAAAAATCCAGTTTCCAACTGATATTCAGTTTTCTCAAGTACATTGAAAAATTCATCTTATTTGGATTATACAAAGTCCATCCATAACTTTTTTTACAGTATTTATTTTTATTATATTTTTGTTTTTGAAATTGTTATTTTTTATTTTTATTGGTACATAGAGTAAAATGATGCAAAAGTCTTCGTGTACTGTTTGATGAATTTTGACATGTGTATATGCCACATAACCATCTCACAGATCAACATATCCAATGTTCTCACTAATTTTCTCTCCTTTCACCTATTTCACCCATCCCACACACCCCCCTCCTCTCTATCAACCACCATTCTGTTTTCTTATCTATGGGCTTTGTTTTATTTTGTTTCTTTTATCTTTTAGGCTTCATATATAGATGATATCATATGGTATTTGTGTCTCTGTCTGACTTACTTCACTTAGCGTAATGGCCTTAAATCAATTACTTAAAAGCTAGTATGAAGACAAAAAGACAAAAAGGACAAAGCAGTTATGTCTAAAAATTAGTTAAGAGAATCACTAAATAAAAAGGTGTGAAAGGAGATATTGTATACATAAAATGTAGAGAAGGGTGCGTAATAAATGTAGTGCTATTAGAATGTGTTAGAAATTCAGTGACTATCAGCCTAATATGGATTGTCATATTCATAGGATGTCATATAAGAATTCCATGCTAACCACAAACCAAAAATTTAGATATAAAAAAAGAGAAGGGAATGCAACCATAACACCAAAGAAAGTCATAAAACACTAGAGAAGAGAATGAGAGGAAGGAAGGATCAGAAAACAACAATAACAACTGGGAAACATTTAACTAGATAGCAACAAGTACATATCAATTATTACTTTAAATGTAAGTGGACTAAATGCTCCAATCAAAGATATAAAGTGACAGAATGGATTAAAAAAACAAGACCAATCTATTTGTTGCCTTAAAGAGACTCACTTCAGACCTAAAGATACACAAAGGCTGAAACTGAAGAGATGGAAAAAGGTATACCATGCAAATAGGGCTCCCCAAAAAGCTGGGATTCTGATACAATATTTATATCAGAAAAAATAGACTTCAAAACAGAGAAAGTACCAAGAGACAAACAAGGACATTACATAATGAAAAAGGTATGAGTCCAGCAAGGGGGTATAATAATCATAAACATCTAGGCACCCACCCTAGGAGCACCTAAAAATATAAATCAAATACTTACAGGCCTAAAGGAAGAAATTTACAAAGACATAATATTAGTAGGGGAATTTAATAGCCCACTTACCTCAATGCATAGGTCATCCAGATAGAAAACAGAAAACAAAGGCTTTGAAGGACACATTAGATTAGATATACTTAACAGAGACATACAGAACATTCTACCCAAAAGCAACAGAATACACATTTCTCTCAAGTGCTCATGGAAAATTCTCCAAAATAGATCATATATTAAGATATAAGACAAGCCTGTACAAATTTAAGAAGATTGAAAATTGTATCATGTAACTTTTCAGACCACAATGGTATGAAACTAGAAATCAGTTCCATGAGGAAAACTGGAAAAAACACAAACATATGAAGTCTAAACAACATGCTTCTAAATAATCAATGAATCAAGGAACAGGTCAAAGGGGCAGTCAAACAAAACAAGAGAAATGAAAACAGAAATACAGTGGTTCAAAACATGTGGGATGCTGCAAAAGCAGTTCTAAGAGGGAAGTTTGTAGCAATCAAGGCCTACCTAAAGAAACAAGAACAATATCAAATAAACAGTCAAACCTTACACATAAAGTAACTAGTAAAAGAGCAGAGTTCAAAGTTAGTAGGAGGGACGTAATCAATATCAGAGTGAAAATAAATAAAAGACTAAAAAAACAATAGAAAAAAAATCAATGAAACCAAGAGCTCTTTGAGAAGATAAACAAAATAGACTGACCCTTAGCCAGACTTCCTAAGAAAAAAGAGAAAGGACACCAATACAAAAATTTAGAAGTGAAAAAGAAATTACAACTGACACTACAGAAATTTGGAGAATTGTAAGAATTCTGTGAGAAGTTACATGCCAATAAATTGGACAACCTAGAAGAAATGGATAAATTCCTAGAAACAATATAATCTTCCAAGACTGATCTGGAAGGAAACAGAAAATCTGAACAGAGCAATTACTAGAAAGTAAACTGAATCGGTAATCAAACAACTCTCAACAAACAAAAGTCTAGAATCACATGGCTTCGTGGTTGAATTCTACAAACACTTAAATAAGTGCTGGTTATACTAACTATATCTGTCATTTCAAGCTATCTATATTGGGAATATTTCTAGATGATTTATTTTGTTATCTTTATATAACCTTAAATATATGATGTTTTGTTCATTTGATAGGATAATAACTATTATGTTGGGTCATTTTAGAATGGGTTTTTTAAAGATTAGAGGATAACAAGACTGTTATATTCTAAGTCATTTAAAGCTCACACATAAGTTATTATTGCAAAGAAGTTTAATGTAACTCTCACCTTGAAAGTATGATGAACTGGGAAATAAGTTTAAAAAATATTTGGAGGATTAAATCAAGATAATGACTTTATAAATTCACATATAACATGAATTAATAAAATACATAGACATGAAATAGAGCAATGAAAACCATCTGAGGTTTATTCTAAATCTGTTTTTAATTACAAACATTGAGAAAACTATATTTCTAAAATTAATAATAAAAATATTAAGGTAAATCCATTTCCTTGAGGAAATGCTCATGATAGAATACTAAGTGCAAAAACAAGTTCTAAAGATAAGTGTCTATTTTGTAACATTTCATTTCACCAAAATGTTACAAGCTTTTATCTATGGGTTATAGAATTTGGATGTTTAATAATTTTGTTTTGCTATTTTGCTGTACTTTCTAGATTTTTTAGAATAAGCATATATTATTTTCATGAGGAGTGAAAACCATTAACTATTATAAAAAGTGTCTCTATTTGGGTGTTTTCCAACTCTGATAATTCAGAAAACATCTTTTAGTTTGTTTATTTCCTGGGAATAATTTTCTGACTGTCACAGACTTGTTTATCAACTATTCTAGCTATAATAATATGGTAAGCTGATATTCTCACTGAGAGTCATTTATATTTTATTTACAATAACTTTGGATTTATGTGTTGCATCTCAGAAAAGAATTGAAAAGTACATATAACAGAAGTTCATTGCTTCCTTAGAGTGCTCTATTTTAACTTTCTATCTTTTATTCTATGCATTGATTTTTCCTTTTGAACTTTGCATATAAGGTGAATGCCATGGAAGTATTGTGGTGTTTAAACATTATATTCAAATCCAAGTGCATCTTAATTGAAGAAAATTGTGAACAACTTTACATGACAGTAAACATTTTTATTTTAAATCAACCAATGAAATACAGGATCATAATATTGTGATAATCCTAAGTTTAAAGATACGCACAACTTAAATGTTGAAAATTTTATTTGTATTATCATATATTAGCTTGAGTTTTATAATTTAAAATTCATATTCTTAAAACCATACCTTACCCAAATAATTTTTACATAATGTGTCTTTAAAACTACTCTTTTGGTAATTATATTACTTTGACTAGAAAAGGACTAAAGAGAATTGTATAATTAGCAAATAAGGTAATCTATCTCTTTACCCTTTCCCAATGCCCAGTTCTCAAAAAACCACATCAGTTTCAATGCTCTTGTGTACCTAAACCAAAGCTTAACAAGCCCCACCCCCAAACATTTAAATAAAATTACCTGAAGAAACATATTATCAACTTTCTTTCCTAATGTGCAAATGTGCAACTTCTTGGTCGTACAATGGCTAGCTAAAATAAATATTTCACTGTTAGAAAAAATTCTTAGCTTTCCCACTCTTTAGTTCTTATAAACATATTAGAACCTTTTTCTGAAAGAAGATCCCATGACTTAATCTACTAAACTTTTTATTACTGGGGCAAACACATAGTAATGTATCGACCATTATTATTGTTGTCATTATTGTTTGTACTATCATTTTTGTTTATAGAATGATATAGAAAAACTTTAAAGCAGGTATTTTTGGACCATCATTTCTTTTTCTTGTAAAATGCTGTATATTTTGAAGTAGTATGTGATATAACTCCCACTCAATTCATTTAAGTATTTAAGGGATTCTTAGTGCATCTACACAAGTACATTTTTCTTTGGCTCACTATAAAGTGGTGGCTGTGCCCAGCAGGTGTTCAGACAAATAGCGAATACTTTTCCATCTCATAGTGCCCAGAGAATTCAGAGTAAATCTGGCATACCTAACAGCAAATGATCAAATCTGTTAAGAGTCAGGAGAAACGTATTATCTAATAATTTTGCCAACTATAATTTAAATTGAAGCATGACCTTGATATGATTAAGTTCTTTAGGACTTTTTCAAAAGTACAGATGTTCTTTAATTTACCAAGTGGTAAATAAACACACTTCCTATTATTTAACAAGAACATTTAACTACTCATGAGTATATAACAATTACTTCCTAAGATGAAATAAAGTATATCAAACTGAGGAATAAATCAAATTTATGTGTAATTGATATAAAATTGCATAAGTGTATTCCCACTGGGAAGTATTTCTCAGTAGGTATTTGAAATTGAAAATACATAACACAGGGCAGATTAAAGATGGCAGTGTGAGAGGTGAGACAAGAGGCCTCCTCCCAAAACCACATATATTACAAAAAATAAAATTAATACAACTAATCCTGAAAGAACAACAGGAAAGAAGGCTGTGCCAGACTGCATACACCTGGAGAAAAGAACAAACCTCATCGAACAGGGTAATGTACCAAAGCTGTGATCCAGCAGGACCCAAGACCTTCCCCTAACCCAACTCATCAGAGGGAGGAAGAGAAATGGAGCAGGGAGGGTATTAGAGGCCTGGGACTGCTGAACACCTAGCCCTGGAGATCTCCTTTGGGAGCACGAACCTACACTGCATGGTGCTCTGGTGATTAGTGGGGTTGGAAAGCTAAGACAGGCAGAATACCTTAAGAGACTAAGATTCTAGCTGCTTGTGAAAAACAGGGATCCATATCCAGCTGCTCTGTGACAAAAGAAAGGCAGACAGTCTGAGAGACTTCCTAACAGCAAGAGGGCTGCTAAAGGGGCAAGGATTGCAGGGAGCTTACTGCTCAGGAGAAAGGGCAGGCAGACAAAATTGTCCAGGCTCACTCTGCCCAGCAGGTGGGGAACTTTCAGGAGCTTCAGGCAATCCACTCCCTTGGCTGGCTAGGCAGCTCCAAGGCCCCCCACTGTGTTATGCAGCCTGCTGCACCTTCCTGCCAGCAAGCCCGCACCTGGCTCACAAACAAGCAGCCCCTGCCCTGGCATCAGACCAGCCAGAGGAAGCCCTACCTACAGAAGATACAAACTCAAAGCATAGAGGCTTACACCTGTGTGTTCAGCTTACTGGTTGTGACAGTGGAGACAAGCACTGCAACTGGAAGCAGGAAACAGCTCTTTCCTCCACCCAGGCACCAGCACCACTCTCCTTCGACCCCTAGCATCATTCAAGGGGCTGAGCAGCTCCAGAAAGTAGATATTCAAGGCACTAGAGGGTGCCACATACAAATATGAAATGTCAAAGGAACCTAGTTCAAACAAAAATCCCACAAACACCAGAAAAAGGAACAAATGAAACTGAACACATCTATCTTCCTGAAGGAGATTACAAAATAAAAATTATAAGCACGCTCATGGAGGTACAGAAAAATATTCAAGAACTGAGAAACGAATTTAGAACAGAGATCCAATTAATACAGAATAAAATGGGGGGTTTTCAAAGCAGATTAGGTGTGGTGGAGGAGACAATAAATTAAATAGAAATTAGAGAAGAGGAATACAAAGAAACTGAGGCACAGAGAAAAAAGGATCTCTGGGAAGTAATATTGAGAGAATTGAATGACCAATCCAAATGGAACAATATTCATATTATGGGGGTACCAGAAGAAGAAGAGCAATAAAAAGGGATAGAAAGTATCTTTGAGGAGGTAATTGCTGAAAACTTCCCCAATCTGGAGAAGGAGATGGTCTCTCAGGCCATGGGGGTGCACAGATCTCCCAACACAATGCACCAAAGGAAGACAACACCAAGACATATAATAATTAAAATAGCAAAGATCAAGGATAAAGACAGACTTTTAAAAGCAGCTAGAGAGAGAAAAAAGATCACATACAAAGGAAAACCGATCAGGCTATCATCATATTTCTCAAAATAAACCTTGCAGGCCAGAAGGGAGTGGCATGATGTATTTAATGCAATGAAGCAGAAGGGCCTTGAACCAAGAATACTCTACCCAGAAAGCTTATCATTTACATTTGAAGGAGGGATTAAACAATTTTCAGATAAGCAAAAGCTGAGAGAATTTACCTCCTATGAAACACCTCTACAGTACATTTTGGAGGGACTGCTATACATGGAAGTATTCCTAAAGCTAAATAGCTGTCACCAGTGGTAATAAAACCACAGTAAAGAAAGTAGAAAAATTAATTACTAAGCAAATGCAAAATTAAATCAACTACCCCCAAAGTCAGTCAAGGGATAAACAAAGAGTATAGAATATGACACCGAATATATAAAGAGTGGAGGAAGGAGAAGAAGAAGGTAGAAAAAAAAAGAACCTTCATATTGTTTGAAATAGTGTAATAAATGAGTTAACAAAGAATGTTAGATAGTATGGAAGTTACCCTTGAACCTTTGGTAACCACGAATGTAAAGCGTGCAATGGCAATAAGTACAAACCTATCGATAATCACCCTAAATGTAAATGGTCTGAATGCACCAATCAAATGACATAGAGTCACTGAATGGATAAATAAACAAGATCAGTCCATATGCTGCTTACAAGAGATTCACTTCAAACACCAAAACATACACAGACTGAAAGTAAAGAGATGGAAAAAGATATTTCATGCAACTAATAGGGAGAAAAAAGCAGAATTTGCAATACTTGTATCAGACAAAATAGAATTCAAAACAAAAAAAGTCACAAGAGATAAAGAAGGACATTACATAATGATAAAGGGGCCAATCCAACAAGAAGATATAACTATTATAAATATCTATGCACCCAACACAGGAGCACCTACATATGTGAAACAAATACGAACAGAATTAAAATGGGAAATAGAATGCAGTGCATTCATTCTAGGAGACTTCAACATTCCACTCACTCAAAAGGACAGATCAACCAGACAGAAAATAACTAAGGAGACAGAGCCATTGAACAACACATTAGGACAGACAGATCTAACAGACATCTACATGACTATCCACCCAAAAGCAGCAGGATACACATTCTTCTCAAGAGTACACATGCAATGTTTCCAAGAATATATCATAAAGTAGGCCACAAAAAGAGCCTTAGTAAATTAAAAGATTGAAATTGTGCCAATCAGCTTCTCAGATAACAAAGATATGAAACAAGAAATAAATTATGCAAAGAAAACAAAAAAGCCCAGAAACACATGGAGGCTTAAGAACATACTCCTAAATAACCAATGGATCAATGACCAAATAAAATCAGATATCAAACAATACATGAAGACAAATGACAACAATAATTCAACACTGGAAAATCTGTGGAACTCAGCTTACACCATGCTAAGAGGGAAGTATATTGTAATACAGGTCAAACTCAGAGAGGAAGAACAGTCCCATATGAACAGTCTAAACTCCCAATTAACGAAACTAGAAAGAGAAGAACAAATGAGGCCCAAAGTTATTAGAAGGAGGGACATAATAAAGATTAGAGCAATAATAAATAAAATTGAGAATAAGAAAACAATAGAAAGAATCAATGAAATCAAGAGCTGGTTCTTTGATAAAATAAACAATATAGATAAACCCCTAGCCAGGCTTATCAAGAAAAAAAGAGAGTCTACATATACAAACAGAATGAGGAGTGAGGAAAAATCACTACAGACACTACAGAAATACAAAGAATTATTAGAGAATATTATGAAAAACTATATGCTAACAACTGGATAACCTAGAAGAAATGGACTACTTTTTCAAAAATACAACCTTCCAAGGCTCACCCAGAAAGAAACAGAAAATCTGAATAGACCAATTGCAAGCAAGGAAATTGAACTGGTAATCAAAAAACTACCTAAGAACAAACCCCCTGGACCAGATGGCTTCACCACTGAACTTTATCAAACATTTAGTGAAGACCTAATAACCATTCTCCCTAGAGTTTTCAAAAAGTAGAATTGTACAGAATACTTCCAAAATCATTCTATGATGCCAGCATCACTCTAATGCCAAAACCAGGAAAAGAAACCACAAAAGAAGAAAATTACAGACCAATATCCCTGATGAACACATATATGAAAAAATAACAAAATATTAGTAAACCAAATTCAAAAATACTTCAAAAAGATCATCCATCATGATCAAGTAGGATTTATTACAGGGATGCAAGGATTGTACAGTTTAGAAAATCCATCAACATCATCCACCACATCAACAAAAAGAAGGACAAAAACCACATGATCATCTATATAGATGCTGAAAAAGCATTCAACAAAATTCAACATCCATTCATGATAAAAACTCTCAACAAAATGGGTATAGAGTGCAAGTAACTCAATATAATAAAGGCCATATATGACAAACCCACAGCCAACATTATATTAACAGTGAGAAGCTGAAAGCTTTTCTTTGAAGATCGGGAACAAGACAAGGATGCCCACTCTCCCCACTTTTATTCAACATAGTACTGGAGGTCTTGCCACAGCAATCAGACAACACAAATAAATAAAAGGCATTCAGATTGGTGAATAAGTTAAACTGTCACTGTTTTGTCGATGACATGATATTGTACATAAAAAACCCTAAAGAATCCACTCCAAAACTACTAGATCTAATATCTGAATTCAGCCAAGTAGCAGGATACAAAATTAATACACAGAAATCTGTTGCATTCCTATACACTAATGATAAACTAGCAGAAAGATAAATCAGGAAAATAATTCCGTTCATAACTGCATCAAAGAGAATAAAATACCTAGGAATAAACCTAACCAAGAAAGTGAAAGATCTATACTCTGAAAACTATAAGACATTCATGAGAGAAATTAAAGAAGATACAAATAAATGGAAACACGTGCTCATGGATAGGAAGAATAATATGTCAAAATGGCCATCCTGCCTAAAGCAATCTACAGATTCAATGCAATCCTATCAAAATACCAACAGCATTCTTCAACAAACTAGAGAAAATAGTTCTAAAATTCATATGGAACCAAAAAACACCCCGAATAACCAAAGCAATCCTGAGATGGAAGAATAAAGCAGGGAGAATTATGCTCCCTAACTTCAAGCTCTACTACATAGCCACAATAATCAATACAGTTTGGTACTGGCACAAAAAAGAACAATAGACCAATGGAACAGACTAGAGAGCCTAATATAAACCCATGCATATATGGTTAATTAGTATATGATAAAGGAGCCATGGACATACAATGGGGGAAATGACAGCATCTCCAACACCTGTTGTTGGCAAAACTGGACAGCTACATGCAAGAGAATGAAACTGGATTATTGTCTAACCCCATACACAAAAGTAAATTCAAAATGGATCAAAGACCTGAATATAAGTCATGAAACCATAAAACTCTTAGAAGACAACATAGGCAAAAATCTCCTGAATATAAACATGAGCAACTTTTTCCTGAATGTGTCTCCCCAGGCAAGGGAAGCAAAAGCAAAAATGAACACGTGGGACTACATCAAACTAAAAAGCTTCTGTACAGCAAAGGACACCATCAGCAGAACAAAAAGGCACCCTACAGTATGGGAGAATATATTTGTAAATGACATATCCAACAAGGGGTTAGCATTCAAAATATATGAAGAACTCCTCACATGCCTCAACACCCAAAAAGCAAATAACCCTATTAAAAAATGGGCGGAGGGTATGAACAGACAGTTTTCCAAAGAAGAAATTTAGATGGCCAACAGGCACTTTAAAAGGTGCTCCACATCACTAACTCTCAGGGAAATGCCTATTAAAACCACAATGAGGTATCATCTCTCACCAGTTAGGATGGCCAATGTCGAAAAGACTAAGAACAACAAATGCTTGTGAGGATGCAGATGAAGGGGAACCTTCCTACACTGCTGGTGGGAATGTAAACTAGTTCAACCATTGTGCAAAGCAATATGGAGGTTCCTCAAAAAACTAAATATAGAAATACCATTTCACCTGGGATTTTCACTCCTAGGAATTTACCCAAAGAATACAAATTCTAAGTTTCAGAAAGACATATGCACCCGTATGTTTATTGCAGCACTATTTACAATAGCGAAATTATGGAAGCAACCTAAGTGTCCATCAGTAGATGAATGGATAAAGAAGATGTGGTACCTATACACAATGGAATACTATTCAGACATAAGAAAGAAACAAATCCTACCATTTGCAACAGCATAGATGGAGCTGGAGGGTATTATGCTCAGTGAAATAAACCAGGCAGAGAAAGACAAGTGCCAAACGATTTCCCTCATTTGTGGAGTATATCAGCGAAGCAAAACTTAAAGAACAAAACAGCAGTAGACTCACAGACTACAAGAAGGGACTAGCAGTTACCAAAGGGGAAGGGTTCAGTAGGGCAGTTGGGGAGGGAGGGAGAAGAGGATTGAGGGGTATTTTGATTGGCACACATGTTGTGGGGGCTATCATGGGGAAGACAGTGTAGCATAGTGATCTGGGGGTCAATGTTTGAACATCCCTAACTTGTGTCATGGGAGTCGACAAATCTGGTTTTCTCCTCCTTGCATGTTAATTACCTGTACCATTAGATTATATATATTTGTTTTTTAGGATATAAAGATAGGAAAGTATATTTGCATGTACCACATCTTCTTGGCTATAAAATGAATAATGTTTTTGAGTACCAACTGCTCTGCTACTGTTTTCCTGATGTTATATTCAACTCTCACAGCATTCCCAGGAGAATAAATTCTATTATTTGCTTTATAAATTAGGAAACTGAAACACAGAGAAGTTAGATAAGTGATCCAGGATCAAAAAGCCGTTTCTTGCATCTGGTCTAGGCTGGCTTCTCTAAGACTAGCACATGCATTCAAAGTCTAGCAAGCAGGAAATAGGGGAGGGTCAGAGAAGTTATATCTTCTCCCTGTAGACTCACTGGAGAAGTTCCAGACTTCCCTTTAGGTTATATTCCATTACCCTGAGTTTTTTTACATGGCCACACTAAATCATTTGGAGACTGGAAAATACAGTCTTTATTCAGGAAAGCTTTGCTCACCTAAATATTCTAACTATAAAATTAAGGAAAAGCAGATTTTGGTGGAGAGCTCTGCAACAAATAATAAATTTGCATCAAGTTGTTCCAGTTAACAATTATCCTTATTTTGAGTGTCTTTTATAAGGTAATGCATGGAATCTGTCTCTGAGAAGACTTGACTATTAAAGATTCGATAGTCTCTATTTCCACTTGCTCATGGAGGGAAATGGAGTTAAGAACATTTTTGTTGATGTTGTTTTGCTTTAATATGGGAAAATATCAAATTAATATAAAGGTAGAACTGGTTCGTAGGGAGGGGTAAAATGTTACTATAGGGAAGGGAGGAAATTCTGGAGCATTAAGTAAGCAATAAATGTAAGATCTAGTGCCTTTTGAAGAAGCTGGCTTTTGGTAGAAGACACATAGTTAATTTCTAGAAACAGGAAGGTACCCGTTATGTATATTCAGATGCTAGTAGGTAGTCAGATGTGGTGGTAGCATTCTATGGAATTTTACTTCTGGTTGCTTAATTTTTTTTCCAGTGAAGCAGAAAGCAAGGTTTCAGCTTAAATAGTGGAGAAAAGAGATGATCAAGGTTTGAAGAATTAAGAGACATGTGACATGAAAGCAATCCTTATGGGCTTAGTTGAAATTTATAGTCATCAGTTCATGGGAAAATCAAAGATAGAGTTTTGTGATTTTCTCCAGCCACATTTAGCTGAGAAGGTGGAGGCCCAGATAGGCAAAGAATTAGATTTTACCAAGATTGTGTTTTTTTTCCAATTGAATATGATAGAAAGGGAGAAGGAAGAAATTTGAGATTATATGCAGAGCATGATTATGACTTTGCCTTTATGGAATTTTGTGTAGGATAAGGGATAGCGTGGGTGAGAGACAGTGTAAAGGTGGGAGGATGCATCAGTTTGTAGTCCTAATGTAGACTACGGAAAGTAGTAGTTGGCATAGTGGAGAAAGTAAACTGGAAAGCTGGGAGGCAATGGTCAGTAAGTGAAATGCCTGCAATTAACAGAGAAGTTACAGAGGCTGGTAAGAACTAGATCTAGAGTATGATTATGGAGAGGAGTTGCTGGGTAAGGGCAAAGATAAAAATCATTGGAGTAGAGAAGTTTAAGGAAGCAAACACCCAAGTTGATTGAAGGATCATTTGAATAGACATTAAAATGAAAGAGTACATACAGAAGTCAGGGAGTCAAGAGCCAAATCATAGAAAATGAATGATTGAATAAGTGGGTGACAGTATACATGAGAAGGAGTAACAGAGTGCATTGACATAGAGTTCTACTGGAGGTTTTAGGTAGGCAGGATGGGGGATAATCTGGAACTGGGAAGGAGGAACATGGAGGTACCACTCATCACATCTTTGAATGTGAGGAACATGGTTGTACCATTACACTAAATAGTCGAAGGTACCTCGGGAGGTGTGGGAAAGGAATGTAATGGACTGCAAGGATAGCAGTGTCCTCAGGAGACTTAAGTTTTCTATTAGATCAAGAAATTCAACACTATATTTGGAGAAGAGATTCAGGCTATAGGAGGTTTTGCTTATAATGGACCATTAATTTCAGATTGTTTCGTGGAAGTTCCCAGAATTTGGACAGGAACAGATAATGGAGCAGAATAGTGGATTTGGAGAATTTTAGGGTGGGGTTAGGGTATTAGCTTAGGTATGACTTTGAAGTCTGGAACTTCTCATGATTGTTGCTATTAGTTTCCTAGGGGTGCCTTAAAGTACTCAAAACTGGGTGGCTTAAAACAACAGAAATGTATTGGCTCACAGTTCTGCAGGTGAGAAATTTGAAATCCAAGTGTCAGCATTGCCAGGCTCTCTAGTGGCTCTAGGGGAAGATCCTTCCTTGCCTCTTCTAGCTTTTGGTGTGTGCTGGCAATCCTTGGTATTCTTTGATTCTAGATATATCACACAAGTCATAAGACTGTCTTCTTACTGTGTCTTCATGTCATCTATCCTCTCTATGTCTCTGTGCCCAAATTTCTCCATTTTATAAGGATGACAGTCATACTGGATTAGGGCATATCTTGGTGAAATAATTATTTTTTATTAAGGTATAATCGATATACAATTTTATGAATGTTTTACAGGAGCAACATGGTGGTTTCAACATTGACCCGTATTATCCTAACATTCAACCCCTTTGCAATCACAGTCCATCAGTGTAGTAGGACGCTATAGAGTCATTACTCATCTTCTCCATGCTATACTGCCTTCCCCATGACCTACCTATATTATGAGTGCTAATTATAATGCCCCTTAATACACTTCTCCCTCCCTCCCCATTCACCCTCCCCCACTATTCCCCTTTGGTAACCACTAGTCCCTTCTTGGAGTCTGTGAGTCTGCTGTTATTTTGTTCCTTCAGTTTTGCTTCATTGTTATACACCAGAAATGGGGGAAATCATTTTGTACTTGTATTTTTCCACCTAGCTTGTTTCACTGAACATAATACCCTCTAGTTCCATCCATGTTGTTGCAAATGGTAGGATTTGTTTTCTTCTCATGGCTGAATAGTATTCCATTGTGTGTATGTACCACATCTTCTTTATCCATTCATCTACTGATGGACACTTAGGTTGCTTCCATTTCTTGGCTATCGTAAATAGTGCTGTGATAAACATAGGGGTGCATATGTCTTTTCAAACTGTGCTGCTGCGTTCTTAGGGTAAATTCCTAGGAGTGGAATTCCTGGGTCAAATGGTATTTCTATTTTTATTATTTTGAGGAATCTCTGTATTGCTTTCCACAATAGTAGAACTAATTTACATTCCAAACAACATTGTAGGAAGGTTCCCCTTTCTCTGCATCCTCGCCAGGATTCATCATTTTCTTGTCTTTTGGATGTTGGCCATCCTAACTAGTGTGAGGTGATATATCATTGTGGTTTTAATTTGCATTTCTCTAATAATTAGCACTGTGGAGCATCTTTTCATGTGTGTATTGGCTATCTGAATTTCTTCTTTGGAGAAGTGTCTGTTCAGATCCTCCACTCATTTGAGCTTCATTTATTCTTTTTCTAGTTTCATTAGTTGTGGTTTAGACTGTTCATTTGGGATTGTTCTTCTTCCTTCAGGTAAGCCCGTATTTCTATATGCCTTCTTGCATTCCACAGATTTTGGGCAGTTGAGTTGTTGTTTTCATTTTCTCCATATATTATTGCTTGATCTCTCTTTTTATTTAGTCATTGATCCACTGATTATTTAGGAGCATGTTGTTAAGCCTCCATGTGTTTGTGGGCTTTTTTGTTTTCTTTGCATAATTTATTTCTAGTTTCATACCTTTGTGGTCTGAGAAGCTGGTTGGCACAAGTTCAATCTTTCTGAATTTACTGAGGGTCTTTTTGTGGCCTATTATGTGAAACATTGAAAATGTTCCATGTGCACTTGAGAAGAATGTGCAGCCTGCTACTTTTGGGTGGAGCGTTCTGTAGATGTCTGTTAGGTACATCTGTTCTAATGTGTTATTCAGTGCCTCTGTCTCCTTAGTTATTTTCTGTCTGGTTGATCTGCCCTTTGGAGAGAGTGGTGTGTTGAAGTCTCCTAAATTGCATGCATTGCATTCTATATCCCCCTTTAATTCTGTTAGTATTTGTTTCACATATTTAAGTACTACTATGTTAGGTGTTTAGATTTATAATGGTTACATCCTCTTGTTGGATGGATCCCTTTATTATTATGTAATGTCCCTCTTTGTCTTGAAATCTATTTTGTCTGATATAAGTACTGCTACTGCTGCTTTTTTCTCCCTGTTATTTGCATGATATATCTTTTTCCATCCCTTCATTTTTAGTCTGTGTATATCTTTGGATTTGAAGTGAGTCTTTTTTAGGCAGCATAGAGACTGGTGTTTTTTGTCCATTCTGTAACTCTGTGTCTTTTGATTCGTGTATTCAGTCCATTTACATTTCAGTGACTGTCAATAGATATGTACTTATTGCCATTGTAGGGTTTAGATTTGTAGTTACCAAAGGTTCAAGGGTAGCTTCCATACTATCTAACATTCTATGTTAACTAACTTATTACACAATTTCAAACAATCTAAAGGTTCTTTTTTTTCTCTTTTATTCTTACTCCTTCACTCTTTATATATTAGGTGTCATATTCTGTACTCTTTGTGTATCCCTTGACTGATTTTTTGAGTAGTTGATTTAATTTTGCATTTGCTTAGTAATTAATTGGTCTGCTTCCTTTACTGTGGTTTTATTTTCTCTGGTCAGCTATTTACATTAGGAGCACTTCCATCTAGAGGAGTCTCTTAAAATACACTGTAGAGATGGTTTGTGGTTGGTAAATTCCCTCAACTTTTGCTTATTTGGAAATTGTTGAATTCCTTCTTCAAATTTAAATGATAATCTTGCCACGTAGAGTATTCTTGGTTGGAGGACCTTCTGTTTCATTGCATTAAATATTTTATGCCATTCCCTTCTGGCCTATAAGAGTTCTACTGAGAAGTCTGATGATAGCCTGATGGGTTTTCTTTTATAAGTCATCTTTTTTCTCTCTCTGGCTCCTTTGCCCTTGATATTTGCCATTGTAATTATTATATGTCTTGGTGTTGTCTTCCTAGGGTCCCTTGTGTTGGGATATCTCTGCACTTCCATGGCCTGAGACTATTTCCTTCCCAAAATTGGGAAAGTTTTCAGCAATTATTTCCTCAAAGAGACTTTCTGTCCATTTTCCTCTCTCTTCTTCTTCTGGTACCCCTATAATGCGAATATCGTTCTGTTTGCACAGTTCTCTTACTATTCTTTCATTCCTAGAGATCCTTTTTTCTCTCTGTGCCTTAGCCTCTTTGTTTTCCTATTCTCTAATTTCTATTTCATTACCATCTCCTCTACCTCATCTAATCTACTTTTAAATTCCTCCATTTTATGTTTCATTTCAGATACTGTATTTTTCAAAGTTTCTATCTCTTTGTTGAAGACCTCTCTGAGATCTTGAATATTTTTCTGTTGCTTTCTGTCACTCTGTGAACATGTTTGTGGTTTTTATTTTGAAATCTTCATCTAGAAGATTGGTGACTTCAGTTTTACTTAGCTCTCTTTCTGGCATTTGAATTCTTGTTTGTAAAAAACCTTTTTGCTGTTTCATTCTAGTGATTCCTATGGAATAATAACTTTGTGTAGGCGGCACCCTCTATTTCCCAGGAGCTGTACTCTCTGGAACTGCGGAGTACCTGCTGCAATGTTGGGGGTTGTAGGCGAGTGGCAACAGCACCTGCCGGGAGGAAAGAGCTCTTTCCTGCTTCCCGACTGCAGTGCCTTCCTCCACTGCCAGGCCCAGTGGGCTGGGCATGCAAGGAGGAGCCTCTGTGTTGTGCCCCTGTAGCTGCCATAGGCAGAGCCACCCTCTGGCTGACTGGGCATGATGGCGTGGTCAGCAGGTGCAGACCAGTGCTTTCTGGGAAGAAGGAGCAGCAGGCTGCGAATTGCAATGGGGTGCCTTGGGGTTGCATTGCCAGCCAGGGGGATGGAACGTCTGAAACTTCTGAGAGTTCCCAACCTGCTGGGCTGAGTGTGCTGGGACGATTTCGACCACCTGCCCTTTCTCCTGAGCAGCAAGCTCTGTAATTTTTGCCCCTTTAGCACCCCTATTGGTGTTGGGAAATCTTTTTAAGTGTCCTCCTTTCTTTTGTCCTGGAGTGGCAGTTTGTGTGTGCCTGTTCTCCACAGCAGCTGGAATCTCAGTCTCTCTGAGTAGTCTTCCTCTATTTGCTTTCCAACCTGATCTCCAGAGCACCATGTAATGGGGGTTTGTACTCCCGGAGCAGATCTTCAGGGCTAGGTGTTTAGCAATCCTGGGCTTCGACTCCCTCCCCACTCTGTTTCTCTTCAATCTTCCTGTGGGCTGGGGTTCGAGGAGGACTTTTGTCCCACTGGATTGTGACTTTGCTGCTTTACCTTTTTCTCTGAGGTCTTGTCTTTTCCCCAGATGTAGGCAGTCTGTTCTGCAGTCTTCAGGTTGCTTTCTCAGGATTAGTTGTATTTGCTGTGTATTCCTGTTGTATGTGGTTTTGGGAGGACGTTTCTGCCTCACTTCTCATGCAGCCTTTTTTCCTCCTCTCATGATTTCATTTTAACTTGAATGTCTATGCAAAGACCTTATTTCCAAATAAAGTCACATTGAGGTTCTGGGTTGAATAGGGGAAAAATTCAGCTTTTTGGGTGACACAATTCAATTCATACAATTCAATAAAGAGGAAGAGCATAAAATTAGGTATGTTGGACATAAGGCAAATAGAGATGGCCATGTTGAGAGATAAGGAGAAGGGAGTGTTGCGTGACTGGAGGTCTTTTTTTCACCCATTTGATAGAAGAAAGGTTTGGAAACGTGTGCTATTCCAAGCCTGTAGGAGTTCCCTTTGTCTATAACTGAAGAAGCCCTGAATTATTCCTAGCAGGCTATTTTTGAAAGTAATTTCCAACAGATTTTAAGACATATTCTTAAATAGAACATTCTCCTTTGAGTTATTTATATTCTGAACTATCAAAGATTGACTTTGATCAGTTCTTCAAATTCACTTTCCCTGAACTTTAAAATTTAGTTTGGCATATCAAATAATTTACCAGCAGATGAAAAAGAATCCTTTTTCATTAGTTCCATTAGTTCCACTATTTATCCTACTCTAAGTAAGCCTTTAATTTCATGTGCATAGCTGTTGCTCATTACTGAGCACCAAATTTCTGCAATGAGGAAAATGAAGGAGTCTAGGTAGATATAACTGATTTAATTGAAATCCAGGTAAGCCAAATGTATTTCAAAAACTGTAATGCCACCAGTTATCTGCGAAGTAAAAGTTATGTATTACAAGAACATCTTAAATCTGTAATTTATGATACTTTTCACATAGGTTTATTTTCTATTGCATACCTATACTTGTGCATGTTCAGGATTGAGAGTTGGCATTAAATAAAAAAGCTGACTTGGAGGGACCTCAAACGCAGTCTTGTGTACATTCACTGACGGAGTAATTTTCTTAGTCAAGAAAGAGAGATTCACACCCTAATAAAGCAATTTCTTCTAATTTTTTTGTACTAACAATATCAGGTTAAAAATCAGTAAATTTATAAAGAGGCTAAGTATGTGAATTAAAGTATTAAGAAAACATCCTGTTAGAGATATAACTTTAATACACTTGTCCAAACTCATGTGGGGTTTTTTTTCTGTTGATTTTCCTTGAGGAGTGGTGAAATTACACATATTTTTAATATGTTAATAGAAGATCATAATTATTTTTTTGTGAATTACCAATTCATATTCTTTGAGTGTTTCCGATAGGGTATTTTTTTTCTTATAGATATGCAGGATATCATTGTAGATCCTACAGACTTATATTTTCTCCTGTTTATATTAAAATTTTATTTTTCTAATCCTATAATAGCCTTTTAAATTTGCTTAAGCCTCCTTTTATAATGGAAATTTTTTTGTGTGTATTCAAATATATAAATGATTACCTTTATAACTTTCTTTTTCTGTGCATGACTTGTGAAAGTCTTTCTTGATGTAAGATAATGAACACATTTATATGTATTTTTTTCTTATTTATCTCTTTGATCCATTAGGAATTTATTTTTAGTTTCAGTATGGGATGTTTTTCTAATAGATACATGATTTTCATTGGCTATTCACTTGCTCCAGCACAATTTATTGAAAGTCTGTATTTTCCCCCCAAATGAAGACTTCTCTGTGTTAATCAGTCACAATGTTTACCTAGGTCTCTTTCTGGACATTCAATTCTATAATTCTATTTTATTTTGTACAAACAGGATTTTTAGTGAATCTAGTTTTACATTCTGCTATGTCATCTTTTAGTTTTCTCTTGACACTTCTTACTTTGTCTTTCCAATAACATAAACAGTTGTCAAATTACATTAAAAAAGATCTTTCTTGAGATTGCGCTAAATTTATATATTTATGAGGGGAACATAACACTTTTAAAATAGACTTTCTCTTGAATATTGTCTCCAGTAATTGTCTCCATTAAATTTTCATTTATATTTCATAGGTTACTAGCCATAAAATATCTCACGTAAGTATAGGCTTGATTTTTAATTTGTATTTTGTAAAAAAACTGTTGCTTTGTGAATGGGATATCTTCTGTTTCATTACATTACTGATTGATTATGAATAGTGTCTAGCCATGCATTAAATATATTGTTGATGGTTTATTGAGTAATCTTGTTGCTTCATAGTGATATTTAGTTTACAGTTATTTGTCTTGATTTTTTAAATATAATTTATTTTGATATCATTAATCTACAATTGCATGTGCAATATTATGGTTATTAAACTACACCCTTCATCAGGTCCCAACCCCATTACAGTCACTGTCCATCAGCGTAGTGAGATGCTATAGAATCATTACTTACCTTCTCTGAGTTGTACAGCCCTCCCCGCAACCCCGAACATTATGTCTGCTAATCATAATGCCCCTTTTTCCCTCTTGTCCCTCCCTTCCCACCCATTCTCCTCAGTTCCTTTCCCTTTGGTAACTATTAGTCCATTCTTGGGTTCTGTGAGTCTGCTGCTGTTTTCTTCCTTCAGTTTTTTTTTTCTTTGTTCTTATACTCCACATATGAGTGAAATGATTTGATACTTGTCTTTTCCCACTTGGCTTATTTCACTAACCATAATACCCTCTAGCTCCATCCATGTTGTTGCAAATGGTAGGATTTGTTTTCTTCTTATGGCTGAATAATATTCCATTGTGTATATGTACCACCTCTGCTTTATCCATTAATCTACTGATGGACACTTAGGTTGCTTCCATTTCTTGGCTATTGTAAATAGTGCTGCGATAAACATAGGGGTGCATCTGTCTTTTTGAAACTGGGCTCCTGCATTCTTAGGGTAAATTTCTAGGAGTGGAATTCCTGGGTCAAATGGTATTTCTATTTTGAGTTTTTGGAGGAACCTCCATACTGCTTTCCACAATGGTTGAACTAATTGGCATTCCCACCAGCAGTGTAGGAGGGTCCCGTTTTCTCCACATCCTCGCCAACAGTTGTTGTTGTTTGGGTTTTGGATGTTGGTCATCCTCACCGGTGTGAGGTGATATCTCATTATGGTTTTAATTTGCATTTCTTTGATGATTAGCGATGTGGAGCATCTTTTCATGTGCCTGTTGGCCATCTGAATTTCATCTTTAGAGAAGTGTCTATTCATTTCCTCTGCCCATTTCTTAATTGGATTATTTGCTTTTTGTTTATTAAGGTGCTTGAGTTTTTTATATATTTTGGATGTCAACCCCTTATCGGATACGTCATTTATGAATATATTCTCCCATACTGTAGTATGTCTTTTTGTTATACTGATGGTGTCCTTTGCTGTACAGAACCTTTTCAACTTGATATAGTCCCACTTGTTCATTTTTGCTTTTGTTTCCCTTGCCCGGGGAGATATGTTCATGAAGAAGTCGCTCATGTTTATGTCCAAGAGATTTTTTGCCTGTGTTTTTTTCTATGAGTTTTATGGCTTCATGACTTACATTCAGGTCTTTGATCCACCTTGAGTTTACCTTTGTGTATGGAGCTAGACAATAGTCCAGTTTCATTCTCTTACATGTAGCTGTCCAGTTTTTCCAACACCAGCTGCTGAAGAGGCTGTCATCTCCCCATTGTATATCCAAGGCTCCTTTATCAAATATAAATTGACTGTATATGTTTGGGTTAATGTTTGGATTTTCTCTTCTGTACCACTGGTGTGTGGGTCTGTTTTTGTGCCAATACCAAATTGTGTTGATTGCTGTGGCTTTGTAGTAGAGCTTGAAGTCAGGGAGTGTAATTCTCCCTGTTTTATTCCTCCTTCTCAGGATTGCTTTGGCTATTTGGGGTCTTTTCTGGTTCCATATGAATTTTAGAATTATTTGTTCCAGTTTATGAAAAAAGCTGTTGGTAGTTTGATAGGGATTGCATTGAATTTGTAGATTGGTTTAGGTAGTATAGCCATTTTGACAATATTTATTCTTCCTAGCCAAGAACGTGGGATGAATTTCTATGTGTTAGTGTCCTCTTAATTTCTCTTAGGAGTGTCTTGTAGTTTTCAGGGTATAGGTCTTTCACTTCCTTCATTAGGTTTATTCTTAGGTATTTTATTCTTTTTGCTGCAATTGTGAATGGAATTGTTTTTCTGATTTCTCTTTCTGTTAGTTGATCGTTAGTATATAGGAAAGCAACAGTTTCTGTGTGTTAATTTTGTATCCTGCAACTTTGCTGAATTCAGATATTAGTTCTAGTAGATTTGGAGTGGAGTCTTCAGGGTTTTTTATGTACAATATCATGTCATATGCAAATAGTGACAATTTGACTTCTTCTTTACCAATCTGGATGCCTTGTATGTCTTTGTTTTGTCTGATTGCCCTGGCTAGGACCTCCAGCACTATGTTGAATAACAGTGGAGAGAGTGGGCATCCCTGTCTTGTTCCTGATCTTAGATGAAAAGCTTTCAGCTTCTCGCTGTTAAGTATGATGTTAGCTGTGGGTTTGTCATATATGGCCTTTATGATGTTGAGGTAGTTGCCATCTATACCCATTTTGTTGAGAGTTTTAATCATGAATGGATGTTGAATTTTGTCAAATGCTTTTCAGCATCTATGGAGATGATCATGTGGTTTTTGTTCTTCTTTTTGTTGATGTGGTGGATGATGTTGATGGATTTTCGAGAGTTGTACCATCCTCGCATCCCTGGGATGTATCCCACTTGATCATTGTGTATGATCCTCTTGATGTATTTTTGAATTCGGTTTGCTAATATTTTGTTGAGTATTTTTGCATCTATGTTCATCAAGGATATTGGTCTGTAGTTTTATTTTTTGGTGAGGTCTTTGCCCGGTTTTGGTATTAGATTGATGCTGGTTTCATAGAAAGAGTTTGGAAGTATTCCCTCCTCTTCTATTTTTTGTAAAACTTTAAGAAGAATGGGTGTTAATTCTTCTCTATATGTCTGGTAGAATTCAGAGGTGAATCCATCTGGTCCGGGGTTTTTTTCTTGTGTAGTTTTTTGATTATCAATTCAATTTCATTGCTGGTGATTGGTCTGTTTAGTTTTTCTGTTTCTTGCTTGGTCAGTCTTGGAAGGTTGTTTTTTTCTAAGAATGTGTCCATTTCTTCTAGATTTTCCCACTTGTTAGCATATAGATTCTCATAACATTCTCTTATTATTCTTTGTATTTCTGTGGCATCCGTCTTTATTTTTCCTTTCTCATTTCTGATTCTGCTTATTTGTGTAGATTCTCTTTTTCTCTTAATGAGTCTGGCTAGGGGTTTATCTATTTTGTTTATTTTTTCAAAGAACCAGCTCTTGATTTCATTGACTTTTTCTATTGTTTTGTTCTTCTCAATTTTATGTATTTCTTCTCTGATCTTTATTATGTCCATCCTTCTGGTGACTTTGGGCCTCATTTGTTCTTCTTTTTCCAATTTCAGTAATTGTGTCTTTAGACTATTCATTTGGGATTGTTCTTCCTTCTTTAAATAAGACTGGATTGCATTATACTTTTCTCTTAGAACTGCCTTTGTTGCATTGCACAGAAGTTGTGGCTTTGTGTTGTTGTTGTCATTAGTCTCCATATATTCTTTGATTTCTATTTTTATTTAGTCATTAAGCCATTGATTATTCAGGAGAATGTTATTAAGTCTCCATGTATTTGTGAGCTGTTTTGCTTTCTTTCTAAAATTTATTTCTAGTTTTATACCTTTGTGATCTGAGAAGTTGGTTGGTAGGATTTCAATACTTTTGAATTTACTGAGGTTCTTTTGTGGCCTTGTATGTGGTCTATTCTGGAAAATGTTCCATGTGCACTTGAGAAGAATGTGTATCCTGTTGCTTTTGGGTGTAGAGTTCTGTAGATGTCTGTTAGGTCCATGTGTTCTAGTGTGTTGTTTAGTGCCTCAGTGTCTTTACTTATTTTCTGTCTGGTTGATCTGTCCTTTGGAGTGAGTGGTGTGTTGAAGTCTTTTAAAATGACTGCATTGCTTTCTGTTTCCTTCTTTAATTGTTAGTATTTGTTTCACATATGCCGGCACTCCTGTTTTGGGTGCATATATACTTAAAATGGTTATATCCTCTTGTTGGACTGACCCGTTTATCAATATGTAATGTCCTTCTTTATCTCTTGCTACTTTCTTCGTTTTGAAGTCTATTTTGTCTGACAAAATACTGCAACACCTGCTTTTTTCTCTTTGTTGTTTGCATGAAATATCATTTTCCATCCCTTCACCTTTATTCTGTGTATACCTTTGGGTTTGAGGTGAGTCTCTTGTAAGAAGCATATATATGGGTCTTGCTTTTTATCCATTCTATTACTCTGTGTCTTTTGATTGGTGCATTCAGTCCATTTACCTTTAGGGTGACTATCGATAGATATGTACTTATTGCCATTGCTTGCTTTAGATTCGTGGTTACCAAAGGTTCAAGGGTAGCTTCTCTACTATCTAACAGTCCAACTTAACTTCCTTGTTAAGTTATTGTAAACACAGTCTGATGATTCTTTATTTCTCTCCCTTCTTATTCTTCCTCCTCCATTCTTTATATACTAGGTATTTTATCCTTTGCGTTTAGTTAGTATTTGGATGGTCTGCTTTCTTTGCTATGATTTTATTTTCACTGGTGATGTCTTTTTAGCCTTAGTAGTGCTTCCATCCAGAGCAGTCCCTTTAAGATATCCTGAAGAGGTGGTTTTGGGAGGCAAATTCCCTTGGCTTTCACTTGTCTGGAAATTGTTTAATCCCTCCCTCAAATTTAAATGAGATTCGTGCTGAATACAATATTCTTGGTTCGAGGCCCTTCTGTTTCATTACCTTAATATATAACATTCTCTTCTGGCCTGTAATGTTTCTGTTGAGAAGTCTGATGATAGTCTGATGAGTTTTCCTTTGTAGGTGATCTTTTTTCTCTTTCTAGCTGCCCTTAATACTCTGTCATTTTCTTGATCTTTGCCATTTTAATTATTATGTGTCTTGGTGTTGTCTTCCTTGGGTCCCTTGTGTTGGGAGATCTGTAGGCTTCCATGGTTTGAGAGACTATTTCCTTCTCCAGCTTGGAGAAGTTTTCAGCAATTATTTCTTCAAAGACACCTTCTATCTCTTTTTCTCTCTCTCCTTCCTCTGGCACTCCTATAATGCAAATATTGTTCCATTTGGATTGGTCACACAGTTCTCTTAAAATTCTTTCCTTTTACCTCTCTCCACCTCAGCTTCTCTGTATTCCTGTTCTCTGATTTCTATTCCATTCAACAGTCTCTTGCATCTTGTCCAGTCTGCTGCTAGTCTTGTCCATCGCTTTTCTCATCTCTGCATTTTCTTTCTTCACTTCCCACACTTCCTCCCTTGGCTCTTGCATATTTCTCTGTAGATCCATCAGTATGGTTTTGACTTTTATTCTGAATTCTTTTTCAGGAAGATTGTGCATGTCCATCCTATCAGGCTCCCTCTCTGGGGTTATCTGGGTAAGCTTTGTTTGTACCATATTCCTGTGTCTTTTCAGTGGCGATAGAAGTGGTCAGAAAAAGAGGAAATGAAGAAAGGGAAAATAGAGAAAACAAAACAGAACAGCAATGCCTGCCTGGTGTATCTTCTGTGAGGATCCTGTAGGTGGCACTGCTGCTCCACTATTCTGCTGCCACACCACTCTGCCAGGCCTGTTGTGACTCTGGCTGGGGAGGGAACAAGTGGAAGGCTGCTGATTTCTGTGGGAAGTCTTGGTGTGACTGAATTTCCCAGCCACAGTCCAAGGGGAGTGAAATTCCCCAGGACTCCCAGCCTGCTTGGCTGAGTGTGCTGGGACGATCCTGCCCCTCCGTTGGGCCTCTGTCTCTTTAAAACCCCTAAAAAAGTGCACACTTTCTTTTGTCCTGGCGAACTGGCTGAGTGGACCTGTCGTCTTGGATCCTGCACCTCTGCCTCTCCAATCTCTGATATACCGTGCAAGGTGTGTCAGTGTCCTGGCGCAGATCACCAGGACTGGTTATTTGGTGGGCCTGTGCTTCCACTTCCTCCCCACTCTGGATCCTGTCCTTCTGCCAGTGCGCTGGGGTGGGGGAGTGCTCGGGTCCCGCTGGGACGCGCTCCATATCTTACCCAGTTCGTGGGGTGCGGAGTCCTCTCAGGTGTAGCTGCAGGCTGGGTGCCATCTTGTATCTTCTGGTTTCTCTTTTAGGAATAGTAGTATTTGTTGTATTTTCATAAATATATTTGGTTTTGGGAGGAGATTTCCACCGCCCTGCTCATGCCGCCATCTTCCCAGAAGTCCTTGTCTTGGTTTTTAAGTAGAATATCTTAATCTCTGCAAATAAAATCATCTTTCTCTTTAGAATATTGCTTCGTCATTTCGCTTGTGTTGGTTGAATTGTTGACGTAATGGAAACACTTCTAACTGTTCAACATGAAGTATAAATTTTAGTATGTTTCTTATAGATGCCCTATATCAATTTTTGGAAATCCTACCTTCTGGAATTAAAAAAATATGGAATTGATATTAAATGTTACATCTATACCTCCTTATTTTATTAATTGTCAAACTGTACATGGTATTTCTTTATTATAAAAATGCCCTCTTTAATGATAGACATTCATTATTTCCTTTTTCCATTATTTTTGTAGCTTGTTTCTCTTTTCCTTTCTATTAGACTTCCAACAGTGTACCTATCTATATTGACCTTGTGACAAACAGGTTTTTGTATTAATATTCGTTATTTATGCTCTTTGTTGATTTATGTTTATATTTATTTTAGTTAACTACCTTCAATTTTTTCCTTATTATTTTTTTCTTCTTTCTTTGGAGTTTTGTAATTCTCCTAGTTGAGACAGGATTATATTAGTTTCCATAGCAATGTATTAGTTGACATTAACAAAATATTATAAACTGGGTGGCTTAAAACAACAAAAATATTTATTCTCATAGTTCTATAGTCTAAATGTCTGAAATCAAGTTGTTAGCAGAGTCATGATATCTCTGAGACTTGCAAGGGAATCCTTTCTTGTCTTTTCTCAGTTTCTGGTAGTTCAGTGGCAATCCTTGGCATTCACTGGTTTGGAGGTACATAAGTCCAAGCTCTGTGTTTGAGATCATATGGTGTTCTCCCTGCATCTCTCTGTGTCTTGTTCATCCTCTTATAAGACACTAGTTGTATTAGAGTCCCACCTTACCTCCGGTATGACTTCATCTTAACTAATTATATCTGCAATGACCCTGTTTCCAAATAAGGTCACATTCTAAGATGCTGGGGGCTATTAGGACTTCAGATATATATATTTTTTGAGAGTCAACACCTGACAAGGACTTAGTTTCTTCATCCTTAATCTCTTTGTTTCTATTAATTAATGCTATATAGTTTCATCTCAGTAATGTTATGACCACATCCCATAAGATTTGAGAAAATTATGCTCCTTTAAAGAAAGAGTTCCATTATTAACTAGTATTTAAGAGAGAAACAATTTTTCTTTAGAACTGAGGAAATAATTTTTCTTGATAAATATTATCAAAGAAAGGACAGAGTGTTCAAAGCATCGCCTGCATAGAATATTGTCAAAATGTAGGGTGAGAGATAGTATGTGAATACTAATATAAACAAACACTAGATAGTTATAAAATTGTAGATGAAACATGAGGAGATCAAAAGTCTCAAGAGGTTGATAGAATGTTACAGCAAGGGAGAAACAGAAGTAATATTGTAGAGCCAATCACAAGGAGAAACAAGTGGTAGTTAAGCATTCTGGCAAATGGCAATGCCTCAAGAAATTATCAGCCCTGATGGAAACTTCCAGAATGGTACTGGCAGGAGTAAAGCGGGTCTTACTCTTAGAGAAAACTGAATTGCAGGAAAGTTTCCAAAGTGAAAATATCAGTTAAAACTAAATTGTTTCTTTATTAAAACTGTACAGAAGCTATAGACTGGATCTCAAAACTAAGTTTTCATTTCCAAAGAAGAATTGGGCTACAATGAGACCGCAGATGAATTCTCTCATAAAATTTCTTGTCTTCTGCTTAGCTGCCCTATCTTGAGCAAGAACACCTTATAGTCTTATTGATGCATTTGAAAACTTGCCCTAGAAGGAGAGCTAGGCTCAGTCTGAAGTTGTAATCAAGTGGTTTATTAGCCAACACTGTGTCTGCTGTACATATAGACACTTACAAAATATTTCTTAAAATAACCAGTCAGTGGTCCCAGTTTATAGAGAGAACTGCTGGCATTAGAAGGAGGTAGCATGTAAATTGCTGACACAAGAGTATGCCCTAATGGTCTATTTTCATATGTAATATTGAATTATATGAAAGGAGCAAAAACTGTTCAAAACAGAGCAGGGACTTTTAAAAACTTTGAATAACACTTTACTCACTGTGCTTAGGATTTTTAATGGCTATTTTATGGTAACCAAACATAGCTCTAAAAATTATAATTTAGTATTATCATGAATAAATTCCACAGTTTTTTATGTATTATCCTACATCTAGTTATGGGGATGGCTTTTAAATCTCAATAAATTAGATGGTTACATAGTATCAGGAAAGTTAAAGCAAATGATACATCAAATAAGAAATGACAGTGGTATTTATCACATAAACTTTAAACAAGTCATTGTGGTGTTTATACTTTAAATTTGTGTGTATAATTCGGTCCATACTGCAGGGAAACTAAGAAAGAATTTGTGATAATACACTATGTGCTTCAATATCAATAACTTGAGATTTCTCACTAAAATATTATATATTTTGGAAAAAATATGTAATAGAAAAAGTGTGTATGAACATCCTCTTTTCAAAGAGTATAATTTATCAAGACTTTGCTAGTAGATATGATATTCATAAAGTAGAAAAATGGCACAAATATACTCATTTTGTATTTCACTCTGAATCTTTTAAGAAATTCTGTTTATAGAATTATTGGAAAAATGAGGACTAGTGCAGTGATTTCATTTTTGGGGATATACTACTATAAACTTCAGAGATCTGAGCCCTCAGGAAACAGCAAAGGGATTACAAGCGAGAAGTGGATTCATCACCTCTGCTGATAATGCGATGTACTGAGTGAATCCTAAAATAGAAGAGATTATACTGCTGTGATATGAACCAAAAATGCACTCTTTTCTTTTTGGTTTATGAACTGTTTTTCTGAAGCACATGTTATTTAGGAAAGAGTATTCTAAACTTTAGTACACAGTTTTCAGATAAACAGTTGTTTTCCAAGTGATGTTTACATTATTACAGTCACTTAAATATGTCACTGTCTCATTTTCTTCCCCTACTCTTAACAATTTAATTCCACTTTTATTCACTCTTTTCTCTCCTTGCACACAATAAACCTCTGATTTGATATCAAAGTATACATATGCAAGGCTGGCAACTATATTTAGAAGAATCAAACACTCTCCACTACTAACTCTTGGTCTGGCTAGCCTTATTTATCTAATTTTCTAGTTCTCAAATTAAATGTCATTTCCTCAAAGAAAGCTTTCCTTATTAGCTCCTAATCAGGAGTTAGTCACTATCTTAATATCTTCCTTCCATTATTTGTAATTTTATGTTCTCTGTATGTTGACTGTTTTATTGAATGTCTCTTTAAGGACTGTAGATCATGAGTTTACATACTGCTTAGTGCGTAGTAGGCTTGCAATAAGTATTTGTTAAATGAATGGCCTTTTTATATCCTCAATAAATAAAGATTAAATGAATTAGTATAAAGCATGCAAAATAGTGACTAGCACATTAAATGCTCTATATTTTTTTTAGCTTGAGAGTTTTTAAATGCAGGATGATTTCTCAGAAGTAGAGTTGCTGGAGGACAGGGTTTATGCTCTTGCTTTTAGTAATACAGTTAATTATTTTAATAACTTCCTTGAGGCATAGTTTATATATCATTTATATATCATAAAATTCAATGATTTACACATACAATTCAATGATTTTTCCATATAAATATTTTTAATAAATAAAAATAAGTTCTAAAATTGCCATTCTTAGTGTTGTAGGCTAACAGAAAAATATAGATCATGTATTTCAGAGTCATTTTGGCTGTTGTCATGTATTTTTCCCCAGAATCTCACTTCAAAGGCAAATTTGGCAATACTGGGGAGAATAAACAGACACAATGATAGTCTATAAGTTTTTCTTCATGCATCAGACCAAATTTCTCAGGGTGAGGGATATTTTCTTTGTTGCTGTGTTAAGGGGCACAGTTGACTGTCCAGCCCCTTGGTATGGGTGAAGATATGTTAAATTACTTAACTGTCATCCTAAATTTTATAAAACAATGATGGGATAAACTGCTACCCAATTTAAGGTAGCTGAACTAGTCCCAGTATGGCACCCTGACCACTCCTCCCTGAGATTCTGAGTTCCATGAGCTTTTAACTGTTAGGCTCAAGGAGCTGTAATATACTTCAGATTGTTTGCTTAATTGGCTAACTAAAACTTGGTGTCAGTGGTATACTGTGATGGAGCCAGAAGTTCCTCAGTATTGTAAAAGAAGGGTGCTAGAGGTTTAGGGAGCTGGATATGTTGGAGCAGATTTACTGTGTGTGACTTAGTCATTTATCACTACCCCTCCCCCTGCTGTCAACCTCATCCCAGAGGCTGCTCCTTCCACAGGTGCTGAGAAATGCACTTGGTGGCAGGAGCATCTACATCCTTCAGTGCATCTCAGTGATGAGAGGAGCAGACCTCAGAGGGTCTGTCTGCCTGTTCCTGACTGGAAGGACAGTCTAAGGGCCCTGGGCAGGTGGCTGCAGAAATGTGCCAGTTGTGTGTGTTTGGATGCATTGAGAGAAGATTTACACTGATGGAAAGAATTTAATGTGCATAACTGATAGGTATATAGCAAACTAAGCAAAGTAATTTTAAATTCCAGCTAAAATGTGGTTGAAGAAGGGAAAAGAAATTATTTATACCACATGGCTCAGCTGTGAATAAATTTTCAGAATCATAATTTATTCTTATATGCTGAATAAGTGCTAAATAAAACTTCCTGAATTTCAATTTGAGCAAATGAAGTCTGGGGCCATTTTCTGTGATGGCAAAAAATGGAGGAGAAGCTGAAAGTAGAAGCAAAGCTTGTTTCATATGGAAGCAGAAAGAACCTAGTCACGATGCAAGTGCTAGAGACTGTGCCCAATGTCAAGGGTGAAAGTTATCTATCCTTTATCCATTTGCCTGTTCTTCCTCAGGATCCTGTTCCTATAAAGTCAGAGACAAGGATGTGCCAACTGAAAAACTACATTCTCAGATTCCTTGTTAGATAGTTTTGGTTTTGAGAGATAAGGAGAATCTTTATGGTGGTGATTATGGAAAGTTATTTTCTAAAGGAACTAACTCAGCTGGAAGGCAAACAATTTTTACTCTTGCTTTCCTGAAAATGGAGGCTTCACTCTAAGAGGAGTGAAGAAAGATTGCCTTAACTGCCCTGGTTGGCTCACCTCCGTCTCTTACAAAGAGGGGGAGGTGAAGGAGAGAAGGAGAGAGAGAAGAGGAAAGGAGAGAGAGTCATTTTGTTTCACTCAGTGATTTGGGTTTTTCCAATTTTTGTAAGTAAACAATACTGACAGAACCATCAGTGTTATATCTTTTGCTTCGATATATGGCCCTCCATCAATGTGTGTCTTTCTCATATATTTGCTTCCTTAAAATGTCTGTAGATTTGCATTTTAAGGTCCAATTTATCTTTTAAGGAAAAGTTCCTCAAATTATCTGTGATAAATAGTAAGCTTATCTGTAATTTCCAATTTGTTGTAGAGTCATTTTTGTTCAAATTGCATGCCTAAATGTCATGGCAATGCCAGGTAGCTATGAAAGATCTAAATGCCTATTCTCAATTGATACTACATTTTTATACTTATCTCGTGCCAGCCCTGCAGTGGTATGTGCATTCCATTTTAACCAGCACTGCCTTAAGGGAGACATACCTATATATCATCTGACTTTTTTCGCTTTATTATTACAGCTTCACTAAAAGTGTGAACAAGTGTTGAACTGCAAATTTAGCTGCATTTGGAAAAGGGAAACCAAGCCAGAGTGTTTTTACTCCTGATCAAAATTTATTTTTTCAAGTTTTTCTTCTCAATGTAAAAAGACTATTGAAGTCATCCTGATATATTTTTTTCTTTGTGTTTCAAACTGACTATTTTGATTTTTCCAGTTGGATATTTCTAGGATTGTTTTTCTTGCCCTTAAAGTGAACATTCCACCTGGATGTATTTAAGTACTATTTCATTCTAATTATTCTTTTGTTGGTCATCAGTGAGTAGGCTCATGGATTTGTTCAGCTCAGAATAGTTCTTCAACCAGAGATTCTTCTATTCCCTTTTCTTATTTTAATTTCCTAGCCTATCACAGTTTGGCTCACCAGCCTCACGTACCATGTTCACTCATTTTCATTTTTTGTTCTGACTTTGGGAGTGGCCTGCAATATCACTCATGTGATTTCTCCAGCAGCTGTTCTGCTTTTTGCTTTAAAAAATTCTAATAATAACCAACACACTGCCTTTCATCTTTATTCATTCAACCTCACTCTCTTGACATCACTACTTTTTCTCTGACCAATTCTTTTCTAAGGTCTGTTGCCCAAACATCTCATCTTTCATACCCCAAACCCTTTTCATAAAATACGTTGAGAAAATGGAACAGATTATTTATAAGTATTTGCTCCTTTTGTAATGTCTGCCAAGTGTTGAATAAGAGTTTTCTTATTTTATTTTACTCAGTCTTTTCATAGGAGTGTCACTTTATTTATGCATTTATTGAGTGGAATGTTCTCTTGTGCTTCCCTTGGAATCTAGGCCTTTCATCTTGGCTTTCAACAGAATAGGCAAACTCTCTATATTTTTCCTCACCCTTCTCTTGGTTTCTGTTGGAGCCCTTCTTTACCTGGATGGTTTTTTGCTGAGTTCAGCCCCTAGACTGATTTTGAGAGTCTGTCACATATTTTTGTTTTGTCTGTATAGTTACGTGAGAAAATGTCTCCAGCCCTTACTGCCTGTTCGCCAATGCCTAAGAAGGGGAGCTGTCCTTGGAACTTTTACCAATTTGTCTTCTGTATTTTCAGAAAGATTCACTCTGGGGGTTGTGGAATATCAGTGTTCCTAGGGATTTTGGGTAAAAGAAGGGGCTGTCACCCTATGGTCAGTGCTGGACATGGCTCTGAGGGTAGGAAGAAGTGGAAAAGTCATATCTTCCTAATCCTTCACCTTCCTGATAATACTCTGTCTCAGGATTATTGCCACAATCAAATACATGATTTTTCATCTTTCTTATATTTTAATGAGATTTTCAGCTATTAGGTGTCACTAACTAACTCTACTTTATGATGTTAAAATGTTTTGCTGTCTTGTTGCTTTGGGACTAATTATCTAAGGAAAAGTGAGAAAGAGGCATATATGCTGTCCCTTACAAGACATGGAGACGTGATCCATTAAGGAAAAAACCCATATTGTAAATTGATTCATTTCCATGGCCATTACATATGTTGCATCTACTAAAAATGGCTCCTGGGAACTTTGTACTGAGTACTTTGATTTATCCTCTTCAGGGTCTTAGTCTTAATTATTTCATTTATTTTGCCTAAAAGAAGTCTTCTGTTGAACTGAGCCAGCCATTTTATATTACTTTTCTACAACAAATGGTGAAGTTTAAACTCACAAGGGATACTTTTCAATTTTCCAACAAATTCATATGTAGTATTAGGAATCACACACAATTTGTAAGTTTCCTATTTTGGATTATCATGGGCTGTATCTCCTTTCCTTTGTATAATCCTTTATCATTTTTATCATTTTATTTATCTTAAAGTTATAATCTGAGGTCAGATTTATAAAGCATTCAACAAGAAAGTACTGTGGAAATAGAATCAATAAATAAGTGTGCATTCAGCAACATTTCCTCTCAGGCTTTATGTGTGTTATGTGCATTTATTATTATTCATAATTTAACATTTATTGAGCACTAAGAATCATACTGTGTTTGGAACAGAAAAACAGATGGTATCTCAGTCCAACAGACTTATATTCTTACTGAGAATTCAATTTGTACAGTCTCAAAAGTTAAACCTCACTGTTAAATAAATCAAAGGAGAAAATAGACTATAAAATCTGAACAAACTTTGATTAAAATTCATTTTTGCTCATAAATCCCTGAGTAATGTCTGCATGGAGAATAAAATTTTTCTAAAAGTATGACTGACATACAAGAGTATTAAAAGGTATGACCTTGATATCTGCAGTATAAAATTATAGGCTTGAACTCTGAGTGAATTCAGTTAAAACTGTATTGAACAAAAGAACTATTACCCCAGATACAAAACCATTTGTATTTCAAACATTTCCCAGTACTCTTGGACTGGTTCATTGTTGCTGTAAACATTCCCTTTTAGTCTCAACTATGCTTTGGTGTCCAATTTGGTTGAGAAATTTAGTAACTTTTCTAGTTTACTCAGAGAAAGTTCACAGGCAATTCCAAAACCTATTTGTCTACTCTTGGTTGTTATTCATAAAGTATAATGTGGACAAAGGTGAAAACTAGCCAGAGCTTCAAGGACGGCTTATTATCTAAGAGCAAGCTTTATGTCTGTGCCTGATTTGCACGCTAGTCCAACCTGGAACTGTGCTCTTATTTCTGACCAAATAAGAAATTTAAATTGTGAGGATGAAGTACCAAGAAGATAACTACCAATGGCTTGTCATTTTCATCTCGTAGTCCATTTTCTATAGAAACTGATGAATTGATCCATTCTTTGCAGCACTGGAAGCAGAAAACACTTATAAAACAAAACAAAACAAACCTATGCATTCATGAGCTTCAAACAAAGTGTACTTGATGCAGTTAGTTTAACTGATCATTCTAAGTCACATACTTATGGGCAGACAGAGAACAGTATTCTGATAAATAGTAATACTTCATGTGGTAAGTAGGTCTGTAAACTTGAAGGGTGAATGGCAACTCATTAGCCAGAAGCAAAGGAATCATGTTTGATGCCTACAGCTTCAAATACTAGGAATGCTTCATTCAAATAAGCATTTGTTTGTTTTTTTAATTTATTAAGACTTTAAAAAAAATTAAGGTATCATTGATATCCAATCTTATGAAGGTTTCACTTGAACAACATTGTGGTTTCAACATTCACCCATATTATCCAGTCACCCCCACCCCACCCCTTGCAGTCACTGTCCATCAGCGTAGTAAGATGCTATAGAGTCATAACTTGTCTTCTCCATGCAGTACTGCCTTCCCCTTGCCCTACCTATATTATGATTGCGAATTATAGTGCTTTTTAATCCCCTTCTCCCTCCCTTCCTACCTACCTTCCCCAAAGGCTTCCTTTTGGTAACTGCTAGTCCCTTCTTGGAGTCTGAGAGTCTGCTGCTGTTTTCTTTCTTAAGTTTTGCTTTGTTGTTAATGCTCTACAAATGAGTGAAATCATCTGCTATTGGCATTTTGATAAGGATTGCGTTGAAACTGTAGATTGCTTTAGGCAGAATGACCATTTTGACAATATTAATTCTTCCTATCCATGAGCACGGGATGTACTTCCATTATTGGTATCTTCTTTAATTTCTCTCATGAATGTCGTGTAGTTTTCAGGGTATAGATCTTTCACCTCTTTGGTGAAGTTTATTCCTAGGTATTCTTTTTCATGCAATTGTGAATGGAGTTGTTTTCCTGATTTCTCTTTCTGCTAGTTCATCGTTAGTATATAGGAATGCAACAATTTTCTGTGTATTAATTTTGTATCTTGCAACTTTGCTGAATTCAGTTATTAGTTCTAGTAGTTTTGGGGTGGATTCTTTAGGGTTTTTTATGTACAATATCATGTCATCTGCAAACAGTGACAGTTTAACTTCTTCCTTGCCAATCTGGATGCCTTTTACTCCTTTTTGTTGTCTGATTGCCTTGGCTAGGATCTCCAGCACTATGTTGAATCAAAGTGGGGAGAGTGGGCATTCTTGTTTTGTTCCCGATCTTAGAGGAAGAGGTTTTAGCTTTTCGCTGTTAAGTATGATGTTGGCTGTGGGTTTGTACTAAATGGTCTTTATTATGTTGAGGTACTTGCCCTCTAAGCCCATTTTGTTGAGAATTTTTATCATGAATGGATGTTGAATTTTGTCAAATGCTTTTTCAGCATCTATGGAGATGATGTGGTTTTTGTCCTTTTTGTTTATGTGGTGTATAATGTGGATGGATTTTTGAATATTGTACCATCCTCATATCCCTGGAATAAAAAATCCTACTTGATCATGATGGATGATCTTTATGATGTATTTTTTAATTCGATTTGCTAATATTTTGTTGCATATTTTCGCATCTATGTTTATCAAGGATATGGGTCTGTAATTTTTTTGTGGTGTCTTTGCCTGGTTTTGTTATTAGAATGGTGCTGGCCTCATAGGATGAGTTTGGAGGTATTCCCTCCTCTTTCTACTTTTTGGAAAACTTTAAGGAGGATGGGTATTAGGTCTTCACTAAATGTTTGATAAAATTCAGCAGTGAAGCCATTTGGAGCAGGAATTTTGTTCTTAGGTACTTTTTTGATTACCAATTCAATTTCATTGCTGGTAATTGGTCTGTTCTTATTTTCTGTTTCTTCCTTGGTCAGTCTTGGAAGTTGTTTTTTCTAGAAAGTTGTCCATTTATTCTAGGTTATACAATTTGATAGCATGTAAATTTTTCATAGTGTTCTCTAATAATTCTTTGTATTTCTGTGGCGTCTGTAGTGATTTTTTCTTTCTCATTTCTGATTCTGTTTATGTGTATAGACTCTCTTTTATTCTTGATAAGTCTGACTAGGGGTTTATCTAGCTTATCTATTTTCTTAAAGAGCCAGCTCCTGGTTTCATTGATTCTTTCTATTGTTTTATTCTTCTCAATTTTATTTTTTTCTGCTCTGATCTTTATTATGTCCCTCCTTCTACTGACCTTTAGGCCTCATTTGTTCTTCTTTTTCTAATTTTATTAATTTGCGGTTAAGTTGTTCATTTGAGGTTGTTCTTCTTTCTTGAGGTACACCTGTCCTGCAATATACTTTCCTCTTAGAACTGCCTTCACTGCATTCCACAGGTTTTGGCTGTTGAGTTTTTGTTTTCATTTGTTTCCATATATTGTTTGATTTCTGTGTTAATTTGGTTATTGATCCATTGATTATTAAGGAGCATGTTGTTAAGCACCCATGTGTTTGTGGGCTCTTTTGTTTTCTTTGTATAATTTATTTCTAGTTTCATACATTTGTGGTCTGAAAAGATGGTTGGCACAATTTCAATCTTTTTAAATTTAATGAGGCTCTTTTTGTGGTGATCTATTCTGGAAAACATTCCATGTACACTTGAGAAGAATGTATATATTGCTGCTTTTGTGTGGAGTGTTCTGTGGATGTTTCTTAGGTCCTCCTGTTCTAATAGATTGTACCATGACTTGGTCTCCTTACTTATTTTCTGTCTGGTTGATCTGTCTTTTGTAGTGAGTGGTGTGTTGAAGTCTCCTAAAATGAATACATTGCATTCTATTTCCCCCCTTTAATTCTGTTAGTATTTGTTTCACACACATATTTAGGTGCTCCTGTGTTGGTTGCATAGATATTTATGGTGGTTATATCCTCTTGTTGGACGATCCCTTTATCATTATGTCCTTTTTTGTCTCTTGTTACTTTCTTTGTTTAGAAATCTACTTTGTCTGATATAAGTACTGCTACTCCTGCTTTTTTGTCCCTATTATTTCTATGAGATATCTTTTCTTATCCCTTCACTTTTAGTCTGTATGTCTTTGGGTTTGCAGTGAGTCTCTTGTAGGTAGCATATAGATGAGTCTTGTTTTCTTATCCATTCTTTAACTCTCTGTCTTTTGATTGGTGCATTCAGTCCATTTACATTTAGGGTGATTATCGATAGATATGTGCTTCTTGCCATTGTAGGGTTTAGATTTGTGGTTACCAGAAGTTCAAGGGTAGCTTACTAACTATCTAACTCTCTGTCTTAACTGGCTTATTATGCTAGCTCAAACACTATCTAAACGTTCTTTTTTATTTTTCCCTTCTTCTTCTTTCTTCTCCACTCTTATTAGGTGTCATATTCTGTACTCTGTATATTCCTTGACTGACTTGTTGAGGATCTGATTTAATTTTGCATTTTTTTTAGTAATTACTTGGTCTACTTCCTTTACTGTTTTGTTTTCTCTGGTGACAACTATTTAGCCTTAGGAGCACTACCATCTAGAGCAGTCCCTTTAAAATATACTGCAGAGATGATTTGTTGGAGGTAAATTCCCTCAACTTTTGCTTATCTGGAAATTGTTTAATCCTTGCTTCAAATTTAAATGAAAGTCTTGCCAAGTCGAGCATTCTTGGTTGGAGGCCCTTCTGTTTCATTGCATTAAATATATCTTGTCACTCCCTGCTCTGTTTCTCTTCTCCTACCTGTGGGCTGGGATTGGGGGAGGCCTTGAGTCCTGTTGGATTGCAGCTTTGCTGCTTTACCATTTTCTGTAAGGTCTTATCTTTTCCCCAGATGTAGGCAGTCTGTTCTGCAGTCTTCAGGTCGCTCTTTCAAGATTAGTTGTGTTTGCTGTATTTTTTGTATTGTATGTGGTTTTGAGAGGAGGTTTCTGCCTCACCTCTCATTCCACCATCTTCTTCCCGAATCTTCAAATAAGCATCTGAATGATCTCCTTCTACAAGAAGCCTACAGTTAGGGGAGGCTCCAAGTATATAGTGTGTCAAGACTCTGTGTTTGTTCTCATGATTCTTAGTTTTCACCTACTTCCATTCCTTAGCTGAAAAGCCAGGTTGGTAGAAATAAATTAGGCTTTAGTAGATTCAGGCATCCTGTACAGAAACACCCACATCCTGAAAACTATCAGAATCAACTATTTTTTGTGTCTCTTACATAGAGGGAAGGCATGTTCTGAGGAACTCTTTTCATGACAAACTTTCCTCACTCCCTGTTAGCCAGGTCTGAGTTATTTGAGCCTCCCTAAACTATTCACTGTAAAGGAAATGAGATTTCATTTGGCATAGGAGGCTGTCACAATGGAATTATCTTGACCATTATAGGATGTCATTTGTGTGGAATAACAGCATGTGGACAAAAAAAGGACCTTACATTGAACTTTTTTAAAGGTGATATAATAAAAACTTTGCCTTTAAAAAAATTTTGCTTTCTAATAGCTATCTTTTACTTCCCTGATTTGAGCCTGAAAAACAAGTTTCTTTCAAATATAATCTCCTTCAATTTTTGTCTGATAATGTCTCTGTGGATATAATACCCATCTGCTTTATAATTTTACTTACAATTGCTTCTATAAACACAAACGTTGATAATTTATCTTTTCCTTTACACTGAAAGAGTACAAGGTGCTTTTGAACTTGTAACATTTTAAAAATTGCTTCTTCTACACAATTTGAGGATGAAAACTTGGCCTATTTATCAAATTTCTTAGATTAATTTTTGCATTTATTATTTAGAACAACTTACTGTTATGGTTTAACTTACATAGTCATATATGATATAATTCTGTAATTCCACATAATTTTTTATTGAGATATAATTGACATACATTATATTAGTTTTAGATGTACAACATAATTATTCATTATTTGAATATGTTATGAAATGATCATTATAAAAAGTTTAGTTAATATCTATCACTATACATAGTTACAGAATTTTTTTTCTTGGGTAAGAATTTTTAAGATTTACAGTGTTAACAACTTTGAAATATGCAATACAGTATTATTAACTATATACTTTATTAGTAATAACATTATTAACAGTCATCATGCTGTACCTTAATCCCCAGGATAAATTTATTTTCTAATTGGGAATTTGTACCTTTTCATCTCCCTTCACCCATTTTGCCAGTCCCCACCCCCTGCCATTTGTGACCATCAATCTGTTCTCTGTATCTATGAGCTTGTTTGTTTATTTTACATTAACATGTAATTGCTATCAAATGGAATTTGTCTTTCTCTTATTTGACTTAGCATTATGTTGGACATCTGAAACTAAAATAGTGGTCCCTTAGGGTGCATGATATTGTTGCCAATGACAAGATTATCTTCTTTTAATGGTTCATTAATATTCAGTTGTATATATGTACTTTGTACCAGTCATGTGAAGAATTTCTTTGTAAGGACTATTTTAGTTAATCCACATGCCGTTCCTATGAGTTGTGATATTATCATCTCTGCCTCACTGATGGGGAAACTGAATCTGAGAAGTTTGCAACTGTTAGATACTCTTGTTAACCACTATATTAACTGCTTTAATAATTATGATATTTCTTTGTATGTCTTTGTGTTAAGAGTTCTTGTTCCATATTTCAACACCACCATGTTTGGCATGTAGAGAAGGAGTTTTGCATTCAGAGAACATTCTGAAAGTAATTTCCCTGGGCATTATATGATCAGTTTAACAAATATGAGGTCTACAAATTTTGAAGGCAAATAAAAGGGTAAAGGTAGGGGACAAATTTGAAGGCCTTCCAACATTTATAGATATATGAGAATGACTATTTCAAACCAATTGTTTGAATGTTTTATCTAACTTCCATCTATCTAAAAATGTGTCTTTGAAGTAAATTCATTCTCCAGTAGAAGAAGTTGCAATATACGGAAGCACATGAATTTTCGTGAGCCATGACCCTTTATACAAGAGACAGTATACATTAATATAGTTAACCATGCATGGGCTTTGTTGGACTTCAAATATTAGAACTGTAAGACTACTGCTATCTTCTGTTCTTAGTAGACATGACTAACAGATCAGGGCCCTCTGTCTGTCTGCATTCAGACTGATACAAGCGATGATGCCTATTTGCCATCTATTAGTTAGGGAAATCCCAAGCAACGCTTTATCCTCAGTTGTGTAAGGTTGGTAAAGATTTTGAACCGAATATTCTGTAATAAATACAATGTCAGTTACCTTAAAAAAAAAAAACTTGTCAAACTCTTTCAGCCCTAAGAGTAGGAAGTCTGTAACTGAAAAAATTTTTGATAACTTCCCTCAGTCCTTGAGCATGTTGCATTCAAATTTTGGCAGTTGACTTTGTTTAGCTTTTGAACTCTTAAAGGAATAAGGCTTCAAGTGAAGCAAGGGGAAGAGCTTCTGTTAAACAAAATACAAACTGTGCTGGCCCCTGAGAAAGAAGAAAAAAGAAACTGTGAACAGTAGATTTTTGTTTTTATTTTTACAGTTTTGCTTCATTTGAAAATTTTAAATTGCTCAAATCATTGATATAAAAAGATCTACATTTTTATTACCGAACTTGCTGCATTTTCTGCCTCAGTTCCTTAACTGCAAGTAAATGTTTATGTCTTATGAAAAATACAGAATATGGATTATATAACAGAGTGTCAAACCCTCACAGGGAACACGTTATATTGCCAATTTCATAAGGCACTACTAAATTGTTGAGAAAAGAAAATTACATTTGGATGAGTATAAACTAATGTTGAATGAATAATTATATCTATAACTTTTAATATATTGACTAGAGAACATGTGCAACACATTTTTAAAGCCAAAACCCTTTAGCTCTGGTTTCAGTGTAAAACAAAATCTATTGGACTTGTTGTGCTGCTCTGAAGGCTAATAACTACCTTTATTAGGAGCTGTGGCACATTTATATCCCCACTGTTGAAGTGTGGTCACTGAAATGTGGTGAGGGAATCCAAAACAAGCATCTTCATACAGAACACACCACCAGTCTGGACTCCCAATTACTCAGTTTGTAGATGTTCTGAGCTCACTGTTTCTCTTTCCTTAAGCTTTTATACAAAGATCATCATCCTCTGAAGGAAGGCAGTATATCAGATTTTTTTATATTGGCTAGTCCAAAGTAGGCTTCATGAAATAGTAGTTTACAAATAGGGTAAAAATGAGATTTCTGATTATTTGTGCATTTCAGTCAGCCTCCCTGTCCCAAAGTTATATGAGATGACTGTGCACTGTGTAGGGTATTCAGAATAGTATTCTTTGCACATTTTAGATAAGATTTACAGTGAACAAAGATACAGCCATCTGTGAGGCTTACATAATTTAGCTTTCTCTGACTAGTCTGTTATACAATGTGTGCAGTAATTTAAAATGCTGAAAATGCGAGTCATTCTGTATCTGGGAAGGAATGAGGTTCAAAACCCTTTCTTCCAATTTGAAAGGTCTAGAATACATGCTGTTTACCTGGGGTCAATTATACTCTTAATTAACATTAGTTTTTCTCCATAAACCTCCACTCTAGTCTACCTAGAGTTGTGTTAATTTAACCCTCAATTTTAAAAGATCTTGCAATGTATTTTTTTATCTAACACTAATCTTAATGTACATATTTTGAGTCTATACGATTTATGTTTTGTATGATATTCTTAAGACTAATTTTTATTAGTCCATGTTTGGCCATGTTATTGTTCTTAGCTAATTCTTATTATCATTACAATTCAATCCAATAAAAGCAATTTAGTCAGAATTGGAAATGAACTTCAACAAAATCTACTACAATCAGCTCTTTTCTGCTGACACTGCTATCGCAGCAGAATCGTTAAGCACAGAATGAATTAACTGTAGGTATAAATGGCATTAAGATGTTTGATTGATTTAGAGAAAAATTTCCAAAATCAGCAGTTAAAATTTAATTAAAAGTCAAAGTCTTATGGTTTTCTTATAAGGGCGAGCACTTTTTTCTAAATTTAATGATCAGTCAACCTGGTCTCCATAAATACTTCTGTCTCTGGAGCAGTATATTTCAGAAGTCACATCTTCGATCATTAATTAAAAAATACAAATTGAACTACTATGTACTAGTACTGTTTATATCAGAGATCAAAATCAGATACAAATCTGCACTTTCATGGAGTTTTATTATTGGGGATGGGGACACATAATCAGGTAATTATGTGAAATATGTAGAATGCAGCAGTGAATGCTAGGAGTTGAGATTAAGTAGGGAATTAGTGGCATTGGTGAGTAGGGATAAGTTGCAATTATTCATAGGGTAGCCAGGGAAAGGCTTATTGGAAAGGTTACTTCTGAAAGAAGCTCTGGAGAGAAAAATGAATATATCTGAAGGAAAAAGCATTCCAGGCAGAGAAAATAGCAAGTGTAAAGGTCCTGAAGTGGTTTCATGTCAAGGAACAGAGAGATGGTCAACCTTACTGACAGGAGCAGAAAACATAACAGTAAATATCAGAGGTCAAGGTCAAAGATAAGAAGTGAGTGCAGAGAAGCAACACAGAGTCTGATTATATAGGATCTTGACAGTCATGAAAATTTAGACTTTGATTATGAAAGATAGGGAACCTCTTAGAAGGTCCTGAACTCCAGAGTGAAATGATCCTCTATTTTTATAGTATCTTTCTTTCTCACTGAAAGACATTGCAATAATTTTAAGGAGAAAAGTGTCTTGGACCAAGATACTTGGATTAAAATGTGGGTTGGAGATAATGAGACCTTATATGATTAATATTTTAATTGAGGTAACATAAAATTAACTATTTTAAAATGTGCAATTCAATGACATTTAGTACATTCACTTCTGTCTAGTTCCAAGACATTTTCAACACTCCAAAGGAAACCCATATGCAGGAAGCAGTTACTTCCCATAAGTAACCTTCCTTTCTAGCACCTGGCACCACTAATCTACTCTCTGTCTCTGGATTTCCCTATACTGGACATTTGATATAAATGGAATAATACAACATATGGCCTTTTTGTCTGGCTTCTTTCACTTAAAATAATGCTTTGAGGTTCATCCATGTTGTAGCATGTATAAATATTTCATTTTTTATGACTGAATAATGTTTCATTGTATGGATCCACCACATTTTGTTTATTCATTCATCAGTTGATGGACAATGAATTATTTCCACCTTTAGCTGTTGTGATAGTGCTCTGGATACATTTTAAAGACAGAGAAAACAGGATTATCTAATAGATGGATCAGGGTATGGAAAAAAGAGAGGAGTCCCAGCCAATGCCAAGGGTTTTAGGTTGGAAAAGCTTAGTAAGGAAGCAATAACCATTAATAGAAAGGGAGATTCACTTGAGAAGAGGGGATAGAATTGCAGTAACTCAGTTTGTAATCTAACAATTTCAAGATGTCAATGCCAAGTGGACATGTTGTATAGGCAGGTGGATATATGTGTCTGGAGTCCAGGAATTGTTATTAGGTGGTATTTAAAGCAATGAACATGGATTAAGCCATGCAGAGGTGTATTGTGGAAAAAAAACGAAGTAAGATTTTTAAGGTTTTCCAATGTGTAAAGATTAGGGAAATGAAACAGCAAAGGAAACTGACTTCAGAGTGGTTCGAAGAGGCAGAAGGAAAATCAGAACATTGTGGCATGTAGTTTATTACAGAGTATAGCAGTTATACTTTCTTGTAAACATAAAATGTTAAATCCACTTGATTAAATATCTTGTTTTATATTTGCCATATACATATTCTAGCTTTTAGTGTCTCTGATACATTAAAAAACTACTGATGATATATTGACATAATATTATAAGAGAATGATGCTAGTGTATTTAACTGTGTCTATCCTGATATTCTAAAATAAATTTTATTATAACAATAATGTTGAGATATGAAGAGAAGCATAGGAAGAAATGTATTTCACTAATTTTAATACTTGGTAAAAGTTCTGTCAATCACAGTTTTTGTTATTGAATCCACAAAGAAGATGTAAACATACACATGAAGACATGAAGCTGTAGATGTAGGAAAACTGGACATATTCTATAGAACAAAGAAATGATACTCAGGTGAATCCATTGGAGCTTGACTGAATTAATTAGTGTTTTGGGTTTTGTTTTGTATTTTTTTGCTAGATATATTAGAATCAATCCAACTTTGTTCAAGTATTTTAGAAACTGTATAAGTAGTCACATGAGTTATTTGTAAGGAAGATTAGTACAGGTCAGATTTACTATGGACAATTCCAATTTACATTTTTTAATTCATTTTGAGAGCTAATAACACTCCCTTGTACTCTCAAAAGTGACCTGTTTTGGAACATAAATTATATGATCATACTTATCCTAAAGAAGCAAAAAAGTTGATAAGAAACATAATATATTTTTGACATCTCATCCAAACATGGACATATAACTTATTTTTCTGAAAGTTCAAATTATGAAATGTAACACACATTTTGATGATCAAAGAACTATGTTTGAGAATTATACTTTCCATACATTACTACATAATTCAAACTTTTTTCCATGAAAGATTACAGATAACTAAAATCATTATGCATTAGTTTGTAGCATAGATTTGCCAATATTCAATCATTATGAACCTAAGAGCTAGGGATTTCATATAGTCCAAACTAACAAATCAAAGACATATACATCTTAGTAATCTGTTAATATATCTAAATATCTCTTGGTAAACATAAGATCACCTACCTTCCTTCCAAACAGATTTAGTCTCTTTTTTTTTTCCAGACGGGAGTGGTGTTGCTTGTTGATACCACATATATTCCTTTTAGTCTAACACATAGGCAGATATTTTTCTTTAATTGAGTAATTTTGCCACTAACTCAATAGATGACATTTTCTAGTTATGATGTAACAGTATCATTCTGTACTATACCCTAACAAGCTGCATTCTCCCTAGAGTACCTGGAATGTGAAGCAAATGAGCTCTCTCAGGCACATGGGAGAGCAGAGCCACCATCCAGAGTGCCCGTGTAATTATCCCACCAGAAATGTGTCTATCTGGATGAGGAAGAAACAACCACACACAACAACCATGCCTTTGTCTCAGAGTCAGTAGGAAACAGAAAGGAATGCCTGACTAATAGGGATATGTATATATATACCTTCACCTCCAATATCTGTGAAGGGTTCTTGAATGGAAAAAAAGGAGAGCTAATATTTAGGAATTGTCTAGTATGTTTCAGATACTTAGGTGCACATTTTCCAGATGAAGGAATGGGCTGAAAGAGGTAAAATACCAGCCCACAGGTGAATGTGGGAAAGCTGCAAGTACCAAATCTGGCTAATGTTGACTTCAAAGTTTGTAGTTTTTTTTCTGAACTCCATAATATTTTGTGGAAAATTATTTTATGGCTAATGAGTATTTATTGAATAATGAATGGCAACTTCCAATGAATTCCCTAGTCATGTACAACATGCTTGAAAAGTTTATAGGTTGTTCATGATATGGGAGGAAGGATATGATATTAAATGGTAATAATTTTCCTGGCTCTCATTACTGCTGCTACTTTTGAAAAAAATAAAAATGGTTGGCATATTCCATGATTGCTTGTCATTCAGCAGAACACAAACTACTGACTAAATTGATACAGAGAGGAAAAGGTGCCTCTCTAGAGCCCATTAGAAAAGCAGTTCTTCCATATAGATTGTTAATACTGGATGGCTCTAAGCTTGATAAGAGCATTTTGAGAATCAGTCTACCTAGACAATCCAAGTAATTGTTGCGCGAATCACACAATCCATCTACAGTTTGCCCTACTGAGAGAGTACCTCTGCTATCTGGGCATTATCACAGTTTGTAGTTCATGCAGAATTTTTTTCATTCGAAATGTTAAATACAAAATATAGCTAGTTTGCATCTGTATGTACCCAGCCTGACATGTTAGTCCCATTATTAGCCTAGTCCAGCGGCTGTTTCTTCATACCACCCATGTTACTGAGCATTTGTTATATTCCTGTCATAACTCTGGATATAATAATAATGAAAAATGTGCCATCCTAACAGTTCCCAGAATTTACAGTCTAGGAGGAAAGGAGAAACTGATGACAATATGATAAAGGCTACTATAAAGATATTTTTCAAATTCCATGGGAACACATGGGAGGGAGATCCTAAAAACGTTTAAAATGCTGGTATCTTAAGTGAGGTCTAAGGCCATATTTTGTGATGGAGGAAAATATTAGCATTTCATTATTTATATATTTTAGTATAATTATATATTTATCAATATGTAGTAAGTAGATAGGCATCCTAAGTCCTTCCATCGGATGATGTGTTAATGTAATCTATTCATTTGCTTGTAGAGGATTGAAAATTTTACCGTTTTCATAGACCCAATTAAACACATATACAGATCATATTATCAAATGATCTACTTAATTGGGAGACAACTGACCCACACAAAATGAACAAAAGGTTTATAAATATTGCTCCAATGGACAAATTGTAAGCAATACTAATCTTTTAAAATCAACTAAAAATAAACTGGCAGAGTTGTCATTTCACTTCCATAGAGTATGAGTTCTGCATCAATCAAAATTTGAGGCAAAATAATAATGATCTGTAAAGCAGCCAGTCAAAATAAAAATTTGAAAATATTGAGGAAATTTACAAAATTCTAAAGACTATTTGAAATACTTATTTACAAGCACTTAATTAACAATGACCATCAACTTAAGTGATACCTGGAGGTATTAACAAATTAAAGTAAAAATCATTATTAGAATGACATTTAACTCAGCATCTGGAAAATGAAGATAGGCATGAATAATTTTTAAGTGGTATTTAAAGTCATTTATGCTCAATTAGTATTTTAAAAAATTCCACTGAAGTCAGTGATAAATATTAAAATAGACTTATGAGGTTTATTCCTTAATAGCAAGGAAGCAAAATCCCACATTCTTCCTGCTAGGATAATACCGGAAGCTGTACAGTGAAAAATAATATTTTATCAGTAAATACATCCTGAAGATTTTAAAAAACTAATAATAATACAAATCATACAGTGTATACTGCTGTACAGTTGAATGAAACTGCAGCCTTCATAACAAGTTTAAATTAATAGGGATTTGGTAGGTTCTGTTTCAATAATGAAATATACTAAGAAGTATTTTTTTTTCTGGAGAACTGAAATTAAATCACCATAACCGAGCCTGGTGGAGGATGTTATCTGAGTTGTCCTTGAGATGTAGGGATGCATAAAATCTTGGAAGCAATTCAAAGAAACCTGAAAATTTTGTTTTTTATCCTGAGAATAATGGAGATAATTTGTTTATAACACTGATAGTGGTGGTTATATAATTATGTACTATTTATTGAATTACTACTGTTATTATGCTCCATGCTATAAACTCTACAGATTGTTTTAAAACCTCAAAACAAACCTATGAAGTAAGTTTCAGAGATTTTAAGAAATAAATAGGCAAATATTAATTCATTGTGTAGAGGGTGTTCTAGGAACTTGAGGTATGAGCAGACTTTAAGAAGAATGACTAGAGATGCCATGAATCTATGAATGGGTTATATCAACAGTAACAGTAATAATAAGAACATTATGAAGCAAAAAAATCTTTTTATATTGTAATTTTTTCCATTGTTTGGTAGCAATCTTTTGCCAATATCACATACTCTGTTACTCAGGTATTGTTCTTTTATCATCAAAACTGACTTTTAGAAAATGATGTTTTGATCTCATTAAATTAAGGTAACATCTTATTTCTCCAATGGGAATTTATAATTTACTTTGAAGAAGAAAGCCTTAAAATTTAATTGTTCCATTGTAGCCATCATAAAAACAGTGAAAAACCAAATTTCAGATACAAAATTTCTTCTCATGACTCTGTTAAAGAGTAGGAAGGTACTCATTTCCTCCAACTATATGGAAACACATTTCAAGTTTCAGATTGATTTCTTGTGCACTTATGCATAGTGATTATTGGGTTCAACTGAAGCCTTTGTACTTTCTAGAGGGTATATTATAGTTATGTATTCATTCATCATTCATTTATTTTTAGGAATGAAGCATATATTGATAATCTATTATATGCCATGGGTTAAGGACCTATAATGATGAATTATAAGTAGTTAAAGTCTTGATAAACTTGTAGTAAAATGGAAAAATATCTATTTTAAAAAGTATAGAAGTGAGAATTCCAGGTTGACATAGCAGTATAAAATTACCACACAGAATTTTCCATTATAATATCTAACACCTGATAACAAGCAATAATAGTAACATGCAAAACGTTACAATAATTACATAAAATAATATTAACATACCCATACACATTCCACACACAAATTTAGTCAGAACCTCAGTATGCTTAGCATGCATAGTAAGAACCATGGCAGTATTTTGGAGTGGGTCTAACAAGGGTCAAACCCTGTACCCATCCCAGGAGCTAAACTAGTGAGTCTCAAAATTTCTAATAATTTTCAGTAATACTCCAAATGTGATATATAAAATATGCCACAGAAAATAAAATAACTCAGAATGAAAAAGACAAATGAGGAACTCAGCATAGAAGAATGCAGGGAACCAAAGGGAATGCCCACAGATACTCTGAGCTATGAAACAACTTAAAAATTTTTTAATATAATGACAGAAGAGCTCAAACACAAATTATAAAGTTAAAAAAATGAGATAAAAATATATCACAAATCTTAGGAAATATTTCTTCTATTTCATCTTCTCAAAACTAACCAGTAAATTACAAATAGCAAGGACCAGATGCGATATAACAAAAAATATGTTGAGTTTTTGGCATAAAGATAGGGTTTGAAATAATTAGTAAAAAATTAATTAAAGAATTAGATGACTCTAATCATTATGAGTCTTTAAAGACAATTCAGCATAGAATAAATGTTGCCTATGATTCAAAGAATTCAGCCAATGAAAAATTTACTCATAGATATAATTCAAGAAAATTTCTCTGAAACAGAATCTATAGAAGAAAAGAACACACTGTGTGTGTGTATTTGTGTATGTGTGGATATATGGCTATATATATGTATTGTATATGTGTGTGTGTTTGTGTGTGTGTGTGTGTGTATTATTCAGAGAGAACCTAAATTACAAAACAGAAGCTTAGGATTGTCATTATTCTTTTCTTCCCATAGCAGCATACAATGCCAGAGATGATAGGTAAAATTCTACAATGTTGTACAGGAAAGAAAATGTAGTAGAAAGTATTGTAACTAACCAAGTATTCTTTTATGTATAGAAGTGACAGCAGTCCTCAAATATGAAGAATTCATGCAATACATCACCTACTAACTTTTGTTAAGGAAAAGAACAAACTGGATATTGAAAGTTGATAAAATAATTGAACAAATTATGTAATGCATCCTTATCGAGAATTCAGGAATGGCAGAAACCTTTATCCAGTAATGATTATCAGTCACTCTGCTTAAATCTAGACTTTTATAAGAGAATGTGTGAAACTGGTGGCAGAAGAGATATAAATATTGTATATTATATTTTGTTTACAAAATAAAGAAGTGACTAAAGTAGCAGTGAAAACCATGAGAGTTCCAAGGTTTTCAACCTTTGGATCATGTAATATCTAAAATTAAAATAGATTGTTAAAAAATATTGACTAAAGTCCCTTGTCTTAATTATTATTTATTCCTAACTTTGGAGAGATATTTCAAGAGAATAATCTCTCTTATGATAAAGAATTTATATCATTTAAATTTGATTTTTAATAATGTTGTACTGAAGTTTTCAGTTTTGAGATTTTTCTCTTACTTTAAACAAATCCAATTTGATATTGTTACTAAAATAGCATAAACTGTATAATCACATATTTTAAATTCCCTTAATATCTCCTGAATGATCTGTCTTTCTACCTGTGCACATTTTGTCTGATTCAGGACCTAATCCAAAAACCAAGAGCTCATGCCCAGTAGCTCAATGGAAGGACTAGAATATTGGGGACTAGTTGCAAAGGTGCTTGACGAACTGAAAGGCAAGTAGGGGCCATGAAGGGAAGCCTGAATTACACCAGGAAGCCAATACCACCCTATGGCTGGAGATGATGGGAGTAATAATACTCAGCCCCAAATTTAGAATCAGAATAGAATAGGTTTGCTCAGTGCATTTGAAAGCTATGTGGTAGTGACCAGAACCACATATGGAAAGGTTGCCCAGGGCGTGTTGGAGCTCTGGAGAAATACAGCTACTATCAGAGAAAGAGCACAGAGCAGAAAAAAAGGAGAACTATCTCTGTTTCTACTTACAGTCTTTGGGATCCTGCTAATTCCTCCAAGCCAGAACCCAGTGATCAAGGATGACTGGAATATGCAGAGGAAGGACTGGAAATAGATCTGAGCATAAACATTCAAGCAGTTAGTACATTTGATATATATTTGGGTTGATGGTTATCATTTGTTTAAAAATGGTTATTTCTAAATGTTGGACTTTTAGATGATTTTCAGTTTTTCTAATTTTTGCTATAGATGAGTTAGCAGAAACTTCCAAATGATAATTCTTGAACTCAGTATTTGAACTTAGATTGGTAAATGAGGAAAACAAATATTTAAAAAGTAGTGCACTATAGTGGAAAAATGATTAGAATATTTGGAGAGGAGTAATACATTTGATACTGCTACAACAGGCTACTTAGACTAACAATGAGGAGCATGTGATAAAGAGATAGTGAGGCAAGTATAGGAAGGGACTTTTCTACCAAGAAGTTTGATTTTTTTCAGTTTGCCTTGGATCATTCTAAAAAGTTTAAAAGTTAGAAAGAGACACAGATGTGTTATAGATCTACAGTTCTGATGGCAGCTAAGGATTGTGGAGGAAAAAAATATTTCAGAAAATATTGCCTAAGTCCATGTTAAACATAATAGAATATTACAGTATATTTATATTACATGTATGAGTTGGTAATAATGCTTTAACCTTGCTTTGATGTTTGATCATTTTAGTCCTGGAATTATTTATATTGTCTCTAGGTTAATGTTTTATATTATACTGTCTTTAGGTTAATACTTTCTCTACTTGATCTAGCAGAGATATCTTTGGAACAGACTAATGAAAAATTTAGGAAATGTGATAGCTCATTATAGATAGTAAAATCTCATATGTGAATTGTTTAATACATTTAACCCCAGTCTAAAACTAATTAACCAATGATTCCATGTTAACATTATAAAATTTAACAATTCAATTTTCAAGTTGTTTAATGCTTAGTGTATGTGTTAAATAATAGACACCAAAGAGAAAATATAAATGAAGTATGTTTACCTTAACAGGTTTACAAGTTAAATGGAAGGCATAGTGTGCATTCATTATTGATAATATCAGATTGTATATAATGAAGGGCAGAATTTGTATGGTTGAACAACAGGTGTCATGACAACTCAAGTAATTGGGAGACCAATCTGGAATGGGGTAGTTGAAGAAAACTCATGAAATAAAATAATCTTAGGGTCTTCCTAGAGTTTTATGTCATTTTATTTATGTTTTTATGATTATCACTGTTTCATTATTCCTAAATGACTTCTGTAAGCATTTCTGTGGCCTATTGATAGAAAATTATTTATAACAAATGAAATGCTTGTATTAGATTTTATTTAGTTCACAAAAAGCAGAAATAATTATGAACAAAATGTAATTTAGGTGCCTACATTTGTTTTTTGATTACTTCAATTTTTCTTTCAGTGAAAAGATATTCATCACCACATGGAAATAGTGATATATCTAAATTTAATTTTGTTAAACCTATTGGGTGTGCGTGTTCTTAAAATATTTCAAAGATGTGGAAACTGTTAATTGATGAAATGCCATTGTAGTGTTATGGCAGATAGTGATTTGTTTTCCAGAGAAACCCTTTAGCATAGCAGATGATGTATTTATTCATTTATTGGTGTACGTGGAAAGCAATCACAAGAATATAAAGTACGAGTCTATTAAATCATAAGATATTTAACCATTCTGCCTGAAGTATTAAAAAGAAGAAAATGGAATTCAGTAGGTTGTTTTTGCCTAAAATGTAATGATGTGTTACAGTATTTTTAATTTAAGAATCTTAAACCTTAAAATGTGAAAAAAAAACAAAACCTTCCGCTGTTATCTAGTTTTGCCAGGGTGATTGATGAACATTATGTATGTTTTCTTTTTCTTGGTCAATCATCTTATGGTGGACACCTTTTTTATTCACTGGTTGAAAACCAGCCTTCATTGGGCCATTGTTCCTCTGCCAGTCCAGCCGTGAGGTTATGATGGAGCTAGCAGTTGATACCCTGTCACCCTACCCACAGCTGGGCACATGACAAAGGCTTGGTCCCTGTTCCATGACCAAGAAGAGTGACCTAACAATTAACATGTGAACCAAGTAAAGTAATTGAATATTTTATCCAGGATATTTCTACATGGAGCTGGCAAAGAAAAGTCTCTTTCTTTTCTGACCTAAGTATTAAAACTGCAAGCCTCTGAAGGCCTTGTCTGCTTTCATGCAGTGAAGTCTGAGAGAAAGTAGCCAACGGTTTGCAGTGAGCATATCTTTCTTATTTCTATGTGCAATTGAAGCATACTTATATGACTCTCCCTTTTAAGTTAATCAGAGCTATTTCTTTATAACTTGAAACCTAAGAATATCACCTGTTATACTTCCTCCTCATGGCAGTGTGTGAAAAACAATTACAGGTTCACAATATTTTATTCTTAATCCTTGAGGCCGGATATGATTCAGAGTTTAGATAGGTTTTACAGAATTGCATGGGTGTCAGGGCAGTACTCTAAAGACAGACTTATTATTTCTATAATGATATGGATGAATATTCACACTAAATGGGATGACAAAGAGTTATAAATGCCATGATGTCAGTTCAGGTCAGCTTTATTTCCAAATGAGTTTTGATATAAAATCTAGAAATAAATTTGTTTTTAGGTTCTTTGGATTTATGTAATTGCAGAAAAGCATTAGGAGCTATGCTCTAGTCTAAGTACCACTGAAGAATATATCTCCTAATCTTAAAGGTACAATATGCAGAACCGTGTTTGATGACAATTTGTAGTAACTGTCATACATTGGTTCAAGCTATTCCTGTCTCCCACCTAGAAGCTGCTCCATAATGAGGCAATATGATATACAGGAGTGAAATGGGAATGAATTTGGGCACTGGGGATGAAATCTGAGCAACAAAAAGATTTTATCCAGTATGAAATATCCTTCTGAAAGACCAGGAGAAAATCCATACTGTTTTAGATAGTATAGTCTATCTGTTCACTCCTTATGACAAAGGTATCTTGGGTCTATGTTAATTCTACTTCAAAAACACATTTAATTTGATAGTAATAAAATTTAAGGACTTATCTGTTTATCTGTTTTTCTTTTTTTTGAAGGAAATAAATTTTCAAGTACCTTTAGAAAAGAGAAAAAAATACAGTCAGATCAAAAACTGCATTTTGATTTATGTCAAAAGAATGCAAGAGTTTTTTGTTAATAGTGGGTAGGAATCCATAAAATGAATTTTAATGTTGACCATCATAAATGTAAAACTCATTATAATAGCTAATATTAATTGAGAATTTATTTATTCTGAGCCATGCACTCTGGTGACACGTTACATGTATTATCTCACTTAATCTTTACAAAAACCCTCTAAGGTAGATGAAATAATACCATTTATTTTTACATATGGAAAAATTGTGGTTTTGATCAAATAGTTGTCAAAAGTAGCATGTTGTCTGGCCACCTAACTCCTATTGAGAAGTTCAGGGAAAAGTTTTTGTAGGAGGTAAAACATCTGTGTTGAGATCTGAAGTAGGAGGTATTCTAAAGAGAAAACAAAAATAAAACCAAAACTATGTGAAAAAGCCCAAAGATACAAGAATAATTGCACATTTGAAGAATAGAGGTAATCTGATGTGATTCTAGGACAGAGTTACAGGTGTTGCAGAAGAGGCAAGAAAAGATACTAGTGGGGTAAGAATAATTCAGTACATGCAGGGTATTCTAAACCATATTGAAGTGTGTAAATATTATGTGGAAGACCCTAAGGAGCCATTGAAAGGCTTATGCTAAATAGAAAACTATTCTTTCTTGTAAGAGACTTGTAATCTGTAATAGAAAGTTGCTTGTTCTAGAGAATGATATACTGCTAGTTACTTACAGTATTTTTTACCAACCAATCATATGGAATTATCACATATTAATTCACCAGCATCCTAAAATATAAGTAACAGGAATTACCAATTTTTTCATTTCTTATAAATAAAGATCATAAACACACTAAGTAAATAAAAAATAACTGTAGAATTACTTCAACATAAATGGAAGTATCAAAGATAAAGATAAGATCTTACTCTTTGTCAGGCATTCAGGATACAAATGTTTTACGTGCCTAATATAGTCCCCGCCCATATATAAAATACAAATTGCAGGACATATTAATGGCTCATATGCTGACAGCCATCAGTTTGGCTTTCCAGCATGGTCTGGGCCGTGGTGCTGCCTTTGGTTAGTGGTGTTGATTATATTGGTGTTATCATCAGTTCTAGGGGAAATGCTTCTGTAGGGCTATTTTCAAACATTAAAAATTCAGTATCTTCTTAAATAGGGAAATCTGCTTACATTTATTGAAATAAATATATGTTACCATATATAAAGATATACATAGTGTATGCAAATTGTCAGAGTTAGTGTTTGTTTTTTTATGTACAAAATTATTATTATTATTATTATTTTATAATTTATTTTGGTATCATTAATCTACAATTACATGTGCAATATTATGGTAATTAAATGACCCCCTTCATCAGGTCCCACCCACCAACCCCATTACAGTCACTGTCCATCAGCATAGAGAGATGCTATAGAATCACTACTTGTCTTCACTGAGTTGTACAGCCCTCCTGTGCCCCCCCTACATTACGTCTGTAATGGGGTATGTGATGGGGACTTGATAATGGGGCGAATCTAGTAATCACAATGTTGCTCATATAATTATATATTAGTGATACCAAAGTAAAAATAAAAGAATATGAGCTTTTGCTAATACAAGCACGGGGGAAACAAGTTACTAGATCATTATGCTGAAAACTCAAACCAAAGTATGCCGCTCTGTGATGGCCTTTTCCTCAAACACCATTGGAATGGTTGAGAACAGCTTTGTTTTAAAAGAAACTGACAATGAGCCACAGATATAGCAGGTGTATGATGAACATAAAAACTGATTAGGTGCCCACAAGGCTCAGTCTTCTGCTAGAACCTTTGCCCAGAGAGCAAAGAGGGCAAAAGCTGAGTGCTGCCCACTGGACTAACATGGTGTGGATGGGTGAAAGGAAGTTCCAAACCTGGACAGCCAAGTAGGAAAATCAAACCTTTTCTTCTTTGTGAATAGATATTAGGGTAAATGAGATAAAGTAAAAGATAAAAATCAGAAGTGTGTTAAATCATCTAAAAACTGTGTTTGTTTATGAGGAAGTTTTTGAATAGGAAGAATTGCTGAGTAAATCAGGGAGACTTTCAGGACAAACCCTGGCCTTGATTATATAGAGAGTGGGGTTCTTCCGTGTGTCAGAAATAACTTAGACGAATACTTTGATGAGAATATTAAATGATTTTCCCATTATTAGAAGCTTAGAGAATTGGAATATTAGAAGCATCTTGGTCACGTCAGTTGACAGCTGCCGCACAGACCTAGCCAAGTACAGGGGACCAGAGCTGACTGAATGGCAATTCTCAAAAGAGCTAGGCATTTTTAAACATAATAATTTCTCTAAAATATAAAAGGAAGGAGTGCTGGGTGTGGAGCTGTGAATAGAAGAGACAGGGATCATTTTAAAAGTGTGAGTATTTTATATGCAGTTTTCAAAACTCCTTGCCTGGAGTGTATTCAATATTTAAGGGCTTAATCTTTCTTTCCTATGTTTATATTTTTTATATAAATGATAAACTTTAATGTCGGTGGATTTATCTGTCTTATTTCTCTGCTTGCAATCAATATTTGTTTCAACCTTGACTTTCTTTGTTGTTTTTGAAGTTGCCTCTTCTATTTCTCATCAATTCATTTATAGTGCCAGAACAACGAGGTTGGTAATTTGAGGCCAGATTCTCCTTTTTTTATTTCAAATATGCAAAAATGAATCAAAAGCAATATTTGTCAGCTTTCTGGCAGAGGTGCTTATGTTGGACTGTCAATTGTGTTGTTTTTTTGGAAGAAGGCTAAAAATCTTATTCTCATCCCTACATAAGATAAAATTTGGACTCTATGACAGCTCTTAATGCCAACTCCAATGTGTAGAATTCCAGTAGTTGGATTTTTTTCCTGAAAGCACTTCAGTGTTATGTGTACCTGTGGCTTTGTAAAAGCACTCATGTCCTTACCTGACATCACAAGCATTCTCCAGGTTATCTGTCCCCTCTTTAAGCCAGTGTATTGGCTCTGAAATTCCGTTAAGATCAGTGTGGCTTGAAAAGGCAGATCATGAACCTTGGTAGGTGTCTGTTAAATAAATCTGTTCTGTTTTTCCTCCCTCTTCTTCTCAACCCCCACCAAACTGCCTCCCAATTTATTTTTTCCCACCAAACAATGATTTCCTGTAGATGTGGACTTGAATTTGGAAAACAAGAACTCAAATATATACTTTGAATATCCTACCAGTTTGAAAGGTGATTTGGCATGCTGGCCTGGTGTCTCAACTTCCTTTAGAACTTGACCTTTGAAGTGAAGAAATTAGAGTTTGAGTTATTCCGTCTATAATATTAGAGTATTCTTTCTATAATAAAATGACTTTTCAGGAGCAATAAATACTGACATGTCATTACAATAAGCCTCTCTATTCTCTAATATAACTTAATTAGCTTCTTTGGTGCTAATAGGATCTGCTCCCAATATGGTGCATAGCATGGAGGCATTGGTAAGCCCAGGTCCAAAGTAAGGACATAGAATCTATTTACTGCTGTTCTGCCTTGACCAAGCTGCTTTCTGCAGTGTTTTTTTTTTCTTTTCTGCTTTATGCTCTACTTGCTTACTTCTAACATTCCACATGATGAAGTGATTTTGCATGGCACTATTTTCCATGCAAATAGTAGAAACCCCAGAATGCACTTAGGAGGTACAAGTTAGGATTCATGTTAGTTTTAGAGAATAGGTAAATTTTAAAAGTATTTTTAGTTAAAGAGACATTAAGTTTTATTCACTTCAAAGTGTTGTTTCTGTTTTCTGACTGCATGCTAGTTGTAGAACTCCAGCTTTATTCTTCTTTGGACAGGAAAGATTAATTGGGATTCATCATTCTGTTTGCTTGGCCAATGCTCATTTTCAGGTGACAGTGTTACAAGTGTGTTCTATGACACAAAGACATACTTAGAGCTTTGCAAACATGAAAATGTCTTATTTTTATTTACTTTAAGATAGATTTACACTTCCAAATGGGTATGTATATCAAATATAATAATGAATAGAAAATTCCAAAAAAGCATTTTATTAAATGAGATAATAATGTATACAAAATGCCCACTACCTAATAGAAGCCTAACATGGAAAATGAGTCAAACATCTCTGTTTTTCTAGTCCAGCAAGGAATTATAGAATAAAATTTTGGGAGGAAATTCTGAAGATAATAACCTTTTCCAGCTTGTAAAGATTAAAAAAGTAAAGCATTTCCCATTGCCTACTATGAGATTTTTGAGAACTCATTAATATTCTCTGCAGGCTTTAAGGGTTATTTTATTATTTCCTGTTTGACTATTAACTATAGAATATTAATTGTATGATAACTATGGTTATATTTCACTGTGTAATTTTGAAATGTTTGTGAATGATTACCACAAATTATAATATTCTGATAAATTCATTGTAAACCTGACTCCATATGCTGAGAAAATTTAGATGGCAGCAGTTACTAAGATCTATTTTTCTACTAAAAAAGCTATACTTCCAATAATTTTATTCTAGATTTTGAAGAAGACTATATGTATCATTTTCTTTGCTTGTTTCATTTATATCAAGTTAATATTCTTGTGTTTAAATATACTTCAAGCGTTTTTCAAACCCATACAATTTGCTTCCAGGTCGAAGCAATTTCAAAACTCAGATAAGTGGCTAAAGTAGAAAGTTTTATCTTTGTTAGCAATAAATCAACAAAATCCAATTAGGAAAATGTGTAACTCCAAAAATTTGACAAGGCAATGTAGTCAGCTTTCAGTTTTATAGGATCAGCAACTTAAAACAGGTACATATAAAAAACAAGCTCAACTATATTATTCAAGAAATTGGCCATAAAATTCCATTTGTTTAATCAGCAGAAAAGATTTTTCAAGGGGATAAATTGTTATGTGGACCCTGCAGGTTTAAATTAAACCTGAATCATAGTTTGTAGTGCACATGATATTACCTGGAGGCCTGAAAGGATGAGCTGCCCAAAGACCCCAGGTGGAGAAGAAAATTTCTCATGCAAGGTTCACCGTACTTACTGCTGTCTTTTTTCTTAGAATAATACATAATTAACAAAAGATTTCTTGAGAGAAAAGATTGATTTACTATTAATAGAATAATTTTCTCTGAATTCTTTTGAGATAATATATAATTTTTTAAAACATAGTGACATCATTCAACTATTGGAAAGTTGTCTTTCAGAAATTTTATAACTGCATTCTTTTATATTTACCTCAGAGCATATATAATTTCACTCTTGGGAAGTGTTGACTTACAGTCCATGTAAAAAAAGTAAAAACTTCTTCATTGTAAGAAGACCTTGTAAGGAGACCCTTGTAAAATATAAGGGTCTAGAAAAAAAAGAGTTGATTGATTTTAAGTTTTAACAAGATTTTATTAAATAATAAGTTAGCATTCTAAAAGGGACTATGTAAAGAACATTAAAAATAGTTGACCCTGTCAAGGCATTATGCTAAATTAATACATATTATAATCTTTAATGTATGGTTTCAATGCAGTGCTTAACCTCTATGAATATTAGTCATTTCATAGCAGTGTAAGTTTTTAAATTTTATAGCTTAAAATTTGCTGTACATGAATTAGTAGGTGGCAGTGGGTAAGATTGGGCAGAGCTGATATGAAAACTTTCTCCCTTTCTCCTGAGATAATTTCTAGTCCAAGTAAGGGAAATTCCTTTGAGCATTGCTTCTAAAGAAATAATTTGAAGGTGGCAGGTTCAATTTCATACACAGGCATTTTACTTATGCAGCTGGGTTATATAAGGCCCCTCTGCCCAAATCTATCTTCCCCATCGGTCATTTGGGAGTGTGTACTTCTTTGGAGGTGAACATGTAAAATGTTACCTGAATATTTGAGAATGCTATTGGCAAATGGTAATTAGATCCAAAGACAAATAACCAGCTTCATGAGGGTCTAAGAAATATATCATATAAAGAATAATTAAAGGAGCTGTGATATTAATGATGTGCAAAACAGAAGCACTTGGAAGGATTTCTGTCCCAATATATGCAAGGCTGCCATATGCAAGAGAGAATGCAGAACACTAATTCTAGGTAGCTTCACGGGCAGACACGGAAACAATGACTAGAAATCATACAATATCCAATATTAATAAATGCATTAAAATATTTTACAATTTCAGCAGTCCAAAACAAAATGAACTGTCAAAAGAGATAATGGTACCCCTGTCAAAACGGAGTACTAGTGCATTGGTTAGAAACCATATTCTGGGAATAATGGAGAAAATAAAGTTAACACATAAAATGTTGCCGGTTCCTGTTTTAACTACTTACCATGTTGTCACTGCATTTAATTCTGACAACAGTCAAGGAAGGTAAATTCTATATCACTCTGTTTTGCAGATGAAATAAAAAAGTTTAAATAACATATCCAAGGTCAACCAGGTCCTAAGTGTGGAGTTGTGTTTTGAACTTAAACAGTTCGGCTTCAGTATCCATTCCCTTACCATTTATACTGTAGTGACTCCAAGGATAGTCTATGTTACAGTTAATATTATACAAGTATACATTAGTTATCTAGTACAATATGTGTGAGAGGGAAAAGGAAGCCAGAAAAAGTCAAAGGCATCGAATGTGGCTGCAAATACACTTAGAATGATACCTCAAGCAAGATTTTGATCCCCCAAAGCAAACACCCCAATATATATTAGGGTGGTCATTTCTTACAGATTATAAAATGAAATTTTGGTCTTAGTTGGCAGAATGTGGAGTAAGATTCCTACAACAAAATAAACGTGAAAGAAATCTTTTTCATCATGTTTTTTCATTCCCCCGTAGTTTTCCACAACCTTGAGGATGCTTTTAGGTTTTTGTAATCTGTTATGTTCAAAACCTTTAGTGAGATTGATTTTTCTTACTTTACTTCTTACATATCCCCCATGTTACCTCTTATTAACCTAAAAAAAACATATCCTAACTCACCTTTGAGTGCATGTCATTTGATCCCTTGAAAGCTTTTCAGAATTGCCCACACCAATCTTTATCCTAAATTGTGGTTTAAAATGCAGTTGGTAGGATTAGCATTTTTTTAATTCTCTAATTATTTCTCTCCATGTGGAGTGTAAATGACTAATTATGTATACTTTGATAACTATAATTCAATGCAAGTATTTTTGATGCTATGGATAGCTGCTAAGATTTCCTTATAAATTTCTTTAGTTGCCTGATAAAGTAATTTCTAGACATGTAAAAAGTGAGTAGTTTTTATCTTGTAACAAATTTCTGTTAGATATTAAAAAGTCTAAGGTGACAGGGTCAAAGCATATCAGTAGGAGTTTCAGCAATATCAGTGGGATCCATGTTCCTGGGTTTTTGCTCAGCAGCAGTCACGCAGCTACAGCAGCAGTGCCTCTGCGTCAGCTGAGGGCTGGTTCCTGTGCTCAGCATAAGGTTAAAGAAATTTCCAAGTAACATTCCTGTCTCCCTCTGACTCCTCTTGTATTTTCCCTTCCTTAGTTTTAGTTTCTTTTGCCCTTCTAAAAACTTTTTAGGTAATTCCCGGCATTAAATCCTTCTCTATTTGAAATACCTGGAATGGTGACTGCTTTTGTGACTGACACGTGTAGACCAATTCTACATCTGTTACTGGGATTACCTCTACAATGTCCTTTAAATGATATATTTTGTTAAAATTCTCCCATTGAGTTTGGATATTCTCAAGGAAAAACATCCTATTTCTGAAAAGCCTTCATTAAAAAAAAAAATAATCTATTATGTTGACCTAAATTCTGTCTCATTGTATTTTCCTGTCAATGCTATTTTATGGGCTTCAGGGCACCCAAAAATAATTGTCATTATTCCTGTCTGAATTCTAAGCCTATTAAAGTTGGATCAAAGACATAAAGAGATGGATGTGAAATTATTTACTTGAATACCAATAAACTTTGTAGCATAGTTTTTAGGTCTTTAAACAAGTGAGTATGTTAATATTTGACTCAATGGTATGAAATTCACATAATATATTCTTCGTTTTTCATTTAAAAAATACAAACTGAGCCCATCCTTATAATCTAGGCAAATTTCTAAGTACGGGGCTAATACCACTGAACCAAGCAGACTAGATCCATAAATGGAGAAGAGGAAACGCTGGGGAGAGCATACCTGATTCCTTGTCCCAAATCTACCAACTAGAGGAGTTATTCCTCTTTCTCCAAGGTGGAGTAAACAGGGATCATTGTGAGAAACCAAGAGCCATTCAAAGCCAACCAAGAGTCTCTTTTAGGAAACATGAAAAAGAGAAATGGAGGCTTAAATGAAGCATGGACAATAAAAATATTCAATCATGGGAGGCACAGTTTAAACCTTGTCTTTCATTAGATGTCAGGGTGATTTTTCTGTGAATAGCTTTTGTAAATGGGTATCATAGAAGTGCTCTAGGAACACTGAAGTAGTGATATTCAAAGTATTTAACAAGAATTTGGTCATGGATACTGAGCTGTGTTGAGTGGATACTGGTTGTGAACTACCCTCTGGCCACACCAGAGGGTGCTGGTGAATCTTGTCCTTGGACACTGAGGAACAGAGGAAAGATCAAGGTAGAGTAATGAGGAATCTGGAGTTACTAAAGATATATTTACCCACTTTTGCTACTGACACCTGGCCTAAACAAAACTCTGATTCTAATGTTAGTAAATTAAATAATCAAGAATCACTTTACTCTGAAATTTAAGAGATTGCATTCAACTTTTAAATTATTGGGAAACACTTTCACATACATTCTAGAAATAGCTTTTTATTTGATGACATATTAAATGTTTATTTAGCTCCTTAGCTAAAATTTTGAGCAGATGTGTAGCTGTATAATTTTCAATGCATATGCTTATTTTAATGTTATTTTACATTTTTTATTTTTTATTTTTTGTTATTTATAGTGTTATGAAAGTACTTGATACAAACAACCTCATTTGCTAAGTGAAATGATTCAAAGACAAATACCATATGATCTCACTTATATGTAGAATCTAAAAAACTAAACAAAGGAACTAACAAAACAGAAATAGATTCATAGACATAGAGAACAGAGTGGTGGTTGCCAGAGGAGATGGAAGTGGGAGAATGGGTGAAATAGGTGACGTGAGAGAATTAGTGAGATGGTTTGATACCTTGATCTGGGTGATGGTTACATGAGTGTATACACATATCAAAATTTATTGAACTGCACACTAATTTAAAAATGTTATCTCATTTGTTTCTTCATCATCAAGGCTGTGTCCTTTTAAATCATTTTTAATTGAGGATAATATGTTCAAATAAATTTATTCAAAGTCAGCTTTTCATTTTACAATGTAAAATATTATGGCTATATAAAAAATATTTTCTAAAATGACTTTTATAATTTTATTTTCTCAAATGCTCTCAAAAATATGATTTGCTTTCATAATTAGACAAATTTGCATCTTTAAATCCTTTATGTGCATAATTTTGATATACTGCATTAATCTTTATTTTTAATCTTTTTTATTGAAGTATCATTAATATGCAATCATATGTTGGTTTCAAATATACAACACAGTGGTTCAATAGTTACCCATATTATTAAATCCTTACCCCCTTTAGTGCAGTTAACTATCAACACAGTAAGATATTGCAGAATCATTGGCTGTATTGGCTGTATTATCCATGCTATACTACTGTCCCCATGACCAACTTATATTGTGACTGCAAATTATTGTGCTCCTTTATCCACCTCACCCTCTGCTACTTCCACCAATCCCAGCCTTTCTCCCTTGGTAACCACTAGTCCTTTCTCAGTGTCTATGAGTATACCATGTCTCAGTACAGAATTAGCATGTAAATCATAATAAATTAATGAAATAATTATATCAAGGAACTTACAATACACTTGAGTCATTTCAATTATAACTATATAGATATCAGAACATCATTTGAATAAGCTTGTTTTCCCTCTGCACAGGATGAGAGTCAAAATCATCTGTGTTGACCTAAAGAAAATCTAATAAAAATTTTCATATCTATATAGTAATGTTGGGAGGCTTTGATTCCTATTACTGAAAAAATAAAATCAGGTCTGGAAAGTGGTTCAAACAGGAAAAAAAAACTTAGATAAGATTGCATTGTTCTTCCATGAGCCTATGGGATTTTTTTTTTTTTTGCTATTATTAATATACAATTACATGACCAATATTATGGTTATAAGACTCCCCCTATTATCAAGTGCCCACCACATACCCCCATTGCAGTCACTGTCCATCAGCATAGAAGGACGTTATAGAATCACTACTTGTCTTCTCTGTGTTATACTGCCTTCCCCGTATCCCCCTACCCCACCCCACCCCCGCTACTTTATGTGTGCTAATTGTAATAGCCCTTTTTCCCCCTTATCCCTCCCTTCCCACCCCTCTTCCCCAGTCCCTTTCCCTTTGGTAACTGTTAGTCCATTCTTGGGTTCTGTGAGTCTGCTGCTGTTTTCTTCCTTCAGTTTTTTCTTTGTTCTTATACACCACATATGAGTGAAATCATTTGGTACTTGTCTTTTTCCACCTGGCTTATTTCACTGAGCATAATACCCTCTAGCTCCATCCATGTTGTTGCAAATGGTAGAATTTGCTTTCTTCTTATGACTGAATAATATTCCATTGTGTATATATACCACATTTTCTTTATTCATTCATCTACTGATGGACACTTAGGTTGCTTCCATTTCTTGGCTATTGTATATAGTGCTGCGATAAACATACAATGCATATATCTTTTTCAAACTGGGCTGCTGCATTCTTAGGGTAAATTCCTAGGAGTTGAATTCCTGGGTCAAATGGTATTTCTATTTTGAGTTTTTTGAGGAACCTCCATATTGCTTTCCACAATGGTTGCACCAATTTACATTCCCACCAGCAGTGTTGGAGGGTTCCCCTTTCTTCACATCCTCACTAACATTTGTTGTTTGTCTTTTAGATGGCAGCCATCCTTACTGGTGTGAGGTGATATCTCACTGTGGTTTTCATTTGCATTTCTCTGATGATTAGTGATGTGGAGCATCTTTTCATGTGCCTGTTGAGCCTATGGGAATTTTATACACAGTAGGTCTTCAAGAGCTGTTTTTTGAGAGTAGTTGAGTCATGACCAGACCAGATAGAGGAGATAAGTAAGTCTGTTTCACTGTGCTCTGCTTCTGTCTCTTCTATCCATGTAGAAAGATCAAAGCCCTCTCAACAAGGTGACAAGTCAAAAACCACCTGTTAATAAATAAATACAAGATCTAGATCATTACTATAACAGGAAGAAACTAGAAAAACTGGTTTAGATGTTACTGTTATACTGTTGTATGTAACTATAATTTCAATTTTAAGAAACAGATTTTATTTTGTGGTGCTACGAATGCAATCAGTATAAAATCCCAGACTGAAATAGCAAGAACAAAAATAAAAATAAAAATCTCCAAAATGAGGAAACTGAATTTGCCTAAAAACTCTGACAATGATCAGAGATTAATATCTGATTAAATTTTACAGAATATAACTTAAAAAAATTTAAATAATTATCTGAAATGATTGACCTATGTATGTAATATAATGGTTACTTAATATAAGTAGTGATTATCTAAAAAAAAAATTTCAGAAATGGGTCAAATTTTATTAAATCAACTCAGAGCTCTATTATTTTAATGTCTATTATTAATGTTCCAAATTCATTGAAAAATAAAAGGAATCCACAGTGAATTGAATTTCTACATCAAAAGGCACTTTGATGTGAGGCTGATAATAGAAATAATGATAGCTAACACTTATTGAGTGCTTACTGTATGTAGGTACTACATACTTTGATTATATTCATTATGTCATTTATCTTTTTCATCAAAATAATGAGTTCTTTTATAGCCCTTATTTAGTATATGAGGAAATTAAGGTCAAGAAAGATTAGATTTACTTGTGATAATACATGTAGTACATAGGAAACTTCGAATCAGCAACACCCTAGGTAACTCTTACTTTCCCTTCCTCTGTTACTTACCTGTTCTGACCATTTGGAAAATGCTGGTTCATTGAAGACTGAGATCAAAAGTCTTTACCCATCAGAATGCATCTCTGACTATTCGAGGCATAGTGTAATGCATCATCCTTTTGCTGATCTGTAGAGAACATAAAAAAGTGGTTTAATTTTAAGCTTTTCTGTAGCTGAAAACATTATTTGAAAGCAGAAGGTCCTCGATCCTTCATGGACTGATGAGTTTAGGATTACTAATAACAGACAATTCACAACCAGAATGGGAACAGCCAAATATTACTTAACAAAAGAACATTCATCACCCATAACAATATCAACAAATATGCAGGCATCAAAATGGATGTAGAAACATAACAAATATCCCGATAGTTAGATTTGATTTCTGAATTGCTCTTTTTTCTGTCTCTTGAGAATTTCCAAATTTACACATCACGTCACCCTTTCTCACTTTGAATGTACTAATAGCTGCATCTCTTACCCCTCTCTTTCTTTCCCTCCTACTCCGACTCTTTGTCTCTCTCTCCATACTTCTCCCCTTCCTAGAGGCCACTAACAATTTGCTTTCCTAAGCCAATTGTTAAAAGATTACATTTGTCTTCAGCATGTTCTTCTCTTATAATCCACACCAAGAACATAGTACCCTTGTAGTTCACTCTCACTACTGGTAAAATGTCAGGTTGAAAGTATAAACTAATCAGTATAATTAATTTACAGCTGTACTAAGAGTATTTCATCACAATTGAAATGGAGTCGTTGGAATGATTTCCAGCGATGGACAGAAGTGAACACGTGTGGCAAGACTTAGTGAGTATTCCTGGCTCTAAGATCAATTTCACACAGGAAAATTTAAACACAATAAGTTATTAATACATAAAAGAATGCAATGCTAATTAGAATAAAATGAAATGTATTATATGTACTGGGTTATAATCTTGTGAATGAGTAGGAAGGTAACACATTGTCCCTGAAGGACTGTATTTCCTGACACATGGTTACTTGGGAGCATGCCCTGAGATCTTTGGGATATCAGCTATGTCTGGATGCTACTGTCATATCCAAACTGTGAATAATTAGACCGAGAGCAGTCTTCAGAAGTCAAAATCTGAAGAAGTAGGTCCATCTCCCAGATAATTCGGGGACCATTTTCTGTGAAGGGCAGTGTTTTGGTTATTTATAATGACTGTGTTACTCTAACTGCCAAATGATAGCCTTCGTGCAGAGGTATAACCAGCTCCTGATGTCCTCAGCATTCCAGCCAGAAGCACTTAATGTTGGAGATATGCTCACGAATACCTCAGTCTCTATTCGCTGATAACTTCTGTGCCTCCTATTCCGAGCTTGATGTTAGGATCTTTGGGATCCTCACTTTCCTTTGGATGATGTGATGGCAAAGGCATTTCATGATATCTGATAAAACTTGAAATATCTAACACTCTGTGACATCCTAGTGTGTTACTGAGGCTCTAAAGAAGTGTCTTTACAAAGTTGTTATTTATAATTAAAAATTAGGTACAGCTTACCTGAACTTGCTTCTTTTAAAATTAAATCACTCTAATTTCTTTCTTCAAAATCATCAAGGTCATTAAATGCCCAGCTAGAAAGTTATGACATCAGTATAACTAAAAATAAAAGCTGAGTTTGAATGAAAGTAATGCATTTTATTAACATTATGCCACATTACCCAATTGCAGTAACTGCAAAAAGTTGTTGCTTACAACTAGAACAAATAGTTGCGCTACTGGAATTTAGCTCCTTAAACCCAAGCTGAAATTTGCACTTGTTTAAAGTGACTTTAGATCAAACTTCTTCAAGGGCATGTTTTTATGTAAAGTTGGATACCTCAGCTTAATATAATGTTTTTTGTAAGAATAGACATGTAGAATATTATAAAATAGTAATAACATGGCAGTGTGGCTTTTGAAACCAATTGCATATAAGCATACTATATATATATAGTAGTATCAAATCATATAACTGAACACATGGTCAAGAAAATAGAAAATATAAAAAAATGGGAAAATATTACAATCAGATTCTTTAAAAAAAAATTGGGTTAAGAATTAGTATCCTAGAGCTGCTACAACAAAAAACAACAGAAATGTATTGTCTCACAATTGGAGGCAGAGTTCCAAGGTCACAGTGTCAGCCGTGCTGTGCCCCCTCTGGAGTCTGTAGGAGGAGGGTCATTCCTTGTGTTCTCCAGCTGTGCTAGTCCCCAATTTCCTAGGCTGTGGCAGCATGACTCCAGCCCTCACCCGGCAGTCTCACGTGTGTCTCTTCACATAGTCTTCCCCAGTGCATGTCTGTCTCTGTTTCCAAGCTTCTGCTTTCTATTAGGACACCAGTCATTTTGGATTAGCGTCCACTCTGATGACCTCATTTTAACATCGTTATCTCTGTAGAATACCTATTTCCAAATAAGGTCATATTCCAAAGTACAGGGAGTTAAAACTTCAACATATGTTTTTTAGGAAGGATACAGTTCAACCTATAACAGGTTACAAATATTTTTATTTTAATTTGGAAAATATCCAGGATTCCTCCATAAAACCCTATGCATTTTACCTTTTTTGTGATAGTATTGTTAAGTTCCATTGATACATTTCTGTTTTTTGTGATATATTGGAATTCTTTCTGATCATAGCTAAAAAGGTTTATAATACCTAGCTTTGTTCTACAGATTAAGTTTGAGGCAAAATAGAATCTGAGGATAATAATTTATTAGAATTAAGTTATAGTTTTTAAGTTTTAAGTTTTTAATATATAAGTCCCTATTAAAGGAGAGCAAATAAATTACTTTTGTCTAAGAATTTTGCATAGCATAAATTGCCACATTCCTCATTACAGTTTTTCAAATACTTTTACAAACCAGTGTTTTCCTTGTACTTTGGATGTCTATCATAGTATTCCAGCCATATTTCTGTATGATGTGGAGATTCTAAAGAATGTGAGTAGCATGTTTATCTTATCAAATGTTTAGTTGCTTGTAGAAAACTATCTTGATCCTTTCATTGCCAGTGAAGCATAGCACTAGGTGGGGATGAGCAGCTGTTCAGGTGTCATTTTCTAAGCACTAGTTCAGGGTACTAAGCAGGGTGCTTCCACACTGGGAATTTAAAAATAGCTACTTGATCTTTATAATGCAGTGAACTTAGCACAGCTTTTATTGAGAAATAAATGAGGAAGATTTTTTAAATCAATCTCTTCTTGAGTTTTCTAATGAAACAAAATTTCACAATTAAGGTTCCTGGAAAGCAGATTCTGTGATGGGATTTACCATGCAGTATGTTTATTAAGGATGTCTCTTGGGATTCATACTCAGAAAAGATGGGAGAGAAGTCAGGATTGGATAGGGGAGGCAGCTGAACTTTATGCAAACCCAAGATAGTTTTGGTTAGCCCAGCAGAGTGTTCTGGAGGTAGAACGGCCCTAGTTGAGCTACATGGGCCAGGCGATTATACTGTCTCAGAGATCAGCTGTTGGATGTGAACCTCTGGGAGAAAGGGCGCTGTCTTGGGGAGATGGCCTTCTTTAGCTGAGTCAATCCCTGAGGAAGCTAACAGCTGATGGATTTCTGTCCACAGCCACCCAGCAACTGGGGCAACAAGTCCTTTGCTGGGGCCTCTGGGTAGCCCATCACAGTGAGCACCAGTCGTGTAATGGTGCTGTGGTTTGCTTTCAGCCTTGCTTTTGCTGGCTTTGCGCTAATAATGTGGATCCACGGAGGCTTTAAAAAGTTTTTTTTTAAGTTATATCCATTGCACAACAGTAAAAACTCTTAAGCATGTATTTTTTGTTTTCACTTCCTTTATTAATCTTGGGACAGCAAATAACAACATTGCTTCACCTCAGTTGTAACTTGAATTAAAAAAATGTGAACCTGGGGATATTTCTAATCAAAACTGCTTGATCCTGTAAATGATACCATCATCCTCATCTAATGTTTAATATGGAGAAATATTTGTGTGTGTGTGTGTGTGTGTGTGTGTGTGTGTGTGTGTACATCTACATGGATGCAGTCCTGCTGCCTAGGAACATGCATGTACTCCTGTGAATAACATCATTATGTTACCAAGTACTTTACATTTGTCTTTGCTAAAGCCAGAGAAAATGTGTTAAATCAGGAACTATTCACATATCCTTTACACTGTCTTCAAATTCTTCATGAGCCAAACAGTATCTTGGGCTCAGAAAGTCCAAATCTGTTTTATCTGTTGCAAGTTCCATCTTGAGTGTGCATAAAGCCTTTTTAAAAATTGAATAGAGAAATAGTAAGCTTTCAGTTTTGTCAGTAGAATCATTCTAAATTGTGCTAAAGTAAGAGACTGGAAGACACAACTTGTTTTCTGATGACAGGGGAAGTGATTTTAGAGAAAATAGATATCTTTTAACTTAAGAATTACCAGCCCTAATGGGAGAGTTTTCAAGAGAGTAAAAAATGTACCCCTGGTGCCATCTATCATTTTCCCAGTGATATTTATCTCTAAACACATACAAGAGAAAATCTGGTCACTTGTACCTACATATTGCTAATATATGATGTCTGCTTACTATTGATTTTTTTCTATTCTGAGCTTCAGTTAAATTAACTTTATAACAGCTTGTGAAATATTACAAAATTTTCCATTCTAATCAAATTAGTTCAGATGCATGTTTGGATTATTGAAATAGATTTCTGTCTGGTTTCCCTACCTCTTCTACTAAAAATCAAAATATCCAGTTTAAAATCTAGATATGCAGCTGTGTTTGAGTGACATCCCTGTTCAACAAACTCTATGCATCTCAGCGAGTATAAAATTAGGTAAAACTTTATCTTGGATTCAAGGCCATTAATCATTGTTTGAGTTCACATTTAAGCTCTGAATTTATATTACTTTTACTGATGGTCCTTATTAACTTTTAACCTTTATGAGTCAAATCAAATGAAGCATAATTGAACTCCAGGATCTTAAATTAGAATCCCATGTGATGATGTATACCTTCCTTTCCCATGTTGACAGATGTGTTAATTGACTAAAATTTTTAATATTTCCTCTAAATCCAAGTATTCTAAAGGTTTTACAAAAATAATTATTTTATTGGGTTTTCCTAATTACATATTTTCTTCTTTCCTCCCTTCCTTTCTCTCCTTTTCTCCTGATTTTTAAACAAATTTCAAAATTTTTAAATTTTATATTGAGGTATTTATGATAAAACGCATATATTTTAGTATACAGCTTGATGAATTCTGGCATGTATATACACTCATGTAACGATTGCCCAGATCAAAATAGCAAACATTCCCATTAATTTTTCCTCCTTGATCTATTTCACCCATTCCCGCCCCCTGCATGGCAACCACCAGTCTGTTCTCTGTGTTACAAGTCTACTTCAGTTTTGTTTGTGTGTTTGTTTTCTTTTTAAAAATCCACATATAAGTAAAATCATATGGTATTTGTCTTTATTTGATTTATTTCACTTAGCATAAGATCCCCTAGGTCCATCCATGATGTTACAAATGGCAAGATTTCATTATTTTTTATGGCTGAGTCATATATTCCATTGTATTTTGTATAATTTTATTGTATTCCATTTGTGTACCACATATTTTTTTATTCATTAATCTATTGCTAGATATTTAGGTTGTTGCCATATTTTGGCTTGTGTAAATAATGCTACATAAACATAGAAGTTTATATCTGCAGTAAACATAGAAGCATGTATCTTTTTGGGTTAGTGATTTAGTTTTCTTTGGGTAACCCAGAAATGGAATTACTGGGTATTTCTGTTTGTAGTCTTTTGAGAAACCTCCATACTGCTTTCCATTGCAGCTGAACCAATTTGCAATCCCTCTAGCAGTGTACAAGTGTTCCCTGTTCTCCACATACTCACCAACACCTGTTCTTTCTTGTTTTTGATATTAGCCATTTTGACTGGTGTGAACTGATAGCTCATTGTAGACTTGGATTTCTCTGACTCTGATTATTAGTGATGTAGAGCATCTTTTCATGTGTCTGTTAGCCATCTGTATGTCTTCTTTGGAAAAATACCTATTCAGGTCCTCTGCCCACTTTTTAATCATATATATATATTTTTTGGTGTATAATTGTTAAGAGTTTTTTAGATTGGATATTAGCCCCTTATCAGATATATCATTTGCAAATTTATTTTCCCACATAGTAGATTGCCTTTTCATTTAATCAGTGGTTTCCTTGGCTGTGCAGAAGCTTTTTAGTTTGATGTAGTCCCATTTGTTTGTTTGTTTTTTTGCTTTTCTTTGCCTTGCCTGGGGAGACAAATCCAGAAAACAAATTACTAATGCTGATGTTCAAGGGTTTACTGACTATGTTTTCTTTTAAGAGTTTTAGGTTTCATGTCTTATGTTTAGTTTTTTTAATCCATTTTATGTATGGTGTCAGACAGTGGTCTACTTTCATTCTTTTGCATGTAACTGTCCAGTTTTCCCAACACCACTTATTAAAGAGACTGTCTTTTCAGTCTTTTGAAGAGACTTACTGAAGATACTCACTTGTATATTCTTGCCTCCTCTGTCATTATATTAATTGACCACATAAGCATGGTCTATTTCTTTTTCTTATATATGTCATTTTCCTGAGGACTTTTGTCAAGTTTGCAATTTCATCCCCAGAATGTGGAGAAAAATATTTAACAGTATATTCCACAATGGATTTACCTGTGAATCCCACAGTTAAGAAACTGTATGCATTGAACATGCTGTTCGCTCTTCCATAAATGATTGTATTTTGCTTACTTTTAAAAATGGTGCAGTAGATTTCTGAATTGGTATTTAAATAAACATGGATGTATTTACGCCACAACTTACATTTTAGGCTTTTAACAGAAACTTAGTATGCCGATCTGGGTGTAATCACTGTATTTCACCATTTTTTCATATGAGCAAACCATTCAAACTTTGTACAGTAATATGATCTAGTCTATTTATGTTTGTATATTCTAATTCTGTTTTTTAATATTCTTTGTTTCTAACAAAGAGCTTAATTGGTGTTTTATAAAACTAAGTTAATAATCAGGAAAATGCTTTTTGATAAATTTTTCAATGGTGCAACATAAAAAAGATGAGAACAATTAAAAATTAATTTTAAATAATTACTATATAAATTTGAGACTCAATATAAATATGAGGAAAAAACAGAGCAAATGTAGCAGAAACAATAGTCAAACATTAAATATTATAAAAAATTTCCTCAGGCAAAAAAAAATCAGGACGGAAGATAACACAGCCATCTGTAAGTACCCAGGCAGATAAGGAAGAAAAATGAACTTATTTACAAGGCAGACAAAATTAAGCTGGCTGCAGACCTCACAGCTATAAATGTTAGAAGGTAATGGAGAAATATATGCAAGTTTTCAAAGGAAAAATGTAAAGAATTTTTTACTCATTCAAGCTTTCTTTGTTAAAGACAATATAAAGACATTTCGGTTATATAGTGATTTAAAAATGTGCAGTATTCTTCTTTTTAAAGTACTTAAATTTGATGACCAGAAAATTGAAAAATTTAATAAAATTAAGAACCCAAGAATACAAAGATGCATACAGTATGTATGTATGTTGAATGTAATGTTAAAAATTCATGTATAAACAGAAAAATTCTGATTTTAAAAGTAGCCTTCAATTCCTAGACTCTTTTAATATATATTGGAAAGTCTTGTTTAAAGGGTACAGTTTTGCAGTTTGAGGTAATGAAATTCTGAAGGTGAATAGCAGTAATGGTTATACAACAGTGTGAATGTGGCACTGAATTATACATTTTAAAATAGTTAAAATACTAAACATTATTTTATGTATATTTTATTACCATAGGAAGAAAATGAATGAATTGACAGATCTAAGTCCATGTAATTTTACAAGTGTGAATGCCACATCTGTAAAATGGAGATGATATGACTTACTGTTTCATATGATTGCTCTGAGAACTAAATTGAGTAATATATATAAAAATGTAGCACAATGTCTGGCAAATAGTGAAACTGAAAAACTGTTGAATATTAAATTATTCAGCATTAGGTCAGATATACGTTATTTCATCTTTGGCCATAAAGTGTATTTTAAAAATGCACTGACGTTCTTATTAAATATAGAAAATTCTCCCTTTTTATCATACTTTTTAATGTTTATTTGCCTCTGTTCTCTTAACTCCAACTGAAAGAGAAAATCCTTATTATGTTGGGAAACTACCAGAATTTTTAGTGCTAATGAAAATGTTTAATTAATTTATTTATTCAGAAATAATTTGCTTTTATTACATTGGAAAACATTTTTTTATAAAATGATTTTTAATAAGCAACTATAAATGTCAAAGCTAAATTTGTAGATATGTATTCTCTAATCTATATTTTATGATTTAAAGATGAATTATATGATACTGATTTTATAATACCTGTCTGAAAAAGAGACAAAGCATAGAATTAAGTTAAGGTTGAGACAGCGAAACTGTGATGTAATTATTTAAACATCCAGAATAGAACTTGCATAATATTAGTTTAATGAAGAAAGCAATTATAGTAATGAAAACCCAATTCCTTAATACCACATGTTTATATTCCATTGATCATCTGCAGCGATGAATCAATTAGAATAATAAATCAATTAATAATACCCTCTTATTCACCTGAGATATCCGGCCACTGTGAGTTAGCCAGTGAAAGATTTACTAAACTCTGCTTCATTTCTACTATATGCTTAGGCATCATAGTAAGTCTTTTATATATAATGCCTCTAATCTTGAATAAACTGTAAGAGCCAGATAGAAGAAATGAAATTCAGTTTATATAATATGCCTAAATCCTACAAGTAATAGGGACATATAAGGATTTAAATCCAGAACTGTTTCCTTTTTTATACCAATAATGCTTTGCAATGATATTCTTGTCTGTTCTACAATGTATATTTATATTTATTTTTGTCTCATTCTGACCCATAAACTGCCAAAGCAGGTAAAACGATCTAAATTTCTAGCCCTTAAATACTATTCAAAATAAAACTATAATTTACTACATAATAGAAATCAGTGAATTTGATGAGTTTCTGAGGAATACTTCATCAGAATACTCTGAATTGGAAATTATCCATACCTTTGCTAAGACATTAACTATCCAATTGCAGACTAAGCCTAAAATTTCTGAATGACCAATTTCACCATGATTCTTACCAGAACCACCAAAACTTTGCTCTTCACGTGTTCCATGATATCCAAGTACTACATCTTTTAGAAGTTGCCATCTAACCTCCCAACTCCCATCCTCAGTCTTTTTGCCTGTCGTTCACATGCTATTACAGGTGGCACAACTTTCACAAAAATCTCACCAATTTGTTATTCGAACACGTGCTATTGTTCTATAATGCAAAGGATGTGGTTAAAATGTCTATAAAATTTTCCTCAGTTGAGGTTTATGTAATTAAATATAAAAGACAGTTTTATCAGTTGCAGATTAGTTGGAGTTCTTAGTCACATGAATATTTTAAAGAAATGTTGAGTTCCCAATCTTCATTCTCTGAGTTACAAACTGAATAATTAATTCTAATAAACCTAAATTACCTGTAGAATTAAGCAGACTTAAATTAAACTTATATTATTTTTATCTTGCATGATAATCCAATTTGTTTTCTGATTGGTGGGGAGAGTTAAAACTATTTTGTAGACTTTGCAACACTAAAAAGGACAATTGCAGCAAAATTCTCCTAATTACAAAAGATTCTTAGGACCACAAATTTTCTGAGTCCTCAGACTGCTTTGCTCTGCTCACTCTTCAGAAAATTACACATTTAAAGCATAAAATAAAATAACAGCATTATTTTTACTGTGAGAGAAAAAATGCTATTTGATAAGTAAAAATATGCAGTTACCTGTGTGTGTGTGTATAAAGAATTCCATACTTTATGTGAAATATCCATTTCCTATTAGAACCAAGTTCGAATATTTCTAATACATATGTCATCATTTTGGCATGTTGTCACATCACAGCAATACAATTTGTTGTAAACGTATTTGATTTTGTTGCCTTTCTAATAAATATTTCTTCTGTGGTAAAATAAGCAACAAAATTCATCTGTGCAGGTAACTTCACCAGGTGGTGACGTGATGTTCAGTGATCCTAGGAAAGATGCACATGGGCATAATTCTCACAAGCAGTCTCATGAGACCAGAGATGTTATGTACCTTTAGATAACATTGTTCCATAATGAGATGGTATCTAGCATGCTGTCTGTTAAATTTCAATTTTGTGTCCTTGCTTTGGAAATAAGTAAAAATATTGTGTTCTTAATATGAAAATTTTCAAATGTTTTATGAAAGAGTATGTTTTGCTAATATTATCAGAAAGAAAGATGGAACGTAGAAAAACAGTATGTCTCAGAATTGTTATTTTTTATTAAGTGGAGAATATTTAGCTTGTCAGCATACAGAACACAGATATGAGTAACATATCACACATGATTGCTTATTCCTAACAATGTCCCAGTCCATTGTATTAAATGTATTTTTTAATCTTAGAAGTATGACAATATCCAATTGCATATTTTGCTTCTAGTAATAATGTGAAAGTCACACACACAAAAATCACCCATGCACTAATATCCAAAACAAGCCAAATAATCTACAAAATCATTGGATTTTTTTGTTTGTTTATCTTTTTTTTTTTACCATCAAGACCTGAAAACTCAATAAAAGTTAATCAACTAAATTCCAGACAGTGTCATCACTTCCTAGGAGATTAGAGAACAATGGTGGATCTCACCTCATCATTGGTGGAGTAGTTTTAAGACTATTAATTTACCATAGAATGAAAACAGAGGAACTATCAAATTATAATGAGCTTTTTATGGCTATATGTGGACTATTGTAACAGGGAAGGATGCTGAGGAGCCTTAGTCATCATGTGAGTCTGCACCAAACTACCAATTATTTCTCACAGATTTTCACTCTGTGCATGAAGATTCTCCACAAAACACTGGGGCCAGGGTATGATAAATCCACTAAAAGCACTTAAGACTTTAAGCACCTGACAGCTGAGATTGGCACAGGAGAACTGACAGAAAGTTTCCAAGATATGTTTTGCTTTCAACTCCAGAAAGGTAAAGCGGAAAACCTGAAAAAAATTCCTCCTAAATATCCTCAGTCTTCATGAAATGTAAAGCTGGAAGCACGGCAGGAGGCCATAGTCAAGTGTAAGCCAAAACAGGACTAGAAAACAAAGTGAACTCCCTCTTGACTCAAAAAATCTGGAATCCTATCTGTGAAGCAGACAAAGCTATCTTATGTTTTCTAAAGGTGGGACTTGGCTATAAAGAGCAAATGTTTTATTAGAGTCATACTGGTGCTCAGATACCGAATCCTAATAAAATCCCAGGAAAATTTCTGATCTTTCACTCAGAAAAATGAAAACCCAATGGGAAAGTGAATCAAATAAAATTTGCAACAAATCCCAGATCTACTTCCACTATAGATATTATTGATTCAGCTTACTGATGCTAGCAACTTAGCAGTATAAGGAGTATTTTTTGCAGGTCATGTTTTTAACATCACAATATAAATTTCTATTAATATGTTATACAAAGTAACTGGTATGCCCAAAAAAAACAGTTAAAAAAAATGTGACTGATAATCAAAATAAATAGTCAATATAAATGGATACAGAGAAGACCCAAGACTTGGAACTTACAAAGATTCTTTAAAATAATATAAAAATGCTAAAGTATCTGGTAGGAAAGGTGGCCAATGTGCAAAGAGATGGAAAATTTCAAAGAGAAATAAACTATTAAAGAAAAAAAAGAATGAAATACACATACAGGAAATAAAATATAAGACAGAAAAAAGAATTCATTAGATAGGCTTTCCAATAGAGTAGAGGCAATAAAGAAAAAAATAAGTGAACTTAAAGACAGATCAACATAAAGTACCCGAACTGAAAGAAAAAGAGAAAAAAGAGAAGGACAAGCAAATCAAAGAAAAACAGAACAACCAACATATGTAGCAAAATATCAAATGGTATAACACATGTGTAATTGGGGACAAGGAAAATGAGAATAGAGCAGATGAAATATTTAGACATAATGTCTGAGAGTTTTCCAGAATTATTGAATGCTATCAAATCACACATCTAAGAAACTGAACTTATTCCAAGGAGGATAAATAAAAAGAAAACCATAGCTGGACAAATCATAGTTAAACTGCTGAAAATCAAAGATGACTCATAAATCTTACAGTATCTAGAGGGAAGACACATTACATACAGAAGGACAAAAAATGTAATAATTACTGCTCATTGGAAAAAACTGAGGCCAGAAAATACTAAAATGATATTTTCAAAGCACTGAAAAGAAAATCTAGGATTCCATAGCCAATGAAAATATTCTTCAGTAGTGAAAAGAGAACATGGTAATTTCATGTAGACCAACACTGAGATAATATATGTATAGCAGAAATACATTGTAAGAAATGCTAAAAAATATGTTAAGATGGAGAATGATACCAGATTAAACCTTAGATCTATAGGAAAGAAATGAGTGGTTTCTTTTAGAATGTGTGTGTGGGAGAAGCATGTATGCACATATACTCATATGTGCATATGTTTATACACCAAATGTATATACTATATACACATGCACACATTGTTTAGAATAACAATGTATTTTGATATTTTTGGCAAAAGTGGGGGTAAAATTACCACACACAAAGGATGTTAGAGGTAGATGAACTAATGTTTCTAGATGAAATAATGTTTCAGTGTCTTACACTGTAACAGTGAAATATTTTATAGTTAGACTGTAATAACACAAAATGACTAAGATAGTACAAAGAACAATCTCTAAAAAAATTAACACAAAGAGGTATTGCCAAAAAATATAAAAGGAGAAAAATCGAAATTACGAAAATACTCAATTCATTCAAAAGAAAATAGGAAAATAGGAACACAGGAACAAAGGTAAAGTAGGATAAATAGAAGTTAAGTAACAAACAGCCTAATCATATCTGTAATTACATTACATGTAAATTAACTAAAAGCCTTCATTAAAAGCCCTAGATTATCAGAGTAGGAAAAAAAGCAAGAGTACTATATGGTCTAAATAAAAATAATCATTTAAATATGAAGAAGTAGCTATTCTAAAAGTAAATCTATGGGAAAAGATACCATGCAAACACTAAGCAATAGCTGTATTAATGTCAGAAATAGTAGACTTCAAAGAGAAAAATAGAAAGAAAGATAATTTATAACAATAGTGAATACTTCAAGTAGACTCAAAATTTATATGCATACATTTAATAATAGAACTTTGAAATACATGATGAAAAATTTTACAGAATAAAATATATAGACAAATCCAAAATATAGTTACAGATTACAAAGTTTCTTTCTCAGTAATTGGTAAACAGACCAAAAATAATAATAAATACATAGAGGATTTTAAGAACGCTATAACCCAATATGAACAAATTAATATTTATAGAATATTGTTCCAACCTACTGCAGAGTACACATTATTTTTGAGAGTACAGGAGAAATTTAAGAATCGTCAATGAATATAAATAAATTAGGTCATAAAGAATATTTTTGTCACCATAGCAGAAATATATTCAAAGTCAATTTTAAAATGATATCTTGAAAACCCAGATACTTTTAAATTAAGTCAAAAAAGGAAAAGAAAATAGGGGAAATAAGATTTCAAATGTTAACAAAAATTTGTAGGATGCTTCTAACGAAGACTTGGAAAAAATTTGTATTTGAAAAAATATCTTATATATTAATATGTTAGAAAATAGCAAGGTAAAATCAATGGTATAAGCACCCAACTTAAGACTATAAAAAATAGAAATTAAGTCAGAAATAAGTAAAAACAAGAGAAATGACAAAAGAGCATACATAACTAAAATAGCAGTGTGTAAGAATAGCTTGCAGAAATTAAGTCAAGGAAGAAAGATTGTTTGGAATGAAAAAAAATTTGTAGGATGATGTTCAATAGGACTTTTGAGAGTTCTTAGCTCTATATGGTTATATTATAAAAGAAGAAAATAGCAAAGTTAATCTAGGCCTTAAAATCTTTAAGGAAATAAAAAAAGAAGAGGAAATTAAACTAAAAATAGGAAAAAAATAATGAAAAGGTTAGTGTAATTAAAACAGAAATGGGAAAAAACCTATGGTAAGTAAGAACCTTCCTACGATGATGGAATCACTCTATATTTTCTTTTGTGTGGTTATTACCTAAGCATATATAACTGACAAAAAATTATGGAATTAATCATTAAAATTAGTATGCTTTATTGTATATAGAATACATTTCAAAATGTATCCAATTACACAATACTTTTTAACCTTACTTCTTAAATATAATTAATCTCTTTAAAAACATTTGAATCATTCATTGCCCTTTGTTGATCTCAAAGTTTTATCTAAGCAGCCTAACTATTTGTGGAGAGAGATTTTACCTTACATAGTAGTTGTGATCAGTGTTTTTCAACTAAGAGCTATTTAGTACTGTAGTACAAAGGTACATTTATTCTGAAAGCTGTTAAACTACTTGTGGTTAATAAACTCTTTCAAAGTCTCAGACTTACATTAGCATAACCACAACAATTGGGAGGTGGGAAATAAAAAATTCCCTGAGAGTTTTATTCATTTTGTCTACATAAGCAGTTCCATCAAAATTGTTGAATTTTTAATAATAGACTTGATATGAAGTAAATGAATGCTCTTCTTGTGATCATTACATGAGAAAACAGTGAAGAGAGTGAAGATTATTTTCTATTCAAATTAGTAGTAGGTAAGAAAACATGAAAAAGGGATAAAGAGCATTTATAAAGACAAAGAGGTTGATGCACAAGATTCTTTTCTCATTATTTAAATCTCATTACAAAGTAGCAACAAAAAATACTGTGAAGTCAAGTACCTCAGTATCCCTGTTAAGAAATGAGAATAAATGAGAATTAAGCTCAAACTAAATAGAAGAAAAAAATAAAAAATGTTGGTATGGAAACTGAAAAAGCAAACAAAAGCACAATGTAGAGAAAATCCATGAAGACAAGAACTGACTCTTCGAAGTAATGAAATTGATCAAACTCTTGCTAGGTTTATCAGGAATAAGACAGAAAACACACACTATCAGTATCAGGAATGAGAAAGGAGACCACACTACTGACTCTATAGCTCTTAAAAGAAAAACAATAAAATATACATAATCACTCTACAGCACATAGGTGATTTTTCTGGCATATTTACGTGTTGATTAAGAGGTGTTGCCAAACATCTCATATGATCCTCAAAACATAATATTATTATTTTTTCTTCTTTATTTTTTCTAAATATTGGAACTGAGACAAAAGTAAGATTCAGAATAATATGTCTTGAAATTTTAATGTAGTCACTTTATAAGAAGTATACTTATGATTGATCATTTAGTTTCAAGTAACAAGTATGAAAATACATGCTATGTTTCTTCTCATACTGAATTCAATTTTAAAGAATAAATAAGCATTTTTTCCCCTTTCAAAATGTATAATAACACACAGAGGTTGGAAAATCACCCAGTATTAACCAAATGAGAGATTATCAAAGAAATTTTCAACCAAGTTTATCTTCAACTCTGAAATGTTGAAAATAGGTTAAGAATATGAAATGTTTAGACAATTTCTGGGGGCACTGACTTAGAATTTGGTATTCTAATGGGTGACCTAAGATAGCTATAAAACTGAATGAATTATTTAAGACCCAGATAAAATATAATATCCTTTATAGATTAATCAATTTCTAGACATTGAACAAGATAAATTAACACAGTATAAGGGAAGAAAAAAGGCCTTGTCTGCCATGGAAAATCTGAAAGAGAATGAGAAATATTTCAGACTGAGTCAGGCTAATTGAGGGATGTGACACCACAGCTGGGAATTTGTCAACTCTGTGTAATTTATATTACATAATTCCTTTACTAACTATAAAAACAGTTTTCCCCGTAAAATAACTCATTTTCATTGCACTATAAGATAGCTGACCTTTATGGTCCATATCCACATATGTTCTCCCAGTCCCCACTTGTATATATTAACTAAAACTTGTAGACCTTTTTGTGAATGATCTCTTTCCTTCCAGATCAGGAAAAACACTTCCCATCAATACATGCCAAGACTTAATCTTACTCCTCAGAAGCAATGAGAAGAGGAGCAGGCAGATCGTGAAGAAGACAAACATGAAGACCATCAGCCAAAGGTGAGGCATTTTTGTGATCTCTAGGGAGACCATTTCTCTAGGAAGAGGGACGGGGCCACTTCTGCTGGCCCAGAGGCTGTAGGGTAATTTGGTATTCTGACTTCGTCACAGGAGTCTTATCTGATCTGCAATTTGACCATCCTTGGGAATCTTTTTCTCTCACAATTAGATCCTGGACTCAATTTTCAGCAGTCTGTTCCCTGCTGCTAAAAATGAAAGTCCCTTTAGATACCAATATGGAGGCCTTCTGGCTTTCACACCATGCCTTCAGTTAATGATAGATTAATATGTTAACAACAGTAGCAGTTAACAACAATGGGCTGATTTTATAATTCTTGTGTATTTATCAGTTTATCCATGTCTTTCATGGTTGATGTGTTCCATAGCTAGTCCCTCCTTTTCACTGATCCCCATCCCTATTCACCTCAGTTATTGGGAAGTTAGGCATTATTACCATTCTTAATCCTACCTAATAATAGGGCCCATGTTGCCATCTGGTGTGTGAGTAAACCAATTCTAAAATTCCATCCGGTGAGGTCTGTCTCCTAGGACCATGTCTGGTGCCAGCTTTTTTGATCTGAGTTCCCCTAGAAGCACTCTTTGGGATGAATATTTGAGTATAAATAGTTTATTTGGAAAGTGAGATCAGAAAACAATGGTAAGGAAATAGGGAAGTGAGAGAGGGAAGACATGAAAGCCAATTAAGTCATGTTATCAAGTAAGTTATCTCAGTAGGCGACTTCAGCTCAGACTTGTTGGAGAAACCTAGGAAGCAGCAGAACATGCTCCAAAATTTCAGGGATGAAAGATCTGGGAAATTTTCTAGCTCCTTTTAGTCAATGTTTGAGGGATGTTCCTGGTGCATCATTTCTTGAACACTTCTGGACTGCTTTTCTGGAAAGTCCTCAGACTAAGCTGGAAGGGCTGGCTGTTGAAACTTGGGGTAGCAATGTGAGGAGTAAGTGCTAAGTTGATATGAGCAGGACAGTGACAGCATGCATGCCTAGAAAAGAGTTAAAATATCTAATGGTCCTTGTACTATCAAAGAGAATTAAATTTTTCATTAATATATGTCCTCAATAAATTATGTATTCATATTTTAATTTCTGGGATAACCCATTAAAAATATGTTGGGGTAAATATAAGGTTGTGTTCATACATTTATTTTGTCTCTAATAGTAAAGATTCCTTAATAGGCCAGACTTATAACTTTCTCCCTTTTCCCTTAGAACAAATTTTCCAAATGTCATTAGATTCTGGAAGCTCTTTATATTTATTTTCCAGAAAAGCTTAGAAATATAAAAATCTAACTTAGAGTTGACCTGAAACCCTTGGCGATATTAAGATGTTAGAGTAATTTTTTCAGATACAGTATTCAGAAACATTCAATTGAGTACAGTTTTTGAAAAAAATATTAGAGAATGTTCTTCATTGGTTAAATATTTTTACACCTAGGTTTATAGCATATGTAAAGAAAAGAAAATTAGATGACCATCACATTTTCAGAAACTAACACTCATCATTATTAAATAGTTGAATCATATTTAATATTCAAGTAAATAAATGGTAATTCAAAGATTTTATAATTAACTAGCCTTTCCTTCAAATCAAAAACCCACAGAGAAACAATTTTGAACACATAACCCAGTAAGTAATGACTTCCTGACATTCTGCTACAATAGAATGTGCTTCATTTCAACAAGAGATGCCTTACAAAACCGCAGAGACAGATTGGTGGTGAGTACTGAGTATTTTTTATTATGAAATTAAGAATAAAGAAAACAAAGGCATATAAGGTGACAAAATGTTATATAAACATATAAATGTTATATTCTCCTATAATGTTGGAACAGCCCAACTAACAAAAAATAGGAAGAGAAGAGCTGTTATAAAATAAGCTTACTTATAATGGCCTCATACATAAAAAAGCATATTATTGAAGTTGATAAACTAAGAAGTAACAACTAAAACATATTTATGAACACAAAGGTATATACCAAAAAAAAAGGTAACTTTACTGACTAAAATAGGATAATGAAGAAGAAGAAGGGAAGGAGGACAAGAAATTTTATTTTTGTTTGCAAAAGAAAGAAGAGCCTGAATATATTAATATAAAAGTCACAGCAGCTAAGGTATGCAAAGGTTTTGAAAAAATAGATAGCAAAAAAACAGAGAAACACATTGGATATTGGAAGTGTATTTTTATGTCTGTGACTATGTACACATGAATGATATATTCATATATGGTATATATATATGAGAAAGTAATATAATTACATACATAGATATATGCACACTTGCATATATACATATAAACACATAAAAATATATTTAAAAAAATTTCTTCACATTTTTAGAGTACATTATCTCATATTATTTGGATTGGCAGGTACAAAGATATAGATGGAGAAATAATTTATATGATATGAAATATCAAATTAGTTTTGTTATTTAAAATCAATTGCAAATTTTTCTCCAGCATGTTAAAATGGCAAATGTCTTTTCTGGGACGTTATCCAGGTTTACATGGATTTTTATTTCTTTCAACAATAATTTCATTCTTTATGATGAAAAGTGCAAATACGGTTTTCAGTGACATTTCAGAGACTTGTATGCAATTTAGTTTTTGAAAATTTGTAATATTCTCTGCTCAGGAGAGGACATCAGATAGAAATTTGTTATTTTATCTTCAGAACTTCATAATATTAAAGTGAGGTGCTAAGGTGTGTTGAAAAACCTGAAAGTGATTTCATCATCTCAACTGTAACTATTCCCAACCAATTGAGCTTTCTCATGTCTTTTTTTATAATGGCATCATGCATTTCCAAGTGCATCAAATTCAAAACTATAGAGTTTCCTTTTATTACATACATTTCTTACCATTCTTTCTCTGACAATAATTGATTGCCATGTCTCAGTCATTTTGTTTTCACAGTGCTTCCTCATATTTCTTATGCTGCCTTTCCATTCTGGAGTCACTGCTGGCTCATTTTTACAAAGTGGAAGCCTCCTAACTGACAGTATACTGTGTGTACTGCTGCCAGATGAAGTAGTTAGAAACCTTGCTCTTAGTGCTTCCCTGCTTGGAAAATTTCAGTAATTCCAATTAATCCTAGACTTCTTGACCTAGCAACTAACATCACAAAAATCCTAATTCTTTTTTTTTTCTTTTTTCTTTCTTATGGATGATTATTTATTTAATGTATTTTTTATTGAAGTATAATTGACATACATTATATTAATTTCAGGTGTGCAACATAATGTTCCAATAGTTATATGTATTGTGAAATGATCACCACACAATGTCTACTTAACATCTATCACCATGCATAATTGCAGAATTTTTTCTGTAATGAGAAGTTGTAAGATCTACCCTCTTAGCAGCTTTCAAATATGAAATAAAGTATTATTAGCTATATTCACCATGCTGTACATTAAATCCCCATGACTTACATACTGTATAACTGAAAGTTTGTACATCTTATTTCTTTTCACCCACTTTGCCCACCTGCCACACCCTACCTCTAGCAACCACCAATCTATTTTCTGTTTCTATGACCTTGTTTGTTTTTTAATTCCACATATAAGTGAGATTATACAGTGTTTGTCTTCTTCTGTCAGATTTATTTCACTTAGCATATGTAATGCCTTCAAGCTCCATCCATGTTGTTGGAAATAGCAAGATTTCATTGTTTGTTATGGCCAAATAATATTCCATTACATATATATGGAATACATATATATGGAAAAAAGATATGTAAAATATTTTAAAAGCTTATATTATACCATCACTCTATTGAGATTATCAGCTTTCCTGGCTTAAGTGATTCATTCATTATTCTAATCCTGCTTTAATCCTTTGTAATTGGTGGTAATTATGCCTTTCTTTTTAATACAAAAAAGTGTATATAAATAAAAACTTTAAAAAGCAAATATATATACATATATCGTATGTATATGACAGGTTGTTTCCCAGCTTGGCTATTCCATATCTGTAATAAAATGGGGGTGCATATATCTTTTCCACTTAGTGTTTTCATTTTCATGACTTGCCCAGGATCACATTGTTCATGTATCAAATCCAAGATGAAAATGCAGGTTTGTTAAATCCTATCTCTTTTGCTGACCCACATACATATAAACGTTTGTTAACTTGGACGATACAAATTCTAAGACTTAGGATTTTCGTTTGTTATTCTGTATCTTAAATATTGTATTTTGAATATTAGCTCAATACATTTGTTATTTTTAAGCAGTAATAGAGTAACATATTTCAAAATGTTAAGCTGCTTCTATGTTAAACATTCTATTATAAAGATTTAAAACAGAATTTGGGTGGTCCTTCAGTACATTCTAAACAGTTGCCAGTGACTCCTGGCTTATAGAATTATCTGGATACATGTGTAGACTTATTCAAAAATTGAGATTATACAAAATTTACTACATATTCAGGTCTTCTCACTATAAGTATAGTTCACTTGCTTATACTAGGGTAAATTTTCATTCAGTTGCATTATATTTTAAAATCTTTAAAAATCATGATGTTTACACTAAAACTATAATTCTAATCTGTGTTTTTATCATATTTTCAAATTAAGGCATGCTTAATGTCTTATATGTCAAATAAAGGCATTCAAATAATGTCATGTTTAATCAGTGAATTTCTATATAAAGCCTATTCCATTTGGTGCCTTATAGTTTTGTACCATCTGCATCAAGACTTTTAGCAAAGCAAGATGTTCTTTTTTTTAATCCCTTGGGAAAAATGATCATCTACTGAAGTTTGTTTGGGTAATATGAATATCTTATTGCTCTGGAAGAATAAGTAAATGCTTACCTTTATTCTGTGTTTCCATGGAAGAAGTAGTCTGATGAGCAGTTTACCCATGGGAAACCTATTACCATATAATACTAGAACTACATGATCAGAACTTGACTCACAGGGCAGTGGTTGATTTCTTGTTGCTCCTTTTGGAAACCATTAAATCAAAAGTATCATTTCTGAGGGTATTTACAAAGCATTTGAACTAGTAAGTAACTTTGGTTTATTCTTTTTAAATATATTTCTTAGAGCATCAATAAGCAGATTTAAGACTCCCCCTAATTATTTCTCATATCATCCCTGTTAAATAGACACCAGTGGTTTAACAGAAGACCTCATTACACACGAGCAAGTTGAGGTGGCGGAAGTTTGATGTTAATGCCAAACAGCATGTCATCAGTAAGACTGGGAGCAAAGCAGTTTCCCAGCAGTGCTACTGCCATTAAAACTCACAATTTCCTTTATAAGAGTGCAAAACTGTTTTGCAAGTTTAAATGTGATGTCATTTTTATCCTATAAAGGAGTAAGCATCCATTTGCTAATCAGCTCAGCATTTGTAACCGTTACAAACATCCTTGTCCTTAACAGTGAAATTTGCTGCTGGGTGATGGAGTTGGAATCAAGATCACGGTTTATGGGCAATTACAGCTTCAAACCTCTGAACAGTACATTCATTTTGTGAGCACAAAAGCATTAGAGGAAAACTGATAGGGAGTTTTGAAGATAATGTGCTGCTAATGACATTGTAATTGTGATGCATCTTTGTGTATTAATATTACAGAAATGTAGAATGACACCTTTATAATCTTACCTGGTTTTGAACTAATCACTTAAGAATGCTGTTTTTAAAACTTTTTTACTTGTTGGCACACAAATTCAGTGATACTATGAACTATAGAAAACAATTTATTCCAACTTATTTAAGGAATGTGCCTTAAGCCTGAGTAACTTTTTTCCGGTTTATTTTATAGGTCAAGGGTCAAGGTCTAGTTATGTTATATCACAATACAGTCAGTTTTGTTTCCTATGTATTTTTTATCCTTGTACAAAAGATACAGTTGTTTATGATTGAAGAAGGGAAGACAATATTTTGCCACATAAACTAGTTTTAGGCTTTGTGTCACAGTAGCATTGAAAATCAATTTCAAATGATTTCTCCAAAGTGATACAAGTGGTTCATGACAGAGTTGTGAATAGAAAACAGCTACTTGTGTTCCCATGCCAGCATTTAACTAGAAACACTGCAGAGAATGAGAAAAGCTTCAGATAGATCAGTTGTCCAATTTGATGATTGCGAGATACAAGATAGGACTTGTAACACAATGTTTGTCTCAGTTAACATTCATTACAGATTTATTTATTTAGAATGTCTTTTCAATTAGAAGTTTTTGTCTGGAAAACACAGAGTTTAAATCAGGCATATAAAAGTAAAAGAAAACAAAAATTCTTTTTTTGTTTACCTATGGCTGTGATTGCATAATTAATATTCAGTTTCAAATATACATGCTGCAAAAACAATGTCTATAAATCATGAACCTTTGAATATCTCCATTTTGCTTTTTAGTTAGTCCCCTCTAATGTAGTTAATCAAATACTACTCATGAAAATCAGTGTGCTGCTCTGAGAGTGCACTGTCCAATATGGGAGCCACTAGCTCCAACTGACAATTGAGCATTTGAAGTGTAGTTAATATGAACTGAATTTTAAACTTTAAAAATTACCTTAATTTTGTTTTAAAAACAAAGCAGTCTGTATGATGTGGTTCTACTAAACACAATTTACTGTTCTGTGGGAATACTTTTTACTTTCATTATTACATCACATTCAATATTGTTATATTGTAGTACTTAGGCATATGCATCCTTTCTACTCATACATATAAAACTCATTACTAATGTATGTATTCAGTGTCAACAGATTCATTTTGAATGAATTTTTTCTACACATCAATGAAAAACACTATAATGTATTTAGTTTGGATATTGTATTCTGACAGCATGAGTTAGTCATAGTAAGGTAGCTGTAATGGTAATTAAATTGAAATATGTGTTATTTTAATTATAATACAACTAAAGAATTTTTATAGTTTAATAAGTATAGACAAATTTGAAAATATAAAGTGGAGTCATCTGTTTCTTTTTACTTTTTAAATGTGAAATTTAGAAAATTTAAAATTGTGTGTGCAGTTCACATTGTATTTCTATTGGGTGCTGCTCTAACAGATAGAAATATACGTAAGTTTTACTCTCTTAAGACAGTAACCTCACGTCGCTCCACACGGCCCTTTAAAGCTGTGGCCGGGGTGAGAATGAATGGGAAGTTGTTGAAAGAGAGGGAAAGAAAAAAAGGAAAAGAAAGGGGAGAAAAAACAATAACAAAACAAAACAAAACAAAAAGCCACTGAGAGTGGGTTCCACGCGAGTGCTATAGGTGGCGCTGTTGCTCCACTATTCCAGCGCCACTCTATAGCTCTGGCTGGGTTGGGAACGAATGGTAAGCTATTGATCTCCGTGGGGGTCTCAATGGCAGGCACCCTTTCCCAGTCGCCAGCCAAGGGGTCCAAAGCTCCCCAGGACTCCCAGCGTGCTGGTCTCAGTTTGTGGGGCTATCCGGCCCCTCTACTGAGCTCCTGTCTCTTTAAGACCGCTGAGGTAGAGCGCGCGCTTTTCTTCCCTTTTTTCTCCTTTCTTTTTCCTTCCTGGAGCCTGCTGCGGGCAACTTGCACGTTCCGGGCTGGGACCCTGTGCCCTCTGTCTCTCCTATCTCCGCTACACCGCCGGCTGTGTGTCGGCGCTCCCGGCGCAGACTTCCACTCCCTCCCGGCTCTGAATCCTCTCCTCCCGCTGGAGCGCTGGGGGAGGGGAGCGCTCGGTCCACTTGCGGCTCCATACCTTACCCGCCTTGCCGGGACTCCCGCCGGAGTGCTGGGGTGGAGGGGCGCTCTGGTCTTGCTGGATCGCGTTTCCGTCCCGCCTCGCCGGGTGCCGAGTCCTCTGTCCGGAGTGTCTGGCCGCCGGAGCTCTGGGGGGGGGTGGAGCTCTCGGTCCCACCGGGTCGCCGCTCCGTATCCCCTCCGCCTCACCGGCTGCCAAGTTCTCACAGGTGTAGCTGTACGCTGTGCACTTTCCTGTGTATTCTGGTCTCTCTTTTAGGGATAGTTGTATTTGCTGTATTTTCGTGAATAAATATAATGTTGGGAGGAATTTTTCTGCTGGTCCGTTCACGACACCATATTCCCGGAAGTCTATGGTATCATTTTTATATAAGAACTATAAACCTATAAAACTAAACTCTATACATTTTATGGATATTTTATATATATACAAATATATATAAATATACACATATATAATATATGCATAAAGGTATTGTGAGAAAACATAGGAATGAGTAAGGAGAAGCACAAAAAAGATTGAAAGTTATTTTAAGTACTCAATTGCTGAATCTGAGGAGTGTGCCCATGGATAGTTTTATTATCCTTTATACTTTAAATATACATTACATATTAATTTTCATGTTTAAGGTATTAAGTAGTAAAAAGTTTCCAAAAAAGGAAGCACATTAGCTATATTAGAGGTCTGCTTGGTGTGTGGTAGGATGAAGAGGGGAGTACATTCTCAGCAGGAACACAAGGCAGATTCAGAGAAGAGAGGTTGCAAATTGCAAGGATTAGGAGATAAAAATGTATATCGAATTTTAGAGTATTCTCTCCCCTATAGTAGAATTATCTCTCAAAGAATGAGTACCTTATATTTGAGTCTTTACAAAGTCTCCCTTGAATAATTTATTGGTTTTTTGTTTTGAACAAAAAGTACTTTTGGAGGAAGGATATAATAGTCTAAAATTACCTCAGTCTTTGATAGTTTTAAGTAGGTATAGAGACCACCTGAGGAAATCAGCAAGCTAAGGATTGAGGGATAATCACCATCCTGCTTTGGGTGCCTCCTGAGAGCAGGAGCTCTTCCAACCTCCTTTTTCATTATAATAGCCCCTCCATAAATTATCTGAATGGATCCTATGAGAATATTAAAGTTCTAGGAGTCATGGACTCTTATTAAAAGGTGAAGAGTTTTGAAACTGTATTTAAAATACAGCCTTGTCCATTGATATTGATGAAAGAATATAAAGATGCAAATTTCAGTAACCATTACAAATTGTTTTATGTATTGCGAAACACAAGCTGAGAGACTTAAGTGGTGTAATAGATTTAAATTTAAATAAACTAAAATTTACCAATGATTCTTTGTTGATTATCTCTGCTGCCTGTAGCTTTATTTTATTTTTCAAACAAGAAGGAAGATAAATATCCCAGACTTTGGTAAAGCTATTTGGGTTTTATGCTTGCAATGCTTTCAAAGACTGAGTAAAACATTGCCTGAAAGAGATTTTTCTTTCCTGCACTGTTACTGGATGCCACTATATGGAATTTGTAAGTAGGCCATAAAGGCTTTGAAATACACATCTTTTAAAGAATATAAAAAAGATTTAACTTATAGCTACTAATTTTCCCTCAGATTATAGCATTAAACCAGGCTGTGTAAGGGCTGGGTGACATATGAGTTCATTATTACTATAACTCTTTTCCAAGACAGTCCTCATGAACACCAAAGAATAAATATTTCTCACTCTAAACCCTCAACTGGTGAAAAGGTTTTTGAATTGCCAGAAAAGTTTTGGTTTTGCATCTTCTTTACTTGAATGTCTCTTTTAAGCTTTCCCCAGATATACATGCTTGCCAAGCCTATTCAGAAAAGTACTGAAGTGTTCCTGGACTCATGGTGAACAGCTGCATTCCCTGTAATCATATAAAATAGATGCTTTCATTTGCTGAACAGCATGATGTAGCATTGTTTCAACCATTGTGTTTCTCAGAGAAAGGTGTAAGTGTGGTTGCTGCTAAATTAACTTTTCTTTAAACAAAAACTAAATGTGATTTCTAGTGGCTAATCATAAAACAGGTAAATTCTATGGCTCAGGATAAATGCTACCTACTGATAATAGTTATTTCCTTATTCTCAATTTTAATTAATGATGTTGTCAAAAGGTTTTTAAAAAACTCTTGAAAACTGTTCCACAAATAATACCCATAAGTTAAATAAATTAAAGACCTTGCATTTCAACATTAAAACCCAAAAGCTATAATCACACAGCTCTATGCATTGTCTGATAAAATGTGTGACAGCAATAAATAGGTAGAATTTGTCAAGATATACATTTACGTTAAAATTCACTTTCCTGAGATGTTAAATTATAGATAGGCGTGATTAAAGAATAACAAAAACAAGGGATTTTAATCAAATTTTATAATATGCAGTTTTTGTAAGCAAAAAGAAGTATTGAACATCTCCAGCTAGAAACAATAAATAGTATGCTGCTTAATAGCCTACTGCTTCTGCATGCAAAATAGATTGCCTAAATTAAATGCATTCATAAAAATAATCATGTTTGGCAAAAGTCCATGACCATTTTCTTGAGATTTACAGAGGAAAATATATTTTTTATGATATAAAAATATATTATTATGATAATATTTATTTCATTTCTTCAAACTTCTCATAAAATACTAGTAATTAATTTCTGAGGTTTTATATTTTATGGTCACTTATTAATATTTATAAGGCATTTGTCTTCTTTATTATGATATGCTATTGCTAAAATTGTTAAAAGATATTTGGCCAATATAATAATATGTAAAGAAATTTTTCAGAAAGAAAAATTTTAATCTTTATAATAAAACCCCTATTTCAAGACAAAATTACTTAAAAGTCCTCTTGTGTTATATCCATCAAAATATTTAAGAGGAATAAAAACTTTGAGAAGGCTATTTTGAAAGCTAGTGTTTGAAATAAAACCTGGAAAAGCCAATTCTTTGGGAAAATGGAGAAAACCCCAGAAGAATGTCCTCTTAAGCCAAGAGCAAGAGTATGAGCAGCTCTGGGCTTCATGATCACCTACAATGCATTGGTTGGCTGCCATATTCACCATGTTCTCATATTTCTTTTTTTTTTTTATTAAGGTATCATTGATATACAATCTGATGAAGGTTTCACATGAGCAACATGTGGTTACTACATTCACCCATATTATCAAGTGTCCCCCACATACCCAATGGCAGTCACTGTCCATCAGCATAGTAAGATGTCACAGAGTCACTACTTGTCTTCTCTGTGCTACACTGTCTTCCCCATGACCCACCACACACACCAAGTGTGCCAATCGCCCCTCAGTCCCAACTCCCTCCTTCCCACTGCCTCTCTCACCCCTCCCCTTTGGTAACCACTAGTCCCATCTTGGAGTTTGTGAGTCTGCTGCTGTTTTGCTCCTTCAGTTTTGCTTTGTTGTTATACTTCACAAATGAGTGAAATTATTTGGTACTTGTCTTTTTCCTCCTGGTTAGGGGTTTATCTATTTTCTTTATTTTTTTCAGAGAACCAGCTCTTGCTTTCATTGATTCTTTCTATTGCTTTATTCTTCTCAATTTTATGTATTTCTGCTCTGATCTTTATTATATCCCTCCAGGCCTCATTTGTTTTTCATTTTCTAGTTTCATTAATTGTGAGTTTAGACTGTTCATTTGGGGTTGTTCTTCTTTTTTCAGGTAAGCCTATATTGCAGTATACTTCCCTCTTAGCATGGCCTTTGCTGCATCCCACATATTTTGCAGTGTTGAGTTATTGTTTTCATTTGTCTCCATATATTGCTTGATTTCTGTTTTTGTTTGTTCAGTGATCCATTGATTATTTAGGAGTATGTTGTTAAGTCTCCATGTGTTTGTGGGCTCTTTTGTGTTCTTTGCATAATTTATTTCTAGTTTCATACCTTCGTGGTCTGAGAAGTTGGTTGGTACAATTTCAATCCTTCTGAATTTACTGAGGCTCTTTTTGTGGACTAGTGTATGAGCTGTTCTTGAAAATGTTCCATGTGCACTTGAGAAGAATGTGTTTCCTGCTGCTTTGGATGGAGTGTTCTGTAGATGTCTGTTAGGTCCGTCTGTTCTAATATGTTGTTCAGTGCCTCTGTCTCCTTACTTATTTTCTGTCTGGTTGATCTGTCCTTTGGAATGAGTGGTGTGTTGAAGTCTCCTAAAATGAATGCACTGCACTCTATTTCCCCCTTTAATTCTGTTAGCATTTGTTTCAATATGTAGGTGCTTCTATGTTGGGTGAATAGATATTTATAATGGTTATATCCTCTTGTTGGACTGACCCTTTTATCATTTTATGTAATGTCCTTCTTTATCTCTTGTTACTTTCTTTGTTTTGAAGTCTTTTGTTTAATCACTGCTTCAAATTTAAATGATAGTCTTGCCAGGTAGATTATTCTTGGTTTGAGGCCCTTCTGTTTCATTGCATTAAATAAAATGTTGCCAGTCCCTTCTGGCCTGGAAAGTTCCTACTGAGAAGTTTGATGATATCCTGATGGATTTTCCTTTGTACGTGATCTTTTTTTCTCTCTGGCTGCTTTTAACGCTATCCTTGTCCTTGATCTTTGCCATTTTAATTATTCTATGTCTTGGTGTTGTCTTCCTAGGGTCCCCTTGTTTTGGGAGATCTGTGCACATCCATGGCCTAAGAGATTATTTCCTTCCACAGATTGGGGAAGTTTTCAGCAATTATTTCCTCAGACACTTTCTATCCCTTTCTCTCTCTCTTCTTCTTCTGGTACCCCTATAATATGAATATTGTTCCATTTGGATTGGTCACACAGCTCTCTTAATATGCTTTCATTCGTAGACATCCTTTTTTCTCTCTGTGCCTCAGTCTCTTTGTTTTCCTGTTCTCTAATTTCTTTTTCATTTACTGTCTCCTCTACCTCATCTAATCTGCTTTTAAATCCCTCCATTTATGTTTCATTTCAGATACTGTATTTTTCAAAGTTTCTATCTCTTTCTTGAATTCCTCCCTGAGTTCTTAAATATTTTTTCTGTAGCTCTATGAGCATGTTTATGATTTTTGTTTTGAAATCTTTTTCAGGAAGATTAGTGGGTTCAATTTCACTGGGCCCTCTTTCTGGTGTTTGTGGAATTTTGGTTTGTACTAGATTCTTTTGCCATTTCATATTTGTAATGATTACTATGGTTAATAACTTTGGGTAGGTGGTGCTATCTTGTGCCCAGAAACTTTACTCCCTGGAGCTTCCCATCCCTGGAGTGATACTGGTGGTCACCGGTGAGCAGTGCCAATGCCTGCTGGGAGGAAAGAGCTCTTTCCTGCTTCCTGGATGCAATGCTTGCCTCCACTGCCAGGGCCAGTGGGCCGACTGTGCAGGGAGGAGCCTTTGCAGTAATGCCCCTTTAGCTGCCATAGGTAGGGCTACCCTCTGGCTGGCCAGGTGCAGTTGTGGGGGCAGCAGGTTTGTGAATTGATGATGGCCATAAGGAAGGAGCAGCAGGCAGTGTATTGAGGTGGGGTGCCTTGGTAGGCATCGCCAGCCAGTAGGATGGAGCACCTGAAGCTCCTGGAAGTTCCCAACCTGCTGGGATGAATGCACTGGGACAATTTTGTCCATCTGTCTTTTCTCCTGAGAAGCAAGCTCTGTGTAATTCTTTCCCTTTTAGCAGCCTTCTCACTGCTGGGAAGTCTTTCAAAGTGCCTGCCTTTCTTTTGTCCTGGAGCAGCCTGTTGTGGGTGCCTGTTCTCCACAAGTGGGCTAGAATCACAGTCTCTCCGAGTTTTCTGCCTGTCTTAGCTTTCAACCCACTAATCTCCAGAGCACCATGTAATGTAGGTTTATGCTCTCAGAGCAGATCTCCAGAGCTGCGTGTTCAGCAGTCCTAGGCCTCCACCCCCTCACCGCTCCATTTCTCTTTCTCTTCCTCCCACTGGTGAGCTGGGGTAGGGGGAGGGCTTGTGTCCCACTGGATTGCTACTTTGCTACTTTACCCTTTTCCGTGAAGTCTGTTCTTTTTCTGAGATGTAGGCAATCTGTCACAGTCTTCTTTCCAGTCACTATTTCAAGATTAGTTGTATTTGCTATATTTTCATATTATATGTTGTTTTGGAAGAAGTTTCTGTCTCACTTCTCATGTTGCCATCATTAAGCCTCTGAAACCTCACCACGTTCTCATCTTTCTATAGAGGAAGAAATATTTTGCATTTTATATGGCTAATGGAAAAGAGTCTACAAAATAGTGCAGGATAAGTACACACAGTTCTTCTTTCTCTTTTTTAATCAAGGCCATTCCTGTGCTTTGTCTTTATCATTGCTACTAATGAATGGAGTACTCATCAGCCCAGATCTCTCCCACTAACATTGTTATGGCAGTTTAAGAAACTGAACAGTCATACAGTAGGTGTTCCATAAATATGTACTGAATTAAATAGGAATTTTATTGTTGATGTCCTCCCATATCTAATTGCCATCTGCGCTGCACACTGAGTTTGAATAAAATTTTTAAATCCTGTCTTGTAATTTTTAGAGATCCTTTCATGAATTTTTTTTTCAGTTGAATATCTGTTCTACTTGTGAATTGCCAAAATCATACAGTCAGTTTAAGACTATAGAACATAGGAACATAAAACTACAAAAGCAAAGAAAAAAAGGGTGAGATTTTTAGTACCTTTGTTGCTGGATTTTTTTTTCCAGAGGCTTTTAGATATTTCTCTTTGCCTCAGAGTTATTAATGTATGGCAGGAAGCCTTTGTGTTTTTATTATTTTCATTTTTTTCTTCTTAATATTATAAAAACTAGGCTTTATTGATAAGACGGTTTTAGGTAATAGGTATTTCTCTTAGAATGAGCAGTTCCATTCAAGAAATAATTATGAGAACATTATAATTTTGTATGTAACATTTCTATTAAGTAATGCAGTACTTGACATATAATGAGGTGATAAAGAACATAGATTTGAACTTAGAGAATGTTAGTTTTGATTCCCAGAGTTGGGATTTGGGTAATAAATTCAATCCTTCCATGAGTCTGATGCTCATAAGTGAAAATGTGGGCTTATGTTGTTGTAATTGTTATAATGTATTTTAAGAACATAGCACAGTATCTGGCATATAATAAGCACACAATAAATATTAGTTATCTTATTATTACACCTGCAAAATTTACTGAGAAGACAAAATGTCCATAATTGAAAAGAATGATAGAGGAGGAAAGAACATATTATACATATTTCTGTCAGCACATTGACTTTACTAATTTGAAAGTATGGGAAATATTTCCCTTACAGGGAGCCATCATTATTCTAATTTCATATTATTGATAAGAAGTGATTCTAAGTCACACTGTTGAAAGAGTGAATCTTAACTGGGCATTAAAGAACTAGAGGAACTTCAATAGTTGGGAGACATGTTTCTGAGTAAAGGAAGAGAAGAATATGAGCATAAGTGTACACAGGAGAAGCCAGCCAAGTGTCTCTGGAAACACATGTCTTGAAGTCCGTGGAGTGATAAAGAATACAGATATGACTGAAGGTGAGGACAGAATAGTCAAGACCAGAATGCGGAGAAGCAGCTGCCACCATGTTCATTACCAGTGTATATTCCATAGTTTTGGCTATTTCTCATCCACCATTTCATATGCACCCCTACCCAAACATATCCCATAGGAAAGAGAAAATGTATTCCAGAGGAGGGATAGTCTTGCTTCAGTAATTTGCTGGTAGCTACGCTGCCCTTCTAGAACTATTAAACAAGATCTAAAAACTCATTTATGGAAAAAACAATTATCGCCCATCCTATGCTTGGTGGATGGTATAGCATGCAGTATATGGTTGTAGATGATTCTGGGACTCTATTGAAAAGGGGTGCGTTCCTGGGGCCTCTTATCAGTGTGCAGCACACATTCCACCTGAGGACTGGGATCAAGGGAAGCAGTCTTGGTAGGAGAAACTTCTGTTAATGAGAATGGAAAAACAATGGATGACCAGGGGAATGTGCAAAAGTCCAAGTTGTTCTCCAAATCCTTGTACTGTTGTTTTTTATTCACAGCTTGGAATGCTTTGAGCAGGATCTAGAGAAATCTCAAAGGGCCTGAATGGAAAATTATCATTCGAAACATGTTGTGATTTTGATGAAATGCAAAAAACAGTTCTAAATGTAAACAGAGCTCTCAGAGTTAAAGGTCCACCCGAGGTCATATTAACATTTAGCTTAACTCTCACTTACTCTTGTTGTGCCTTGGAGAAATAAGGTCTCCAGGCCCAGGTGAAGTACACAAATCAATTTTTGTGCCTTCTCCCTTGTGCTTTTCTGCCAGTGTTGATGATTAATGGCCAGTGCTGCTTCTCCAGCCATGGTAACAGCCAGGCTGCTCTGCTGGCTCTGCTGGAACAAGCCTTCCCTCTGATGAGCTCTGATGGGCAAATATGTTGACCTTACCTGCTCTGTTAAGTACAGCTTTACTTGCATGGAGTCAGCAGAAGGCAACAGGGAAGGTTTTCACCATTTGGGATTAAACTCGTTCAAAGCCATGTTATATTTCAGTGATTTAGAAATAGCAATTTGAATGTTTTTAGCCCCTTTCATGAATACAGGGGTAAGACTAAAGCCAAGTTAAAGCAAAAGAAACCATAAAGTAAAAAGAATCTTTGTTATTTAATACTGAGAGTTTGTTTCTGAATTAATGTTATTTCTCTAGATCACTTCTTCCAAAATTTCCTAGACAGAAATGTCCCTCTGTGAGACTCTCAGAGGCCCATAGCAATAAACTTTTGTCAGGCCATCTCATTAGTTTTAGACACAAAATTCCAGATATCTAGCCCCCAAAATAGGTACAGATCCAAGAAAATCTTTGCATCCGTTTGGGTAGAATTCTATCAGACTGGTCCCATGAGATTTCCAAATATGTCCATAAATACCTAAAACCCTAGCTGTATACAGATAAAGGTAAGGTCAAAATGAGATTCATTTTACCTTAAAAACTGTGGGTATGATTGACTCAGTTTGAATTATCTCATTTATCAATATTGTCCTGTTAATTTTTCATTAATTTCTATTTTTGGGCCACAATGAAAAACAGTAATGCTTAGATTCACTTCATCTCCAAAAGAATAATCTGAATCTTTGACTGGTACCATATATCACCAGCCAGCTGCGTTTGCAGTTAAGTTGTAGAATACTAAAATATGGCATTCAGGGTAGTTAAGGGAGGGTCATATCTATCATCATCCAATTATAAAAATAATGTATGTATAATATGAGGATTTTTACTTGTCATTTTTCTCCTGCAAGTTAAATAGTAGATTTAATTGTCTCCCTCAGTGGAGGCAGTACTTTTGATAAAGGGCAAGCATGAGACTCTTTCAGCAGTTACAAAAATACTCTATTAATAAGGAAGAGTTTAATTGGTGTATACATTTTTTTCAAAATTCACCAAACTGTACTTTTACATTCTATGCATTTTAATAATTGCAAAATACTTATTGATAATAAAACATATTGAGTAGTTTAAAAAAACACTGAGAGCCCAATATTCTTAAGTTAAAACCTAATCCCTAATGTGATGATATTTGGAGGTGGGGTCTTGGGGAAGTGATCAAGTCACAAGGACAGAGACCTCATGAATGGGATTTGTGTCCTCAGAAAAATGACCTCAGAGAGCTCCTTTGTCCTTCCCTCCATGTGAGAACACAGCAAAATGACACCCATCTACAAATTAGGAAGCAGACTTTGACCAGGCACTGAATGCTGGCACCTTAATTTTGGACTTCGAGCTTCCAGATCTGTAAGAACTAAATTTCTGTGTCTTTAAGCAACCTGGTCTATGGTATTTGTTATAGCAGCCCAAATGGGCTAAGACAGAAGTCTTCCAGACCAGGCACCAAACCACTTCATGAATCTTGTTTGATTGAGAACATGAAAAGTTTTATTGTCACCACTGAGCTCTAAATCCTAACACACACCTAGTGGTATGTCTGCACCTCTGACACATGCACACATTTGTATATTTATGTATGTGGTGTGCATGTTTTTATGAGTGTGCCTCACTGCAGCTGCTATTTAAGGCCCAGTGCTACAGCACAGCTCAGGAACCCAGAGCTCTACTTTGCAACTACTACTGTGATTTCTGCCACCAAAGTGTTCCTCCTTACCTTGTGTCAAATACCCAGTGAGTCAAGTATGGCACCAGTGTGTCTGATTAACAAAGAAGAGAGTCTTTGCCCTGAGAGGCTGGAATCAAATATCCTTAGCTCAGGCTTCCTTGCTACTAAGATTCATAAATGGGGAATTCTCCCAAAGAGGATTTGAGGTGTTGGTTCTCTGCAGTGGATTCTGCTTGTTGTCTGTTGAAATCTGTTTTCTTCATCTTGGGCATGGGGCCAAACTACATTTTATTTATTTGTTTATTTATGCAGTTAGTGTAGCATGTATTTGAGGTCTTTCTAATGGCGTGTGAGCAGAAATGACATTGCACCTTGCAAGCCTAGGCTACTGTGAACGCACTTCTGCACTCTCCTTCCCCTTACAGTCAAGTGGAAATCAGAACGACCTGATTTTGACCATGTGATGACCCAGGTGTCCCAAGGACTGTGAAACAAGACAAAAGAAACTTTGTTATTAAATGACTGTAGAGAACAGCCACCTGACAATTGCGACTCAATTTCAGGCTATTATGTGAGAGGAAGGTAAACTTCTATCTTTGTTAATCCATTTCTCCATTTTAGGCCCTTACCTTAGCACAGCCTCCAAAACCAACGACTAGCAGCCAGTATAGTGTTCTGTGTTTGGCTGTAGTTATTTCACCTACATTAATTAAGCATATGTTATTGGCCAAAAAGAAAGCAATGGGCTATAGTATGATCTTTAGTTACTATTTGTATTTTATTTGTTCTTTGGAGATTTTTCATTTTAAATTTACATTTAAAGTAACCTATTTCTTGGAAATCTTGTTTTTGAAATATAGAGTATGTTTTTGAATATATGCAATATAGACTTTCTTTGATATACACTCATGATTAAAATTGTAAAATATTTTCTAGCTCATATTAGTCTTTTGGAAGATAGAATTTTTGGATTTCAAACTGATTACCTTACAGTCTTACACATATATTACACATATCTGCCCAATCTTTTTCCATATATATTAAAATGTTCAATTATTTCTTTATAGTTTTTTCTCTAGAAGGCTTCCTAAAATCTGCATAATTATTTTGAAAGTCACAAGTGCTATGTGTAGCAATAGTTCACCTCTTTTTATTGCTGAAACGTATTCCATTGTATAGCTATCCCACAAGATTTGTATCCATTCACCTGTTGAGGCTTGGGGCTATTAGAAATGAAGCTATAATGAATGTCCATGTACAGCCACATGCTTTCATTTTCTTTGAAAGAAACTGCCAAATTCCAAGTTGTTTTATTCATTTTTTTATTCCTTTTAGCAGTTTTTAGAGTTCTAGTTGCTCAGAATTGTTGCCAACACATGATATGATCAATCTTTAATTTTCTACATTCTAATAAATGTGAAGTGGTCTCATTGGGTTTTACTTTTTAATGCCATGATGGTAAATGGCATCTTTTCATATATAAACAACCCTTATATTTATAATCCATAAATCTGCTGTGGTAAAGTGTTCAAATTCTTTTTTACCATTTCCTACTTGGTTTTTTCATTTTCTTATTGGGTTAGAGACTCGTTTTTATAATCTGTAGTGATATCAATCCAATTTTATTCTGCTTTTTAAAGTTCTTTTGGCTATTTTGGTTCCTTAGTATTTCTACATAAGTTTTAGAATCAGCTCATCAGTTTCTTCAGAGAGCTTGCTCTGTTTGTAATTGGTTTGTACTGAATCTGTAGATCAATTTGGGAAGAACTAGCTTCTGAACAATAATCAGTCTTCAAATCCATTGACATGGTATACACGGTGTATTAATGCGCTAGAACTACCAAAACAAAGTACCACAGACTGGGTGGCCTAAGCAACAGAAATGCATTGTATTGCAGTTTTGGCAGTGAGAAGTCCTGAGTTGAAGTGTTAGCCCTCTCTTTGAGGGCTGTGCGGGAAGGAAGGATCTGTTTCAGGCCTCTTCTTGGCTGGTAGGCCTCTTCTCCCTATGCCTCTCCTTATCCTCTTCCCCCATCTATGTCTCTGTGCCCAACTTTTCCCTTTCCATGAGGACGCCAGTCACACTGGATTAGGGCCTGCCCAAATGATTTCACTTCAACTTGATTACCACTGCAAGGTCCCTATTTCCAAATAAGATCACATTCTAAGTACCAAGGGTTATGACTATAACATGTTAATTTTAGGAGACAAAGTTCAACCCGTGACATGTAGCTGACGGGTAACATAATGTGCAGTAGAGCTAGAACCTCTCAATAGCAGATTAAAATATTTGGCTCTCAAATCATTGGGCAGAACTTGTCCCATGGCTCTTACTCCAGTGAGTATGGGAACTCCTACCTGTGTCAGAAAGTCAGGGAGCCAAAAGTCTTTGGTAAACAGCACTAATGATCACTTGCTGCATTATTTTATTTTCAGTGTTTTTACAGTAAGTAAAGAAAGAATTAACAATAAAGACAAGATATTAGTTGTCACATGCTTTACATAGTAGTCATTTCCATATATATTAAAATGTTCAATTATTTCTTTTTAGTTTCCTGTAGAAACATGTAAGGATATGTGATATTCTAATGATTTTATTCATAGAATTTATATCGTCAAAACTGTAAAGTTTCTATAGGTATGCAAAAGTATTTACTATTTCATTTAAATTTAAAGTCATAATTTAAATATTGTGCCACATTAATTCCCACTAATGGAAAGGTTTGGGGAAATCATGGCAAAACTAAATCTAATTAGAGTTTAAAAGGCCATTAAATAAAAGGATGCCTTCTTGAAGAATGGGACATCCTACATTATATTACTTGCTATTTAATTTCTAATTAAAATTAAAACTTTTTCACCATGATTTGACAGATATATGCATATATAACATACATGCTGGAAAGCACCTTTTAAAACCTAACACATGGTCTGTGGAAACTTATTTTCTTGATAAGATTGAATTTTATTATCTTGTGTATTTAATACTAAATTCAGTGCAAAAATTTATTTAGTGTTTCTTGTTTTTGCCAGTACGCTAATGTCAAGACATTAATTCAGTGACCCAAAATAATCTTATATTATTGTTCTTTGTTTTAATATTGTAAGCTACAAATATGTCCCTGTTTATGTATTGATATCATCTATCACAAAGTTTATTTTCTGCCCGTGCCTGTGTTCCTTTATTTAATGACCTTAGCTTACTGTTACAAAAATCTTGTGGTTCCTTGTCTATGTAGACAACCTTCACTTTCTCAGTTTGATAGTGAAAGTTGCAACTCTTGGACACCTTCACATCTTATAATACTTTCCTGATAATATCTTTAAACAAATCTAAAGGAATGCTGGGGGAATTGAATAAACATTATGATAGAGAAAATGAAATAGGAAATAATTCTCAAAGTGTAAAATATGCGAAAGAAATTTAAACTCACTCTAAATTTGCTTCTTACTTCAGACCTAGGTTTATAAAAAATATATTATTGAAAGTCCATTTGGTTTTGTAAAATACATTCTTTACAGTACATTAAAATGGAAACCAGTGATAGAGTGATGGAGAGCAATATTTAGTACAAAGTTTAGGAAGAAAAGATAGATACATTGTTTCCTAATATATCCAAAACATATAGAAAAAATATAAATATAGATATTAAGAAAATTATAGAAATATATAGAAGATATTGCTTTAATCATAACACATATCATATATGAGGCATATTTAAATTTATACCCAATCATTATTATATTGTAGGTCAAATGATAAAAATGTAGAGATGACTTAAATTCAGCTTGTATGTGTTGTGCATATTAGTGTTTGTGGAATCATGTGGTTAATTCTCTGATTCATGTTATTGCTAACCAACCCACTAAATGACATTCACAGTGCTAGTTATTCAACTATAACTTTATTATCCATCAGGATATACCCTGAGAAGTGGAGGAGAGGGATGGGACCAGTGCTGACCTGATAGTCACTGCTGTCTCTTGATGGTATTGCTGCCAACCCATGTGGGAATAAAATTCACTGACAGTTGCAGGGGGACCTGGAAATTCCCAGAGGAGTTCAGAGAAATATGATGTGAGCCTTTTGTGCAAATGGATAGGAGAAAGTTGACCTCTGTTTCCTTCTCATCAAGATAATTCTGCTATCAGTGTGCATTCCTCTGGATAAATTGCCTTCTTTCTAGAATATGGTTGTCTTCCACTTCCTGCCTTCTGCCAGACCACATTAGAATTCCAAAAACTGCCTGTAGATGAAAGTAGATAGGTGAAAAGTAAAGGAGGTGTCCACACCTATACGTTAGCCTTTTTCTACAAGTTACTCTAAGTGGAGCTTGAAAGAAGTTTTCCTTTGGCTCATGCTTTGGTTTATTTGACTTTCTGAATTCTTGATTGCTTTATCTGTTTCTCCTTTATTAGTGGCTAGAAATAAATGAAAAATAGAGCAAATTAAGTCAATGATATTCAAGGACAAATTTAAAGTGTTTGAAGTAATAGGATAATAATGAGAAATCACTTTGCAGATCTGCAGTGTACTTTATTGGTAAGCAATTGTCATAGTATTGACATAAGTCATCTTGATCAGCATGAAACTTTAGAAATTTAAAAACAAAATTTCCATGACCAGGAAAATAGCAGAATAATTCTAAGCAAAATTCTGTGTATAATGTTGCAGAGACTCAAGGAATGCATTTGTAGTAGGGTTAGATACCATAATCAAGTCACTTTTATTTCCTGATCATATTACTTACAAATAAGTTAAATCAGTAAACCCCACTGAATATGTACTATGAACTTTAATCTGTTATTCAAATTAACTGGCAAAATATGTATGTATTAGGATGGTTAATGAACCATAGCATACATTATTCATTGTTTTATTCAAAGAAGCTGCTGCTAAGAATCATGTTATCTATACCTACAGCTATAACTAAAGGGACAAATGTAAAATTGACATTGCTTTCTAAATCATAAGAACTAAAAATAATATTGTAATTAAGGAAATCAAACCTGTTTGGCACTGTACTTTTGTTTTATACAAGTACTACATCATCTCAAATAGTCTATGATGGTTTGGTTTTGCAACGTACTTAAAATCAGTTACACAGAATGAGTTGATGAGTTTCAGTGTATTTTGTAGAATACTGCTCTCCCTCCATATCCCATCATTCAGTGATCAGCTAATTAATATCTTGTCATTTACTTCTGAATTTCACTCTTCATCAGGAGTTCTGGGATCTGCTTTTGTTAGCTTTTCCTGACCTAACATTTCTCTATATTCACCACTTTTCAATTCATGTTCTCTGCTACAAATGGATTTGCATTCCCCATGAAGCATCCTTCTTTGCCTTGGGTCTTTGTTCAAATTTTATTAACAGATATTATACTATTTTTTATTTTGCTATCATTAATGTACAATTACATGAATAAGATTATGGTTACTAGACTCCCCCCATTATCAAGACCTCACCACATACCCCATTACAGTCACTGTCCACCAGCATAGTAAGATGCTATAGAATCACTACTTGTCTTCTCTGTGTTATACTGCCTTCCCATGCCCCCAAACTACACTATAGCGCTAATTGAAAGGAGCCTCTTCCCCCCTTATCCCTCCCTACACACCCATCCTCCCCAATCACTTTCCCTTTGGTAATTGTTAGTCCATTCTTGGGTTCTGTGAGTCTGCTGCTGTTTTGTTCCTTCAGTTTTTTATTTGTTCTTATACTCTGCAGATGAGTGAAATCATTTGATATTTGTCTTTCTCCGCCTGGCTTATTTCACTGAGCATAATACCCTCTAGCTCCATCCATGTTGTTGCAAATGGTAGGATTTGTTTTCTTCTTATGGCTGAATAATATTCCATTGTGTATATGTACCACCTCTTCTTTATCCATTAATCTACTGATGGACACTTAGGTTGCTTCCATTTCTTGGCTATTGTAAATAGTGCTGCCATAAACATACGGGTGCATATTGTCTTTTTGAAACTGGGCAGCTGAATTCTTAGGGTAAATTCCTAGGAGTGGAAATCCTGGGTCAAATGGTATTTCTATTTTTAGCTTTTTGAGGAACCTCCATACTGCTTTCCACAATGATTGAACTAGTTTACATTCCCACCAGCAGTGTAGGAGGGTTCCCTTTTCTCCACATCCTTGCCAGCATTTGTTATTGTTTGTCTTTTGGATGGCAGCCATCCTAACTGGTGTGAGGTGACATCTCACTGTGGTTTTAATTTGCATTTCTCTGATGATTAGTGATGTGGAGCCTCTTTTCGTGTGCCTGTTGGCCATCTGAATTTCTTCTTTGGAGAAGTTCTCTGTTCAGCTCCTCTGCCCATTTTTTAATTGGGTTATTTGCTTTTTGTTTGTTGAGTTGCATGAGCTCTTTATATAATTTGGATGTCAACCCCTTATCAGATATGTCATTTATGAATATATTCTCCCATACTGTAGGATGTCTTTTTGTTCTACTGATGGTGTCCTTTGCTGTACAGAAGCTTTTCAGTTTGATATAGTCCAACTTGTTCATGTTTTATTTTGTTTGCCTTGCCCAGGGAGATATGTTCATGAAGAAGTTGCTCATGTTTATGTCCAAGAGATTTTTACCTGTTTTTTTCTAAGAATTTTATGGTTTCATGATTTACATTGAGGTCTTTGATCCATTTTGAGTTTACTTTTGTGTATGGGGTTAGACAGTAGTCCAGTTTCATTATCTTACATGTAGCTGTCCAGTTTTGCCAACACCAGTTGTTGAAGAGGCTATCATTTCCCCATTGTATATCCATGGCTCCTTTACCATATATTAATTGACCATATGTGGCTGGGTTTATATCTGGGCTTTCTAGTCTGTTCCATTGGTCTATGAGTCTGTTCTTGTGCCAGTACCAAATTGTCTTGATTACTGTGCCTTTGCAGTAGAGCTTGAAGTCCAGGAGCATAATCCCCCCTGCTTTATTCTCCCTTCTCGGGACTGCTTTGACTATTCGGGGTCTTTTTTGGTTCCATATGAATTTTAGAACTATTAGCTCTACTTCAATGAAGAATGCTGTTGGTATTTTGATAGGGATTGCATTGAATCTGTAGATTGCTTTAGGCAGGATGGACATTTTGACAATATTAATTCTTCCTATTGATGGGCACAGAATGTGTTTTCATTTATTGGTTTGTTCTTTAATTTCTCTCTTGAGTGTCTTGCAGTTTTCAAGTATTAGTCTTTCACTTCCTTGGTTAGGTTTATTCCTAGGTATTTTATTCTTTTTGATGGAATTGTAAGTGGAATTGTTCTCCTGATTTCTCTTTCTGCTAGTTCATCAGTAGTGTATAGGAATGCAACAGATTTCTGTGTACTAATTTTGTATCCTGCAAATCTGCTGAATTCAGATATTAGATCTCGTAGTTTTGGAGTGGATTCTTTTGGGCTTTTTATGTACAATATAATGTCATCTGCGAACAGGAACAGTTTGACCTCTTCCTTGCCAGTCTGGATGCCTTTTATTTATTTGTGTTGTCTGATTGCCGTGGCTAGGAACTCCAGCACTATGTTGGATAAAAGTGGAGAGAATGGGCATCCTTGTCTTGTTCCCAATCTTATAGGAAAAGCTTTCAGCTTCTCACTGCTAAGTATACTACTGGCTGTGGGTTTGTCATATGTGGCCTTTATTATGTTGAGATACTTGCCCTCTATACCCATTTTGCTGAGATTTTTATGATGAATGGATGTTGAATTCGGTCAAATGCTTTTACAGCATCTACGGGAATGATCATGTGGTTTTTGTCCTTCTTTTTATTGATGTAGTGGGTGATGTTGATGCATTTTCGAATGTTGTACCATCCTTGCATCATGGGCTGAATTCCACTTGATCATGATGGATGATCTTTTTGATGTATTTTTTAATTCCGTTTGCCAATATTTTTTTGAGTATTTTTGCATTTATGTTTATCAGGGATATTGGTCTGTAATTTTCCTTTTTGTGGAGTCTTTGCCTTGTTTTGGTATTAAAGTGATGTTGGCCTCGTAGAACAAGTTTGGGAGTATTCCCTCCTCTTCTACTTTTTGGAAAACTAAGGAGGATGGGTGTTAGGTCTTCACTAAATGTTTGATAAAATTAAGCACTGAAACCATCTTTTCCAGGTGTTTTGTCCTTAAGTGGTTTTTTTATTATCAAGTCAATTTCTTTGCTGGTAATTGATCTACTCAGATTTTCTGTTTCTACCTGGGTTAGCCTTGGAAGGTTGTACTTTTCTAGAAAGTTGTCCATTTCTTCGAGGTTATCCAGTTTGTTAGCATATAGTTTTTCATAGTATTCTCTCATAATTCTTTGTATTCCTGTGGTGTCTGTTATGATTTTTCCTTTCTCATTTCTAATCCTGTTTATGTGTATAGATTCTTCTTTTTTCTTGATTAGCCTGACTGGGGGTTTACCTATTTTGTTTATTTTCTCAAAGAACCAGCTCCTGCTCTCATTGATTCTTTCTATTGGTTTATTCTTCTCAATTTGATTTATTTCTGCTTTAATTTTATTATGTCCCTCCTTCTACAGACTTTGGACCTCATTTGTTCTTCCTTTTCTAGTTTCATTAATTGTGAGTTTAGACTGTTCATTTGGAATTGTTCTTTCCCCAGGTAGACCTATATTGTGATATATTTCTCTCTTAGCGTGGCCTTTGCTGCATCCCACAGATTTTGTGGTATTGAATTATTGTTGTCATTTGTCTTCATATATTGCTTGATCTCTGTTTTTATTTGGTCATTGATCTATTGATTATTTAGGAGCATGTTGTTAAGCATCCATTTGTTAATAAGCTTTTTCATTTTCTTTGTGTAATTTATTTCTAGTTTCATACCTTTGTGATATGAGAAGCTGGTTGGTACAATTTCAATCGTTTTGCATCTACTGAGGTTCTTTTTGTGGCCTAGTATATGATCTATTCTTGAAAATGTTCCATGTGTGCTTGAGAAGAATGTGTATCCTGTTGCTTTTGGATGGAGTGTTCTGTAGATGTCTCTTAGGTCCATCTGTTCTAATACATTGTTCAGTCCCTCTGTGTCTTTACTTATTTTCTGTCTGGTTGATCTGTCCTTTGGAATGAGTGTTGTGTTGAAGTCCTGAAAATGAATGCATTGCATTCTATTTCCCCTTTAATTCTGTTAGTATTTGTTTTACATATGTAGGTGATCCTGTATTGTGTGCATAAATATTTATAATCATTATATCCTCTTGTAGGACTGACCCTTTCATCATTATGTAATGTCCTTCTTTGTCTCTTGTGACTTTTTTTGTTTTGAAGTCTATATTGTCTGATATAAGTACTGCAACTCCTGCTTTTTTCTCCATATTAGTTAGATGAAATATCTTTTTTCATCCTTTTACTTTCAGTCTGTGTATGTCTTTGAATTTGAAGTGAGTCTCTTGTAGGCAGAATATAGATGAATCTTCTTTTTTTATCCATTCAGTGACTCTATGTCTTCTGATTGGTGCATTCAGACCATTTACATTTGGTGTGATTATCGATAGGTATGTACTTATTGCCATTGCAGGCTTTGGATTTGTGGTTACCAGTGGTTCAAGGGTAATTCCCTTACTATCTGACTGTAATTTAATTCACTTCCTATTTCATTACTAACACAACTTAAAGGTTCTTTGTCTTACCTCCTTTTTCTTTTTCTTCCTCCTCTATTCTTTGTATGTTATGAATCATATTCTATACTCTTTGTCTATCCATTGAGTGACATCTGTTTTGTCTTAGGAATACTTCCATCAACAGGAGTCCCTCCAAAATGCACTGTAGAGATGGTTCCTGGGAGATAAATTCTCTCAACTTTTGCTCATCTGAAAATTGTTTAACTCTCCTTCAAATTTAAATGATAACCATGCCAGGTACAGTATTCTTAGTTGAAGGCTCTTCTGCTTCATTGCATTAAATATATCATGCCACTCCTTTCTGGCCTGTAAGGTTTCTTTTGAGAAGTCTGATGATAGCCTGATGGGTTATCCTTTGTATGTGATCTTTTTTCTCTCTCTAGCTGCTATTACAAGTCTGCCTTTATCCTTGATCTTTGCCTTTTTAATTATTATATGTCGATGTCTTCCTTGGGTCCCTTGTGTTGGGAGATCTGTGCACCTCCATGTCTTGAGAGACTATCTCCTTCCCCAGATTGGGGAAGTTTTCAGCAATTACCTCCTCAATGACCCTTTCTATCCCTTTTTCTCTTTCTTCTTCTGGTACCCGTATAATGCGAATATTGTTCCGTTTGGATTGGTCACATGGTTCTCTCAATATTATTTCATTCTTTGAGATTCCTTTTTCTCTCTGTGCCTCAGCTTCTTTGTATTCCTCTTCTCTAGTTTCTATTCCATTTACCATCTCTTCTACTACATCTAGTCTGCTTTTAAATCTCTCCATTATATTTTTCATTTCAGATATGGAATTTCTTAATGATTGAAACTCCATCTTAAATTCATTCCTGAGTTCAATATTTTTCTGTACCTCCATAAGCATGTTTATGATTTTTATTTTGAACTCTCTTTCAGGGAGATCAGTGAATTCAGTTTATTTTGGCCCTTTTTCTGGCATTTGTGAAATTTTGGTCTGAACTAGGTTCTTTTGACGTTTCCTATTTCTATGTGATGCCCTCTAGTGGCCAGAATCTCCTGTCTCTGGAGCTGCTCAGCCCCTAGAGTGAGGTTGTGGTTTGTTGGGGAGCAGAGCTGCTGCCTGAGGGGAGGAAAGATCTGTTTCCCGATTCCCATCTGTGGTGCCTGTCTCCAGTATCACAGCCTGTGGGCCGAGCACAGAGGTGTAAGCCTCTGTGCTCGGCATCTCTAGCTGATGTAGGCGGGGCCTCCCTCTGGCTGGCCTGACCCTAGTGCAGTGATTCCTGGTTTTGTGAGCCAGTGCTGTCTGGCCAGGAGGAAGGCTCCGCAGGTTGCGTTTCATAGTTGGGGGCCTCGGAGCTGTGCAGCCAGCCAGGGGCATGGATCATCTGAAGCTCCTCAAAGTTCCCAACCTGCTGGGCAGAGCACGCTCAGACAACCTTGTCCAGCTCTCCCTTCTCCCACACAGCAAGCTCTGTGCACCCCTGCCCCTTCATCAGCCCTCTTGCTGCTTTTAATTCTCTCAGACTGCCTGCCTTTCCTCTGTCACAGAGTGGCTGGATGTGGATCCCATCCTCCACAAGTGGCTGAATGTCAGTCTATCAGGCACTCCATCTGTCCCAGCTCCCTAACCTCCAGGGCACCACACAGAGAAGGTTTCTGCTCACAAAGCAGATCTCCAGGGCTAGGTGTTCAGTAGTTCCAGGCTTCCAGCCCCTCCCCACTCCATTTCTCTTCCTCCAGGTGGTATCCTGGGGTGGGGGAAGGGCTTGCATCCCGCTGGATCAAGGTTTTCGTACATTACCCTGTCGTCAAGTCTGCTCTGTTCATGATGTCTGTTCATCCTTCTTTCCTGTTGCTGTTTTAGGGTTAGTTGTATTAATTAACTATATTTTCATACTATTTGTGGTTTGGGGAGGAGTTCTCTGTCTCACCTCTCATGCCGCCATCTTGAATCCCTTCCAACAGCTATTATTCTAAGATAACCATATATGTGTCTAGCATAGGGGCCAGCACAAATGAGGTGACCAGTGGTCCTGGTTTTCCTTAGACCAAGCAGTTTGCTAGAATACAAAAATTTCAGTGTTGAGACTAGGAAAATGAAAATAAAGAAAACAGTAAAACCAATCACATTTAGAAGACTTGGTCACTCCGAATATTACCATTTTTTCAATATTGGTAAAATTTTACTCTCATCTTTTCAGTATTTCTTAATTCAAATGAACTAAAGAAACCCACCTCCCAATTCTTGAATTATCTGCAAGATTTGTGTTCATGAAATCGTATAAACAGAATTTAATCCCATAGAGGACACTGATTGCCATAATGTCCCCTCATATTAGTCACTCTTGTTCTTGAGCATTTGTACACAGCTGTTAAGTGGTTATTCTTAGTACTGTGGTATATGGACCTGTCTACCCAGCTAGAATATAGATCACAAAACAGCTCCACTTACATTTCAGCATTTTAATGTATAAATATCTTTAAAATGACATCTCTATAATTTAGCTATGGGAATCAAATGAGATAAAATGCCTAATTAGATCAAAAGGCATTAAATCCATTTATTATGGGTGGATAATTTATTCAAGTTAGGTCTTTTCTTTTATTTCCATTCCATGTCCTGAGAATGTTGCCTAGGTGTTTTGTGCTCCCTTAACTATTTATGAGATTACAAACGTCAAGGACTGCCATTTCTGCAGACTGGTTTCTAAAGCCATTCTAGAGGAATGGGGATGGGAAGAGCAGGAAGAGAAAGAAGTCATGCAATGGATGGGGGCAAGGTCTGGTACATAATTTGTGAGGCTCAGTGCAAAATAAAAATGTAGGACCTCTTGTTCAGAAAGGAAGAAAAATGCCTCTTCCTTTCTTTTGCGGTCTCTCTCTTAACCAGTCATGGTGTCTTAAATTTTGCTCTTAGTGTCATGCTCCCTCAGCGCAGAATTCTCATGGGGGATTGAAGACACGCACACATGCCTGGGGCCCTACTATGTGACTAGTCTCATGGGCCTGTACCCAACTCTAACCCCCTCATGGCTGTTCCAAGACCCCCACAAGGGGGTAGAGGGTGGCGACTGGGGAGTTAGCTCCCTAGAACTTGCCCAGGAGGGGTAAGGAGGTCCCCGGGAAAGACCACGTGTGAGTCCATGCTCCAGGATGCCTGTGCATCCTCCATTCTCCATTAGCCATCACCTACCAAGTACTAATTCTAAAATAAAATGATTAAGAATGTCAAGATTGCAACCAAAGAGCATGCAATCCCAAGCCTGTGAATGGGGGTCCCTGTGATTCTGCACTTCTCACACCCATGAAGCTCCCTTTAGATGGGGGAGATTCCCTATGACTGGGAAATGGGGCGAGGATCTCTGAGTGCTGCAGCTGACAGGAGAGTAAAAAAGCATCCAAACCCCACTGTTGGCAGTAATATTCCAAAGTGAAAGGAACTCCAGGGATAAGCATATGGGTGTATCTGGAGAGATGGTTACCTAGGCTTTCTAAATTCCAAAACTTAATAGTTCTCTTGCTTAAATTTGACATAAAGGCTCATGTAATCCTTAACAATGTGTGTATCAGTGACAGTGTCAGCCTGAACACAGAGAGCTCCTCCTCAAACTTTGAGCAATGCATGATGATCTCAGATTCTGGCTCAGTATTAGTGGGGAGGAGTTACCACCACAAAAAGAGAACCATTCAGTCTGGTTAATAAATAATAACACAGATTCATAACTTCTGATCTGAAACTGACTTCATGCTATAATCTACAACTTTCCCCTTTTTGTTCATTATTCATTAGCTTTTTCAGTACCTTAAAAGAATATAACCAGGAAACATAGAGGTCATATAACAAATTGTACTTGAGAATCTCAATGTATATTTACACAAAGAACACTGAGTTCAGGAGTTCAGACTAAATATCACTGCATTCAAATATTAAGTTATTGTCAAGAAATAAGTTTAATTATGATTTAATATAGAGTATTTATAATAAGCATAATTACCCATTAATAGGTGGGTGGTCTCAGATTTAAATCTAAATATATTTAAAAGCTCATAATCTCTTATGATTTTCACTGGAATGCAGCCAAGCTGAAATATATCTTAAATATGACAAGACATTTTCTGTTCCAGTTACTATTGCTGCATAAAATTATCCAAAAACAGGTGAAGTCATCTTGGCATTTTATTGGTCAGGAAATTGGGAAGTGCATTTCTGAGCGGTTCTTTTATGGAGCTGCACAGTTGCAGTGAGATGTCCCTAGTATGCTGTAAAGAAGTCAAGGACAGAGGAATAATGAGAACCCATGTGGAGAGAGACCCTGAGGACAATAGGCCCTCGGAAGGAGTTATCTGCTGCAACCACCATCTTTAATTAGCACGTAGGCATTCTGCATCAGATAAAGATTGGAAATGAGGACTTCAACTCTTATGCAACCTTTTAATTAGTTATTTCCTAAACCCAAATATTTTTTCCACTGCCAGTGGAAAGATGGATTGACCTCATCCCTTTGCCTGAAATTCCTCATTCTTGTGGGAGAGGGAAGGAGAAGGTAACTAAAATGTTGTTATTGAATGGTCTCATGCTCATTCCAATGTCAACATTTAGAGATTCCTTATGGATTCTTGCAAAAAACTTACAGATAATATTAATGTCATTTAAATCTAAGTTATTTTGCCCCAGATGGCTTTCCAAAGACAATCACTAACATAAGAGCTGGTAATAGCATAATTCCATTATAAATTATCTGGAAAATTTCACTTTGTCTAGCAGATTGTCCAGTCAATTCAGATAAAGACAAATTTAAATATTAAGTCAGGAGACTATTGGCAAAATTACAATTTCTAAATTTCATTTTAAGCAATTCTAAATCCTTTAGGTTTATATCAGCCAATACTTTTGTCTTAGGAGATTTGTTTTTGCAACAGTGTGTTTGCTGTAGCCAAAGGATAATTCTTGGTCAAGTATGCAAATATGTTTTATGAATTTCAATATATGCAAATGAAGCATGATGAAGACGTTTTGCAAATTGCAGAACAAATTCAGTGCAATCCTATTCATTTAATCAATGTAGATAGATCTGAATAAAGCAATATCTAAATCTCCCTTTTATAAAACCATTTGGCCAGTTAGATTATCCTTTTACTGACCAAAGTATTTTTTGTCTCCCACTTTCGTTGTCTGTGATTATGATTAAAAATGAACTATATTTTAACCAGTTTTCATTAGTCATTATATACCTTTTGTCTATGTAAGTGAATTTAAGTCATACAGTGCTATATAATACCTTAATAAGAAAATTAAACACATAAATTTTAAAATCTATTTATTGTTTAGCAACCAAAAAAACAAATAAAGCATTCCTTTTAATTGACTTCACTACGATTTTTTCCCCTTTTTTATAAGAAATTACCTTTCTCTGACACTATTTCAAGGAAATTAGTTCCAATATAATTATGACAAATGTTCTTTATTTTATAAACTTTTTAAGTTTATTTAATTTATTGAAATTTTATTTCATTAGTAGTGGAGAGTTAAAATGAAAAGAAATATATGCATGTATAGATACATATATGAATAGACATACATATTTATACATGTATATACATATGTACACATGCAAAGAATGTCCCTTACCTTAAAAAAAAATTCCAGACATGATTGTTAAATCCATTGTTAATTATTCAAAATACATTTTCACATAAAAAAAATCTGAGGCCACATTTAAAAAGAGAATAATTTATTCTTAATTAATGTATACTTTAAATGATACCATTTCAATGCATTAAATGATCAGTCAGATATTATTATGACTGTTTAACTATACCTTGATATACAACTTGAAGGTGAGGAATAAAGCTCTCTTCCGTGAGAAGATGGTGACAAGTTGACTTCAGAGCTCTGGAAGCAGTGGCCAACACACCATCTCAAGTGCTCCTATAACAAGGAATTCAAGACTGGAAACTGTGTAGCAGTGTGGTCAAATTCTAGACGAGACAACTGAATTAAATTTGTTAGTCTTTAAATTAGAGAACATATGGGTAGATTCTTCTATGAAGGTGAATGATAATAATATAAATGCATACCTATATATGTATTCATGTATGCAGACAACTATATTATTATAGACAGTAAGACACCAGAAAAATCCAACTATATTTCATTTAAGAATATAGAAGTATTAGCTATGATTTAAGCACTTGATGTCAAAATCTCAAGTTTAAAATCATGACTCCACAGCTTACTAGCTCCATAATCTTGGGCAAGTTAAGGAAACTCTATGTTTCTTGGTCCTTATTGTAAACTGAGGGAAAACAACAATTTCTATTTCAGAGATTGCAGTGAGAAAAATAATAGATAACCTATATTACATATGTGACTTGAAACCTACATGTGACAGAAGCTCAATGACTATTAGCTACTCTAATGAAATCATTATGAACTTAGATATTTAGTAATTTCAAATTCTGGAAAACTGACACATTAATGGAATGAGCTAACTATAAGTTAGAAATAGTTTATTTCTATAGTGTATGAAAATATATTAATTTTAAGTACAAAATTTATCCCTGACTCTTCACCTTACCCATCCCTCTGTCACCTATTTTAAATAGAAACTAAACAAGCATTATTAATTTTTCAGAGGAATATTATAGATCTTTGGATGAAATTTGTAATAAAAATGTAGAGTGTCATTTAATAGGGAAAAACTGTCTCTTTAGAAAAACTGAAAATGAAATAAAAATTACTGTACAAGCAACATCAAAATACCTCAAGATGATGGATAAAGATGACATTTACAAGTTTGGTAATGCCGAATAGTAACGTTTACAGGAAATTAATCTAATATTGGAGATATACCATTTTTCACAGGAGCTGAGTCATAATTCAGCTGTGTATCCTGACAAGGTCAAAATTTACCACAACACAACTCAAATGCTGCGTGGAGCAGTTTCATCACATTCTAAATCAGATACTGTATAATTTCCTATATAAACTCAAATTCTGTGGAAAGTATCTGTCCCTAATATATTAAAAAGTAAAACAACAAAAACCTTGGAAACTTTATGTTCAATGAGTACAGAAAAAATAAATAAAACTTTAGTTTGATACATAATTAATCAGAACTATCAGCAGCTGGGTTTCATCCATATTGCTGGGAATTATAAGGCAAAACAAAGCCAGCTGTTTCTTTCAGCATATCAACTCCATTACTGTCTCAAGAGCTGTTCTGATTAAGCCTAACATGATGTGATCACTTTCATCATTTTGCAGCTGCTCTTACAGTGTTCAGATTACAAAATCAGCATATGCTGTATATTCCAAAACCTGAGTAAATTTAATTCACATCTGTGTTATTTAAATGGTTCCAAAATTAATTGGGATGCTTTCATCAATATGGTAGGTATTTCTCTTTTTCCTGCAGTTAATACATTCTCTTAATGACGTAGAGATATTTTGAATAGAACTTAGGCTCATTCTTTAGAGGTTTCTGAAATAATGTAGAACACCTTATAAAATGCATGGCACTTAGAAAATATAAACAGGAATCAAGACCTGTTATGTACTGGGCATGAGGAGATAATATAATAAAAACAAAACACTAGTGCTCACATTCTTCCGGAAAGAGCATTAAATGATGATTACAAACACCAAATTTGTTCACTGTGTTTATTACAACTTCCCTTCCTTATAGCAATTGTACATTAATTCATTAATTCATTAAAATAGTAACCACTGTCCCATTTTTAAGCATTTTTTTTTGAGGGTTGGATTTCACTGTTTTTTCTTTATTAAGGTATCATTGATATACATGCGTATGAAGGTTTCACATAATCAACATTTTGGTTACTACATTCACCCATATTATCAAATTCCCCCCACACCCCATTGCAGTCACTGTCCATCAGCGTAAGAAGATGCCACAGAGTCACTACTTGTCTTCTCCATGCTATACAGTCTTCCCTGTGATGCCCCCACACTCCATGTGTGCCGATCATAATGCCCTTCTCCCTCCCTCCCCACCCGTTCTCCCCCACCCCTCCCCTTTGGTAATCATTAGTTCCTTCTTAGGAGTCTGTGAGTCTGCTTCTATTTTGTTACTTCAATTTTACTTTGTTGTTATATTCCACAAATGAGTGAAGTCATTGGGTACTTGTATTTCTCTGCCTGGCTTATTTCACTGAACATAATACCCTCTAGCTCTATCCATGTTGTTCCAAATGGTAGGATTTGTTTTCTTCTTATGGCTGAATAGTATTCCATTGTGTATATGTACCACCTCTTCTTTATCCATTCATGTACTAATGAAGACTTAGGTTGCTTCCATATCTTGGCTATTGTAAACAGTGCTGCGATAAACATAGGGGGGCATATGTCTTATTGAATCTGGGATCCTGCATTCTTAGGGTAAATTCCTAGGAGTGGGATTCCTGGATCAAATGGTATTTCTATTTTTAGTATTTTGAGGAACCTCCATATTGCTTTCCGCAGTGGTTGCACTAATTTACATTCCCACCAGCAGTGTAGGAGGTTTCCCCTTCCTCCACATCCTCACCAGCATTTGTTGTTTCTTGTCTTTTGGATGTTCTCCATCCTAACTGATATGAGGTGATATCTCATTGTGGTTTTAATTTGCATTTCCCTGATAATTAGCGATGTGGAGTATCTTTTCATGTGCCTGTTGGCCATCTGAATTTCTTCTTTGAAGAAGTGTCTCTTCATATCCTCTGCCCTTTTTTTAATCAGGTTACTTGCTTTTTGGGTGTTGAGGTGCGTGAGTTTTTTAACATATTTTGGATGTTAATCCCTTGTGGGATATGTCATTTATGAATATATTCTCCTATACTGTAGGATGCCTTTTTGTTCTACAGATGGTGTCCATTACTGTACAGAAGCTTTTTTGTTTGATGTAGTCTCATTTGTTCATTTTTGCTTTTGTTTCCCTTGCCTGAGGAGATGTGTACAGAAAAATTTTGTTTGTGTTTATATTCAAGAGATTTTTACCTATGTCTTTTTATAAGAGTTTTATGGTTTCATGACTTACATTCAGGATCATCAAAATGATCCATTTCGAGTTTACTTTTGTGTATGAAGTTAGACAACAATCCAGTTTCATTCTCTTACATGTAGCTGTCCAGTTTTGCTAGTTTGGAAAAAAAGAAAAGTTCCATAGATGGAGGGTAGTGATAGTTCCATAACAAGGTGAATGTGCATCTAAAAATGGTTCAAGTCAATTTTATTTTATATATACATATTTAAACAATACACAAAAAACAAAATATGTTCATTAACATGTGCTTGATTAGAAGTGTATCATTAGATTTAAAGTAAGTTGAGGTAAAATATCCATAGTAAAATTGATTAATTGCATGATAATGGTTCAAGGAAAGTGGTTAAAGGATACATATAAAGGCTTCAACCTCCAAACCAGTATAAAAAACAGGGGAAAAAAGCTTAAATCGATCTAGGAAAGGGAATAAAGGAAGAAAAACAAATATAGAAAATGTAAGACAACGGAAATACAAAAAGTAGCAAATCAAGTCCAAATGTATCAACAGTTACATAAATGTAAATTATCAAAATTAAAAGAATAGAGACTATCACATTGTAGCAAATGGGAAGACAAAATCAAGTTATATGGTGTTTTAAAAATATGTTTGAAGCATAAATATATGAAAATCTTGAATTAGGTTAAAAAAAGACCATACTGGGAAAATACCAACCCACAGAAACTTGGGAAAGGTGAGTTAATAACACACCAAACAGACTTCAGGGAAAAGAATCGTTGTAGATAAAGGGGTTACCATATTATGATAAAAGTGTCAGTTTACTGGAACATAAGATTCTAAATGTATGTAAGTATTATAAAACAGTTTTATTGTACATAGTGCATATGTGAAAGAATTTACTAGCCTGTTATTAAATTTTTAAGTGTGGCTAAAGAGCCAAGAAGAACCAAGATGTTCCTGAAAGATGATAAAATAGATGGGCTTTCCTTTGAAATGTCAATATTTAGCATGCAGATTTTAATTAAAATATTATGGCAGTGGACAGGGATGAACAATGGCCATTAAAATGTATCAGAAGTGCCACTTATGTATGCAGTGGACATGTATAAAACAGATGACACTGCTAATCACCAAGGAAAGAGAAGGGCTATCAGTATGTGGTGCTAAGATACTTAGATATCCATATTGTTAGAAAAAATGAATAAATCTGTACCCTAAGCAATAATTCCCTACCTCATACAAATCTAAAAATAACAGTACTAGATGGAATTAAGATTTAAAGGTGAAAAGCAATAGAGGCAGCCCTTTTGCGCCTGGTAAAGCTAACTGACCAAGCTAAATCTGCAAAATGATCTTCATAATCAAAGGGAAATTTTTTTATTTTTCCATCACCTTTAAGTTTTTTTCCAAAACATTAAAACCCTCTTACTGTTGCTTATATAAATGTATAGGGAAAGATACAATAAAATACAACAAAACTGTAATTTATTTAGTACAGTGTTAATGTAAAACATTAGGAACATTGAGGATTACAGCATTCGGTTTCTTTTTAAAAAGCATTGAGTGGCTTGAACAGTCTTTGCCTTATTATTGAACATATCCAATGATATGGTAATTGGATCTTCCCCATGTCTTAGTTACTCCAGAAGTTTGGATTAACTTCCAACATTTTATCCTTTGTGCTTTGAAAGTTATGAAATATCTCTAGGGTCTTTTTAATGTATTTTGCTAGCGTCATTTCTTCTGGGATATCATCTTTGTCATCCCCACCACTTTCTTAATTTATGTTAAATTTGCTGTCACTAAGTTCCTCTGACTACATATCTAGAGTCTCTTGAATGGCAGTGGGTCAACATTCTCATGTCACCTATTTCATCTATAACTCCATTTCTGTTCAATTTGGATTTCCCTTACAGTGTCATCCCTTTTCTCTACTACATTTACATCACTTTTGGTCAATTCCCTCTTTCGATTATCCATTCTTTTAAAATCCCATTTGGATCTGTTGCTGATAGATAACACAACACACCAGAATGTTTTGTTATCTAGGCCTGAACTGAGTAAGATACGCAGTGACCAGTCATCAGCAGGCTTTGAAAGTGATATGACTTTTCACTCATCATGGTATATGTATTTTATTTATGTGGCAATCGGTGGACTGGAGAACTACAGTGAAGTTTGAAATTTATGCAATCATTCACAGTTAATATACCATTATAACTAAAATTTAAACCATGTGGGGGAAGCAGTGTCATTTAACTGAACCATGAAAACTGTAATTTGTGCATATAAGAACCATGCAAAGACGACATATCTATACTTTAAAATGTTTACAAAGAAATTATAAAGGATGTTTTGTATTTTCTTGACAGGAAAATATTTTATAAGTAAGATTCCAACATACCATAAAAGACAGTATCAACAAATTTTCTACATTAAAAATAAAACTATTGTTACTCTATAGACATGACAAAATAGATAATAATAGCTATATATATAACAGGAGTACTAGTTTTATAAAATATATGTTAGTTATCAAAAATTTTTAGAAAACAATAAAAATGTGCAAAGAATATGAATGGGCAATGGAGGGAGAAATACCTATCAATAGGTAAATGAAAATATGTTTGTGCAGAGTTAAATGTATATTAGATCTACTAAATTGGTAGAAATTAAAAAGCCTAGTATCAAGTTTTTGGAAGAATAATTCTATTAAACTAGGCATTATCTCATTTTAGTTGAATTTTTGGATACTCAATTTTTGTGGGTCTAGAAAAGTCTTTATTTCATAGTCTTTGTGAAAGATACTTTTGCAGCATAAGAATTCTAGGATGACAGGTTTTTTTCCTTTTCTTTGCTATGAAGATGTTTCTTTGTCTTCTAGCATTCATTGTTTTTCATTAGAAAAATAGCTAACACTGTTATATGTTTTCCTCTCTACAGAACTTGACTGTTTTTCTCATTCCTTCTAAGGTTTTTCTCTTTACCACTGACTTTAAAACTTTGTTTATGCTGTGGCATGGTGTGGTTTCCTTCATGTTTGTTTGGGGTTCACTGAACCTCTTGGAACTATGGGTTTGCACTTTTCATCAATTTTGAAAATTTTTAGACATCATTCTTCAAAATTTTTTCCATCTCCCCCGTGTCTTTTCTTCTTTCAGGATTCCAGCTACACACAACTAAATTGTCTACACACACTTTAAATTGTCTCTCAGCTCACTGATGTTCTGTTTTGGTGGATTGTTTTTGATACAATTTGCCCAGTGTTTTCCATTTTGGCTGGTTTCTATTTCTATGTATTTAAGTTCACTAATCTTTTCTTCTGCATTTTCTGATACGTTCTTAAACACATCCAGTACCTATTTTAAAATCTTAGACATTGTAGTTTTCACCTCAAGAAATTAGATTTGGCTCTTTCTTATATCTTCCATGTCTGTACATAACATGCTCAATTTTCCTCTAGCTTCTTGAAGTGATAGGTGGTACTAATAACTGTTTTAATGCTATTATCTGCTACTACTATCATGTGATTTTCTGAATAAGTTTCTAAGGATTTGTTTTTATTCTTATTATGGATTTTATTTTTCTGCTTCTTTTCAAAACTGATGATTTTTTATCAGATGTTGTGTGATGCTGGATATTTTTGTTTTCCTAAAAAAATTTTAGTGCTTACCATGAGATGTCATTAAGTTACTTGAATTCTGTTTGTTTCCTTCAAATGCAACTTTAAGTTTTGTTAGGTCATGCCAGAGCAGTATTTATTCTATGGTTGAATGTTACCCTCTTTTGAGGCAAGATCCTTCTTAGTATTTTGATACTAGTATTAAATATTGTTATAGTATTGGATACTGATGCCCTCTGAATTATAAAGTTTTCCACCCTGCCTTGGGAATGGGCATTTTCCTTCTGTGATCTTTGAGCATTGTTTCCTATAATATTTTGGGTAGCTTTACTCCCAGCCTCAAATAACTTCCTCAGGTATATGTTGATCCATAAGTACTCAGCTGAATACTTCAGGGGGTGCTGCACATCTCAGAAGTTCCCTTGCTACAGCTTCCCCTCTGTAGCATTCTAGCCTGTGAAAAACAGTGGCTTGGCTTCTCCAGATTCCTGGCTCTGCTCCTCCCTTTACTATGATCTGGACACTCTGTCCAGCAAGTAAAATTGGCATTCACAGGTGTCACATCATTTAATTCCTGTCCCTCACGAATCCCTGTTTTTTACTGCTCAATGACCAATGTTGTCAATGCCGATATTTCATGTATTTTGTCTTTTTTTTTTACTTGTTTCACTGAGAGGGTAAATCCAGTCCCTGTTATTCAAACTTGAATCAGTGTAAAGATATACATATATATATATATATATATATATATATATATATATATATAGTTTATTATAGAAGTTTAGTCTGTTCCAACACAAAAATTGTTATTGAAAACAGTATGCTCGAAATTGCTGCAATGTCTTAGCAGTCACATAGCTTCCAGCAATATATACATACTGCACGTTGAATAGCTGTATACCTTCATTGTGTCAAAGAAATATTTTCTCAAACTGTCACCTTTACTAACTTGGAAAGCAGACTATATGCCTACTAAATTTTCAACTCTAGAGGAAGCATTTGTATAGAGCCAGAATGTCAGTATGTATCAGCGATTCCTTGATGATCATAACAAGGCACCATAAAAATAAGGATGAGCTTAGGTAAAAATTGAATGATTTCTAAGTAAGCAATAGAAAGAGTTCATTCAAGGCCTAACTGCAATTGTGTTTCTCCCCAAAACTAGTGTTTCAGATTGCCACATGATATTAAACCATTGTGTGCGTGTGTGTGTGTGTGTGTGTGTATGTTTGTGTATATATGAGAGAGACAGGGAGATAGACAGAGAGAAAGCAGGGCATAAAAGTAAAAAAATGTGAAAAAAGATGATGTGTGAGAGGTGAGACAAAGGCTTCCTCCTAAAACCACATATATTATGAAAATATAATTAATACAACTACTCCTGAAAGAGCAACAGGAAAGAGTGCTGCGTGAAACTCCATACACCTGGAGAAAAGAGAAGACCTCACAGAACAGGGTAACATACCAAAGCTGTGTCCCAGCTGGGCCCAAACCCTACCACCACCCCAGCTCACCAGCGGGAGGAAGAGAAATGGAGTGAGGAGGGAGTGGACGTCTGGGACTGCTGAATACCTAACTCTGGAGATCTGCTCTGGGAGCACAAACCTATATTTTCTGGTGCTTGCATTGTACTCCCGTGAGTAGGGGCTTGGAAAGCTAAGACAGGCAGAGTTCCTGGAGAGACCAAGATTCCAGCCACTTGTGGAAAGCAAGGATCCATATCTGGCTGCTCTGGGACAAAAGAAAGGCTGGCAGTCTGAGAGACTTCCTAACAAGGAAGCCCTTAGCAAGAGGCTGCTAAAGGGGCAAGGACTGCACAGAGCTTGATGCTCAGGAGAAAGGACAGGTAGACAAATTTGTCCAAGTGCACTCTGCCCAGCAGGTGGGGAGCTCTCATGATCTTCAAGTGCTACAGATCCCTGGCAGGCTACACAGCTCCAAGGACCCCCTCCAGGATACTCAGGCTACTGTGCCTTTCTCCCGGCCAGCCCTACCTGTCTTGCAAACTGGCAAAACTACCTGGAGTTAGGCCAGCCAGAGGGAAGATCTGTCTACATCAACTACAAACGCAAAGCATAGAGGCTTATACCTGTCTACTCGGCCCACTGGTTTAGGCAGTGGAGTCAGGCATAGCAGCTGGGTAGCCAGAAACAGCTCTTTCCTCCCCCAAGGCACCAAGACCACTCCACTGCAACCCTGACATTGCTTCAAGGGCTGAGTAGCTCCAGAGAGTTGAGCTTCTGGGCACTAGAGGGCACCCTCTATAAATATGAAATGTGAAAGGAACCTGGTTCAGAGTAAAATTATGAATACAACTCCTGAGAAAGATTTAAATGACATCGACCTCATGAATCTTCCTGAAAGGGAGTTCAAAATAAAAATCACTAACATGCTCATGGAGGTATAGAAAGATATTCAAAAACTCAGGAATGAATTCCGATTGGAGATCCAATCACTGAAGAGCACAATGGATGGTATTAAAAGCAGATTAGATATGGTGGAGGAGACGATAAATGAAATAGAAACTAGAGAAGAAGAATACAAAGAAGCTGAGGCACAGAGAGAAAAAAGGATCTCTAAGAATGAAAGAATATTGACAGAACTGTGTGACCAATCCAAAAGGAACAATATTTGCATTATAGGGGTACCAGAAGAAAAATAGAAAGAAAAAGGGATAGAAAGTGTCTTTGAGGAGGTCATTGCTGAAAACTCCCCGAATCTGGGGAAGCACATAGTCTCTCAGGCCATGGAGATGCACAGATCTCCCAACACAAGGGACCAAAGGAAGAAAACACTAAGACATATAGTAATTAAAATGGTAAAAATCAGGATAAGGACAGACTATTAAAAGCAGCCAGAGAGAGAAATAAGATCACATACAAAAGAAAGCCCATCAGGCTATCATCACACTTCTCAGCAGAAACCTTAAAGGCCAGAAGGGAGTGGCATGATCTATTTAAGGCAATTAAGCAGAAGGGCCTTGAACCAAGATTACTTTATCTGGCAAGATTATCATTTAAATTTGAAGGAGGGATTAAACAATTTGCAGATTATCAAAAGCTGAAAGAATTTACCTCCCCAAAACCATCTCTACAGTGTATTTTGGATGGACTGCTGTAGATGGAAGTGTTCCTATGGTTTAATAGCTGTCACCAGAGGTAATAAAACCACAGTAAAGAAAACAGAACAGCTATCTACTAAGCAAGTGCAAAATTAAATTAACTATCCCCAAAGTTATTCAAGAGATTGACAAAGAGTATAGAATATGATACCTAATATATAAAGAATGGAAGAGGAAGAAAAAGGAGGAGGAAAAAAAAAAGAGAGAACCTTTAGACTGTGTTTGTAATAGCATATTAAGAGAGTTAAGTTAGACTCTTAGATAGTAAGGAAGTTAACCTTGAATCTTTGGTAACCACGAATTTAAAGCCTGTAATGGCAGTAAGTACATACTTATCAATAATCACCCTAAATGTAAATGTACTGAATGCACCAATCAAAAGACATAGAGTTGAGAATTCAAGATGGCGGCATGAGAGGTGAGATGGAGAGCTCCTCCCAAAACCACAAACAGAACAAAAATATAGTTAATAAATACAACTAACCTTCAGACAGCAACAAGAAAGAAGGCTGAACCAGACTGCATACAGACCTCACAAACAGAGCAGACCTCAAGAAACAGGGTAACATACTTAATCCGGCGGGACTCAAGCCCTTCCCCCACCCCAGCTCACTGGCAGGAGGAAGACAAACGGAGTGGGAGAGGGGGTGGAACCTTGGGACTACTGAACACCTAGCCCGGGACATCTGCTTGGTGAGCAGAATCCTGTATTGCGTGGTGCCTGGGCATTGGGGAGCTCGGACAGGCAAAGTGCTTGTGAAATTGACATTCTGGCCATTTGTGGAGGAGGGGATCCACACCCAACCGCTCTGTGTCAGAGGAAAATCAGGGAGTCTGAAAGGCTTCCTAGCAGCAAGAGGGCTTCTGAAGGGGTGGGATTTGCACGGAGCTTGCTGTGTGGGAGAAGGGAGAGCTGGACAAGGTTGTCTGGGTGCCCTCTGCCCAGCTGGTTGGGAACTTTGAGGAACTTCAGGTGCTCCATACCTCTGACTGCCTACTCAGTTCCAAGGACCCCCACTCTGACACACAGCCTGCCTGAGCCTTCCTACTGGCCTGCTGGCACCTGCTTGCAAACCCGCAGTCATGCACAGGTGTCAGGCCAGCCAAAAGGAGGCCCCGCCTACAACAGCTAGAGACGCAAAGCACAGAAGATTACCTGTGTGTGCTTGGCCCACTGCCTCTGACACTGGAGACAGGCACCACAGACGGGAATCAGGAAACAGATCCTTCCTCCCCTCAGGCACCAGCTCTACTCCCCTACATCCCCTAACCTCACTTGAGGGGCTGAGCAGCTCCAGAGACTGGAGTTTATGCACACTAGTGGGCACCACACAGAAATATGAAACATCAAAAGAACATGGTTCACACCAAAATATCACAAACCCCAGAAAGAGGGTCAAATGAAACTGAACCACAAATCTTCCAGAAAGAGAGTTCAAAATAAAAATTATAAACATGCTTATGAAGGTACATAAAAATATTCAAGAACTCAGGAATGAATTTAAGTCAGATATTCAATCATTCAGAAATTCCATATCTGAAATGAAACATACAATGCAGGGATTTAAAAGCAGATTAGATGTAGTAAAAGAGATGGTAAATGATATAGAAATTAGAGAAGAGGAATACAAAGAAGCTGAGGCACAGAAAGAAAAAGTATCTCTAAGAATGAAAGAATATTCAGAGAATTGTGTGACCTATCCAAACATAACAATATTTGCATTATAGGGGTACCAGAAGAAGAAGAGAGAGAAAAAGGGATAGAAAGTGTCTTTGAAGAGGTAATTGCTAAAAGCTTCCCCAATCTGAGGAAGGAGATGGTCTCTCGAGCCATGGAGGTGTACAGATCTCCCAACACAAGGGACCCAAGGAAGACAGCATCAAGACATATAATAATTAAAGTGGCAACGATCAAGGATAAAGACAGACTTTTAAAAACAGCTAGAGAGAGAAAAAACATTACATATGAAGGAAAACCCATCAGGCTATCATCAGACTTCTCAACAGAAGGCCAGAAGAGAGTGGCATAATATATTTAATGCAATGAAGCACAGGGGCCTTGAACCAAGAATACTCTACTAGGAAAGGTTATCATTTAAATTTGAAGGAGGGATTAAACAATTTTCAGATAAGCAAAAGCTGAGAGAATTTACCTCCCACAAACCACCTCTACAGGGCATTTCGGAGGGACTCCTATAGATGGAAGTATTCCTAAGGCTAAACAGATGTCATCCAAGGCAAGACATGGACTGAATGCACCAATCAAAAGACATAGAGTCGAGAATTGATTCACAATTGATGCAAAGAATGGAGGAGGAGGAAAAAGGAGAGAAAAAAAAGAACCTTTAGGTTGTGTTTGTAATTGTGTACAAAGTAAGTTAAAATAGACTGTTAGATAGTAAGGGAATTGCCCTTGAACCTTTGGTAACCAGAAATCTAAAGCCTGGAATGACAATAAGTACATACGTATCAATAATCACCCTAAATGTAAATGGTCTGAATGCACCAATCAGAAGTCATAGAGTCACTGAATGGATAAAAAAACAAAATCCATCTATATGCTGCCTACAAGAGACTCACTTCAAACCCAAAGAAACACACAGACTGAAAGTAAAGCCATGGAAAAAGGTATTTCATGCAACTAATAGTGGGAAAAAAGCAGGAGTTACAGTACTTGTATCAGACAAAATAGACTTCAAAACAAGAAAATCACAAGAGACAAAGAAGGACACTACATAATGATCTTTAATCAGTCCAACAAGAGAATATAACTATTATAAATACCTTTTCACCCAACACAGGATCACCTACATATGTGAGAGAAATACTAACAGAATTAAAGAGGGAAATAGAATGCAATGCATTCATTTTAGGAGATTTCAACACACCACTCACTCCAAAGGACAGATCAACCAGACAGAAAATGAGTAAAGAAACAGAGGCACTGAACAACATATTAGAACAGATGGATGTAAGAGACATCTACAGAACACTCCATCCAAAAGCAACAGGATACACATTCTTCTCAAGTGCACATGGAACATTTTCAAGAATAGATCATATATAAGGCCACAAAAAGAACCTCAGTAAATTCAAAAAGATTGAAATTGTACCAACCAGCTTCTCATATCACAAAGTTATGAAACTAGAAATAAATTACACAAAGAAAATGAAAAAGCCCACAAACACTTGGAGTCTTAATAACATGCTCCTAAATAATCAATGGATCAATGACCAAATAAAAAGAGAGATCAAGCAATATATGGAGACAAATGACAACAACAGTTCAACACCACAAAGTCTGTGGGATGCAGGGAAGGCTGTGCTAAGAAAGAAATATATTGTAATACAGACCTACCTCAGGAAAGAAGAACAATCCCAAATGAACAGTCTAAACTCACAATCAATGAGACTAGAAAAGGAAGAACAAATGAGACCCAAAGTCAGTAGAAGGAGGGACATAATGAAGATTAAAGCAGAAATAAATAAAATTGAGAAGAATAAAACAATAGAAAGAATCAATGAAAGCAGGAGCTGGTTCTTTGAGAAAATAAACAAAATAGATAAACCCTTAGCCAACTTATCAAGAAAAAAGAGAGTTTACACACATAAACAGAATCAGAAATGAGAAAGGAAAAATCGCTACGGATACCACAGAAATACAAAGAATTATGAGAGAATACTATGAAAAATTATATGGTAACAAACTGGGTAATCTCAAAGAAGTGGACAACTTTCTGGAAAAATACAGCCTTCCAAGGCTGACCCAGAAAGAAATAGAAAATCTGAATAGACCAATTACCAGCAAAGAAATTGAATTGCTAATAAAAAAAACTACCTAAGAACAAAACATCTGGACCAGATGGTTTCACTGCTGAATTTTATCAAACATTTACTGAAGACCTAATACCCATCCTCATTAAACTTTTCCAAAAAGTAGAAGAGGAGGGAATACTCCCAAACTCATTCTACGAGGCCAACATCACTCTAATACCAAACCCAGGCAAAGACACGACAAAAAAAGAAAATTACAAACCAATATCCCTGATGAACATAGATGCAAAAATACTCAACAAAATATTAGCAAACAGAATTCAAAAACACATCAAAAAGATCATCCATCATGATCAAGTGGGATTCATCCCAGGGATGCACAGATGGTACAACATTAGAAAATCCATCAACATCATCCACTACATCAATAAAAAGAAGAACAAAACCACATGATCATCTCCATAGATGCTGAAAAAGCATTTGACAAAATTCAACATCCATTCATGATTAAAAACTCTCAACAAAAATTGTATAGAGGGCAAGTACCTCAACATAATAAGGGCCATATATGACAAACCCACAGCCAACATTATGCTTAACAGCGAGAAACTGAAAGCTTTTCCTTTAAGATCGGAAACAAGTCAAGGATGCCCACTCTCCCCACTTTTATTCAACATAGTACTGGAGGTGCTACCTACGGCAATCAGAAAACGCAAAGAAATAAAAGGCATCCAGATCGGCAAGGAAGAACTCAAAATGTCCTTGTTTGTAGATGACATGATATTGTACATAAAAAACCGTATAGAATCCACCCCATAACTATTAGATCTAATATCTGAATTCAGCAGAGTTGTAGAATGCAAAATTATACACAGAAATCTGTTGCATTCCTATACACTAACGATGAACTAGCAGAAAGAGAAATCAGGAAAACAATTCCATTCACAATTGCATCAAAAAGAATAAAATACCTAGGAATAAACCTAACCAAGGATGTGAAAGACGTATACTGTGAAAACAACAAGACAGTCTTAAGAGAATTTAAAGAGGACACTAATAAATGGAAATTCATCCCATGCTCTTGGCTAGGAAGAATTAATATTGTCAAAATGGCCATCCTGCCTAAAGCAATCTACCAATTCAATGCAATCCCTATCAGATTCCCAACAGCATTCTTCAATAAACTAGAGCAAATAGTTCTAAAATTCATATGGAACCACAAAAGACCCCGAATAGTCAAAGCAATCCTGAGAAGGAAGAATAAAGCAGGGGGGATTACGCTCCTGGACTTCAAGCTCTACTACAGAGCAACAGTAATCAAGACAATTTGGTACTAGCACAAGAACAGACCCACAGACCAGTGGAACAGAATAGAGAGCCCACATATAAACCCAATCATATATGGCCAATTAATATATGATAAAGGAGCCATGGATATACAATGGGGAAATGACAGCCTCTTCAACAGCTGGTGTTGGCAAAACTGGACAGCTACATGTCCAGAATGAAACTGGATTACTGTCTAATGCCATACACAAAAGTTAACTCAAAATGGATGAAAGACCTGAATGTAAGTCATGAAACCATAAAACTCTTAGAAAAATATATAGGCAAAAATCTCTTGGACATAAACATAAGCAACTTCTTCATAAACATGTCTCCCCGGGCAAGGGAAACAAAAGCAAAAATGAATGAATGTGACTATATCAAACTAAAAAGTTTCTGTTCAGCTAGGAATACCATGAGTAGAACAAAACGACATCCTACACTATGGGAGAATATATTAATAAATGACGTATCCGATAAGGGGTTGACATCCAAATTATATAAAGAGCTCATGCACCTCAACAAACAAAAAGCAAATAACCCAATTAAAAAATGGGCAGAGGAGCTGAACAGACACATCTCCAAAGAAGAAATTCAGGTAGCCAACAGGCACATGAAAAGATGCTCCACATCACTAGTCATCAGAGAAATGCAAATTAAAACCACAATGAGATATCACCTCACACCAGTTAGGATGGCTGCCATGCAAAAGACAAACAACAACAAATGTTGGTGAGGATGTGGAGAAAGGGTAACCCTCCTACACTGCTGGTGGGAATGTAAATTACTTCAACCATTGTGGAAAGCAGTATGGAGGTCCCTCAAAAAACTCAAAATACAAATACCATTTGACCCAGGAATTCCACTCCTATGAATTTCCCTAAGAATGCAGCCCAGTTTGAAAAAGATATGCACCCCTATGTTTATCGCAGCACTTATTTACAATAGCCAAGAAATAGAAGCAACCTAAGTGTCCATCAGTAGATGAATGGGTAAAGAAGATGTGGTATATATACACAATGGAATATTATTCAGCCATAAGAAGAAACCATATCCTACCATTTGCAACAACATGGATGGAGCTAGAGGGAATTATGCTCAGTGAAATAAGCCAGGCGGAGAAAGACACGTACCAAATGACTTCACTCATCTTTGGATTTTAAGAACAAAGCAAAGACTGAAGGAACAAAACAGCAACAGACTCACAGAACCCAATATGGGCTAACAGTTACCAAAGGGAAAGGGACTGGGGAAGATGGGTGGGAAGGGAGGGATAAGGGAGAAAAAGGGCTATTACAATTAGCACACATAATGTAGCAGGGGTAGGAGTAGCGTGGGGGGATACGGGGAAGGCAGTATAACACAGAGAAGACAAGTAGTGATTCTATAACATCTTTCTATTCTGGTGGACAGTGACTGCAATGGGGTATGTGGTGGGGACTTGATAATAGGGGGTGTCTAGTAACCATAATGTTGCTCTTGTAATTGTATATTATAATAGCAAAATGAAAAAAGTTAAAAATTAAAAAAAATAGAGTCACTGAATGGATAAAAGAGCAAGAACCATTTATAAACTGCCTTCAAGAGACTCACTTTAAACCAAAAGACATACCCAGACTAAAAGTGAAGGGATGGAAAAAGATATTTCATGCAACTAATAGGGAGAAAAAAACAGGACTTGCAGTACTAGTATCAGACAAAATGGACTTCAAAACAAAGAAAGTCACAAGAGACAAAGAAGGTCATTACATAATGATAAAAGGGTCAATCCAACAGGAAGATATAACCATTATAAATATCTATGCACCCAGCACAGGACCACCTACATATGTGAAACAAATACTACCACAATTAAAAGGGGAAATAGAATGCAACACATTCATTCTAGGAGACTTCAACACTCCACTCACTCTGAAAGATAGATCAACCAGACAGAAAATAAGTAAGGAGACAGAGGCACTGAACAACACATTAGAGCAGAAGGAGCTAACAGACATCTACAGACCCCTCCATCCAAAACCAACAGGATACACATTCTTCTCAAGTGCACATGGAACATTTTCAAGAATGGATCATATATTAAGCGACCAAAGGAGCGTACGTAAATTCAAAAAGTTTGAAATTGTACCAACCAGTTTCTCAGACCACAAAGGTATGAAACTAGAAATAAATTACGGAAAGAAAATGAAAAATCCCCCAAATAGATGGAGACTTCAAAACATGCTCTTTAATAACCAATGGATCAATGACCAAATAAAAACAGAGATCAAGCAATATATGGAGACAAATGACAACAATAATTCAACACGGCAAAATCTGTGGGATGCAGCGAAAGCTGTTCTGAGGAAAGTATATTGCAATATAGGCGTTCCTCAGGGAAGAAAAACATTCCCATATGAGCAGTCTAAACTCACAATTAACGAAACTGGAAAAAGAACATATGAGGCCCAATGTCAGTAGAAGGAGGGACATAATAAAGATTAAATCAGAAATAAATAAAATTGAGAAGAATGAAACAATAGAAAGAATTAATGAAAGCAAGATGGTTCTTTGAGAAAATAAACAAAATAGATAAACCCCTAGCCAGAGTTATCAAGAAAAAGAGAGTCTACTCACATAAACAGAATCAGAAATGAGAAAGGAAAAATCATTACGGACACCACAGAAATACAAAGAATTATTAGAGAATATTATGAAAACTTATATGCTAACCAACTGGAAAACCTGGAAGAATTGGACAACTTTCTAGAAAAATACAACCTTCCAAGGCTGACCCAGAAATAAACAGAAATCTGAACAGACCAATTCCCAGCAAATAAATTGAACTGGTAATCAAAAACCTACTTAAGAACAAAATCCCTGAACCAGATGGCTTTACCACTGAATTTTATCAAACATTTAGTGAAGACCTAATAGTCATCCTCCTTAAAGCTTTCCAAAGAGTAGAATAGGAGGGTATACTTCCAAACACGTTCTATGAGGCCAGCATCACTCTAATATCAAAACCAGGCAAAGACACCACAAAAAAGAAAATTACAGACCAATAGCCCTGATGAACATAGGTGCAAAAATACTCAACAAAATATTAGCAAACTGAATTCAAAAATACATCAAAAGTATCATCCTTCATGATCAAGTAGGAATTATTCCAGTGATGCAAGGATGGTGCAACATTCGAAAAGCCATCAACATCATCCACTACATCAACAAAAAGGACAAAAACCACATGATCTTCTCCATAGATTTTGAAAAAGCATTCAACAAAATTCAACATCCATTCATGATAAAACTCTCAAAAAAATGGGTATAGAGGGCAAGTACCTCAACATAATTAAGGCCATATATGACAAACCCACTGCCAACATTATCCTTAACACCAAGAACCTGAAACCTTTTCCTATAAGATAGGGAACAAGACAAGGATACCCACTCTCCCCACTTATATTCAACATAGTATTGAAGGTCCTAGCCATGGCAAACATACAACACAAAGAAATAAAAAGCATCCAGATTGAGAAGGAAGAAGTTAAACTGTCTCTGTTTGCATTTGGCATGATATTGTACACAAAAAACCCTAAGGAATCCTCTCCAAAACTACTAGATCTAATATCTGAATTCAGCAAATTTACAGGATACAAATTAATTCACAGAAATCTGTGGCATTCCTATACACTAACAATGAACTTGCAGACAGAAAATCAGGAAAACAATTCCATTCACAATTGCATCAAAAAGAATAAAATACCTAGGAATAAACCTAACCAAGGAAGTGAAAGACCTATACTCTGAAAACTACAAGACACTCATGAGAGAAATTAAGGAAGATACCAATAAATGGAAACATATCCCGTTCTCATGGAAAGGAAGAATTTATATTGTCAAAATGACCATCCTGCCTAAAGCAATCTATAGATTCAATGCAATTCCTACCAAAATACCAACAGCATTCTTCAACGAACTGGAACAAATCATTCTAAAATTCATATGGAACCACAAAAGACCCCAAATAGCCAAAGCAGTCCTGAGAAGGAATAATAAAGCTGGGGGATTATGGTCCCCATCTTCAAACTCTACTACAAAGCCATAGTACTCAAGACAATTTGGTACTGGCATAAGAACAGACCCATAGACCAATGGAACAGACTGGAGAACCCTGATATAAACCCAACCATATAAGGTCAATTAATGGTAAAGGAGGCATGGACATACAATGGGGAAATGACAGCCTCTTCACCAGTGGGTGTTGGCAAAACAGGACAGCTACATGCAAGAGAATGAAACTGGATTATTGTTTAACCCCATACACAAAAGTAAACTCAAAATGGATCAAAGACCTGAATGTAAGTCATGAAACCATAAAATTCTTAGAAGACAACATAGGGAAAAATTTCCTGAATATAAGCATGAGCAACTTCTTCCTGAATGTATCTCCTCAAGCAAGGGAAACAAAAGCAAAAATGAACTCATGGGACTACATCAAACTAAAAAGTTTCTGTATGGCAAAGGACACCATCAACAGAACAAAAAGGCATCCTACAGTATGGGAGAATATGTTTGTAAATGACATATCTGACAAGGGGTTAACATCCAAAATATATAAAGAACTTACATGCCTCAACACCCCAAAAACAAATAACCTGATAACAAAAATGGACAGAGGATATGAAGAGACAGTTCTCCAAAGAAAAAATTCAGATGGCCAACAGACACATGAAAAAATGTTCCACATCACTAATCATCAGGGAAATGCAAATTAAAACCACAATGAGATATCACCTCACACCAGTAAGGATGGCCAACATTGAAAAGCCTAAGAATAACCAATGCTGGTGAGGATGCAGAGAAAGGGGAACCCTCCTACAATGCTGGTTTAAATGTAAGCTAGTTCAACCATTGTTGAAAGCAATATTGAGGTTCCTCAAAAAACTAAAAATAGAAATACCATTTGACCCTGGAATCCCACTCCTTGGAATTTACCCAAAGAATACAACATCTCAGAATCAAAAAGACATATGCACCTCTATGTTTATCACAGCACTTTTTACAATAGTCAAGATATGGAAGCAACCTAAATGTCCGTCAGTAGATGAATGGATAAAGAAGAGGTGGTACATACACACAATGGAATACTATTCAGTCATAAGAAAGAAACAAATCCTACCATTTGCAACAACATGGATGGAGCTAGAGGATATTATGCTCAGTGAAATAAGCCAGGCAGAGAAAGACAAGTGCCAAATGATTTCCCTCATTTGTGGAGTATGACAACTAAGCAAAACTGAAGGAACAAAACAGCAGCCGACTCAGAGACTCCAAGAAGGAACTAGTGGTTACCAAAGGAGAGGGTGTGGAAGGGCAGGTGGGAAGGGAGAGAAAAGGGGATTGAGGGGTATTATGTTTAGTACACATGGTGTGGGTGATCATGGGGAAAACAGTGTAGCACAGAGAAGGCAAATAGTGAATCTGTGGTATCTTATACACTGATGGACAGTGACTGCAGTGGGGTATGGGTGGGGACTTGATGATATGGGTAAATGTAGTAACCACATTGTTTTTTCATGTGAAACCTTTGTAAGAGTGTATATCAATAATACCATAATAAAAAATTTTAAAATAAGTAAATTAATGCAGCAGGAAAATATACAAGAAAGATTTTGATGTCTAGAAAGATTTTGATGTGATTACTAGCACAAAGATTTCATTGTAATCACATTTTTCCATAACCCTGTTGTATTTTTGAGAGAATTATATTACTGTTGAAGCTTCAGACTTGACCAAAAGAGTCATTGCTTATTTGACACAGATCTAAAACTTACACCATTTGAAAGTAGGCTACAAACAAATGATTTTCATTCCTCCAGAAGGGCATACTTTCCTACATCCTCTAAATTGTCGGATGAGAGAATTATGACCAAATAAAGAACATCTCAGAAAGTAAAAGTCAGAGCCATTGTTCAAGGCACTTCCTCAATTGATAGGGAAATATGTCTTCCTCATACTTTTCCAGCAGTATTCCATCACTGTTATGGTTCAATTGATACTGCTTGTTCCACAGTTTCCCTTTTCTACTTGGAAAAATTTATTGCTATTACTGCCATTTGTTCTTTGTTGCTATTATATGTTAGTAGTTATTTCTACTTTATGAAATTGCTGAACCATAAAGATCTGGCAGTAGATCTGCTAGAGAGGACTGAACATCACCTAGAGGTCTTGGGACTTTTAGCTGTGTGTTATGTCTCTACTGGGCTCTGAGTTGGCTTTTTTTAGGGAAGGAGAAAGTATGCTCCAAGAGTGGGAAGAACGCAGATGGGTGGCCAGGGCATAGATGATGGCAAGTGCTGCTGGCTGACCTCAAAATACATCCTTGTTTTCCTGAGTACACAGGAAACAAGCACATGTCCTTGTTTTCCTGTATTTTTCTCTCCCTTGCACTTTAATGTTGACAGTCTTTAAACTCAAGGCAATGGAATGTGAAGTAATAATATGTGCTAATGTTGGTTGTGGCTTTTAATGCAGAACTATATTTTTCCGTGTATTTTTCTCCTTCTGAAAATGGACACAGATCACAGTAAAACATTAGAAGTTGGAGGAACTACATAATACAAGGAGGCCAGGTTCTTGAATCACCACGTGGAACAAATCCATTTGCTTACTAAATTCATGCTTCTAGTGTCCCATTGGGGAAAACAAAACAAAAACCTCTATGGTGTTTGAATTTTTATATTTTGTTATCCATTTGTTATAGTGATTTTACCTGTTACAATTAATGTTCTCAAACATCTAACAATTCCTCACCTAGGACATCTTTGAGAATCTGTTGCATATATATATATAAGAACATTCAAAAGAGTACAGTTCATTAAACAAATTTTAATAACAACTGGGTGTCCTTTAACTGGAAAGTAAATAGTGGTATATTCATTAAATAGAATATAGCTGCATCTAGAACAATAAATAAATTTGAATTATAGGCAGTATCATGGATAAATCATGTATATATATGGTATCTTATGATAAAGGTCATACCCAGAAGACAGCTTACAATGTATCCTTTTAAAAAGCTCAAAAGAGACATAAGTGAAAATTTTGATGTACAGAGTTTTGCTCCAAATTTTCCTCCCCTTTTGCTCCCTCACTATTTCAGTGTGGAATTGATAATCATCCCACACGAACACAGCAAAGCTAACAGGGTGAGGAGAATGGAGGTGAGCACTGGCGATTGCGCAGATATTTGTGAACAGTGTGCACAGATGTAGAAAAAACTACACCATGATGAATAAGAACTGAGTCAGAAAGTCTGTTCAAGTCCCAGCCCTGTTCCAGAGAAATTAAATATGCCCTGTCCCTGTCTTAAAGTTTTCAAAATAACAGCAAATATATTTTTAATAGAATAATTCTATATACACACTATTAAGTCAAAGAAGTCCCATGAGTGGATCATAAATTATGAATTCCTGAAAAAAAAAGGTGAATAGAATGATCATAATTGGTGGAGTGAAATACACAAAGCATAAATGAGTCTAGGGTAAAGGCAGGAATAATTCTGAGGTACTCCAAGTGTAGACTCAGGAGGCACAAAGGAAGAGAGGGTCTTGGAGGGATCTCTTGAGTTGCTCCACAGCCTCCAGGCAGGTCCCTTATTCTCATCTGCAGTTTGCTCTAGGCAGTTGACAGTGGTGAGGTCTTTCCCTAGCATTAATTCAGTGTCTTTAGACTCTGAGGCCAGAGAAGCCAACATTGTTACCTGTCCTTACTCAAGTACAGAGGTTTTCTGAAGGCAAGGGAATGGGGAAATCTTTACAGAGAAGGCAAGGGACTGCCAGCTGGTTCGTCAGCACCGTGTACAACCCCACTAAGAGTAGAACTTCGTTCTCAACCGGGAACATGAAGTTTCTCATGCATAAAAATGGGCTCATCAGACATTTAAGCATTTAACATTTATCTTTTAAGCAAAAAAAAAAAAAAAATGCCAGAGATCAGGGGTACCAGAAGAAAAAGAGTTAGTATATCTCATTATCATCAGTCAGACCTACTCACATTCATTTAGGAAAATAAACTTGTAGATTGATTGAATTACTAAAGGGTAGCTTCTTAAACTGAGATATTTAGCAAAGAGATTTATCTAAAATGCAGAAACAAGGACACAAAATTTAAATAAAAACAAAGTACAGACACAAACCTAAGGGGATGAAATCAAGTCTCTAGGTTAAAAGGGCATACTTAGAACAGAGAAAGCTGGAAGGAAAAGGACCCACACCTGGCAAATCATAGTAAAACTCAAGATTTCCAAAGATAAGAAGACCCTAACAACTTTCAAAACATAGACAAATGAGTCCCCTATAAAAAAAAGAGAAAGAAACAAAAGAATTAGGCTGGGAAAAAGTGGAAATCACCAAGCATGAAGCAATGCTTTCAAGGATGGGAAGGAAAATATTCAGAAGTTATACAGTCTTATCTCCTACTAAACCAGCATTGTAGAATGAGGGAAAACAAAGGTTTTATAAGGCATTAGAGGATTTTAAAAAATCAGAAGAAAATCAATGAAGAAAGATCAAGAAAGAACTAACAAAAACGAAAGATTAGGTCCAGTCATACCAGAAATCTCATATATTAAGTTATATCAAATCACACTTAATCACCTGAAATCAAATACTAAAATGAAATCGTTTCATTATAAAACTCTCAGATTTAGTTTAAAATACCCAGATGTATAGAAAAAACATGAAATAAAAAACAATACATGGATCAGCAGTTTCTAGCAAAATAATAAAAAAGTTTGCTCTCTTCCAAAATTTAAAATCTAAAGAAATCAAAGTTCAGATACATTAAACGCCAAGTTTAATTCCTATCAACTCTTATGAGTTTACCTTCCAAGAAACTAATGTTCAGCATATCATTGTTTTCAGTTTATCTTGGCTTATTCTAAGGTAGAGGCGTTCTCAGTGTCTGGATAGATTAGTTTTAGTTTTGAGGGTTGTATTTGGGTTGTTTTGTTATTTCTGTAGCTTCAGTTGGACTCTTCTCAGTAGAATGGAGGCAAAAATTTCATTAGTTCAGTGTGAAGTCTCTGGTTTCCTTATCTTTTAAAAACTTAAGTACAGTAGGAGGCAGTTTTCACGGCACTGTGCCACCTACTGTGGTAGATCATCGTCCACTTTTCTCCCTCTCTTCCTGCCCCAGGCATGTCCCTGTGGAAGTTATATCCCCCCTTTACGTTGCCTCTGGGCTTCACTACATGAACTGCTTTGTCTAGAGAAGTGCTGGTGGACTTGGCAGTGTACTGAGCAGAGCCAAGACTTTAGGACACACTGCATGCCCCTGGTTGCCTTTCTTGGAACTGTCACCCTCTGTCTCACAAAGACCACTCCACAGGTGACTCTGGGACCTGGGACATTTGGAGCAGACCTGGACCTGAGGGGCAGCAGTATGGGGCCTGCATCTGAGCTGGACCAAGTTGCAGCTGACCCACACACCTGTGACAGAGAAACAAATGTCTGTGGTCTAGGCCACCCAGGTTAGGATATTGTTTGTTCTTCTGCTTTATTGTAGCAATAGCTGACAGACACACTCACTAATCTCCAGGACCTGGATGAGTTATTACAGGCAAGTTTTTGTTTCCACAGTTCAATACTTGACCATAACCTAATGTTTCCACACAGCATAGCTAACTAGTATGTTATGGTAACATACCAACTGTCCAATGCTCAAATTTGTGTAACTGAAAAACAAATGGGAAAACATGCCTTCAAAAATTTAATTTAGAGTACCATTTCTGTAATATTTGGGAGATAAAAACTTTGCTATATAAAATGTCATCTTTTACAGAGAGTGGCATTTGAGACATTGCCTGCTGTGTTACAAGTTTTGAAATTCTCATTGTTGACAGCTCTGTTCTGCTGATCTTATTTGAGGTAGATTTCTTTCCCATTCAAATAATGTAGACCTCTTAATTTCAGTGTCCCTCTATGCCCAGTATTTCTGGAACCCTGGTGTTCATTGGGAATGGTGGGAGGATCTTCTTGTAGTGGCATAGAGACCACCATCTTTCAACAAAAGCCATTATCAGTCACCTAATACTCCCTGTTGATAAGGAGAATTTACTGGATCTGCTTGCCTTTTCTTTTTTTGCTCCCTCTTTCCTCTCTATCCTAAGCATTGTTTTGTTTGTGTTTCCCCTTAGCATATTAGTTTCGAGTCTGTGAAAATCATGTTGATATTATTCCAACAGGTCTTATTTGCCTTTATCTTTCTGAGTCATAAACCCACCTCAGGAATCAGCTCCCATCACACTGATACCAAAATCAGATCTGACCTCGATGTACCTTATAATTCCTGACTCTTTGGAAAGCTTCCTGTTGACCCATCTTCCCTAAAAGTCCTAATTTCATGAAATTATCTTGCATGAGATACATCAATTACATCAACCTGAACCTAAACACAAGGTTCTTGAGTATTTCTATTTCCAACTTGAGCTTTTGGAAAAGTCAAATGAATTCAGCCAACTCCTCCACAGTTCCTCCTAAGGAAAGCAGATTGCATTCTCCATTATCCACTCTAGGCCTGCTTACCTAGGTTCCCACTGACCATTTAAAGCTACACTGCAGTTTAAAACTAGCAAATGCTATTCTCCCCACCAATACATAGAAGGCCTATGTTAAAACAAACAAAACAGAACCCCTTTTCCTAAGCTGTACCTGCCTCAGGAATTTTGCTCTCCAAAATTCTCTTTCCCATCTGTTTCTCAAAGGACTTGGTCCTGCACACCAGATAATAGCATTTAACTAAATGTAAGCTGTCTCCCCAAAATAAAGTCCATTGAAGCCCTTGCAGGTCAGAGACTTTGGAAAAGTGCAGAGGAGAAAATCAGAATGTAAGCTTGTGTGATTATACATGTTCAGTGTTTCTCTCAAACTCTTCAGTAAGATAATTCCATTTCTTCCCCAGAAATGAGAGAGCAAGGACAGGGAGAGGGCAGTGTGTTTTGCTAAATGAGACCCCTCCACTTAAAATGAGATATCTAGAGCAGGGGAGAAGCATCCCCTCTCACAGAAGTGTTAAAGTATTAGAACTTATTGGAAATAGTTTCTTTTTCTTTTTAGCATGGAGAAGTGTTCTTTAAACATTCAAGAAGTTTTGATGTCTTGAAGGAAAAGTTTGGTGCATTTGACTAGATAAAGTATATTTTAAAAGAAGACTTGCTTAATGATAAAGAGCACCATAAACAAAGTTAAAGATGAATAACATATTGAGAGCGTATTTGAAAAACAATGACATAAAGACTTTTATAAGGCAATAAGAAAAATAAAAAGGCAAATGACCCAATAGAAAATACTGCAAATGAGAAACAATAAAATGTTCATTAAACGTGAAAAACTTATTACCTTCACTTTGACTCAATGAAATACAGTTAGAACAGCAATGAAATATGTTTTGCCAATCAGAGCAGCTAATTGGAGATTCTAATCCAATTTGGAAGACTGCAAATTAGAGAAATATTTCTCAAGGGCAATGTAGGCATACCTTTTGGGGTAGCGCTCTTGATTTAAAGAGCTTGTCATAGAAAATTGTTTCATGCGTGTTCAAGAAGTATGTACAAAAAAAGCTAGTTTTATCATTATTTATAAAAATTCTCACACAGTGTAGCCATTAAAAAAATTTTGTATGTTTTTAGGTTCAGATCAGAAAAGATTTCTAAAAATGTTTTCTTAAATTTATGAAAAATATATTCATGATATGTTCTCATTTCTGTATAGAAAAAAGAAGAAGTAAACTCTGTATGCAGAATACAAGTATGCATGTAAATGTACAAAGAAGAGCTTGACATAGTCCCTCCAATCACTAATGATAGTTCTTTCTTGAGATGGTTTGGGTTGCTAAAGTATATCTCTAGAAGATTTGAGGTTTGTCAAAATGAATACTCTGACACATGAATACTGTACAAGTTATGTATTGCAATAAACCACAGAAGAACATACCAGGACATCAGTCTAAAGAGAGTTAGAAGAACTTATTACTTAGTTTTCTTAAATTGCTCCAGGTAACTACCCTCAACGTCGTGGTGACATTATATTATGGCCATTCTCTTTAAGATAACTATAGATTAAATGAACTTCCAAGAGAGTACTTCAAAAACTTTTTATACACCTAACCACATTAGTCTGACGTCCTATCATACCATTTTAAATTATTGCTCATGCTACTGTTTTTCAAGTAGCCATCTTATTATAATCTATGTGATGGATAAAATTTTTTGCTGAGTTACAAATCCCATTTGATAATATGGTCCACAACTACAGTTTTCCCTCATTGGAAAGGATGGCCAGATGATCAGCTACCTGCAATATCAGGAGAGGACTTTGCAAGGCAGCATGGCCAGACTCACCACAGAATGGTGGGGAGGAGAGTGAAAGGACACTTTCATGTTATTCTAGATTTACATATTCATGTTTCACTCACACAAGCCTAAGAGAGTTCTTCTAGGGCCATCAACTGGTTATGTTAAAAAGGCTGATCTATAATCCAACACTGTCTCATCTAATGTAAAGTAAACTCACCTTCTTTAACTCCTTTCTTTTTAATTTATTAAGGTATCATTGATGTACAGTCTTATGAAGTTTTCACATGAGCAACATTGTGGTCTCAACATTCACCCATATTATCAAGTCCCCCGACTCCATTACAGTTACTGTCCATCAGCGTAGTAAGATGCCACAGTCACTACTTGTCTTCTCCATGCTATACAGTCTTCCCCGTGATGCCTCCACACTCCATGTATGCCAATCATAATGCCCTTCAATCCCCTTCTCCCTCCCTCCCCACCCATCTTCCCCACACTTCCCCTTTGGCAACCATTAGTCCCTTCTTGGAGTCTATGAGTCTGCTGCTGTTTGGTTCCTTCAGTTTTGCTTTACTGTTATATTACACAAGTGAATGAAACCATTTGGTACTTATATTTCTCTGCCTGGCATATTTCACTGAGCATAATACCCTCTAGCTCCATCCATGTTGTTGCAAATGATAGGATTTGTTTTCTTCTTATGGCTGAATAATATTCCATTGTGTATATGTACCACATCTTTATCCATTCATCTACTGATGAATACTTAGGTTGTTTCCATATCTTGTCTATTGTAAGTAGTTCTGTGATAAACATAGGGGTGCATATGTCTTTTTGAATCTGGGATCTTGTTTTCTTTGGGTAAATTCCTAGAAGTGGAAATCCTGGGTCACATGGTACTTCTAGTTTTAGTTTTTTGAGGAACCCCCATATTGCTTCCCAAAATGGTTGAACTAATTTTTATTCTCACCAACAGTATACGAGGGTACCCCTTTCTCTGCATCCTCACCAGAATTTGTTGTTTCTTGTCTTTTCAATGCTGGCCAACCTAACTAGTGTGTGGTGATATCTCACTGTGGTTTTAATTTGCATTTCCCTGATGATTAGTGATGTGGAGCATCTCTTCATGTGCCTGTTAGCCATCTGAATTTCTTCTTTGGAGAAGTGTCTGTTCAGATCCTCTGCCCATTTTTTAATCGGTTTACTTGCTTTTTGGGTATTGAGGAGAATAAGTTCTTTATATATCTTGTGTGTTAACACCTTGTCAGATATGTCATTTATGAATATATTCTCCTATAGTGTAGAATGGCTTTTTGTTGAACTGATGGTGTCCTTTGATGTACAGAAGAGTTTTAGCTTGATGTAGTCCTGTTTGTTCATTTTTGCTTTTGTCTCCCATGCCTGAGGAGATGTATTCAGAAAAAGTTGCTCATGTTTATATTCAAGAGATTTTTACCTATGTTTTCTTTTTTGAGTTTTATGGTTTCATGACTTATATTCAGGTGTTTGATCCATTTCGAGATCACTTTTGTGTATGGAGCTAGACAATAATCCAGTTTCATTCTCTTACATGTAGCTGTCCAGTTTTGCCAACAATAATGTGGAAGAGGCTGTCATTTCTCCATTGTGTATCATGGTTCCTTTATAATATATTAAATGACCATATATGTGTGGATTTATATCTGGGCTCTCTGTTCTGTTCAATTGATGTGTAGGTCTATTCCTGTGCCAGAACCAAATTGTCTTGATTACCATGCCTTTGTAGTAGAGCTTTAAGTTGGGGAGCGTAGTACCGCTCAGCTTTAGTCTTTCTCAGGATTGCTTCAGCTGTTCAGGGTATTTTGTGGTTCCCTATGAACTTTAGAATTATTTTTCTAGTTTGTTGAAGAATGCTGTTGGTATTTTGCTAGGGAGTGCATTGATTCTGTAGATTGCTTTAGGCAGGATGGACATTTTGACAATATTAGTTCTTCCTATCCATGAGCATGGGATGTATTTCCATTTATTGGTGTCTTCATTAATTTCTCTCTTGAGTGTCTTGTAGTTTTCAGGGTATAGGTCTTTCATCTCCTTGGTTAGGTTTATTCCTAGGTATTTTATTCTTTTTGATGCAATTGTAAATGGAATTGCTTTCCTGATTTCTCTTTCTCCTCGTTCATTGTTAGTATATAGGAATGCAACAGACTTTTGTGTAATAATTTTGTATCCTGCAACTTTGCTGAATTCAGTGATTATTTCTAGTAGTTTTTGGGTGGATTCTTTAGGGTTAAGTACAATGTCATATCATCTGCAAACAGTGACAGTTAACTTCTTTCTTACCAATCTGGATGCCTTTTATTTCTTTATGTTGTCTGTTTGCTATGGCTGGGACCTCTAGTACTATGTTGAATAAAAATGGGGAGAGTGGGCATCCTTGTCTTGTTCCTGATCTTAGAGGAAAAGTATTCAGCTATTTGCTGTTAAGTATGATGTTGGCTGTGGGTTTATCGTATATGGCCTTTATTATGTTGAGGTACTTTCCCTTCCATTTTGTTGAGAATTTTTATCATGAATGGATGTTGAATTTTGTTGAATTTTCGGCATCTATGGAGATGATTGTGGTTTTTGTCCTTTTTATTGATGTGGTGGGTGATGTTGATGGATTTTGAAATGTTGTGCCATCCTTGCATCCCTGGAATAAATCCCACTTGATCATGATGGATGATATTTTTTATGTATTTTTGAATTCGGTTTGCTAATATTTTGTTCAGTATTTTTGTGTCTATGTTCATCAGAGATATTGGTCTGTAATTTTTTGTTGTTGTTGGCTGCCTTTTTTTGGGATTAGAGTGATACTGGCCTCTTAGAATGAGTTTGGAAATATCCCATCCTCTTCTACTTTTTGGAAAACTTTAAGGAGGATGGATATTAGTGATTCCAGCTTCTTGTTTGCGGAGTCATAGAATGAACTTAGCAAACCCCCAAGCTAGGAGAGCCAGGGAGAGGCTTTTATTGAGAGAGACAGTGAGAGGATAGAGTTTCTGAATCATGCCAGGAGGGGAAGGAGAGCCCAGGTGGTGCATTGTCTAGGGAATTTATAGGCAGTTGAGGATTTTTGGGAACTGATAAAGGGCTTAGATTGTGGACTTGTTAAAAGTGATCTTAGGATGTTTGTCCTTGATGAGACATTAAGTCTCTTTTAGCATGCTAAAGTGAATCTTACACATGATTACAAATGATTAACATAATAAAAACATGGGCTACTTTATTTGGGTAATATCAACAGATCTCATTGAAGAATGACTCTTGACCTTTATGTTTAACACAGAGTTTTGGTAGGGAGTTTCCTTGCATCTAGTTATATTGATCTGAGTGTAAATATCCTGCCTTGCTTTTTCTGGAGGCCCTCCCCCTACTCTGACTACACCCACAGTCCCTGTCTCATTAGGTCTTCTTTAAATGTTCGATAAAATTCAGCAGTGAAGCCATCTGTTCCTGGGATTTTGTTCTCAGGTAATTTTTTGATTACCCGTTCAATTTCATTGCTGGTAATTGGTCTGTTCATATTTTCTGTTTTTCCTGGGTCAATATTGGAAGGTGGTATTTTTCTAGAAACTTTTCCATTTTTTCTAGGTTATCCATTTTCTTAGCATATAATTTTTCATAGTGTTTTCTAATAATTCTTGGTATTTCTGTGGTGTCTATAGTGATGTTTCCTTTCTCATTTCTGATTCTGTTTATGCATGTACACTCTTTTTTTCTCCATATGTCTTTCTAGGGGTTTATTTATTTTCTTTATTTTTTAGAAGAACTAGCTCCTGGTTTCATTGATTCTTTCTATTGTTTTATTCTTCTCAATTTTATTTATTTCTGCTCTGATATTTATTATGTACCTTCTTCTTCTGACTTTGGGCCTCATTTGTTCTTCTTTTTCCAGTTCATTAATTGTGAATTTAGACTGTTCATTTGGGATTGTTCTTTCTTGAGGTAAGCCTGTATTGCAATATACTTTCCTCTTAGAACTGCCTTCACTGCATCGCACAGATTTTGGGCTGTTGAGTTGCTTTCATTTGTCTCCATATATTGCTTGATCTCTGTTTTTGTTTGTTCATTTATTCATTGAGTATTTAGGAGCATGTTGTTAAGCCTCCATGTGTTTGTGGGCTTTTTTTGTTTCTTTTCATAATTTATTTCTAGTTTCATACCTTTGTGGTCTCAGAAGCTGGTTAGTACAATTTCTTCTGAATTTACTGAGGCTCTTTTTGTGGTCTAGTATTTGATCTCTTCTGGAAAATGATTTTTGTGCACTTGAGAAGAATGTGTATCTGCTGCTTTTGGTTGGAGTGTTCTGTAGATGTCTGTTAAGTCCATCTTTTTTAATGTGGTTTTCAGTGCCTCTGTCTCCTTGCTTATTTTCTGCCCTGTTGATCTGTCCTTTGGAGTGAGTGGTGTGTTGAAGTCTCCTAAAATGAATGCATTGCATTCTATTTCCCCCTTTAATTCTGTTAGTATTTATTTCACAGATTTAGGTGCTCCCATATTGGGTGCATAGGTATTTATAATGGCTATATCCTGTTGTTGGACTGACCCCTTTATCATTATGTAATGTCCTTCTTTGTCTCTTGTTACTTTCTTTGTTTTGACATCTATTTCATCTGATACAAGTACTGCAGCTCCTGCTCTTTTCTCCCTATTATTTGCATGAAATATCTTTTTCTATCCCTTCACTTTGAGTCTGCGTATGTCTTTGGATTTGAAATGAGTGTCTTGTAGGCAGCATATAGATGGGGTTTTTTAAATCCATTCTGCAACTCTGTGTCTTCTGATTGGTGCATTTTGTCTATATACATTTAGGGTGATTATTGATAGATATGTACTTATTGCAATTGCAGGTTTTAGATTTGTAGTTACCAAAGGATTAAGGGTAGCTTCTTTACTAACAGTCTAACTTAAATCACTTATTAATGCTATTTCAACACATTCTAAGGTTCTTTTTATTCCCTCTTTTCTATTTCTTCCTCCTCCACTCTTTATATATTAGGTATTATATTCTGTGTTCTTTGTGTATCCTTTGACTGACTTTGGGGGTAGTTGATTTAATACTGCATTTGTTTAGTAATTATTGGTCTACTTCCTTTACTGTGGTTTTATTTTCTATGGTGACAGCTATTTAGCCTTAGGAGCACTTTTGTCTGTAGCAGTCCCTTTAAAATATACTTAGAGATGTTTTGTTTTTTTTTTTTTTTTACAATTTATTTTATTTTAGTATCATTAACCTACAATTACATGAGCAATATTGTGATGATTAAACTACCCCCTTCATCAGGTCCCCCCCACCAACCCTATTACAGTCACTGTCCATCAGCGTAGTGAGATGAGAATCACTACTTGTCTTCTCTGAGCTGTACAGTCCCCCCTGTTCCC
>JAQQAC010008525.1:16631282-16718657 GCA_029783875.1 Phataginus tricuspis | reverse complement strand
GGTTTCATGACTTACATTCAGGTCTTTGATCCACCTTGAGTTTACCTTTGTGTATGGGGTTAGACAGTAGTCCAGTTTCATTCTCTTACATGTAGCTGTCCAGTTTTTCCAACACCAGCTGCTGAAGAGGCTGTCATCTCCCCATTGTATATCCAGGGCTCCTTTATCAAATATTAATTGACTGTAGGTGTTTGGGTTAATGTTTGGATTTTCTATTCTGTTCCACTGGTCTGTGGGTCTGTTTTTGTGCCAGTACCAAATTGTCTTGATTACTGTGGCTTTGTAGTAGAGCTTGAAGTCAGGGAGCGTAATTCCCCCTGTTTGATTCCTCCTTCTCAGGATTGTTTTGGCTATTCGGGGTCTTTTCTGGTTCCATATCTTAGAGATGTTTTATGGGAGGTAAATTCAATCAACTTTTGCTCATCTGGAAATTATGTTATCCCTGCTTAAAATTTAAATGATAATCTTGCCTGACAGAGTATTCATGATTGGAGGCCCTTCTTTTTCATTGCGTTAAATAGGTCATGCCAATCCCTTCTTGTCTGTAAGGTTTGTGCTGAGAAGTGTGATTATGGCCTGATGGGTTTTCCTTTGTATGTGATCTTTTTTCTTTCTCTGGCTGTTTTTAATACTCTGTCCGTGTTCTTGATCTTTGCCATTATAATTATTATGTCTTGGTGTTGTCTTCCTGGGGTCTTCTGTGTCAGGAGAGCTGTGCACTTTCATGACCTGAGAGACTATTTCCTTCCCCAGATTGGAGAAGTTTTCAGTAATTTTTTCCTCAAAGATAGTTCTATCCCTTTGTCTCTCTTGTCATTTTCTTGTACCTCTGTAATGCGAATATTGTTTCATTTGGATTGCTCGCACAGTTCTCTTATTATTCTTTTATTCCTAGAGATCCTTTTTTCTCCCTGTGCCTCAGCTTCTTTATATTCCTTTTCTCTAATGTCTATTTCATTTACCGTCTCCTCTACATCTAATCTACGTTTAAATCCCTCCATTGTATATTTCATTTCAGATATTTTTCAAAGTTTCTATCTCTTTCTTGAAGTCCTCTCTGATATCTTGAATATTTTTCTGTGGCTTCATGAGCATCTTTATGATTTTTATTTTAAAATCTTTATAAAGAAGATTGGTGATTTCAGTTTTATTTTGCACTCTTTATGGTGTTTGAGGTATTTTCATTTGTACAAGTTTCTTTTGTTGTTTCGTATTTGTAATGACTACTATGGTTAATAACTTTGTGTAGGTGGTACCCGCTAGTGCCCAGAAGCTCTACTCTCTGGAGCTACCCAGCACCTGTAGCAATGGCTGAAGTCACAGGTGCATGGCGCTTGCTCCTGCTGGAAGGAAAAAGCTCTGCTGTACTCAGGCTGCAGTGCCTGTCTCTAGTGTCAGGGCCAGTGGGCTGACCATGCAGGGACAAGCTTCTGTGTTATGTCCCTGTAGGTGCTGTAGGCAGGGCCACCCTCCGGCTGGCCTGGTGCAATGGCAGCAGCGGCCAGTGTGCAGATCTGTGCCTCCCTGGAGGAAGGAGTGGCAGGCTGTGCATCAGAGTTGGGGGTTTTGGGGGTATGTGCCATCCACGGGGATGGAGCGCCTGAATCTCCTGAAAGTTCCAACCTGCTGTGCTGAGTGTGCCATGATGATTGTGGCCACCTGTCTTTTCTCCTGAGCAGCAGGCCCTGTGTAATCCTTGCCCATTTAACAACCCTTTTGCTGTTGGGAAGTCCTTCAAAGTGCCCACCTTTCTTTTGTTCCTGAATGGCTGATTGTCAGTACCTGTTCTCCACAAGCCACTGGAATCACAGTTTCTCCAAGTATTCAGTCTGTCTTTGCCTTCCAATCCCACTAATTACCAGAGCACCATGTAATGTGAGGTTGTGCCCCTGGAGAAGATCTCCATTGGTGGTTTTTCAGCATTCCTGGGCTTCTACTCCATCCCCACTCATTTCTCTTCCTTTTACCTGTCTGCTGGGGTGGGGGAAGGGCTTGGGTCCCACCTGATCTCGGCTTTGCTTCTTTACCCTTTTCTGTGAGGTTTTCCCCAAATGTAGGCAGTCTTCATATCGTTTTTTCAGGATCAGTTGAATTTGCTGTATTTTCATGTTATATTTGGTTTTGGGAGGGGGTTTCTACCTCCGTTCTGATGCCACCATATTTTTCCCAGAAGCCTACCTTCTTTAACTCTTATTTGCCCCCAAATAAGTTTGAAAATGCTGCAAATTATATGACTTTTCTTGAAATTTTATTTTGATTATTAGTATGTTAAAGGAGATCTAAAAAAAAAAGTAAGGAAACAGTTTTAAGGTTATCTAATCCTACATTTCTTAATCTAATCGAGGAAGTACATATATATTCTTTCCTAAAATATAGCTACTAACATCTCTCAGAAGAGTGGTCTCTGTAAATCCCATACTAGGTTATTGTGTCATCTCTTTTAAGTGATTTTCCCTCAGACAGGATACAATTCATACCATTACAGATGTCCAACCTTATAGGTTTCTTTCCCAAATCGTGAAGTTTGGTTATTTCCAAATCTATTTAGTTCCTGCCATTGGATATTTTCAGAGCTCGCTATTACAGTTGGACACATAATTTCATCTCTACTTCCCAGAAGATGTTACTAGGTAAAACCCAGGGAAAGTCTGATTTTAGAGATCTTGGTGCTAAACTGTTTGTGTTGGTGATAGGATAGTGGAGTGGAGGAGAGAACCGTGGAGTAGCCATTTTATTCCAATGTCAATCTTACAAAGAGTATGTAATCTAATCTTTTCCACATACATTTTTGGATTTGAGTAGGAAGAAAGTGGAGGCAACATGGATGCAGATTCAGCCCTGTACATTCCAGTCCGCCTTCCTTCTGAGCAGTTCCCCTGTTATATTTTATGTACTGCTGTTCTACATGTGATTCTCCTGTGGGTAAAAAGGGTTATGCTGAAAAATGTTTGAAAATCACTCTTCTAGTTCCATAGTTTATTTCACAGACCAGTCTACTCAGACATAGAGAACTTAGGAGACTAACCCCAAGTGACAGAGCTGATTGATGTTATTGAATATGCTTCTACTACACTGTTGGACATATTGTTTTTACTTTACTATTGCTGCCCTTAGAAAAACAAGAAGGCTGTTTAACTTCCTTCTTGTTAGGTGTGCAGAAGGTATTCCTTAGAGAGTTGCTCTCTGACCTCTTCATTTAAAGAAGAGAAAAGAAAAGGGTGTTTAGAGAGATTTTATGACTGGCGTAGGGAGCAGGAGGGAGGGTCATCTGATTCCCATCAAGATCCCCTCAGTGTAATCGCATACTCTCTTTATCACACAGAGAGTGTCTTAAAAAAATCATGTACCCCAACTATTCCAAGAAGTTTGCTTCTAATAGGTTATGATCCCAGTTTAATCTACAATAAATTGGAAAGGGAGGCTTCTGATTATTCTGAACTCATTCCAGAAACAGTCAAACCCAACTTGGAAAAACATCCCAACTTAGGCAGCCCCTTTTTGGCAGGAGGTGGTGCAGAGAGTGGTAGGGGTATATCTTATTTTCACATAGGTCAGGCGTGTTACATGTAATCATTCCAGTCAGCATAGCAAGAAGAGCACCTATGCCTCACTGGGAAGTAAGAATGAAAAGGATTTCAGGAACGAGTGCCTTTCTCATACACCACACACAGTCATTGCCATTTGGTGCAATTGTTGGTGTATTTAAAATCCTCTAGAGGGCTAAGTTGAGGTTACAGAGTAAATAGTTTAGTTATTATAAACAAGGCAACCAAAGACTACTTTACCTTATGGTTTTAAAAATGTTATACAAAGTAACAAATAGGAAATCCTTTCCATCATTTTTTGTTATGTTTTGTCCTTTAAAAGTCTATGAACAGTCTGTTTTTGAAATGTTTTTTAGAAAATCAATACAAAAATCCTTTTTTGGTGAGTTGTGTTTAGATAACCTCTCTACAAAAGCTGTTCTGGGCATCCTTCACCACTTGCCTGTGTGTATTATCTGTAATGGTCTTTTAATAGACTGAGACTAAATTAGTAGAAAAAAATTGCATCGCCAGAGAGTAAGGGTTGTCAGATACTACTGAGATGTAATACATCAATTGCTCAGGTGTTCGACTTTATCTTATTGGCTGTTTATTTTCAGGACACACATTGAAAAATAAAGTTTTCAACCTTTCTAACCTGTTCTGATTTCAAATGAGCCAAGTAATGAGAATAAGGAGGAAAATAGAATTATTGAGCCCTGGATAACAGCAAAATATTACATAAAGGATTTGTGACTAAAAGGAAGGTAGTAATGGAAGCCCTTTTTTTTTTAACTGAGGAGCAAACATTTTGCTTTCAGAACTAATTAAAATTCTCAAGGAAAGAGTTTCTCTAATAGTTAGGACTTACAATGGCATTACATTTTCAAGAAAAATATATTTGCCAAATGAAAAATTGTGATTATCAAAGATATATTTTGTGTCTGACTCATATTCTCATGAATGCATTATAATTGTGGACATGTAATCCATTTCTAAAACAGCTCTATGTAACAAAAAAATCAATAAAAATAAAGGTTTGATATAATAACAAATAATTATAAATCAACAATTAAAAAAACATTTTTTTTGTTCCAGATGATTTTTCTTTCAGTTGAACTCCATACACCTTGAACATTTTCATCCCTCGGGATATTTTCTACCATTTATGTCAGGTGCAAATAACTGACCAAAAAACAGCTATTTCCTCCTCCATCCTATATGAGTCATTTTTATATTTTTCTGTTACAATTTCTCTTTTTTGATCCTGCTCTATTATTTATTTCCATGACCAGAATTGCTTCTTTGTCTGTATTCATCAAGTGGCAACCTTCTTGTCCTTTAAAACACAGATCATTATTCAGACTCTCAATCTTGTAATGTTCCAAGTAGAAACAGGGCAACATGATCTTGTTTCTGATCTAAAAGTAGTCTGTTCCAATCCACACTCTCACATCTCTGCTTAAAAAGAGCTAAAAAGTGCTAATATTAAAAGCCTCAGTATTTACGTTCTCCTTGATCCAACAATTCTGCTTTTTGCAGTTTTCCCGATGAAAATGTGTGCAAAGATTTTCTTGAAATGAGGTTCATAACAGAGTGTTTTTAAATAGGAATCACCAGGAATCAAATCAAATAAATAGGGATGGGCTAAATTATTTTGGGCTAACTCATTAATTTATAAAATGAAGTAATGAAAATAATTTTAAAACATTTATTGAATTGAAATATATTTCAAATTAATAAAACTAAATGAAAATCTATATAGCATTATGCTATTTTTGTTTAAAACACAAGTATTCAAATATATATATATGTACACAGAGGAAACTATAAAGTATTTCATCATACTGTCATCTTTGTTTAATGTGATGAAATCATAATTTGTTTCTTTTGGTTTTGTAAGTTTTCTAAATTATTAACAATAAATGTATTTATATGAAAAGAATATTATTTAAAAATGCATGCACTCTAAGTTGGTTTCTTTCTCCTTGTGACAAAAGCTTTTATTTTTAACCATGGCTGACCACTATATAGAGAACTCTCAATTACCTTTTTTTTCCTTGCAAGGACATAAGCAGTGTCATGGATGAATTATTCTGTGCATAATAATAACTTTAAGTCTGTATTTGGGCTCAAAACCTGAGATAGAGAAAATGCAATGCTCTTAACTTTTATTTTAGTCATGTTTTCATCATTATGAAAAAACTTTATGCAAAAGAATTTTCAGATTGTTTCTAGACCTACCCACATAGGGAAATTCCCCAAGATCAACTGTTTGTTCCTCTTCCCACCACATACTTAAAGACAAGGACTATGTAAAACATTACTTTTGTATTCACTCTTATGCCTAGGCTTATGGGTACTAGTATATGTTTAATTAACTACATTAAGCATATGATTAAATTTATGCCAAAAAACTTCCATTGCAGAATTACAGAAACAGAGATAATCATTTATAATGCTCCCACCTTGAATAATAACTTTGAATATTTTGATTCATAAGTTCCCAGATACTTCTCTGTGCACAATATATTCTAGAATTCTGTGTGTAGTATATTAAGTGCTTTTATAGTGCTTAACTTTTTAAAAACAATATGATGTTTTTAATTTTTGTGTGGTGGGATCCATTTTTCAATCGTTTCTATGGTGCAGTGGGGGAGGAGCATGCTTAGAGAAAATATATATATATATTTATATGGTCTATTACATTTGTGTGACTTCCCTTTTCACAATAAAGTATGTAGAAGTTTATGAATGTTTTAATACATAAGAAATAGATATGACAGTTTATACCATTTTTTATTTTAAATGAATTTTCTTACTAATGCTCATTGAAATATCAATGTCATGCACTCTCCTCGCAGTTCACCATACTGCTCTACATTCTCAAAATGTGTTCATTTGCTCCTTTATCCAAAAAGGTAATATTATAAAAAATATTCTATGTCATACTCCTTCCCAGACTATAATACATGGTCTGAATGGACATAGGGTCGCTATTCATACCCACTTATTGTTTTCTTCTTCAGATACAGAGGATGGGCTATTTAAACACTTGAAAGCCATTAATCATTAATTCCTTGGCAGCAAGATTGTATTTACTTCCCCTTCTTCCTTACTTACAAGTCACTTTTTAACTTTTATTAAAGCATGTTGTAAATTTCCTTGGTATTACTGAAGAGGAAAAAATGGAAACATAGTTTTTTTTGTTTTTTTATAATTTATTTTGGTATCATTAATCAACAATTACATGTGCAATACCATGGTGATTAAACTACCCCCTTCATCAGGTCACCCCACCAACCCCATTACAGTCACTGTCCATCAGTGTAGTGAGATGCTATAGAATCACTACTTGACTTCTCTGAGTTGTATAGCCCTCCCCATGCCCCCCAACATTACTTCTGCTAATTGTAATGCCCCCTTTGCCCTCTTATCCCTCCCTTCCCACCCATCTTCCCCAGTCCCTTTCCCTTTGGTAACTATTACTCCGTTCTTGAGTTCTGCGGTCTGCTGCTGTTTGTTCCTTCAGTTGTTTTTTTTTTTTTCTTTGTTCTTATACTCCACATATGAGTGAAATCATTTGATACTTGTCTTTTTCGGCTTGGCTTATTTCACTGAACATAATACCCTCTAGCTCCGTCCATGTTGTTGCAAATGGTAGGATTTGTATTCTCCTTATGGCTGATTAATATTCCATTGTGTATATGTACCACCTCTTCTCAATCCATTCATCTACTGATGGACACTTAGGTTGCTTCCATTTCTTGGCTATTGTAAATAGTGCTGCAATAAACATAGGGGTGCATCTGTCTTTTTGAAACTGGGCTGCTGCATTCTTAGGGTAAATTGCTAGGAGTGGGATTCCTGGGTCAAATGGTATTTCTATTTTGAGTTTTTTGAGGAACCTCCATACTGCTTTCCACAATGGTTGAACTAATTTGCATTCCCACCAGCAGTGTAGGAGGGTTCCCTTTTCTCCACATCCTCGCCAACATTTGTTGTTGTTTGTGTTTTGGATGTTGGCCATCCTCACTGGTGTGAGGTGATATCTCATTGTGGTTTTAATCTGCATTTCTCTGATGATTAGCGATGTGGAGCATCTTTTCATGTGCCTGTTGACCATCTGAACTTCTTCTTTGGAGAAGTGCCTATTCATGTCCTCTGCCCATTTATTAACTGGATTATTTGCTTTTTGTTTGTTGAGGTGCATGAGCTCTTTATATAATTTGGATGTCAACTCCTTATCAGATATGTCATTTATGAATATATTCTCCTATACTGTAGTATGTCTTTTTGTTCTACTGATGGTGTCCTTTGCTGTACAGAAGCTTTTCAGCTTGATATAGTCCCACTTGTTCATTTTTGCTTTTGTTTCCCTTGCCTGGGGAGATATGTTCATGAAGAAGTCGCTCATGTTAATGTCCAAGAGATTTTTGCCTGTGTTTTTTTCTAAGAGTTTTATGGTTTCATGACTTACATTCAGGTCTTTGATCCACCTTGAGTTTACCTTTGTGTATGGGGCTAGACAGTAGTCCAGTTTCATTCTCTTACATGTAGCTGTCTAGTTTTTCCAACACCAGCTGCTGAAGAGGCTGTCATCTCCCCATTATATATCCAAGGCTCCTTTATCAAATATTAATTGACTGTAGATGTTTGGGTTAATGTTTGGATTTTCTATTCTGTTCCACTGGTCTGTGTGTCTGTTTTTGTGCCAATACCAAATTGTGTTCATTGCTGTGGCTTTGTAGTAGAGCTTGAAATCAGGGAGCGTAATTCCCCCTATTTTATTCCTCCTTCTCAGGATTGCTTTGGCTATTTGGGATCTTTTGTGGTTCTATATGAATTTTAGAATTATTTGTTCCAGTTCATTGAAGAAAGCTGTTGGTACTTTGATAGGGATTGCATTGAATCTGTAGATTGCTTTAGATAGTATAGCCATTTTGACAATATTTATTCTTCAGCCAAGAGCATGGGATGCATTTCCATTTGTTAGTGTCCTCTTTAATTTCTCTTAGGAGTGTCTTTTAGTTTTCAGAGTACAGGTCTTTCACTTCCTTCGTTAGGTTTATTCCTAGGTATTTTATTCTTTTTGATGCAATTGTGAATGGAATTGTTTTTCTGATTTCTCTTTCTGTTAGTTCATCATTAGTGTATTAGGAAAGCAACAGATTTCTGTGTGTTAATTTTATATCCGGCAACTTTGCTGAATTCAGATATTAGTTCTAGTAGTTTTGGAGTGGAGTCTTTAGGGTTTTTTATGTACAGTATCATGTCATCCGCAAATAGTGACAATTTGACTTCTTCTTTACCAATCTGGATGCCTTGTATGTTTTGTTTTGTATGATTTTCATGGCTAGGACTTCCAATACTATGTTGAATAACAGTGGAGAGAGTGGGCATCCCTGTCTTGTTCCCGATCTTAGATGAAAAGCTTTCAGCTTCTCACCGTTAAGTATGATGTTAGCTGTGGGTTTGTCATATATAGCCTTTATGATGTTGAGGTACTTGCCATCTATACCCATTTTGTTGAGAGTTTTAATCATGAGTGGATCTGAATTTTTTCAAATGCTTTTTCAGCATCTATGGAGATGATCATGTGGTTTTTGTTCTTCTTTTTGTTGATGTGGTGGATGATGTTGATGGATTTTCGAATGTTGTAACATCCTTGCATCCCTGGGATGAATCCCACTTGATCACGGTGTATGATCCTCTTGATGTATTTTTGAATTCGGTTTGCTAATATATTGTATTTGGTGTTAGAGTGATGCTGGCTTCATAGAAAGAATTTGAAAGTATTCCCTCCTCTTCTGTTTTTCGGAAAACTTTAAGGAGAATGGGTGTTATTTCTTCTCTATATGTCTGGTAAAATTCAGAGGTGAATCCATCAGGTCCAGGGTTTTTGTTCTTGGGTTGTTTTTTGATTACCGATTCAATTTCGTTGCTGATGATTGGTCTGTTTAGTTTTTCTGTTTCTTGCTTGGTCAGTCTTGGAAGGTTGTATTTTTCTAAGAAGTTGTCCATTTCTTCTATGTTTTCCAGCTTGTTAGCATATAGATTCTCATAATATTTTCTTATAATTCTTTGTATTTCTTTGGGGTCCGTCGTTATTTTTCTTTTCTTATTTGTGATTCTGTTTATGTGTGTAGATTCTCTTTTTCTCTTAATGAGTCTGGCTAGGGGTTTATCTATTTTGTTTATTTTTTCAAAGAACCAGCTCTTGGTTTCATTGATTTTTTTCTATTGTTTTATTCTTCTCAATTTTATTTATTTCTTCTCTGATCTTTATTATGTCTCTCCTTCTGGTGACTTTGGGCCTCATTTGTTCTTCTTTTTCCAATTTCAGTAATTGTGTCTTCAGACTTTTCATTTGGGAATGTTCTTCCTTCTTTAAATAGGCCTGGATTGCAATATACTTTCCTCTTAGAACTGGCTTTGCTGTTTTCCACAGAAGTTGTGGCTTTGTGTTGTTGTTGTCATTAGTCTCCATATATTCTTTGATTTCTGTTTTGATTTGGTCGTTAATCCATTGATTCATTAGGAGAATGTTGTTAAGTCTCCATGTATTTGTGAGCCCTTTTGATTTCTTTCTAAAATTTATTTCTAGTTTTATACCTTTTTGATCTGAGAAGTTGGTTGGTAGGATTTCAATATTTTTGAATTTACTGAGGTTCTTTTTGTGGCCTAGTATGTGGTCTATTCTGGAAAATGTTCCATGTGCACTTGAGAAGAATGTGTATACTGCTGCTTTTGGGTGCAGTGTTCTGTAGATGTCTGTTAGGTCCATCTGTTCTAGTGTGTTGTTCAGTGCCTCTGTGTCTTTACTTATTCTCTGTCTGGTTGATCTGTCCTTTGGAGTGAGTGGTGTGTTGAAGTCTCCTAAAATGAATGCATTGCTGTGTATTTCCTCCTTCAATTCTGTTAGTATTTGTTTCACATATGCCAGTGCTCTTGTGTTGGGTTCATATATATTTATAATGGTTATATCTTCTTGTTGGACTGACCCCTTTATCATTATGTAATGTCCTTCTTTATCTCTTGCTAATTTCTTCGTTTTGAAGTCTATTTTGTCTGATACAAATACTGCAACACCTGCTTTTTTCTCTTTGTTGTTTGCATGAAATATCTTTTTCCATCCGTTCACTTTTAGTCTGTGTATATCTTTGGGTTTGAGGTGAGTCTCTTGTAAGCAGCATATAGATGGGTCTTGCTTTTTTATCCACTCTGTTACTGTGTGTCTTTTGATTGGTGCATTCAGTCCATTTACGTTTAGGGTGATTATTGATAGAAATGTACTTATTGCCATTGCTGGCTTTAGATTCATGGTTACCAAAGGTTCAAGGATTGCTTCTTTACTATCTAAGAATCTAACTTAACTTTCTTGTTAAGTTATTGCGAACACGGTCTGATGTTTCTTTATCTCTCCCTTCCTATTCTTCCTCCTCCATTATTTATATATTAGGTGTTTTATTCTTTGCCTTTAGTTAGTATTTGGATGGTCTGCTTTCTTTGCTATGATTTTATTTTCTCTGGTGACATCTTCTTAGCCTTAGGGATGTTTCCCTCTAGAGCAGTCCATTTGAGATATCCTGTAGTGGTGGTTTATGAGAGGCAAACTCTCTCAACTTTTGTTTGTCTGGAAATTGTTTAATCCCTCCGTCGTATTTAAATGATAATCGTGCTGGATACAATATTCTTGGTTCGAGGCCCTTCTGTTTTATTACTTTAAATATATCATCCCATTCTCTTATGGCCTGTAAGGTTTCTGTTGAGAAGTCTGATGATAGTCTGATGGGTTTTCCTTTGTAGGTGATCTTTTTTCTCTCTCTAGCTGCCTTTAATACTCTGTCTTTATCTTTGACCTTTGCCATCTTAATTATTATGTGTCTTGGTGTTGTCTTCCTTGGGTCCCTTGTGTTGGGAGATCTGTGGGCTTCCATGGACTGTGAGACTATTTCCTTCCCCAGCGTGGGAAAGTTTTCAGCAATTATTTCTTCAAAGACACTTTCTATCCCTTTTTCTCTCTCTTCTTTCTCTGGTACTCCTATAATGCGAATATTGTTTGGTTTGGATTGGTCACACAGTTCTCTTAATATTCCTTCATTCCTAGAGATCCTTTTATCTCTCTCTGCCTCAGCTTCTCTGTATTCCTGTTCTATGATTTCTATTCCATTAACAGTCTCTTACATCTCATCCAGTATGCTGTTAAGCCCGTCTATGGCTTGTCTGATTTCTGTATAGTCTTTCCTCACTTCCCTCACTTCCTCCCTCAGCTCCTGCACATTTCTCTGTAGATCTGTCAGCATGGTTATGACTTTTATTCTGAATTCTTTTTCAGGAAGACTGTGCATGTCCATCCCTTCAGGTTCCCTGTCTGGAGTTGTCTGGGTCTGGAGCTTTGTCTGTACCATATTCCTCTGTCTTTTCATGGCTATAGAAGTGGTTGCTGGTAGTTGCCACGTATGTTAGCTGGGCTCTTTATGACTTTAAAAAGGAAAAAAAAAACAAAAAAACGCCCACTGGGAGTGGATTCTGTGGGGATGCTGTAGGTGGTGCTGTTGCTCCACTATTCCAGAGCCGTGGCTGCGCCGCTCCCCAGGGCCTTTTATAGCTCTGGCCTGGGTGGGAACGAATGGGAAGCTGTTGAGCTCTGTGGGAAGTTGACGTGCGGCCACCCTTTCCCAGTCACCAGCTAAGGGGTCCAAAGCTCCCCTGGATTCCCAGCCTGCTGGGCTGTGTGTGCTGGGGCGATCTGTCCTCCATTGGGCTCCTGTCTCTTTTAGATCGCTGAAAAAAGCGCACGCTTTTCTTCTTTTTTTTTTTTTCTTTCCCTGCGCTGCCTGCGAGCAACCTGGCATGTTCCCCGCTCATATCCTGCACCCTCTGTCTCTCCAATCTCTGCTACACCAGGCGATGTGTGTCAGCCCTCCCCGTGCAGATCACCAGGGCTGGTTATTTCACGGGTCTGCACTTCCACACCCTCCCGGCTCTGAATCCTCTCCTCCCACCGGTGCGCTGGGGTGGGGGATCGCTCAGGTCCTGCCAGGTCGCAGCTCCGTATCTTACCCGCCTCGCGGGGTGCCAAGTCCTCTCAGGTGTAGCTGCATCCTGTGCGCTCTCCTGTGTATTCTGGTCTCTCTTTTAGAAATAGTTGTATTTGCTGTGTTTTCGTGGATAAATATAATGTTGGGAGGAGATTTCTGCCGCCCTGCTCACGTCGCCATCTTCTGTAGCACTGGAAACATAGTTTTAAAAAAGGAAATAAAATGTTTGATGAAAAGATTTATCTTAGAAGTCACTTTCTTCTAGGCATAAGAGTAACATAGTTGATCTAAGATGTATCTGAGAAAGGTGAAGTCCAATTGGTAACTCAGATGGATCAAAAACTTCAGTCTGAATTGGTGGGAAAAAAAGTTGTATAACTTAGGCAAGTTCAAAGTATTTCTTCTCTAGTTAATTAAAAAGTTTTTCTTTAAGCTTAATACCAGTTTGTAAAACTTACAGAGCATATTATTTATGATGACAGCTGCAAAGGAAATGATGAAATTTGGATAAACTTCTTTCATAGACTGAAGAATCTATGTATTTCTTCCTTTAAAAATCCTCCTAATTCCCCCAAAACAATGATAGTTCATAAAATAGAGTACAAGGGACTCTGTATCTTTAAATCTTGAGGATGTTAGGTAGGAAAGGACTCGGCTTGGTGTCGCAAGGAAGTCAGATATGGTGAGACGAGAGACCAACGTCAAGAAAGCAAAGTAAATTTTAATACACTTTGCATAGAGTAACAGAGCGGACCTGCCTAAGATAAGACAGACAGGTGTGGATGCTCATTCTGAGGCATCTTTTATGTGGTTTTTGGCAGGGTGAAGAGTTCCTTGATTGACAGCTGTCAGCTCTCTAGGCTTGTTGTGATTGGTGAAATGAGGACAGGAGCTGTGCTGTCTGTGCCTGTGCCTCTGATGTTTCCTATCTGGGGGGACCCTGGACATTTCCTGAGTCACTTTTGGACCCTGTGGCTTCATCTGATTAAGTCTTTGAGTCATTTCTGGCTTTCTGGTTTTATTTGATCAACTCCCCGAGTCATCTTTGGGGGACCCTTTCTCCTTTTCATCCTCCTCATTCTGTCTTTCTGCCTAACAAGGAGACAGCAATGAAAATTTTTATGAGAATTGTGCTTCAATAGACTATTCAGATCAATGTGATAGTTAAAACACACAGGGAAAGATGACAGACATATTTCCCTACTAATAATGTTTTTGCTTTTAGTTTTTTTATTTTTTCTCATCCCATGCATAAGTATTTCATTTTCTCCTCAATAAATGTTTAATATAGTAACATTGATATATGAACAATTCATTATAATTCCTGGTTTTTCATGTTTGTGCTCTTGGCCCTTCCACCAAAGTAGACCTTTACAAATATTCTGATGATGAATAATATTCTTGTCTTTGAGTACCAAAATAGATTCTTGAAATTCACTGCAGAGGAAGTAATCTTGAAATTAGAAGATTTAACTTTCTAGAGTACTTTAAATCACAATAGCCTAAGTCTTGAAGAAGGCAAGGAATAATGTGTGTCCCATAGCATGAGGTTGACCAAGAGGTAATTGCTATGGAAAGAACAGTAGTAATTAAGTGCTAACCACCAACTGGTTGCACATTTACTTAGAAATTGCCTCCACAGTAAATAATGAGATAGCAAAAGATATTTGAAGTCTGTGAAAGGTAGAGAAAGAGAGCTGAAAGTATGTATTGAGTTTCTTTTTTTTTTCTGGGTGAATCTGTAACAAAAACAATTCTTATATTCTTTATGAAACCACTTTCATCTGTTACTATGTGAATATCAAATGGTTATATTCATAATGTTCTGTTTACATGCTGTGCAACTGAATTATGTTGAAACCTAAACTGACAAATTAAGAGTTTTTGGTTAAACCAATCAACACAATCATTCTATGTAACTGGCATCTCTTTCCATCATTTGTCAAAAAGCACAAGTGTTTGATTTTATTTTTTTTAATTTCTCTTGAAGCTATTTTAAAATGATGTAACTCTACATGATTTAAGTATAGTATAAATAAGAATTGGGAGAACATTTGAACATAGGGAATTGTACAAAATAATTTTCAATTGTTTCTGCTTTGTGATTCCCTAGAAATTAGGAATTTCCTGTGAAAGTAGGTTTCTGAACACAGGAGATCACATATCTCATCAGATTCCTTACTTTCTCACTTGAATAATTGTAGCAGGAGGCAACCTACTGTTGACTAGATACTTAAATTCTTTCATGGGATAAGAGCTCTGGTCCCCATGAACTATTTTAAGTCTTCCCAATGTTACAAAATTATAAATTCCCTTCATAATTAGGTTGAACTTTCAATTAATCAAGTGATGTTCTCATTTTCCTTAGAACCATTATGCTAGTTTTATCTGTTGCCAAAGCTAATGATGGACAGTTGAGTTCCCTGTCTTTCCCAACAAGGCTATGTTGAAAGAAAATTATGAGAAAACTATTAATAAATCAGAAATTGCTTTTTTTAAATAAGTAAAAATGTTTATTAACCCATTTTCCATTTCTAATGTAGTAAAATTAAAAATTACCATTCTTGCATTTTAGTGATCCTTGTATTGAGGTATATATGAATATCTGTTTTGCTGAGAATTCACATGATGCCTAGTACAGTAGCAAAACAGTGCATAAAAGATTCCATACTTGTTGCACATTTCATTTTAGAAGAGCACCACAGTAAACTGTAACTAGTTATAACTTATAAGGTTGTAATTCCAAGGATACAGTTGCTATTTACCATTACATTTTGATGGTGGCAGTTATAATGATGGGAGCACATTTTACCAAACAAATTTTGTCTTCACTTAAATGATCATCTAGTTTGAATGTATAGTAATTAGCTTACAGCATTTAATAGAATATGTATTCAGAAGTAGATGAAGACCCCTTGAATGAACTAGTTAGAAGAATTTAAATTCAAAATATGTTTCACACGGTAATTTCTTAAAAGATAACAAAGGATATCAGAGAACCACATTTCAAATTTTCCATTTGAAAAGATGAACATTATGGATTGATCAGAAACCAAGATCTAAAAATATAGATAATTTTTAAAGGTCATCACAAAAAAATAAATACCTTACAATAAATTTACCAGATCTATGCAGTTGAGTAATGTCTTTATGAACAGAGAGAGAGCTAATTATTTTACCTGCAGAATATAATAAGACAATTATAAATACATCAGATGTTCTACACTAGACCTGAAGCAGCATTGTGTTTTATTCAAATTCCCATTCAATGACTAGTGTTTCAGGCAGTGGCTTCAAATGACTTTGATGTTAGAGAGATTTGATCACATCCATTATCCAGAACATGACAGTTACATGACACTGAAAAAATTACCTACCTTCTCTGAGCATTATGCTTCATCTCTACTTTGGGAATATCCTGCCTCCATCCCAGGTTCCTGGTAGGAAAAAACTGAGCTAGCAGGTGGTATGTGTCTAATAAAGGACATTGGACATGATAAATATTGAACTGCAATTAGTGTCAATCCTCTTCCTTTTTGCCTCATATGGCTAATGTGAGTTTTCTGTACTACTTGAGAAATTTTCTATTAGAGAAAGTGGGAAATCTAACCAGGATAGATACAAAAAGCTAAATATGGTAAATAAATACTACGTTTAAGTAAATAACCAGCATGTGAACACAGATTATCATGAGAGATTTTATATAGAGTAACCTAATAGTTAATAAGATACACTAAAGATAGGCTAAATGGAATATATAAGAGAACAAACTTAAATTTTCATGCTACATAAAAGACCAAGTCACAAATATGCCACCTTTGGGACTCTAATAATTAATCATGCACATATTGGTTACAAAGATGTGGTTCCTCTGGTTGCCTATGTGTTTTGCCCAAAAAGTGGAGATAAAACGCATGCCAGTTCTGCTGGTCAATGAGCAGCTCCAGCTGTGATGAAATACTACTGCCCCTATAGCTCACTGACAGAGCAAGTGTGTGTTGGCCACAGGCATGTTTCTTCTGTTGGGCCTTTTACTCAGTCATGATCCCTTCAGACATTTACCTCATCTCAGTATAAAAGTTTTTTTCTGAAACATTAAAATATTGAAGAATTAATTCTGTGATTTTTAAAAAAACATATTCTAAATGAAGTCAGCTATTGAATATTAAGATTTTGTAAGAGAAAGCAAAACATAGCATCAGATAAATAAACAAGTTTATAAGTGTTACCCTTAAATCGTTTTTAGATTTTCTATTCCAATTTCTTATATTTCTTGTCTAGTTCTGAGTAAATAATACCAGGTAAGGAAAGTCTTCCTTCACTATTTTTCAATTTTTAAAATATTTTTGAATGGTTTGTGGTTCTTATTCTTCCAGATAACTTTATGATTACTTCATAAAGTTTTAACGAAAATAAAATATACAAACAAAACGTTCCATTTCTAATCTACTAAGAAAAGCATTTTAAATATTGTTCTGTTTGCAATATTTAATCTGTTAATCTAAATACATGGAATACCTCTCTAATAATTCAACACCTCTTTGAAGGACTTTTGTGGCTTTTCATATTTTTTCTTGAGTATTTCTTGCAATTTTATCATTAATATTTAAAAATTATTTAATTCTCATTGTTACACCGAATGGAAACATTTACCTTAACATTTGTAGCTCATCATTATAGGTAATATATTTAGCTTTATTCTGAAAAAAGTGAAAAAGAACAATACCACAGGGTTGTTTTTCATAGAACTGGAGGGAGATGTTGAAATAATTTATGTGTATATACTCACTTCAAAAATAAACAGTTAAATCTTAGAAAGTTTTTTGCTTACAGTCAAATATAGCTGACTGCCTAATCAGTAGATCATAAACATATGCCCCTAGAACTTTTGGTAAAACAAAAATAATCATTAATATGTTATCTAGTCCCTAATTTTAAAAAAAAACATGCTTTAATCATGCACATTTCTGTCAAGTGTATTCAATAATTTTTTAAGCAATCCTTAGTAATCAACAATATCTTAAAACATTTATTTTTTATTTTGTTAGCCTAAGGTGATTATAAAATATATGTGAAGAATTATTATTCTATCAATTTTAGGAAAAGAGAGTTGCGTGACAAGAGGTGGAGAGGCAGGAAGTTAGGAAAGACAACAAGTTTATTTGGCTTGCAGGGAGACCATCACTCCCTCAGCACAGTTGGTGAACCCCCAGGAAGTGTCATAATGAAACATGCCGGGGCCTCCCAGGGCCTTAAGCTGCAGGCATCTTTTGAACCTGGATTTCCAAGGAATATTGAATAGATCTTTGCAAGACAAATTGTTTGAGCTTTTGTGTCTCCTTTTTATTGTTAATGTGGTTAATATATTTACAGAGAGAAAGACCTTTTATAAAACATGAAGCACTTTTTTTTTGTTACTTTCAACTAATGTTTTATTTGTTTTGAAGGCAATTCATCCTAAATTGAATATAGTGAGCCTAGAGTCAATTGAAGATAAAATTTTGTCCAATTGTCAATTAATCAGGAGTTAAAAGCACTTGAGCAGAGAATTGGCCTAACCCTCCAGTCAGAGGAAAGAGGGGATCTTCTTTATCATATAAATGAAGACATTTCCCGTTGAAGAAAAAAGTGTCAGAAAATGAATAGAAGTTATCATCACATTACCCAGATCATTTAATTTTGTTTTCTCATATCACAAAATTTGTCACAGAACAAGTAGATGCCATTCGATGTATGGGCACTACTGCTGGAAGCTTAACTATCAGCCTGATACAGGAATTCTTGGGTAGCAGGGTGTATCTTTCCTTTTGATGCTTTGATTCAAGCAGATTCTAGTACCACTCCTCAGTCATACGCATTTGCATTTTAGTCTTCTCTCCTGATGTATATGGGCTTAAGTTAAGCAGAGATGTTATTTCCAAGTTCAAGGAGAAGCAGTCTCTTGTCAGAATGATTTTGCATGTGCATAGATATAAGTTGGCTTCAACATTGTTCATAAATACAACAAAAACTGTGGGTAAGGTGAGATGTCATCCTGTACTATGGGATGAATGTAGCCACGGTCTTATTGTAATTCTGAATATAATTCATATTCTGCCTTAACATTTTGTGTCTTATCTCCCATTAAACTCTTTTCTTATATAATCAAGAAGAGTATATCTTTCCACTGTCACACAGGCTGTACTGGCTTCACTTATCTCTTGGGCACTTAAAGAATATTGTTTAAAACTTTTTTTGGAAAAAGTCCAAGCAATGCGATAAAGATAGAAGGATTAATATATGTACCACTGTCCTTTATTTTCAGGTACTAAACTGCAGATAACATTGCTATGAGTATGTGAGTGTCTGGTTTAAAAGGCCAGCGAATGATGGCAGGAGGTTGTTTCCACTGGCATACAAATGAAGACTGATTTTGCTCTGTTGTCAAACTGGTGCTTACAGTCTTCTTTATTTTTCTTCCTCTTCAATCCATGCCCACAGTGAAGTGCCGAGTTCTCTGATGGTTATGGAGTGTGTTGTTCTCTCTGCTACTGTTCTGCCCCTCTTCTTTGCATTCATTAAACCTGGGTTCTTATGGAAGCTGACACTGTGTCTTGCCGTATAGCCTTCTGGGCTTCTTTTGCCCACCTTGTCTAAAGTAATTTCATTTTACCTGCACTGCAGCAGCTGTTTATGTATCCTTTTGTCATCCAAATACAGCACAAGTTCTGTATTTCAAAGGAATAAAGAAGTGACTTTACTGCTAATGGAAAAGCTATATTCCAGGAATTCATTTGTAGGGAATCTGCCTGAAACTTAAAAATTATTAGAACCTTGCTTAGAGCTTGCCAAACACTTCTATGTTATCCGAATTTTCAGCAGCATCATCCCCACATCATCATCATAGACATAGTGGAGCAGTTAATTTTTATTTTTTTGAAGACACTAAGCTGAGGACTTTACCAGAATCATCTCATGCAGTTTTCTCCCTTGTAAAAATACATAAAAAGAAAGAGATGAATGATGAGAAAACTTGTGATTTGAGCAAATAAGTATCTTCCCTGGAGTCTTAAGAATTGGTAAACATGTGTGCAAAAACTGTGTGCAGCATAGTAAGTCACCTTTTGAATTACTAGAAGTAGAAATGAAATTACTAATGGAAGCGAATTTTTCATTTTTCTGTACCTAGGTTTTCTCTTCTCTTAAATGAATATCATAGTAAAACTTTCTTCATAGCCTTGTTTAAGATTCAAATGAGTTAATCTATTTAACACACTTATAACATTTCCTGGCATATTTAATGAACATTAGCTATTTTGCTGGTTTAGTTTGGACTTTAAAGCTATAATAACATAGATATCTTTCATATATCCAAAAGACAACACTAACCACCATAACTCTCTAGTTAATATATCTTAATATATTACTCTTCATTAAACATATTTACTCTTCATTCAGTAGACATTTTTTGAGTGCCTGTGATGAATTAAAAGTTTAGGTACATATTTTTCTTATGAACATATCTCCTCTCTGTATATCTTTATGGTCAGGTATGTGTTCACTGTCATTAGCTCAACCATGTCTGCAGAGGGTCATATAATCTTGATAATGCCTTATGAAGTAAATGTAATACTGGCCACATCAGCAACAATTGTCACCTTATTGAAGAAGTTACAGGATTATTGAAACCTTTGTGTGATCGCCAAAGTCTTCAGCAGGGTTTAAATCAAATTACTTAGCATGTAAAGTATCTTTGTCTTGACAAAGCCCCTGGTGAAATAGTCTGAGTTTACATTATTCTGATTCTTTGTTAGAAACAAAGGATGAACCAGTTTTGAATGAATTTGAATGGTGAGTAGTTTTAAGATATATTAAAATGTAGTGGAGCTTCCAGTTTTGCTTACAAATCCCAGCTCGACAGCATCAAACATTTTTGGAACTCATATTGAATCAGATATGGGTATTAACTTGGAAGAAGCTACAGTAACACAAAGAGATCATAAAACATAGAGAACATTTTTAATTAGTAAGTTAATGTTTTCTGATGGACAAAAAAAGAATTCCAACAATATTACTGTGATACATACCTCTTCTTTATAGTAATACAAATGAAATACTAGATATTAATTCCTACAGAATCATTTTCTATTAAGATTAATATGAAAATATTGCTGAGAACATTCACACTAATCTTTCTTGCTAGCCATCATTTATTTTCTTAAGGTACTTATATGTTAATCTTCATACTTAGGATGAATCATTACTGTTCATCTTTGAACAACATGCATTTGAACTGCACAGGTCCACTTTCATGCAGATTTTTAAAAATAAATATATTAGAAAAGTATTTTGGATATTTACAACAATTTATAAAAGCATTTTCTTTTCTCTAGCTTATACTATTGTAAGAATATAGTATGCGATACATGTACAAAATATATGTTGACCGTTTATGTTATTGGTAAGACTTATGATCAACAATAAGCCATTAATAATTATGTTTTTGGGGAGTCAAAGGTATATGCAGATTTTTGACTGTGTGATAGGTTGGTGTCCCAACCCTTATGTTGTTTAAGGGTCAGCACTATTTGAGATAACAATGCTGCCATGCTTAGATTGATAATCTTTTAAGTTTCCTTTTTTGTGTGTTTCACCTAATAGATTTATACCTCAGATTTTTAAATGAAATTAGGTCAAACAATATGATTAAGAGAAAGTTCAGTGGTTTTGGAAAATTCTCATTTTCTCTCCAGTGCTGTCTCTTTCTTCTGAAACTCCAGTAAAGTGGATATTAGCCATTTTATTCCCAGTGTCCATTGACATAGTTTCAATTTACCCCCATACCGAACTCAGCTTAGTTCCTTCAGATAAATCTTTCTGTTCAATAATTCTCTGTTCAGCTGTGTCTCATCTTCTGTTTATTATTGAACCTTCATTTTTAGTTCTAATAATCACAGTTTTCATTTCTGGAGTTTCTATTTGAGTTTTTTCGTATATGTCTGTTCTCTCTTTATAATCTCAAATCACTTCCTCATATGGTACCTCACATTTTTAAAATTATTTTATACATAGTTATTCTATAAAGTAATTGTGGATTCTCTGACATTTCATCCTCGAAATTCCTCTGTAGGTCTAATCAGTGGTTCAGTGTTTGCCCTCACACTCACTCTTGCTGGCTTGCCTCCCTGTGTTCTTGGTTATTGTGAACTCACATTTGCTTGTGCTCAATCTTTGTGAGTAATAAGTGGCTACCTTGGAAATGTCCTCTTCCAGAAACATTTTGTATCCACTTTTGGTAGAAGTTGGGGTAGTTCAGGTCAGCATATATGAAAGAGAATAATCGTGGCACTGATCCTTCTCCAAATGCCTTAGCATAATGTGGACTCTCAGGGTTTGTTCCCACATCTGTCTGCTGGCCCACGGCTGTGTTTGAATTGGAGCACTGTCAGCAGCATTTGCTAACAGGCAGTTTTAGTTCTCTGAGTTCTTCCAGTTTGAGCTCATAGTTTGTTCTGTTTTATTTCTCTATGGAGGAGATCCTTGGAGATTTTCCTATTAATTATCTCTCTGTAAGAGAGAAGACAAATGCAGGATTTTCTGGTCTCCATTTCTGAGGCAGTAGAATCCTTCCATAATACCACACCCATTTATTCATATCCATAGGTCCCCTGTGAACCACTGACATTGCACCCCTTCTGCAGGACCAGTTTCTTTCTCTTCCCATGTCTTTTCTTGCCAAATTCTCTTTCTCTTTCATCCATGCTCCATGTGGCTGAGATTGGGTGATTCATGACAACACACTGTGAACTAATGGAGACTAGTTCTTGCAGTTATCATGGTAAAGCAATGCTTCTGTTGGGCCCCATTCCACTGGCCCACCTTTCCTTGGAATTAAGTTTCCAAAAGGGCTGTGATATAAGCTAGATGTGCTGACTTTGCATTATATCACAATATCACCTTATGTAGTTCTCTTCCAGAAACATTTTGTATCAAACCACATTATCTACTCAAAAGTATATGTCATTTTTGGAGTATAAAGATACTTGAACTTTTGTTTAATTTATGTTCTGGTGCACTCAGGATGGAAGGAACAGCATATTTAAAGCAAGAATGATGGGATGTTTCTAGATTTCTCATATATCTAATTGGGAAAATTGAACTTAAATTTATTAAGAATGTCATTGATTTTATGTTCAATCATATACATTCTGATTTTATTTTTTCTAATTATTTGTGGCCCCAAGGTAAGAAAAAAAAAACATGAAATGAAAAGACAACCTCACTGAAGATTACCTAAGAGGAAAGCAATTATTTATAAACCTCTGTAGAGATTTTCAGAACCCTCCTTCTTCTCTTTAATTTTACAAAATTCTGAAGACATTAGTTTTGCAATGTGTACCACATTTTGGTAAATAACAGTTTAATAAAGTGATACATGATATATTTCTCTGAGGAATGGTAACAAATAGGGTGTTAGTTAAATGTATCTGAGAATAAAATAAATAATGGAATGCCTTTCAGAATATGAAGGAAATGAAAAATATGCATTTTTGTAGCAATTCATAACAGTGTTGAGTTAGTGAAAAAGTAGGGACTATCTTTGAATAAATATAAGCTGTTTTAAAACAACATCCATGATACAGAAAAAGTACATCCAACTTCTTGTCTCAAATAGTCTTTCAGTACCTCAACTATACAGAGATATCTTTTTAGACATACTCATATTTCCATTGGACATTTTTCACAATGTGACTCAAAACTCAGCATTTTATTATTCTCTATAAAACTGAAAGGTGCAACTGAGCAAACTATAATACAGTTTAATTTCTTCCCCTAGAAAATTGGCACCTCCCAGCAAGTTCACGTTCCTTCCAGTCACTTGTGCTACTACAGAATAATGGTAACTACTATGGGGAGACTAAAACAAATATGGTGCATGAAAACCAGGAAACACGAAATACATTTATCCTTCATTTCTGAGGCATGTATGACCTGCAGATGTTAAATGTACATTTTATCATTTGGATGAAATTTAGTGCTATTGAAATGGATGATAAATCACATGGACAGAGAATATACGTGTAGAACTTTTTATAGATCCTGCTGAGCAAAGCAAAATATAATATCCATCTGTCCGCTCACATATTCATCAGCTTTTTTCAAATAACCATGATATGGAGCACCAGGTCAGGATGCTTGTGATTCAACAGTGCACCATGCAGACAATGGCCCTGACTTCATGAAGCTAATTTTGGAGGAGAAAAGACAAACCACAAACAAGTAAATTGATATGAAACATTCAGTTAGCGTTAAGTGAGGTGGGAAAAAATAAACAAAGCAATGAGATAAAGAGAGCCTGAGAAATCAGGGGTGGGAAGGCCTCTTCTAATTGAGTGGTCAGAGAACACTTAACACTTGAGTGACATGTGAAGGAAGAAAAGGAAGCAGCCATGCAGAGATACAACGGAACTGCAGCTCAGACAGAAGGAATACAAAGAAAAGTGTCAAGAATTAGCTTGGCAAATTCAAGGAACAGTAAAAAGCCACATGGCTAAAACAGTCTTAGTGTCAGCAGTCAAGGGAAGATACAAATAGAATGGACTGTGTAGACTTTACAGACCTGGTTAAAAATCACTATGTCCTAATTGCAGTGAGATGCCACTGAAGAATTTTAAGTAGAGAAATGATATATGCAGAGGGACTCTAAGGTGCAAGGGAAGACAAGAGTAGACTAGTCACATTTTAGAACAGAATATCAGAGTGACAAAAGTTCTTGTTTGTTAGGGATTGTACTGGTTTATCCATGTTGCCCCAGAAAAATTATCAGTATGTCCCATGTTGGGTAAGGCCTTTTCTGTTATCAGTTCATGTATTGGCAAAACTTCTAAACTACTTGTTAATACACTGCAACATAAAATATTTTCCTTTCATTCTACTTTATAAAAGATTGGAGATAAGTTTGATTGAAATGATTTGGGCATCACTCTACCTGCATATATCATAATAGTTTGTACTAGCCCTCTTTCTCAATTCCACTCCAGTGGTAGGATTTTATGAATTGTATTATTTCATATTAGGTTGAGACGTATGAGACAGTTCTTAACCTGCTTCAAGAAATTATCCAAATGGACTATAAATCTTTTATTATCCTCACAGTTGCTGCTGAATTGTTTAGATAGGAAAGAAGTATCAGTCTATTTTATTAGCTTGGACAAAAGTGGTAAAGCAATAAAATGCCCAGAAAAGTGTCACACAGGGGCAATAAAGCTGCAATAAAAATCACTAGGATTTTGTTATTCATATTTGCTGTTTGGCATCCAGTGCTTGGAAACAGACAAAGGGGCCTTATTTTATAGACAATAAATTATTCAAAACTGTTGGGTTGTAAACGTTAGGCGCTGAAGTACTAAGTCTTCTCTGCTCCTCTTTCCTGCTTTCCCTCACTACTGTGCTGCTAGGGCTTTAACTATTTAACATGGAATTGAGAAGGAAGAGCAAATAAAGCATGAAGCAACTTACTTGCACCAGAGCAATGAAATGCAACAAAACTAGTCATCAAAATCTAAAGTATTTAAACATTTCAGAAATTCAATCCAATTGAAATTTTCTAGGAACCAAGCCACACACTTGCTCTTGGCAATTTTATATGTTTGGCTCTTCACATATCTACTGCAGTCAGAGTAATATAACTTTTCTTCTGCATTTTTAATACTTTATTTTTGTTCTTATAGAGTCTAAAATATAAAACTTATTGATGTAAGGTCTAAAACATAAGTTATATGGAAACAACCTGTGAACATAACTGCAAACAAAAGGGAATATTATAAATATTATGCTCAGCTTACACGTACTACAAATAACCCTTAGGTTTTACTTGAAAATACTTGTTCTCTTCCCCCTTCCCGTGCGTTGGCACCACCATCTTCCTCCTGAGAAGGCCTCTTTTCAGGATCCTCACAGAGATTCTGAGTTGACTTTACCATTAAGAACATGACTCACTGTAAATGATTGTTTTTGGAGAAGTCAACCTGAAGTGAGGATTGTCATGCTAGAACCTTCTTCCTATCAGGTCATTGCTCTCTCAGTAAAAACTCAGTGATACCCAGTGACCCACAAGGTAAAACCTTTTCATGTGTTATGTGTTACAAACTCTCATTTTACAGACCAACCATTCTGTCTTCAACTTCCACCTCTAGACCCATAATCCACCGTTATGTTCAGTCACATGCGTTTCTGCATACTTCACACTTTTGCTCATTTTATTTCTCTTCAGATGCTTTATTTTTAGGAACCCACTAGCTGCCCTCCTTTCTTTGAAGCCTTCACTGCCTGTGAACCCCTGGGAAGAACGCACATCTCTTCCTACCATTTTCCATAGCTCCCAAATTCAGCGTGGTGGCTCTCATCTGCCCTGAGCCCTGTGCCTGGATGGGGGCATCAGCTTGGTGGTAGCCTCAGGACTGCAGGGTGGGGAGAAGACACTGCTCCTGCTGCCCTATGGTTAAAGCCACCAAGGCTCCGAGAGACCTTGAGCATCCAAGTCAAACAGAGCTATTAGGAGAGGCCTACGGGTCCCCCCCTGAGCAATTTCCATTATACGCTCTGTGCTGTCATGTTTTATTACGGTTCTTTTTCTAGTCACTGCAGTAGGCTCACATACTGTTTGTCAGTGCAAAGAAAGAGGCCCATGCATTTATATCTGAAAGAATTTTAAGTTCTAAATTACCGCCAATGTCCAGCAGCCAGCTCAGCCTGCAACACCCTTGTTACCCCCAGGCTGAAGTCAAAGTGCTGGTTCCACCACTTCTTGCCTGCCTGAAGCCCTGTGGCCAGTGGGCCTCAGCACCTTCCATTATGGGCTGGGGTGGGGCTGGTCATGGGTGACCTGGACCCATGACCAGATCAGCCTGAATAGGAATGGGGATCTGGGGGACAGGCAGTTTGCCCTCCTTAAAACTTACCTCTCTAAACAAGTTTTCCAGACAATTCTAAATGTCCCCACCTGGACAGAGAGGCGGGAAGGAGTCTGGTGATTTATGGAACTGGTCTGCTTGGAGGCAGTGCAGGGGCCCTGGGGGCAGTCCCTCTTTCTAGGCCATGTTCCACACCCATCCAGGTATGTCTTCATTTGCCTGCACTCAGAGCCCTGTCCTCTTGCTTGGGAGGGTACTTCTCTCTGCTCTCTGCATTTTCTCTTGCTTAATAGGTTGCTGAACTCTGCCATAAATTTCTCATAAGACCATATGGAGGGGAGGGAAGTCATTGTATTTCAATGTTTGTGCAAGATGTGGCCCTCTAAAATGAAGGGCACAGAGCAGAAGCCCCTCATGACTGAGCCTGACTCTGGTACTGCCCTCAGCTAGACACTGATTCCAAGTGCCGAACTTTATTCCTCTTTTACATTTGCTGGGAAAATTAAGGGCTGAATGGTTGTTTGATAAGTGAATTTTAATGAGGTAAAATATGTTTTCTATTTTAATCATCATTAACAGGGAAGTTGTATTATTCTCAGGGACATATATAGCACATGTATAATATCAGAGAATTGTAATAGTCAATTAAAAATTCACATGCTGCTATCTCTGATTCATAGGACCTGTAAATTAATGGTGTATTTGGGTCACTTTCTTCTTCTTCTTTTCTATTTCTTTTATAAATTTTACTGATATGGATTTTAACTGACATTACTCAAATCTTGATTTCTACATCTCCAGAATGTTCTTTCCTTACACAATCCAGAGATATGTAAAACTGATATAGTTTATAAACTGTCAGTTTTTAAAATACAATTCCACAGACTCCTCAAACCTCTCCCTTATAACCTAGGAATTCATTCATTTCTTCATTTAACAAATACTGAGCCCCTGTTATGTATCAGGCAGTGAGGGTACAGCAGTGAATAAGACAGTTTCATAACTGATCTCTATCATTATATATTTTTTCCCTTATAATCCCATTCTTAGAGCAGTCAAGATGAAACTTCAGAAACATAAATCAGGAAATGCCTTTCCTACTGAAGCTCTTCAGTAGGTTTCTAATGCAAGAATCCAGGGTCTTGGCCAAGATTTACTAGAACTTCCCTGATCACTGGTCCTTTTCAGTACTGCCATGTATGTAACCACTCTCAGATGCCTTGGTCTTTCTATCCTCTAACACACCAAGACTGCCCCTACTTCAGGGCCTTTGTGTGTTAGGTTACTCAGCCTGTGGGTCCTTCTCCCCAGCTGTTACAGAACCCCAGGTCTTCATCATAAAGTCACCTCCTCAGAGACTTAATACCTGATCCACCTTTCGAAATTTGCTCTCCACTCACACATGAGTAAGTATCCTTGGTCACTCAATAATAACTCCTATGTCCTACATAACAATTATGCATGTACAGCTGTGTATGGTGTGCTAAACTCCTTTTGGACACAATTCCAATGTGTGTGTGTGTATGTGTGTGTGTGAGGGAGTCTTCTTACTCACAACACCAAGCAATTCTTGAACTCCAGCAGGGTGTCCGAGAATTTAACTGAATTCTAACACTATCTTCCTGGAGACAGCACCAGATTCCCCAGGGTAAGGTCTCAGTACTACAAGAGTGCCCTCCACCCCCCACTCCAGATGCCAGTCACAAGCCCCAGGCTGTTACCTGTGCTTCTGAACAAGGGGCCTAGGTTAGAGGTTCCCACAATCTTCCCAGTAGGTTCAATTAATTTCCTAGAACAGCTCACTGAACCCAGGAAAACACCTAGGTTTACCAGTTTAATAAAAGATACTGTGAAGGATACAAGTTAACAGACAGGTGAAGAGAGACATAGGGCAAGGTCCCATATAAAGGAGCTTCTATCCTTGTGGAGCTTGGGGCCTTGTTCAGTGGCATGTAGAGGCATTCTGGTTCCCAAAGTGTAGAAGCACTCTCTCCGACAGAGAAGCAGGATCCAAGAGAACAGAGGAGCTCTCATAGGTTTTGTAAGAGCTTCAGTGACTAAATTACTGGCCATTGGCTGATTCAACCTCCAGCTTCCGCCCTTGGGTGGGAAATCCAAAAGTCTCTTATTAACATGACAAGACATCTATTTAACCTTTAAGACTCTGCAATGTTTTCAGGAACTGTGGATGAAGACCTATATCTGGGAAATATATATTTGGTCATATGAATGACCAAATAGGTATTTCCTATGACTCATATCACAATAGCAGTCCCCCCTTACACTTGGGGGATATTTTTCAAGACCCCCAAGTGGATGCCTGAAGCTGCAAATATTATTGAACCTGATATATACTATGTTTTTTCCTATACACACATACCTATGATAAAGCTTAGTTTATTAATCAGGCACAGTAAGAGATTAACAACAATAACTAGTAAGAAATAGAACAATTGCAACAATATACTTTAATAAGTGAGTGTGGTCTCTCTTTCTAAAAATATATTATTATACTGTATTCACCCTTCTTCATGTGATGATGTGAGATGATGAAATGCCTACAAGATGAGATGCAACGAGGTGAATGACGTATGTGTTGTGACATAACATTAGGCAACTACTGACCTTCTGATGATACGTCAGAAGGAAGATTATCTGCTTCTAGACTGGTTGGCTGCAGGTAACTAAAACCTCAGGAAGTGAAACTAATAAGGGGGGACTACTATATGACAATATCTTACTTATTTACAAGTAATTTGTGTGAATGCCTTGTAGCTTCTTCAATACCTACCTTATTTCTAATTCCAGACAAGGGACTTGGCGGCAGTGCAAGTATGGAATCTGCCATTGCTATTGCTTAATGAGTAAATGTAGAGTTGAACTTTTCACATTGAGACAAGATTAAGGATGCATTTTACAAAAAACGTGCTATGACTCCGCTGCCGTAATCGTGGGAAATGACGTTATATAGTTAAATGATTTCAGGTCTGCTGTTCCCATATAACTTACTCTGAATATGAGGTTCTTATTTTTCCTTGTAGTTCCTTTTGTTTACTCTTTGTCTTGAGGTGTTAAATATTTGTTTAGTTATTACTATTAATTATAGTATGTACATATTATATGTATATGTAATCATATAAATATTTTTTAAATTATTTAGGCAGCAACTCAATGTGTATTTGAAATACATTACCTAACTTTCAAAATGCAAAGCAGCTTGCAGAAGATGTTTACTATACGTTTAGTATTATCTGTTAGGGTTTATTAAGAAGATATATCCTGAGGGAAGACAGCAGAAACAAGAAATATTCAAAGGCATATAATGTGCTAAGATTGTAAAAGCAAAAATAGTTTTACTGGCATCCTCAGGAGGATGTTATATTTTGAATTTAGTTGCCTTTGGTTGTGCACATTTTTCCTGTATGTTTGTAATCTTTAACTTATAGAATGCTGTTTGTTTTTTTTTTCTCAAAATGCTTTGCTTAAGTGTTTGTAAGAAATTAATCATGGATGATTCATACATTGCTAGCTAATCATGTTTCTGGATTTCTTTTCGAATACTGACCTTCACATTTTATAGAAATACATAGAAAGTAGAATAGTATATTACAAAAATATCAAAATATTTGGTGGTTCAGTTTTGAAAAGTCTTTATGTCTGAGAGCTCATTTAAGTTTTTTAAAAAAGGCAATATATCATTTAAAAGCTCCAGGTGAATTTCTACCTTGAATGTATTAGTCTGCTAGTGCTACAGACAACAACAATGTACCAAAGATTAGGTGGTTTAAGTAATGTAATTTATTGTCTCATAGACTTAGAGGCTAGAAGTCCAGAACCAGGATACCAGCAATATTGATTCCTTCTGAGGCTGCAAGGGAAGGATCTGTTCCAGGATTTCAGTTTCTCCTTGGCTTACAGATGACTGTCTTCTTTCTGTGTCTTGTCATATCATCTTCTCTCTATGAATTTCTATCCAAATTTTCCCTTTTGCTGAGAACACCAGTAATGATGTATTAGGGCCCACCTTGGTGACTTCATTTTAACTTGATTACCTCTGGAAAGACCCTATATCCAAATAGTGTCACATTCTGAGTTAATGGTGGTTAGGACTTAAACATGTGAATTTGGGGGGTACACAGTTCAACCCATAGCATTAGCCTATTACAAAGTTCTACTTTTAACATCAACTGACATTTCTTAAATTGTTAATATGATTAAGCTATTTTAAATATATTTCAAATTCATAGTTTATTTCCTACATAGCCTTGATATGAAATTAGAAACAAAATTCCTGCTAACACACTGCCTTTCTCAATAGTCCTATATGGTAAGAACCTTTGTTAAGGAACCTTTTTTCCACTCAACAATGTGCCCTGAAAAAGTTTGCATGTTCATAAATGCCAGTACACACACATACAGGCATATGGACACATACAAATATAGATGTATAGTTTTAACAATGCCTAATATATATACACACACATGTATATAGGATACAGAGGCATATATTATAATGTTAATAGTTGGATAATCTATTTTTGTTATATTAACTATGAAATTTTTAATAAATATGTAATAATGTATATAATAGAGTTTAAGTAATAATAAGTTATTTATATGCCCCATACTTTAAAAAATTGATTATTTATAATAGCCAAAACTTGGAAGCAAGTAAGATGTCCTTCAATGGATGGATGGATAAACAACTATCATTCATATAATAAATATTATAAATGATAAAAATAAATGAGTTGAAAAGACACGGAGAACTATTGTTAAGCAAAGGAAGCCTGTCTGAAAAGGTTGCATATGGTATTATTCCAACCATATGATATTCTGGAAAATGAAAAAGTATGGAGAGAATATGTCAATTGCACTTCTTTTAAAGAAAGAATTTCTCTTGTATGCCCCCAGATTGCAGGCTGAAATTTATCCATTCATGACCCTGAATTTTCAGGTAATAACACACTTTCTTTACTTCATGATTTGCCAGTATTCTCCAAAATTAAATATTTGGCTTCTCCAGTTCTTGAAATTTTTCATAAACGGAATCTATTTATACATACTCATCTAGAATTAACATTTTTTTGATCAACATGTTCCTAAAATTCATTTATGCTGATTAGCTCTTGCTTATTCATTTTCTCTTCTTATAGTAAGCCATGAAATCAATAGACCCAATGTATTATGCATTCTACTGTAGTTGAATATTTGGATTTTCATGTTCGTTTTTGCTATAATGAATAATGCTACTATTAGTAAGTTTATGCATACTTCTTCCTAGTTTGTAACTTATCTTTATATTTTCCTTACAGTGTCTTTCAAAGAGCAAATATTTCAAATTTTGGTTAAGTCCAGTTTAACAATTTGTCAGTTTATGAATAATGCTTTTGTTGACATCTGAAAAACATTTACCACCCCCAAAATATTAGCAAACTAATTCAGCAACCTAATGACAAATAAAGAAGATAATTAGGAAAAAAATTTAGTTTATTCTAGGATTGCAAGGTTGTCATGAGAAAATTTATTAAACTAATTAATCAAATTAAAAATTAAAATGATAAGCCATGTTATTATATCAATAGACCCAGAATAACAGCATTTGATAGTTTAGCACATTTGTGATAAAGACCATTACCAAACTAGATGCTGAGTTCAATTTTTTAAAAATATAAGAAAAATGTGTATATTCCAAAATACTTTAAATGTGAAGTTGTTATCATCCATAAGTAAAAAGTTGTCATCATAACAAGTAAAAAGTTATTACATAGAAAACCTGAAGACAGAATGAACAAGAGAATTTAGTAAACTGTTGGATTCCAATTCAGTATATAAAAATTAATTTCATTTTTATATACAGGAAACATAAATGCTATACTGAAGATTTCATTTGCAGTGACAAAAGCTCTGATATGTTACTTAGGAATAGGTCTGAGGAGAGGTATGCAATCATCTATGGAGAAAATGAAAACTGGACTTAACAACCTTGAATAAATCCTAAGTAAATAAATGGAGAAACACAACATTTATTGGAAGGAAAGTTTAGCATTTTCCAGGTGTTAGGTTTTCATGAGTGGACCTGTAGGTTTAATGAGATACCAGTTAAAATACAAAGAAATTGTTTTAGAATTTATCTCTTAAATGTATGTCATAAGTAAAGAGCCAAAAGAACTACAATTTTATTAAACATGGATGAAGTTCTAAATATGCTGAGTAAAAGAAACCTAAAAAAAAAAAGGACCTACTATGTAATTCCATTTATATGAAATTCTAGAAAATGTGAGCCAAATTTAGTGACAGAAAGTAGATCACGATAGCCTGGTAACCAGAGGGAGTGTGGGAAAGGGCAGGAGGGATTGCCATGGGGCATGAGGACATCCTAAAAGATGGCAGACGTGTTCTTCATCCTAACTGTGAGAGTGGTTTCATGGCTATACAGGTCAAACATATCACATTTTGAATTCTATATTTGTAATTTATTATACATCAATTATCCCTCATTTAACATGTTTTTAAAAAGTAGATGTCCTCATTTGTTCTTTGACCTTTTTCTGTACAAGATCAGTGGCCATGGAGGTTTGTAGGCAATGCAAAACGTTCAAAAAGACCCTGTAAAGATACATCCCACTATCATCCTCAGAAACTTGATATATGATTAACAGTAATTCTGGTTGTCAACAAGACCATCAGAAACCAAAGCAGCTACAGGTTCCTCCCTGCTGAGTGGGGGCGGGCTGGGGCTCAGCTAGCTGATGGGATGCACGCACCTGTTCCTGCGGTTCTGTGTGAATGTTAGTGGGTCTTTGCTGAAACCAATTCTTGTTTTTTTGGATTTGCATGCCTAGTAACTGAAGCAAAGTTCTGAGTTTCTAAGACTTATCACATAAAATATTTAGTTTGGACCCTCTGCTTATATATCATGTGATAGAAATAAGTGTACTGTAGGTACAGTATTACAATGGGCTTATCACATACCTCTCCTTATCATACAGATACCTTCTCACAGAGAAGTGGATTGATTAAAAAAGGTAAGACTGACAGAACTGTTGACACAATTGAATGACTCTGTGTTAAAACTTAATATGCATGGAAATAAAGGGGGATCATCATTGGTAAGGTTGTTGAAATGTTCTGGGGAAGAAGGGAAGAGGCGATAGAAAATGACACGGCAACTTACATAAACTTCTTTCCTGCTTCTATTTTTTTTCCTCTGCCTGATCCTGTAGTAGCAGGATCTGGATTGTATTTAAGAGTTCCAGGTGAAGGATTGGTTGCTAAATATCACCCATGGTGGTTCCTCAAAATTTTACTATCCCAGTTCTTAAGGAGATGATGGGTGGGTTGTTTGTTTCCCTTACCCAGTTAAGCTAGACTTAGTGGTTTCTGTCTCTCTACTGTGCAGATTTGATAGTCCTATAAATTTGTAGTTAAACTGATTAGCCAAGATTCATATCGCTGCCTCTGCGGGTAAATCCTTTGATGGAACCTGATGGCCCTTACCAGAGGCTCTGAGTAAAAATTAATGATAAATGGAAAGAAGGGAAAATGATGGCTCTTGGAAAGGAAAACAATAAATGATCATTCAAGAAGGAAATGCCTGTATTAATTCGGAGACTTGTGAGAAGCTGAGAACAAGAGAAGGATAATATCCTTAGCTGTTCTTACTGATACCCATAAGGGTGAAGGTACTTGCTTACAGAAACCACCTCATTTGTTCTGAGCAGAAGGTCTAGAAAGGGCCCTAGCTGATTTAAGAGGCATTCATTCTGAAGTCATCTGTATGTTAGGTGTCGATGACTAACAACACCTTGTGAAGAACACTCGAAATAATGCTAATGTTGCTGTCTGCTCAAGGGCAGTGGCCTGGGACCATGGCAGCAGGGGCACAAGAAAAGATTTTATGAGAGACTTGTGGTCTTCTTAGCCTATGAGAATTCATAATTAGACAATGTAATTTGCATAAATCCTCTCTAACTGCAAAGGACCACTCATAAACAGCCATATGTACATAATAGTGCAGTTAAAAATCTATTAAACTTGACTAGGATTTTATCAGGTAGGAGAAATGGGCATTGCTTAAAGATAAAACCCATTGGGAACACATGTCAGAACAACCTTATAGCATGAAACAAGGCATATGGCTGTGCCCATAAGACCTTGGCACCCAAAATTCACTGAAATTCCACTTTTGATTTATATTCTAACCCATGACATTCCTTATATGGGCAAGGGCTTCTTTTGTTGAAAGGCTGAGTATATTTAAAACTGACTTACTTTCTAATAATCTTATTTTAACTAATTATGCAACTGCTTTTTATCATAATATTGGTGTGTTTGTTATAATTAAATTGGATTGATGATACTGATATTGATGTGTCACATGTAGTAGGAGATTGAATGAAACACCTTCACAAAATGTTCATCTGTTGGAAGTTGCTTGGACAGAAGAGCAACCAGATAAATCATTTAACAAATAATTATTACTTAATGTATTGATATCATTCCTGAAGTGCAAATTTTGATTGTGAAAGGAGGTAAAAGAGGTGTCAAGGCATGACTACATGATTACAAACAAGTTTGCAATGGAGTATTTGGAAATGGAAATGTTTCTTTGAAGCAATATACATTTCATTGGATGAATAGAAATAATATTTTTAGCTGTTTCTTTTGCTTCTTTCTATTTTATAAATGGTACAAAAGATACAGAAAATGTGATAATGAACAGTATAGTTTAAGAAGTTTGAACATGTGTCGGAAGTAGGGAATGGATAAGATAGTGTTGTCTTACAGTTGGATTGGGCAGCTCTATGCTTTCTTTGGAGAAGCCTGGAACTCTGGTACTGCCTGTTGGTCAAGATTAGGATGCAATGCATTAATTGATGATTGATTATATGCTATTTAAGATTGAAAACTATCTTTGGGATATTATGGATTCGTCTTTTTGCATTATTTTAGGATATGCAGGATTACATCTTACCCCTGGTTTTACCAGTTTGACAACCTGGCTTGTCTCTGTAACCAGTAGGGCATAAAAGATCTCACTGGAAACTTCTGCTGAGGCTCTCCTGAAGTTGAGGTTCCTAACGCTTATTTATCTTGGTGTTTCATAAGCTGGAGATGAACTGCATCGTCTGTGGCTAAGAAAGGCCCCGGGGGGGCTGCCCCTGAAAATCTCTCTGATTCCAGGGCTGCTGCCACTCTCTTTTTCCTCTTCTACTCCAAAGTTTTGCCTTTAGCCAGAGCCTTATGCAACTCATTACTCACTGAGAAGATTGTGAGTCCTTTCAGTTATCCTCATCCAGTGTAATCAACACATTTCAGTATAATTCTATCACTATGAAATATGTTTCTTTGTTTTTTTACTGTTTTTATTTTGATAAATCTATTTTCTTTTATTTTGATATCATTAATGTACAATTACATGAACAACATTATGGTTACTAGACTCCCCCCATTATCAGGTCCCTACCACATCCCCATTATAGTCACTGTCCATCAGCATAGTAAGATGCTACAGAGTCACTACTTATCTTCTCTGTTATACTGCTTTCCCCGTGTCTCCACCCCTACATTATACGTGCTAATCGTAATGATCATTTGTCTCCCTTATCCCTCCTTTTCCACCCATCCTCCCCAATCCCTTTCCATTTGGTAACTGTTAGTCCATTCTTGACTTCCATGAGTCTGCTGCTGTTTTCTTCCTTCAGTGTTTCCTTTGTTCTTATACTCCACATATGAGTGAAATCATTTGATACTTGTCTTTCTCCGCTGGCTTATTTCACTGAGCATAATACCTTCTAGCTCCATCCATGTTGTTGCAAATGGTAGGATTTGTTTTCTTCTTATGGCTGAGTAACGTTCCATTGTGTATATGTACCACCTCTTCTTTATCCATTCATCTACTGATGGACACTTAGATTGCTTCCATTTCTTGGCTATTGTAAATACTGCTGCAATAAACATAGGGGTGCATATGTCTTTTTAAAATGGGGCTGCTTCATTCTTAGGGTAAATTCCTAGGAGTGGAATTCCTGGGTCAAATGGTATTTCTATTTTGAGTATTTTGAGGAACCTCCATACTGCTTTCCACAATGGTTGAACTAATTTGCATTCCCACCAGCAGTGTAGAAGGGTTCCCCTTTCTCCACCTCCTCCCCAACATTTCTTGTTGTTTGTCTTTTGGATGATGGCCATCCTTACTGTGTGAGGTGATATCTCATTATGTTTTAATTTTCATTTCTCTGAAGATTAGCGATGTGGAGCATCTTTTCATGTGCCTGTTGGCCATCTGAATTTCTTCTTTGGAGAAGTGTCTGTTCAGATCCTCTGCCCATTTTTTAATTGGATTACTTGTTATTTGTTTCTTGAGGTGTGTGAGCTCTTTATATATTTTGGATGTCAACCCCTATCGGATATGTCATTTCTGAATATATTCTCCCATATTGTAGGATGTCTTTTTGTTCTACTGATGGTGTCCTTTGCTTTACAAAAGCTTTTCAGCTTGATAGAGTCCCAAGTATTCATTTTTGTTTTTGTTTCCCTTGCCCGGGGAGATATGTTCATGAAGAAGTTGCTCATGTTTATGTCCAAGAGATTTTTGCCTATGTTTTTTCTAAGAGTTTTATGGTTTCATGACTTACATTCAGGCCTTTCATCCATTTTGAGTTTACTTTTGTGTATGGGGTTAAATAATAATCCGGTTTCATTCTCTTACATGTAGCTGTCCAGTTTTGCCAACACCAGCTGTTGAAGACGCTGTCATTTCCCCATTGTATATCCATGGCTCCTTTATCATATATTAATTGACCATATATGGTTGGGTTTATATCCGGGCTCTCTGGTCTATTCCATTGGTCTATGGGTCTGTTCTTGTGCCAGTACCAAATTGTCTTGATTACTGTGGCTTTGTAGTAGAGCTTGAAGTCAGGGAGGGTAATTCCCCCTGCTTTATTCTTCCTTCTCAGGATTGCTTTGGCTATTTGGGGACTTTTGTGGTTCCATATGAGTCTTTGAACTATTTTCTCTAGTTTGTTGAAGAGTGTTGTAGGTATTTTGATAGGGATTGCATTGAATCTGTAGATTGCTTTAAGCAGGATGGCCATTGTGACAATATTAATTCTTCCGATCCATGAGCACGGGATTTTTCCATTTATTAGTTTCTTCTTTAATTTCTCTCATGAGTGTCTTGCAGTTTTCAGAGTATAGGTCTTTCACTTCCTTGGTTAGGTTTATTCCTAGGTATTTTATTCTTTTTGATTCAATTGTGAATGGAATTGTTTTCCTGATTTCTCTTTCTGCAAGTTCATTGTTAGTGAATAGGAATGCAACAGATCTCTGTGTATTTATTTTGTATCCTGCGACTTTGCTGAATTCAGATATTAGATCTAGTAGGTTTTGAGTATATTCTTTAGGGTTTTTAATATACAATATGTCATCTGCAAAGAGGGACAGTTTAACTTCTTCCTTGCCAATATGGATGCCTTTTATTTCTTTGTGTTGTCTGATTGCCATGTCTAGGAACTCCAGAACTATGTTGAATAAAAGTGGGGGAGAATGGGCATCCTTGTCTTGTTCCCAATCTTAAAGGAAAAGATTTCAGCTTCTCACTGTTAAGTATAATGTGGCTGCGGGTTTGTCATATACGGCCTTTATTATGTTGAGGTACTTGCCCTCTATACCCATTTTGTTCAGAGTTTTTAATATGAATGGATGTTGAATTTTGTCGAATGTTTTTCAGCATCTATGGAGATGATCATGTGGCTTTTGTCCTTTTTGTTGATGTGGTGGGTGATGTTGATGGGTTTTTGAATGTTGTACCATCCTTGCATCCCTGATGAATCCCACTTGATCATGATGGATGATCTTTTTGATACATTTTTTAATTCGGTTTGCTAATATTTTGTTCAGTATTTTTGCATCTATGTTCATCAGGGATATTGGTCTGTAATTTTCTTTTTTGTGGTGTCTTTGCCTGGTGTATTCCCTGCTCTTCTACTTTTTGGAAAACTTTAAGGAGGATGGGTATTAGGTCTTCACTAAATGTTTGATAAAATTCAGCACTGAAACTATCTGGTCCAGGTGTTTTGTTATTAGGTAGTTTTTTGATTACCAATTCAATTTCTTTGCTGGTAATTGATCTACTCAGATTTTCTGTTTCTTCCTAGGTCAGCCATGGAATGTCGTATTTTTATAGAAAGTTTTCCATTTCTTCTAGGTTATCCAGTTTGTTAGCATATGATTTTTCATAGTATTCTCTCATAATGTTTTGTATTTCTGTGGTGTCCATAGTGATTTTTCCTTTCTCATTTCTTATTCTGTGTATGTGAGTAGACTGCCTTTTTTTCTTGATAAGTCTGGCTAGGGGTTTATCTATTTGTTTGTTTTCTTGAAGAACCAGCTCGTGTTTTCATTGATTATTTCATTGTTTTATTCTTCTCAATTTTATTTATTTCTGCTTTAATCTTTATTATGTCCCTCCTTCTACTGACTTTGGGCTTCATTTGTTCTTCCTTTTCCAGGTTCATTAATTATGAGTTTAGACTGTTCATTTGGGATGTTTCTTCTTTCCTGAAGTAGGCCTGTGTTGTGATATGTTTCCTTTAGCTTGGCCTTGCTGCGTCCCACAGCTTTTGTGGTGTTGAATTATTGTTGTTATTTTTCTCCATATATTGCTTGATCTCTGTTTTTATTTGGTCATTGATCCATTGATTATTTAGGAGCATGTTGTTAAACCTCCATGTGTTTGTGGGCGTTTTTGTTTTCTTTGTGTAATTTATTTCTAGTGTCATACCTTTGTGATCTGAGAAGCTGGTTGGTACAATTTCCATCTTTTTTAATTTACTGAGGTTCTTTTTGTGGCCTAGTATATGATCTATTCTTGAAAATGTTCCAAAAAAATAAGAAAAAAAATGTTCCATGTGCACTTGAGAAGAATGTTTATCCTGTTGCTTTTGGATGGAGTGTTCTGTAGTGGCCCGTTAGATCCATCTGTTCTAATATGTTGTTGAGTGCCTTTGTCTCTTTACTTTTCTGTCTGGTTGATCTGTCCTTTGGAGTGAGTGGTCTGTTGAAGTCTCCTAAAATGAATGCATTGCATTCTATTTCCCCCTTTAATTCTGTTAGTATTTGTCTCACATATGTAGGTGATCCTGTGTTGGGTGCATAGATATTTATAATAGTTATACCCTCTTGTTGGACTGACCCCTTTTATCATTATGTAATGTCCTTCTTTGTCTCTTGTGACTTTCTTTGTTTTGAAGTCTATTTTGTCTGATACAAGTAGTGCATCTCCTGCTTTTTTTCACTATTAGTTGCATGAAATATCTTTTTCTATCCCTTTACTTTCAGTCTGTGTATGTCTTTGGGTTTGAAGTGAGTCTCTTGTGGGCAGCATATAGATGGGTCTTTTCTTTTTATCCATTCAGTGACTCTATGTCTTTTGATTGGTGCATTCAGACCATTTACATTTAGGGTGATTATCGACAGGTATGTATTTATTGCCATTGAAGGCTTTAGATTCGTGGTTACCAGAGGTTCAAGGGTAGTTACCTTACTATCTATCTAACAGTCAAATTTAACTTACTTCCTATGCTGTTACAGACACAACCTAAAGGTTTTTTTTTCCTCCTGTTTCTTTTTCTTCCTCCTCCATTCTTTGTATGTTATGAATCATATTCTGTACTCTTTGTCTAGCCCTTGGGTGACATCTATTTAGCCTTAGGAGTATTTGCTTCTATAGGAGTCCCTCCAAAATGCACTGTAGAGGTGGTTTGTGGGAGATAAAATCTCTCAGCCTTTGCTTATCTGTAAATTGTTTAATCCCTCCTTCAAATTTAAATGATAACCTTGCCGGGTAGAGTGTTCTTGGTTGAAGGCCCTTCTGCTTCATTGCATTAAATATATTATGACACTCCCTTCTGGCCTATAAGGTTTCTGTTGAGAAATCTGATGATAGCCTGATGGGTTTTCCTTTGTATGTGATCTTTTTTCTCTCTCCAGCTGCTTTTAAAAGTCTGTCTTTATACTTGATCTTTGCCATTTTAATTATTGTATGTCTTGATGTTGTCTTCCTTGGGTCCCTTGTCTCCCTTGGGAGATCTGTGCACCTCCATGTCTTGAGAGACTATCTCCTTCCCCAGATTGGTGAAGTTTTCAGCAATTACCTCATCAATGACACTTTCTATCCCTTTTTGTCTTCTTTTTCTGGTACCCCTATAATGCAAATATTGTTCCATTTGGATTGTTCACACAGTTCTCTTAATATTCTTTCATTCTTAGAGATTCTTTTTTCTTTCTGTGCCTTAGCTTCTTTGTATTCCTCTTCTCTAATTTCTATTCCATTTACCATCTCTACTACTACATTCAATCTGCTTTTAAATCCCTCCATTGTATGTTTCATTTCAGATATGGAATTTTTTAAATTATTGAATCTGTGTCTTAAATTCATTCCTGAGTTCTTGAATATTTTTCTGTACCTGCATAAGCATATTTATAATTTTTATTTTGAACTCTCTATCAGGAAGATTGGTGAGTTCAGTTTCATTTGACCCTTTTCTGGGGTTTGTGAGCATTTGATCTGAACCATGTGCTTTTGACGTTTTATATTTCTGTCTGGTGTCCTCTATTGCCTTGAAGCTCCAGTCTCTGGAGCTGCTCAACCCTAGAGTGAGGTTGGTGTCATTAGGGAATGGAGCTGGTGCCTGCGGGGAGGAATGATCTGTTTCCCGATTCCCGTCGGTGGTGCATGTCTCCAGTATCCCAGCCAGTGGGTTGAGCACACAGGTGTAAGCCGTTTTGCTCAGTGTCTCTAGCTGATGTAGGCAGGGCCTCCCTCTGGCTGGCCTAATGCCAGTGCAGTGACTGCCAGTTTGTGAGCCAGTGCTGTCAGGCCAGGAGGAAGGCTTGGCGGGCTGCATGTCACAGTGGGGGGCCTTGGAGCTGAGTAGCCAGCCAGGGGTATGGAGCACCTGAAGCTCCTCTTATTCCCAATCTGCTGGGCAGAGCACACCCAGACAACCTTGTCCAGCTCTCCCTTCTCCCGCACAACCAGTTCCGTGCAACCCCTGCCCCTTCAGCAGCCCTCTCGCTGCTAGGAAACCTCTCAGACAGCCTGCCTTTCCTCTGTCACAGAGCGGCCAGATGAGTATCCCGTCATCCACAAACAGCTGGTATGTCAGTCTCTCAGACATTCCGCCTGTCCCAGCTCCCTAACCTCCAGAGCACCACACAGAGTAGGTTTCTGCTTGCAAAGGAGATCTCCAGGGCTAGGTGTTCAGTAGTCCCAGGCTTCCAACCCCTCCCCACTCTGTTTCTTTTCCTCCCACCAGTAATCTGGGGTGGGGAAAGGGCTTGGGTCCCACTGTATCAAGGCTTTCGTACGTTACCCTGTTTCGTGAGGTCTGCTCTGTTCGTGAGGTCTGTATGCAGTCTGGTTCAGCCTTCTTTCCTGTTTCTGTTTTAGGATTAGTTGTATTAATTAACTATATTTTCATACTCTTTGTGGTTTTGGGAGGAGTTCTCTGTTTCACCTTTCATGCCGCCATCTTGAATCAGGGATAAATCTATTTTTACACACTGATTTTTGAGGTTATTACCTGACATGTCTCTGAAATTTGTTTTTTTACTATAGACATCTATCAACATTTTTATGGTTTCTGATTTTGTTAATAGCTGATATTGATGGAATGCTTATTATGTGTCAGACACTCTTCTAGATACTCTTAAAGGTATTAATCCATTGAGTCTCAAAACATTTGAGTGCAGGTTAAAAAAAATTATTTCATTATTCCCAGTTTCACATGAGGAAACTAAAGTGCTGAAGTCCTGGGAGGATAGTTCTCCCTGGTCACTCTTATTAGTTAGGATATGAGCCCAAGCAGTGGGGCCTGAACGTCTATGTAATCCCCTTCCTTTCTCTGCTGCCTAATATGGTATCCTGATACCAGAATTAAGAAGTTTTTCTCAACTCTAAATTATAAAAATATTTGTATACATTTTTTCTCCTGTTCTAATTTCTTCTATACTAAATTATCTGTAGTTTCTTAAACATTTTATATTTCCTCCATCACCTTACCTTTTTTTGTCTTTCCCTCTATTCAGTTCACCTCCTTCTATTCTGTAATTTCCTTTTATTTAATACTCTTTGTTGATTAGAACTCTACCCTCCCCTCAACAGTCTGAACTCAGTGCCCTTGGTAAATGTTCCAGTGCCAACTCTGCAGTCCTGTGCTATAGGACTCGTAATGCTAGCTTTTAATCTTAGTTTTTCCTAGTGTTCATATATTTTCTTAATTGTATTTTAGCCACAGAATGTAAGCTGAGATCAGAATTATGCCATACTTTTTGATCTTCGGGGCCCAACAAAATTTCAGACACACAGTGGTCCTTCAGTAAATGTATGTCAATGAAATAAGTATGCCAAAGTTATAGTTTTGTTGAAACAATTCTGTCCTTGACAAGTTTTTGTTATTTACCTTTATTATTTGATTATTTACTTTCCCTTATGAAGATACCAAGCACTGAACCATAAACATTTGCTTTACTTTTCACTGAAACAAATGTGATATGTAATGATATATAAAAATAATTATCCTAAAAGGTTAAGTAAAATATAACAGGATATAAATTGGTATTTAGTATATGTTAAAATTATAATTTTTTTTTAAGAGGGAATAAGCAGGTTCCATAAGTCCTACTTTGGAGGGAATTCTGAGTTTCCTGTTCTGTTTTGAACTCTCAGATACCTCTTTTTTTAGCTTATTCCAAAAGTATGAACTTTGAATTCCTAAGCAATATTGTCAATTGTCTCTTCTTTTAGAAGGGTAAAATGAGAATCTTGGTGAATATAATTAGGTTCATTTATTAAGTGTGCTTTATTTAGAATGTTAGGTCTTGCATTAATGAGTTACAGATAACTTTAGGCTGGCTTTAATCCATCAAGAACCTAAAGCAATTCTGATCTGGTTTAAGAGTCTATAAACCAGTGAGCTTTTAGACCCTGCCATCTTATGTAACATCCTTGCAGTAGATGGGGCATTTAACATGGAAGAGTCCCAGTTTGGGGTAGGACGGCAGTTCTTAGCTTACTACATTCATTCTGTTTGGTTATGACCCAGTCCTACTCTGCTAACTTCGACTTTAATGGAAGCCACAAATTCACTGAGAGAGCAGCCAAGTCATGTCCAAGAGGGGCCAGTAGCATCACGCTTCCACCATGCTCATTTGGACCAATAGGAAAAAAATTCTTAGATTGTAAGAGTATCCTGCCTTACTTGAGGTGGGTGAGTAGTGCCACCTCTTAATCTTTGTACTCACAGTAGACCCATTTGCCCTCTATATTTATTTATTTATTTATTTATTTTTGAATCTTTGTTGTTCCTTATTAAGTATTTAACTATTGTAGGCTTCACCTTTAAGCTCACTTCTACAATCTGTCAGTGTATATCTCTTTCAGAGCACATCTGTCCTTGCCAGAGGTTCAGGTCTTGGACTCTTGATTTCTCTGGAACTCATCCACCCAGGTTGTCTCCTGGCCACTATTATCAAAACTGGATTTTCAGGGGCAACATAACAAAATCCTCCTTGTAAGCTATTTCCCATTATTCCTCCCCTTCCAGTGCTCTTCTAGCCTTCTACAGCAGTAACAGATTTTTCTGGAGTGATTTGAGATATTATTTGAACTCATTTACTTCCAGATGGAGGAATTACAGGAAACACTGGTGTAAAGAAGGGTCTTTCTTTTCTCTGGCCACCACTCTTAATTGCCCCTGAAAGGATATCTAAAAATTGGGCGTCTAGGACAATTTCTCTTTCCTAGGTAAGGGTAGAGTTTCAGACCTGCTGAGATTTGAATTTAATTGCTCAAATGTATTTCAGTGTGACTTTGCTAGACTCTGGCCTAACACACTAAAGTAGGAGAGCTTTAATCTTTCATTGCATTTCTGATGCAGGATGTGAGCACAAAGGAAGCTTCACTAAAATCCCCACAGCAATTCAGAAGTTAATGATTTGTAAGACGGTTTTGGAACAACCACTTCCCTGTTCCTCAAGCCACTCTGCTTTCTGTGGGGTCCTTTGTGAAGTACATCTGGGACCTCAGGGGTTCGCTGTAGGAGCAAGAAAGATTCATTCTGATGAACTTTTACTTCTTGAAGTTCTTGTCACAATTCCAAGGACAGAGTTCTGGAAAATTTAATCTCTAATCTTGAGATTGGGATGAAATCAACTCAGTTTCCCTGTGATAGAAATGCATAAAAGATTATTAATGATTGATTTCTCTCTCCTGTCTTTTTCCTCCAGCAGGAGGCATTTGCAAAGACAACTGTATTCAGGAATTGTGCTAGCCCTCTACAGGCAAAGTGCTAAAGGACACTTCCCCAAACCCTGTGCAACTGATATTTTAAGGATAAAGAAGCTGATGCTTACATAGATAGTGTCTCTGTTTTTTTCAAATTCCTAAAGTTTAAAATGATCATCATCAAGAGATTAAAAGCAGACTTTATAATAAAATTTCCCCCCATCAGAGTACTTCAAAGTACTACATTACATCTAAGAAATTTTTTTTAATTTAAAAATCATTATTATTATTAAAAAATTCAGGATCATGAGATAAATTTAACTCTGTGCTTGCCCCTTTTTAGCTCCTGTCCTAGCAAATATGTCTGAGTTCCAATGAAAAGCCTTGAAGGAAAATGTATAAAATTTTACTTGATTAGTAGACTTTCCAGGGAAGGGATGGAAACAATTCTTTGTTTCAATAACGATAAAAAATTTAAGCAGAGAGGTAAGAGGTCCAGATTTATTGCCTCTCATAACTCTGATTTAATCAGTATTAATCCTGAAAACTGTTGTTTTCGTGCTGGGTTCCCAGGCAAATGAGTCAGTGCATGAGCCCCTTTAAAAGCATGTTCTCCTTTCTCTGAGTTCTCTGGCTTTTTTGGACACAATCCCTGTTGGTTTTCAAAGTCAGGCTTTTTGGAGACTTTTCTCTGCTGCACAGGATCTAGGGGTAGGGGTGTAGACCCCTCGCTTCTCAAGGAAAAATTCTTTATTTTTTACACCCCTTATAATTATGGACCCTGTGCCTGGGGTGGTGTTTCTTAGTTTTTGTTTTTTGGGGCAAGATTATTCTACCCATTTAGTGCTGCCCTTTTATGCTTTGTTGTGGAGGCTCTATTCATGCAGTTTTGAGGTCTTTTTCAGAGGAAATAATTCCATATGTATTTGTAAATTTGTTGCATCCATGCAGGAGGCAATTTGTATCTTCTTACACCAGCATCTTGAACTAGTTTCCTGCTGCACTGCTACTCGTTTATTTGTAACGTGAACTCTATTTTCTGAAAACTAGAAGTTAGGATGAATATCCATTTTGAATCAGTTGATGAGATAATAGAATGTAAAACCATGCTGCAAATTTCCATTTTGATAAAAGTATTAAATAGCAAATCCAGATTCTTGTACTTCCTTGGATCAGTTATTTTTTCCAAATCATTTCTCTCAATCACCGATTGCTTGTTCTTGATAATAATGGGATGGGAGTGTATAAAGTATACAATTTCTTACAAGACTGCCATTTTCTATGAACATGAAATAAAATTACTTTATGATTCACTTTTATTTGATTTTTTTATATATAGACCATTACACAAATGGTTTTCATGCAGAATCAATCAAATAGCTAATAGGCACTTTAGTAACTATGTGAAGACATACTTAAGTTTAAATAACATTTCCATGAAGGTTTTGAAAGATGTTTTTTAGGTTTTCCTTTACAGAATCTTTCGCACAAAAAGCAGACACAAAAGAAGAAGAAGGGCACCATTCAACAAAAGTTAGAGGCAGGATTATGCAATTCTAGAGGGAATTATTAGTGGGTCAAGGACATGGCGTTAAAGAGCAGACTTCAGTTATATTTGAATACAGAGCAAAGAGTAAGCTGCTTTTACACCTGCCTGCCCTACTCACACCATCCAGGCACGTGACCTCCACTGTCTGCTGAGTTATCTACAGCTTCCACAGTAAACTCTGCTTTGGGTTAAAACATCCATGCTTCTCCCTGTATTTGTTAGACAATAAGCTGAGGCAGCTGTCGGGCTTATCTTGCAGTGTCTCCTCACTCAGGAATTAATGTTTTATGCAGCATTGTATCTAATACTGAAAAGTTGTTTTCATGCAGTTTATTTAGTTTTATAGTTATTTGGACACGAAAAGGAATCTAGTCCCTGTTGCTCCATCATGACTAGAAGCAAAGGTTCTGTTTATTTTCTGTCTAGGAAAAAAATAAGAGGAAATTAAAATTTACATTTATACTTTATATTCATATTGAAACTGGCAGTTTCATTTGGCCCTTGGTGTCACATGCTGTATCAGGCATTATCTTGAGATTAAAAGTCTAAGTTTCTTAATGCAGGGTGTTTGGTAGTGGCATTATTTCCTTTTGAGAATACTGAAATTAACATTCCTAAGTAAGCATATTTCAAGTGTCTTTTATCTAGTTTTAACTACATGGTCAAGTGTTATAAAAAATTCATCAAGACAGACCACATGTTGAAGATAATTCAGAACAAGAGAATAAGAAGGAAATTGTTCAGCTGTTGTCTACTCTAAGTATGAGCTCTTCTTCTATGTGGCAAAAACTTTGATGACCTGATCAAATCTGAAGAGTTGCAGAAATTTAAACTGAGCATTCTGAAATACAAAATTCCATTTATTATTCTGAAAAATAAATTGCATTTTAAATGGACTCTATGTTTGAGATATTAGCTAATGCTACAGTGAAAACTTCATGATTAGAAACATATTTAAAGATTATGACAAAAAGACCAATGAAACAGAGCAAGAACCCAGAAGCAGACCCATACATAGAGGGTCATTTGAGTTTTGACACAGGTTACATTACAGTGATGTTGGGAAGGGAGTGTCTTTTTCATTAGTGCTGATAGGTTAATTAGATATCTACATGGAAAAGACCAAATCAAATCTCTATTACACAAAACACAAAAAAACAGTTCCAGCTGGATTGTAGGTCTAATGTTGAAGCAAAATAATAAAGTGTTTAGGAGCAAACATAAGAAAATTTCCTCAAGATTTGATGTAGGCAAAGTTTTTCAAAAAGGGATAAAGTTAAAGAGAGTTAAGAGAGAGAAAAGCCAACTACCATCCTGAAAGCAGTCATATGCCCTCTGTATTTGAGAGGACTTACACAAAATATATAAAAATCTCCAATAAATCAAAAAAGGCAAAGTGGAAAAATGGACAAAGAACTCAACTTTTAACAGATGAAGATACCGAAAACACAATAAACATATAAAATGGTGCTCAAATTCATTAGTCGTCAGAGAAAGGCAAATTAAAGCCACACATATAACAGAATGCCTCGTATAAAAAAGGCAGAATATACCAAATTAGTAAGATGGAGGAGTACCTGGAAATAAATTCCCTGAAAAGTGTGAGTCCTCACTGGTACAAATACTTGAGGACATTGCTTCTCATCATCTCCTAAAGCTGAATGTCTGCATGTTCTATTACCTGTAAGCTCCACTCTTTCATAGTCACCTAAAAAATGCTCATGTTAATATGTACTTTGTTCAGTGGGGCATACCAAAACACATACACAGTATTGGTAATAGCAACATTATTTATAGTAAGCCAATATAAAGACAGCCTAAAAGTCAATTTACTGAAAAATGGACAAATAGATTTTTATTTATACAATGGAGGAAGAAAGAAGAAATATTATCAGAAATGAGAAAGAATGTTTAGCTGTGAAAAAGAAATATTTTATAAGCTGTAAGTAAATATGAAGTTCAATTCATGCAAAAATATTTGGATAAATTGAATGCATGGATATCTGGGACACATAAATAAATCAAAGGGGTTCAGAGAGAATTAAACACCTAAACAGATAAGTAACTGGTATACAAGGTCAGGTCAGATAGTTTTATTGCTATGTTATTTCAATATTAATGTTTTTCTGAAAATTCTGGCTGACTTAATAGATCACAGAGAGTTAGAATAAAGTATAATAGTTGGAAATAGGAATTTTTTTTTACATATTGTGTAATTGTAAAAAAATTCCCAGGAGAGTAGTAAAGCCTAAATAATTTAAATATAAAATACACAAACACACATAAACATGTAAACACACATATGTGTGAATGTGTGTGTTTTACTCAATACCATTTGTATAATGCAGCAAAAGCCAGACAGAAGATATAATACAAAAAGAAAATCAAAATTTAAAATGTGTAGGTAAAACCAAAAAAAAAAAAAAAAATTCATAGAACTTCTTCAAACAGACTGCAACTTTTACAAAGATATGAAATATCTTGGAAAGCAATGGAGAGGCATTCAACATTTTATAATAGAAATATAATGCATTATAAAGATAAGCCCTATGGAGTCAGGGACCATAGCTACCTTACTCATTTGCCATTTAAATAAGGTATATCATTATGCTCGATATGTACTGGAGTTGATATTTGGTAAATAAGTATTGAATGAAAACATGGCTTACAAGATACCAAAGTTAATGCATAGCTCTAACATGATTCCAAACAAAATTCCAATGAAATAATCTCTTAAAATTAACAAAATGATTATAAAGCTCATCATGAATAAGAACATCTATAATATTTATAATATAAGATTATCTATAATATCTATAATATAAGATTACACAGTCTTAATGATTTAAAAATGTATTAAACCATAATTAAAGTCACTTAGTGTTAGCACATGAATGAGTATATGAATTAAGGCAAATTTATATTACTATTAATATTTAATATTATTTATTGTTTATTCAATACACAACATAAAACATAACCTCATAGAAGCAATAAAAAGCACGATAATTCAAAGCAACTGAATTTACTTTAGATAAATTGTATATGACAGAAAAAAAAACTTTATGCAGAATAACCACAGTATGACACTCTCAAAATTAACTTTTTAGTTTTGAATATCTTTAAGAAAGCATCAAACCAATGCCCAAATAAAGTAGTATTTGGTACTTTTTCTTCTGGAAAAAAATATCAATCGTAAGGGAGGAAAATTCAAGTTAGATGTTTGCTTTCTGCTATATTCTGAAGCAAATTCTGGATGGATTAAAGATTTCAATGCAATGGTATACAGAAGTCAGCTCCCACAGGTTTGCAAAAGCTAATATTTAAATTTTCAGAAGTGTTGTGAGCTGGTATTGTTAGTAGCTTGGAATCAGCCCTGAGTACTTATCTCATGGAAATCAGCAACCACTACAAAGGCAGTTTTTAGATTTGCCAGCATACCAATCTAATCTTTATATGTAAATAGAGGAAATTACTCTTAAAACCTAGAAATATAAACAACTAATCTTACAAAGGGTGAGAACTTCTATTTACCAAGTCCTAATTAAAATCACAATGAAAATATTAATAGATTTATAGATATAAGTTGTTTACATTTTTTGAATGCTAAAAAGTGGCAAGTGGTAGCAAGGAAAGCAATTTGTAAAAAGCACTTTGCATTTAAGAGTTACTATAACTAATATATAAAGAATTTTGAAAACCATTAATATTAAAAAATAATGAGCAAGCAGAAAAGTTCACATAATTAAAGTTTCAAATTAACTTTATATATGTGAAATGTGAGGCATCTCACTAGTAACCAAATAAATATAAACAAAATAGGCAAATATTATTTTTAAGTAATTGGTTATATTAACATCTGCTGAGGTAATGCAAGCAAATTATATCTTGCTGGTTGAAATGTAAATTAACATGAATGTTCTGAATGAACATTTCCAAGACTAAAAGTCTTGCTCATTTTCTGAGGCCTGTCTGAACACAGATTTGGGGGCCTTGACTTTTCAGCTTATTTTGAGGCAAAAAAAAGACATGAATCATATACTTTAACCAAGAATCCAACCTTTAGGATTCTGTCCTAGTAAAATAATTAAAGATATGTATAAGAATTTATATGCAAGAATTTTTATCAAAGAGCAATATTTAAACCTCAAAATAATCTATATATCAAAAATAGAGAAGTGTTAAATCAGTAAAAACAGTGGCATAATAGGCAGCCAATAAAAAATTCTTTTTTAAGACTAGAGACATGGAAAAAGGTACACAGTGCAAGATGAAATGTAAAAAGCACCAATATATATACACATACTATGATCTTATTTAAATAATACTGCTGTGAATTTAAAATAGTGAATGCCAGAAAATATATGAAAATATTATTTATAGAATTTGTTTTAAAAAGAATGCAAGTAAATTCATAAATTTTCAAAATATCTGTAATATCCATTTGTTACTTTTGGATAATATAAATACAAAATAATTTTCAAATTTTTGAAAAATATGTTGAATTTTACATGTACATTTCATTTGCTCTTATATAATTATAGAGGTTTTTCTACTTCAGTTAAAGTGTTAACTAGTTTTCATAAAATATGTCAAACTTATTATATAAAATATATGTGGTCTGATACAGATATAGCAATAATAAAATTTGTCATTCTATAACTTACTTTCAACTTTTTGCTCTAAAATACTGCATTTTTCCTACCATTTTCAAGACTAAAAGTCTTGCTCAGTTTTTGAGGCCTTGTCTGAACACTGAGATTTTGGGGGCCTTGACTTTTCAGCTTATTTTGAGGCAAAAATTTTCAAATTGGTATTTGAGGAATATCATGAATATTTTCCACATAAAATAATCCTCCTCCTCACTTCTTGGAATGGTAGTGAACCTCTGCCTGGATAGCTTTTGTGTGACATTGTCAAGCGAGCTCAGGAATCTGCGGCGCCTGTCCTGTTACAGATGGTTATGGCCATGCTACTCCAGGAAGAAAGCCAGGCAGAGGAAGCTTAGGTAGTTAACCGGGTCATTTTGTGAAGGAAGAAGCAGAATGTTTCAACCTTGTTAAAGCTCTTCTATGTAACCACCAGTCGATACTCATCTCTCCCTGCTCCCCCTACTAATATGCTCCAGAACATGAGAAAAGTTCAAAAAGGGGCCTTGTTATTCTGTTCTTTCATTGCTCAGTGAACCTGGAAAACCAATTTTTTACAGTTCAGCCTTGAATTCTTCATGCCTTTATAACCAGTATCTTCACACTATTTCTCATAAATAAAATATATGCCCTGCAGTAAAATTATGACTAGAAAGATTATAGAGGGATACATTTCTTTACTTCATTTCTGTCTTTATGAAAGACACTGTAAGGAGTAAACTGTAAGCAATGGTGACAAGGGAAGTAAATGTGACTTGGACTAAATATAATCTTTCACAGAAATGATATGTATAAAAAGACAGAGAGCACATAAATTATAAAAGAAGGTACAAGGAAAATCAGTGACCCTTTGATATTTCAAAATATGTTAGCTCTGAATGAAAATTAGAACAAAGTGTAATTTTCAAAAATTTATTGGAGGTGAAATCTTAAAAAAATGTGGAATTAAAATACCAAAATGGAAAAACTGATGTGTTTAACATCCTTAGTAATTGATAAAGAAAATTTAGAAGAAATCGATTACCCATGAAGTGCTATAAAGATATGACTGTCTTAAGAAAACATGCAGTTCTTATATAATATTACCTCCCATTAATTTATTTCTAATCAATTAAAAATATCTACATTGTAGACTTGAAGGGGGAAAGAAAAAGATCTTAAAATTTCCATATAATTTAAGTGAATTAAAAGTAGGCATAAAGAACAATAAAGAAAGGAAAGAAGAAAAGGAGATAACCTGGAGTTTACAGGTTTAAAAGCTGCTTCAAGATTCTATTTTAAAGTATTGCTTAAAGAAGAGATACATAAAATTTAGGATAGATTGCACTTCCTACTAATATGGACAAGTCTTCATAAGACTTTACAAATAGTTGAGGGCCTAGGTGAAATTTGTTTTTGCTACCTATTATGGCCTTCTAAATTGCTTTTTTGCACATCAGGTACTCAGTGTCATCTCTTGCTGTGTAACCCATTTATCCCATCCTCACAGCAGATCCAAGGGGGAGGTACTTGTCTCCTTGCCCCCGGGGCCTGACTCTGCTATTACTGCCTAGAAACCACCTGCTGCTGCCTTATCCAGTCTTCCTGTAACTTGCTCCGGTACCTTCCTGTGCCCCCAAATTATTGATGAGAATCATTCATGCTGCATCTACTGTTTGTTCCAATGCTCTGCTGAATGTCTTCTGGGCTCTCAATTCCATCTGTTTTCTGTTGTTCAAGGTGTCCACTCAGATTTTGATCTCTTTCAAGTCTTTAATTGCTGCTTGAGAGTGGGTGTGCAATTTTTCTCCTCATGTTGGGTCATTTGTATAGATTTGGCATAGGAAGAGGAGACCAACTCCTGATCAGTCTGCCATCATGAGTGGAAGTATTATCTGTATTTCCCTAAAGAGACACACCTGAAACAAGATGACAAGACATGGCAGTCATGAGAATGCACCCCTCAGATCTCTGACTGTGAGCATCAGAGCATACTGAGGCCCAAGCTCATCCCTTGAAATCCAGATATTCACCGTCAGGCTGTGCTTCCTTAGGCTGCTTCCCAACACAGAATGAGCATGGTAGTGATGCCAAGGCAAGCCGCTCATGGCAGATACAGGACTTCTCTGACACTCAACTTGGCCTTGATCGTTTCAGCATGGCCTTGTTGGATTTTCTTTAGAACATCACTGCAAGTCTGAGATGCTTCTAGTCAACCTTCCTTCTCTGGGATTCCTCTTATAGACTTCTGTCTCTCTTCCCATTTTTCTTACAGTATATATATATATGTACACACACACACACACACACACACACATACACACACACACACACGAGAAAAGTGAAAGGAATCCAGGATGATAGCCAAGAGTCTGTTGGACTGCTGAGCACTTTCTTCAGACATAGGCTGTAGAATTTGGCCATAAGTAGTGAGGACTGAAAGTTCACCTAAGTAGTGGTGTGGGGAAGGCAGGCTTCTCTGCTGCATGAAACTGAAGGCTGAAGAAAAACTCCCCTATGTGACATCAACCTGAAAAAAGACTGAAACCACTGCCCTGGCCTGGGGCTCCATAGAGCTGATTACTTGCAGAGGATGGAGAAAGCAGAGTATACACCTCAGACAGGACCTAAGTGACATCACACACCAGCTAAGTTTCATTGTTGTTTAGATGAGAGTCCATGACTCCCAGCAAAGGATCTGATTTTACACTTCACTTTCGTGCAACAGGGCTTATAGATAAAAGGAGTAAGTAGAAGAAGGGAGAGGAATAATGCTCCAATTAAGTTAAGCTTTCAAGCTGAAATTACAAATCAAGTGAGAAATACTAACACCAAGAAAGACACAAAATCAGCAATAAGAAAGCAAATTTTTTCAAAATGAAAAATTTGAAAAGTACAATGCCATATCACTTTAAATATTTTTAAAATCTTTGGAGAGATAAAGGGGAAAATAGCATTAAAAATATAAACAAGAAAATATTTTTAAATTATCTGAAATATGCCCCATACATATATATTAGCTTTTTTATTTATTACATACTTATGTGAGGAGATTCTAAAAAAACAAAAAAGAAAGAAAGTATTAAAATTAAAATTGTATGTAGGATAGACTTAGAAGCTCCCAGATAAGTCTAAGAGTAGTTTTGGGAACAGAAAAACAATTCAAAGACGTGAGGTTAGAGATTTTCAGAAAGATAGATGTGAGTTTTTAAGAACACACTAAGAAAAAGGAGAGAATGTACAAGCTATCAAGGACAAATGAGCTAACCACACACACATGCACAAAACCAGTATTAGTCATCTTGGCGCCTATAATTACAAAACTGTTGGTGACTTAACCTTTATTATCACAGTTCCAGAGGCTGGACACCAGAAATCATGGTGTTAGCATGGTGAGTTCTCTGTAAGGGCCTCTTGCTGGCTCGCAGACAGCTGCCTTCTCATTGAATCTCACATGGCACACAGAGAGCTCCGGTGTCTCTTCCTTTTAAGGGCACTCATCTCATCATAGGGATTAAGCCAAACTCATTTCTTCCTATTACTTTCAAATCACCAGTCTTAGGAAAGGGGGAGGAGCAGTATGTATTCTTCTAATTGCATTTTGAATGATATTTATATTTTTAAAACCAGCAATGAATAAAATTAATTTTATATAGTTGATGTATGTGCACTTTCAGAGTCTACTTTGAATGTTGACATGACAAGGGAATTAATTTTATAGAGGGGTAGGCACAATGTGTAGGAAATCCTCAGAAGAAAGGAAAAGCCTGGAAAAACATTAATATCTGAGCAAAAATCAGAGATTGACAATCTTGACATAAAAACAGGATGGAGGCAAAGCAATCTCAGAAGCTAGGGAATTAAAACCCGACTTTTGTCTTTTAATCTATGTGCACACATCTGCAAAATGTTGAGCAAATGCTATAGTGGTACCATGGGAACCGTCAATATTGATACTGCTTTTAGATAAAGGAAACTCACAAAGTTAAAACAGACTAAGCAAACCAACTTAACTGTGTCAGAGATTCCAGTTACAATCATTTTTGAGAACTATCCCATGTGAACATTTATATGTCATGCCTTTCATTGAGTATATCATTAAATGTGTATCATTTTATTTTAATTATAAATTAATTTTAAAATGTATTATTTGTATTTAGTTTCTTGATCACCCTATTTCAGATCACAGCTTATAAAATGACATCATGTTTCTGGTAGACTTCCATCAGACAGAGCAATGTGTTTAGTTTTCTTTCTGTCATTCTGCCAGATACTTTAGAAGGATATTGTCTACCAGTAATATTTTTGTTCATGTTGATTGCCATTATTATATCTTAAGTTGTTATGTGTGTTTTCACAATATGTACAGACTGTCAGTTAGATAAAACATCATTTCCCTGTATTATAAAAACACCCACTTTAAATATAGGCAGTCCACTTTGAATGGCAGTGTGGGGCCATGAAAATGAAAAGCAAATTTAGCCAATGAGAAAAATTACAATATTCCATTAACTTTAAAACTAACTTTTGTTGAAACATTAAAAACTCTTTGGCCAAAAATTATAAATAAATAGGAAAATAACAAATAGTAAAATTGTTATTTCCTTCATACACTGTACTTTAAAACATTAGAAACATGGACGATACATTTGTTTTACTCTTTTAAAAAAGAAAATATATTAAGAGTTCTTGCCTTTTTCTTTGCAGAACATCATACAGAGGATGCATGATTTTTTTTTTGCCTTGGCAATTGTTTCATACTCCTTTCTAAGAATTAATAGCTTTCAACATTTTATTCTTTTGCTTCCAGCCATGAAACATCTCTGAGAGTTTGTTTAATGTGAGGTTTTTTCCATTATCAATTCCTCTGGAATATCTTAGTTACTTTTGTCAAACCACTTCTCTAATTTTGTTAGTGTGTTTGCCTTCACTGTGCTCCTTTAACTGCATATCTAGAGTCTCTTGCATAGTTGTAGTTTCAACATCCCCACAGTCATCCATTTCTTCTGTAAGTCCATGCACATTTGATTTGAATTTCACTTCTAGCATCATCGCTTTCAATTTTCTTACTAGACTTTCATCTTTCTTGACCAGTTTCCTCTTGTGGTGTCCACTTTTGTAAAATATCATGTGTGTTTATCCCTAGGGAGCAAGGAAACAACATAACAGATGCTTTGCTGTCTGTGCATGAAACTGATACCAGAAACCCAGTGACCAATGCACAAAGATCCTGCAGGAGGTGCACACATGTTATTTCATATAGTACACAAAACCTGGTCCAAAGAGAATATCATGTGGAAAATTAGAAGATAATTAGAATTGGATAAAAATGGAAACGTAAATATGAAAACATTTGTAGATTGCAGTCAAATCATCATTAGAGATAAATTTGTAGCATTTAACACTATATGAAAAAAAGAAGGGCAAACTTTATCTGGAAAAAAAGTAAAAGAAAAGAAGTAATAAAGATTAGACTAGATATCAGTGAAACTGAGAACAGCAAAACCATAGAAGTCAAGCAAGCCAAAATCTTATGCTTTGAGAATATGAATAAAAGGTATAATATTCTAGACTGACTAATCGATATAAAAAGGGAAAACACAAATTAGCAACATCTAGCATGACAGAGAGAGGACAGCTCTCAAGATCCAACTTAGAAAAAATGAATAAATTTCATGAAAGACACAAACTAACAAGGCTCACATTGGAAAAAAATAGGTAACCCAAAAAGCCCTATAAGTTGATCATTTTAATAAGAATTTCTCCAAGTTTTCTTCCTTTACTAATCTTTTTCTACCACTTGGGTTGTTCATCCTTAATTTAATGTATTTAACATCTTATGACTGTCAGATATGAATTAGATTTTTTTTTATTTTAAACACATAGAATGTATTGCAAGTAATTTACAATATTGGTAGAGGAATGAACATATAAATAATTTACTCCATCTTAAACAGTATTTTAAATACATGTGTCAGACATTTTCTGACTTAACTTTTTTTTTTTGGTTCTGAAAAAATTTTCTTTAATGTAATTCAGCACATTGTTTTCTTTCATGATTTCTGGGTTTTATTTCTTGTTTAAGAAAACCCTCTTTGATCAGAACTAAACACATATTCCCAGTTCCTTCCAGAGCATTTTATTGATTTGATTTGTGTTTACATTTTGGATTCATCTAAAATTCTTTTAAGTGGTGAGGTATGAGTTTGGCTTAGCTATTTTTCCACAAATGGCTAGTTATCTGTCACCATGTTACTTAAAAATTAACATTTTTTCCTTTGCCTTGAAATGCAAAGATGACCCCAGTGTTTGGCTAGAGCACCGGTATGAAAAATGACATGTAATCACAAAGGCAAATGAGCAAGAATAAGGAATTTTTTGGAAGTAGAGGTAGAAATAAAATATTTTAGAGGTGTTCTATTAAAGATACTATCAATCAACTATATGATGAAAGAGAGTGGGGAATAACTATAAAGAATGTTTTTGAGGAATTATCTATAAAGGCAAACAGAGAAATAGGTGTCCAGGGAGGTTAATACAGAGGTTTTTTGTTTTGTTTTATGAAGAGAAAATTTACGACTTTCAAACAATGTCTGAATGCTTTCAGGGCTTACAACAATCCTCTATGTTGTTTTCAGTCCTCTTCATTAAGGGTTATATTTTAGTCCTCATACGTTTTATATATCTCAGGATTCCTGAATTTTTTAATTTTAAAAAATGTCCATCTCTTTTACAACTAGTAACAACTTGAAACACTGTAAAATCATTGAGTCACAGTAACTTCACTGAGGCCTTTGAAGACATTGTTTTACTGTTTTTTTAGTATTGAAGGGGACAGTGGAAAAAATCTGCTTTTTCCCTGTAAATGGTAAGATACAATTTTTGAACATTTCCCTATAAAATGTGACCCTGTTTTTTACCTTTGTGTCCTATAGGATTGCTATTCCTGTAGTTCACTACCTTTGCCATTGTATATCTTGATGTTGTTTATCTTTTTAATCAATATTTCCTCTGAAAAGTGTACATTTACAAATTATCCTTTGTTTGAATTTTTACTTCAGATGCCAGGTTTTCTTTCATTTCTTTGATTGGTTGAAGCTATCCTTATTCATAATATTCATCCATATTCTTATTAATATTTTTTTCATATTCATCTGTATTACTCTCCATGACTTTCTCACTTTTCCTTTTAGGATCTTTACATGCATCTCATCCTGAACCCCTTCCAGATAGAATTTATCATTGAATGGGTGTCATGATTTCTGTATCAAATATTTGTTGAAGGCTGACATAAGGAGAGGATGGGAGACTAAAGTGCACACATACCTCTTATGCTTCAGTCTCAGTACTCTGAATTTTATTCAAACAACATTTGGCTTTGGATATGACTTTATAATAATCTAGTTTTTCTAAACTTCCCTGACTTTAACTAAAGCCTCTCTTTCCATCTGTATTATTTTTATTCCTCACAAGATCAGAAGTGACCGTGTTGCCTGTGTTCTGGCTTCCCCTCTGACAGTCTCCAGTATACCACACTAACAGCCTACTGTACAGAAACATTTCATGCCTCCCTGCTTCTCACACTCGTACTAGTGATGTAAAATAATGATCCATGTTTAGCAGCCTAGCTATTCAACAAGATTTTGTTTTACCAAGTAAGGAGACTTTGATAGAGCTCCTCAAGACATAAAGTCTATTTTTAGATAAATTTCTGAGCTACTTAATATCTTCATGTGCTCCTTTTGGCCAAGGACAGATATTACTAAAATTCACAAGATTTTAGTCTTTAAATATTTTAGTTAGCAGTTATGACAGCGTTATTATTTCTAAGATGCAGAGATAAGTATTTATATTTAAAATTTTGATTTCAATTGATTTTTAAGAAAATAAATTGCTTTAATCCACTATTTCATACTTGAAATGCTCAAATTCAATTTCATAAATATTAAATGTAAAATACTTTTGGGAGGTTGAAAGGTGAAGATGTCCAGGAAAATGTATGACTCATGAATTTAGACATTGCTGCATGGACTAGAGAATGGACCAGGGCTGCTTTTATATAAGTGCTTGCAAACATCATGGACTCACATGAACTTAATAGGCAGAGTGCCTTTCATGAGAAGTAGGAAAAAAATAAACCAAGAAATAGTGAAATGGACTGAGAAAGAATGTTCAACAGTATAAGAGCAGAAACAGAAGCAAAGGGAAGAGAAATGTTTAATGCACAATCAAAAGCTCATAGAGAACTTTAGAGCACTTCTCTGATGAAGGGAATGAAGATACATTGCAAGGGGTTGAGGAATCAAATGATGGTAAGAATAAAAGGGAAAGAAGGGGTAGAGCCACACATAGAGTGAGAAGGATGTCAACTCAAGGGAGGTTTTAGTTTTTTAATATTTATTTGATTTTTGATTTGTTTGTATTAAGATATTTTTATAGACAAAATAGAAGGTGCTGGAAGAACTGGAAAGGTTCAAAAGACAGCCAAGAGGGAGCACAGTGATTGGGCAGGACTCCTGGTGACAGGAAGGCATGGAATTCAAGGCAGAGGTGAGATAGAATTTTTGAACAGCAGGGCCAGAGGGACAGCCACCCTCGGACACTGGTGGCAAGACTGATGAGGACATCTACAAGAAGTGTACGTATTTAAGTCAGTCACTGGAAGAAGTTCAGTTTTTTATCCCATTTCTCTCAAAGAGGCATGAATTTAGTTATTTTCCATTTTTTTTTTGTATAAAGGGAAAGGGATGTTGATAGAGGCTTGAAAAGACTACCAAAAGCTTGTATTAGATGCTGAGGGAGAAGAGTAAAGACAAGGAAAAATGATTGGCAGGTGATGAGGGCTCAGTCAAATTGGAAATGATGAATTTGTAATACAAAGCCCTGCGGGTGTGTCTTATGTATCCTTCAGTGGCCCGCGGAGCCCGAGAGCAGGAGCTAAGAAGCCAGGTCGTAGGTGATTAAAGTGGGGGACTTGAAGAGCAGCTACTGAAAAGATAAAGGAAAGTCTGCTGAGAGTGTTAGTGGTCAAGCAATTTTAATAAACTATTTCTCCTGGATGGTCAGGAATGATAAAGGAGGAGATATTAATAAATTGGAAAAAGTTAAAAGCCAAGGTCTGGATTACCTAACAAAAGTGAAAGAACTTGTGGTTGGTCTTGGCTTAATTTGACAAATTCTGTTATTCTCAATTCCAACTGTCCAATATTAACATGCTCCATGATATCTGTCAAACCTCTAATTGAAGATATGACTTCTGAAAAATTATAGAATTATATTTTAAAACTTTTGCACATTCATATCTAGAATATTTACATATGATTTACTTGAAACATGATATTTATTGCAGTTAGAGAACAGCTAGATCATTTATGTTTAAGAGTTGTTGAAGGTAAAGGTGGTGAACTATAGGAAAGCCCATTTCTTTATGTTGAATTATGAAAAAGTTATTAACTTTTCTCTTCATTCTAAATTTGACATTTCTGTATATTAAACAATACTGGTAGTGAAGCTACTTAGTTCAGAATCATTGTAAACAGTTCCTTATCTCACCTGGAAAGAAAGAAAATTTGTACAGTATGATGTCAGTGTTATATGGATATATTACTTATGGATGATTTCACTTTGTTCCTCATCTACTATGCATATGCTTAAATTGGTGTACATGCCAAATCTGGTTACTTTTCACCTTCTGACTTAAGAAACTGTATATTTATTTCCAGTAGTGATACTATATATATCATTATGTCAACTATGGAATACACAGATATTCATTTTAATACTTCCAGTTGAAGGTCAGCAATTTTCAGTTTTCAGATAGAGATTTACAATCTATCTTAGTAGGATTTGGAATTACTCCATTCAGTCAACAACATAAAAGGAATCTATGTTTATTAGTGGATTACAGAAAAAATTAAATTATAAAAAATAAAATACTGGATTAACTTTAAAAACCCTTTTTTTTCTTAACCAGATTTCATGTCTATATTTTAAAGATATAACAAGAATACACAATGTATTATCATAATTCTAAACTCCACATATGACATGACTCAAAATTTGATATGGGTTGATTCAATTTGCATTCAAATGCAGAAAAGTTTTCAAAAATATTTACCTATTAGCTTTATAATATTAAAATACCCTAGTTGGTGTTCAATAGAAAATTTAAATAGAAAATTTTCTTCTTTAGACTCACAGGCCATTAGCTTCAACCTTGTCACAAATGCTATCTCATAATAAAGATAACGCCTCTGTCTTATATCCAGTTGTGTTAACATTGAAATTCTCTCCTAACTTGAAGGTTCATGAATTCTAGCTAAGCTTTTATTCTCAGCATCAGCTGAAATTTTAGTATCAAAATATTACCAAGGAGTTATTTAATTAAAATCTGTTTTCAAATTGTGTACTTTTAAAAGAAAGATGATTAATTCATTCCTTTTTCTTCACTTAGAATGGATTTCTTCGTGTATAATTAGAGGTCCTATGGTGATGTATATATGGTTAAGAGCAACTCATTATGTCTCTTTGGAACAGACAAGATTAATATACATGGGCTACAGAGGCCCATAATAAGTAATAGGAACAAATTAAGCAATAACTCTTCAGGCAAAAAAAGAAAATTCAACATGAAGTTGAGTATCATAACTGTAAGAACTTTTACTCCATTTACAGTGTTACACATGGATGTAAAAAGGGAAGAGTTATAAAGAAAATAAACATTCCTTTCTCATATGGCTTTTCAAATGAGTAGAGAAAGAATAAACTAATAAGAGGTAGTGGAGTATCTGACTAATATTTGGGGAAGAAAATTAGCCCCTTCCTCTGTACTAACAAGATTAGAAAAGAAATATAGGATAAACAAAAAACTAGGATAAATGTTAGTTCACCAATTTTGTTGCTTAATTTTTACATATGATGAATATACAGAAAGTAAATGATATGTATAGTTTAACAAATTATTATCAAACCAGATAGAACCACCCCTCAGATTCAGAAATGGATCATTTACAACCTGTCAGAAGCCAACCATGTTCCCTTTCCTAATAAGAACTTTATCCCCAACCCTACAGAAGTATAGATGTAACAACTAGCATGACTTTTGTGATGAGTACTGTATTGCTCATTTAGAACTTTATGTGTCCAAAATCATATTATACATATTATTTGGATCTTTGTTCTTAAAAAAAAAAATACAGGTATAAGATTGATCTGTACTATTTTTCTACACCTTTAGTTTGTCCATTTTCACTGCCAAATAATATACCATTGTCTTCAAAGTGTGCTGCTGATCCCTTGGGTTTTGGAATCCTTTTCAGGAGGTTCACAAAATCAATACTGTTTTCATTATAACACCATGATGCTATTTGACTTTTTTCACTATGTTTCATTTACAAAGTCACAGGTGGGTAAAATTGCTGGTACCTTAACATAAGTCAGTGCACAATGTCACTGTACACATTATATTCTTCACTGCCACACACATTCACAGGAAAAAAATGACCCTTTCAGTTTCACTAAAGAGTATCCTTGGTGAAGCCCTAAATATTACTAATTGTTTTGAAACACAAAAGCTCAAGTATACTTTTCAAAATATTCTGCCTAGTAAAATGAGAATATGTGAAGCACTCTAGTATATCAAAATATGAAAGAATTGCACTTGTGCAGTTGTTTGAGTTGTAAGCTAAACTAGCCACTTTTTCATGAAACACCATTTGTACTTGAAAGAGCTACTGGCAGACAAAATACAATTATTCAGACTTGAATATTTGAAAGACATTTTCTTAGAAAAGAACAAAGTGAGCTCATACTTCAAAGGGAAAAAAGGTCCGTGTGTTTGTTGCCAGTGATATAATTAGTACTTTTAAACAAATAGAAATTTTGGAACTGTGAATTTAACTCAGACACTCAATAAACATATTTTTTAATGTAGGTAAAGTCAAAGAATTTAATACATACCAAAAAGTACAGCAACTTTTCAAAGGCCCACAAATGGACACCAAAAATTAAAATAATGACATCACACAAGAATTATTATACTAATACCAATAATGCTAATTAACACTTATGATTATCCACTCTGTGAGAGCACAACTATAAACTCATTTAATTTTCACAACAAGCCTATGAGATAGCTTGCTCTTTTATCCTTATTTTACTTTATCTTTAAAGTATTTTTTTAATTATGGTAAATACAATAAAATGCACAAATCTCAATGTACAGCATGTATCTTTATAGAGAATAGGAAAACTGAGACACAGGGAGGTTAAATAACTTTCCCACAGTCACATAGCTAATAAGGAGTATTTTCAGAACTTGAAATCATATAATTTGGCTCTAAAATTTGTGATGACACTGTGATAATCTGTTATGATATAAGCTTCATAAGCAAGTCAAACATTATGGTAAACATTCAAATAATCTTTTTAACTATTATAACATTTAAATCATTAGTTTAAATTGTTGAATTATCAAGGACAAATAGAATTCTGTAGGAGGAGAACAGTAAATAAGAAGATAGAAAATATAACAACCCATCTTGTTTACATCAAAGCCAACTCCTCAATTGAGTCTGCTGGATAAAATTCATGCCAATGTTAAAATCAGTTACTAAAGATGAACGAATTCTGCTAATCAGTTAATATTTCCTAAGAGATTGCTCTTTTAGGAAAAGAAATATTAATGAGGATTCAGTGTTGGTTTTATATTTTCAAATTTTAACATTTTAATTTGCTGTTAACAATTTAACATTACATTAATAGTAGATGTACCAGACGTGTGGTACTTTTACATATACTTTACTATGAATGTATTTAATTCCAATACATTATTTTTTAAATCCTCATTTTACTGATGAAAAACTGAGGTAAAATAACTTGACTGATGTCACAGTTAGTAAGTCCCAGAGGCAGGATTCAAAATCATGGCAGCCTGTATTAGTGTCCATATTTTATCTTCCATACTATTTAAATAAGAATCTTGGGTATGATAATGAGTAAATTATCACAAGGAAATAATAGTGTCTAGTTCCTTGAAAACACTGAGGATTCTTTAACGTGTTACCTATATAAATAACACCATGTTTCTTTTTTGAATAGTTTTTTACGAGTGGATTTCTATTACATCATTAGAGATCTCACCTTGCTCATTTTTTCCTGTTGTATGAATATATAGCAAGTGATTTGAGTGCAAGGAACTTATTTCAAGACATAAATATAATAAATAATGTCAGTAACTAATTTTCTAACAATTTGACTTAATCCACCCTGGATAGTCAATATTTTTAAGTGTAAGAAATAACAGTGTTTGAGGTATAGGTTTTAAGACAGGCTGGAATATTTTGTATGCCAGTGTCCATCATAGTAAAACAAGATCAAATGAACAAATAAACAAACAAAATCTCTTCTGTATGATGTAAAAACTGCCAGGGATGACTGTTTCCTTTGGCTAAGAGCAGTGCATGTGAAGTATGTGTAAATTTGTTGTAGTTATTATGACATGTGGGGAAGAACTCATTTGTCTTTAAAAAAATCTTGTACCTTGTAAAGTAATTTTCTTAAAGATAATTTGTATTCATATTTAAATAATAGAATGCTCAAGATTAAGCATTGTGATTGTCATTTATATTACAAAGAGAAGTGCAATCTTGAGCAATTTGAGTTCCATTTCTTCATTTTTCTGAATCATCTATTTTTTTGAACTATTATTCAAAAGATGATGGTGCTTTTTGTCCTTTGTGAGAATCCTTCGCTTTGGCTAATGATAAAAATGTGCCAATTTCCTTTCATCTTTATTATCATATTCACTGTTTTCCTTATTTTGGTGCTTTTTGGATGGTATCCTTGTCCTGCAGAGAGCTGCAGGCCTCCATCAGGTCTGCTTAGGTCCCTGAGCTAATTAATGAAGTTCTAACTATTCATTTTGTCATAGATTTGGCAGTTGAGGTGTTTATCTCTAAGTTGCTAAGGACTGAATATTTTTAAATGGATCATTACTCAAGATCATGAAGCATATCTCATATCCATATTATGTATCTAATGAAGGCACATGATAGTTTTCATGTAAAGATCCACTTGTTCAGACTACTCATGATTCAGTAGAGATAGCATGTCATTATAAAGTTACAGTGGGAATACTGTTAAGTTATTTAACTTTGAGCTCTTAATAACTAAAGTTAAAAAGTAAAAAACAAGGAAGAAATGTCCTGAATGATGGTGATTAGCTAGAGTAACCAATATTCTTCACACCATCTGGTTTCTCTACATTAGCTTCTATCAGATTGCATCAATTATCATCATCATCATCATAGCAGTAAGAACTCTGGCTAATGTAAGCTCTATGGGCTTTCTCTATGCAGAGACTATGTGGTCCCTCACAGAATTAGTGGGAAGTCTGGAGAACTCAGTGTGAAAAAGGGGCAAGAGGTAAAGAAAGCTAAGCACACAGCTCCAAAGCCTTTTCCAGTTCTTGATGATGCTAATAGCACCACCAACACAGGATTCTTGGTAATAAATCTCCCCTGGTGTAACTCCAGGGAAAAATATGTTCCCACCCGGGGGCAAATAACCTTTGAAACCAAGATCAGTCAAATAGAGAAATGAAGTTGGAGAAACCCATTTATTGCCTACAAGCAGTCGTTTACTTCTGCTCACCCATGTCTCTTGCCCCCGGCTGCAAAAGCACCCCACCAAAGCTCTCCAGTCCTGGTGTGCCCTCTCTCCCCACCCCCTTTGTAATCACCTATTGATATGGAGATGGACTACTTCTCTCCACCCCTTGGACATACCGGTTGATATGGAGATGCACTAAGGCCAGGAGAGAGATTCTGGAAATATTGAAGTTTTACCCACACTTGGACTCTGACTCTTACTGTTCCTTTGAACATTTCTTACCTAACCTAACATCTTTGCATATTTTCTCCAGACTCAAAATCCAGGCAAGATAAGTCATTGACTGGTCTAACTCACAGCCTGCTCCGCAGTGACCAAGGAGCAGGGAGAGAAAGCCCATAGAGCTTGCAGACTGTGGACACTACCTCCCAAAAAGACAGTCCCAATGGGGGGCCTTAGCAAAAATGGAAAGGGTCTCTGATTTGCTTAGTTAAAAGACAATTATGCACTTCAGTCATCATTATCTTGTTTATTGATAAAACAACTGTTACAAAAAGTGGTCAGTTAACAACTTGGGTTCTAATTCAGACTTAATCCTTTACCATCCTTATGATCTTGCCTATGGAAGTTATCTTCTCTTAGCCTTTGTTTCCTGTTTTAAAGTAGGATAATATTATTCTGACCAGAATATAAGGTCATTATAAGGAATGAAATGAGATAATCTCTGTAAGAGTTCTCTTAATTTCTTTCCATTAAAAAAAAATTAATACACACACACACACACACACACACACACACACACACACATATATAAGGCCCAGTACATGCGAGACAAAATACAAAAAAAGAAAAAAGTAATAGTAACAATAATGCACTAAAGGAATTATAAATGTGTGGTATTATTATTAACATTTTAATTTAAAATATATTGAGGATATATATGCCCTTATTTATCATTCTGTTTGAAAAATAGGACAAAAGGATAAAAAGTCAAACAATTTTATGATAAATATGAAATTTAGGAGAACAGAAAATTAATGCTGAGGTATTCCCCATACCAACATTCCTCTTCTGAGACATATTCCTTCTAATATAATCATCAGTTTTTTATGAGAGACATTCTTATAAAACCCTGCTTTTAGAGGATAGTGATTGATCTGATAATGGACCTCTCAGCAAACTTAACCAGTGAGAGCTCATTATTAAAGCCTTTAACCTTGGAATCCTTTATAAAATATATTCTTTGGTCAAAAATGATACTGTGGGGTATACATCAATATTTAATAAGGGATTCAGTGTAGCTGCTACAGTGGTGCTGGGAGAAACACTGGAAACAGAAAAGGTGATTCCTCCACCTCCACAAGTGTTTATTGGAGGGAGGATTCAACATTCCTCTCTGGCAGAGGTCTAGTGTAATCAAGGTGCCACCATGTGACTGGCTGGATCATATCGGGATGTTTCAGTGTTTGCGTCTGCTGCTGACATACTAGAAACTTGTTAGCAGCAATATCCAGATCAGCTTTTTTGAGAGATGTCCATGTTATTCAGCCCACAAATCACTTCCATCACTATTGTGAGATTATTTTGTATATAGGGTGGCTGGAGAAAGAAGCTGAGTTTCCCCAGAGAAGGTCGTCTTGTCAACCATATTACTGGGACTCCATGATGGATGCCCTCAGGTAGACATTTACATGGGAAATGAATGTTTCCACACCCCTGGCCCTTCTGAAAGTTATTCACATATCCTTCCCCCAGAATCACAGCTTTACAACATTAATTTTTTGTTATGCCCTGATCTCACTAGTTCTTCTATTGCTTTTGGATTATTATTCTGGTGGGGAGGGGGAAGTGTCAATGGCTTCTATTTGACCCTTTCCACCATAAGAGTTTTTGCTCCACAGATCAAGAAACCAGTGTGGATTCTGCCAGTTGTTGAATATATCTATATCTATTCTCAGTACACATTTCATATCTGAGGAGATAACCACAGAATGGGTCTGTAGTTCCATAGGATCCACTATGAGATGGACTTGTGTCAAGACAGTCAAGAAGTACACAGAATGGCTTGTGTTCTGAGCCTCTATTCAATAAGACCCAGTAAGTCACCTTGGTATATTTCCTCAGGACCATCTGGAGATGGCATTAAGGGAGGTGTATGATATAGTCCTTGTTAATAACTGAATCTTGTTCTCCCAAAATTCTTATGTTGAAGCACTAACTCCCTTGGAGATAAGGTCTTGAAAGAGGTGACTAAGGTAAAATGAAGCCTTAATCCACGATGACTAGTGTCCTTTTAAGAAGAGGAAATTTGAGCACATGCAGAGAAAGCAGGGGAGTGTGAGCTCTGAGGGATCAACCAAGTGAAAAAGAAGCAGAAGGACAACTGTGTGCCAACCAAAGAGAGAGGACTCAGGAGAAATCAAACTTGCTGACACCTTGGTCTTGGACTTCAGGCTCCAGAGCTGTAAGAAATAAATTTCTACTGGTTAAGCCACCCAGTGAGGTATTTTGTTTTGGCAGACCTAGCTAATTAACACAGCCCCATATTTGTTTCCTACTGTTGCAATAACAACACAAAATTAGTGGGTTAGAAGAACCCAGTTTATTTTCTTACAGTTTTATAGGTGAGATGTCCAAAATGGATTTTACTGAGCTAAAATCAAGTTGTCAGCAGGGCTACATTACTCTTGAAGAAAATCTATGTCCTCTCATTTTCAGCTTCCAGAGGGCACCGTCTTTAGCCAGTGGCCTTCTTCCTCAGTTGTCAAAGCCAGCAACTTGTATCTCTCTGACTATTCTTCCCTTCCCTTATAATATTACTTTCTCTGACTCTCTTTTTCTGACCTTCTATATACTTTTAAGGATCCTGGTTATTACAGTGGACCCACTTAGATAACCCAAAATAATCCCCCAATTTTAATGTCAGCTGATTAGCAACCTTAATTCCATGTACAGCCTTGATTCCCCCTTGTCCTGTGACATATCACTGTTCTCAGAATTAGGATGTGGATATCCTTCTGGGGGAGGGCCTTATTCTGCCTACTACAAGTCCTATTGCCAGGTTGCTGGGTTGTTTCTCCAGGGGCCCGTCACTCAAAAACCAGTGTTTTTTTTTTTTTTTTTTTTTAACTATCACAGTTCTGGAACTGGGTATGATACAGAAATCCCCAATAATGAGAGTTTGGTTTTTGCCTACCAGACCCAGAGATTTTCTGCTTTTATAGGTCAAGTAGCTTTGTAAGAGGCCACCCAACATTCCTGGACAATAAATATTTATTTAATTTCTAGACAATTAATATAAAGAGTTAATTCCTTTTTCCTCTCACAGATCTCCTGGGCTACCCATTTGCCAAATCTTATCAGAAGCCAAAGATCAAAGGAGCCATTTGTTTCAGTCCAGATATTCTCTGAAAGCCGTGGCAGGCAGATTAAACAGAAAGACAGGTTTGAGCTTTGGAAGTACTCCTGGAAATCATCAGCAGTAGCTTCTAAGATTTTATGGGAGAAAACAGAGATGTACAGATAAGCAATTATGTATGCTTATGAACGCTAAAGATCTATGTGGCATAGTGGAAAGAGCATCTATATTCTAGTTCATGCTCTGTCACTGGCACGATGATCCTAGACAATTTTTCTAGAAGAGTCTTTAAATTCATTTTAAAATGAAGAGGTTTTGCTACGAGAAGAAAAGGAAATGGGGCATGTGAAATTGCTGTAAAGGAAATAATATTCACCTTGCTACAATTCCCTTGGCTATAGTTAAAGTCCTTTTCTCTTTTTCAGCCTGTAGGCTAACATAGCATAATAATTCCAGGAGACTTCCAATAGAAATTCACTTAATGGATTTTGCTTAGGCTTAAGTTAATTGACACTTTTACCACTTTTACGCTTATTTGAGCTATATAGGTCTGTCCTTTTAATTCTGAAGCCTTACTTCCCTAAATTCAGTGCAGTGTGCATTCCTGTTTTTAAAATATCACTTAAAAATGAGCTCACATTCACTTTTATTCTTAACTGTTATTTTTGTGTCCTTTTAGTAGGGCAGGAATCACGAGGAAAGGGGAACTGCTCATGTTGCTTTGAGAGGACAGCTGAGCTTGCAAGGAAATTAGTCACTGGCATTTGTGCATTCTTCTCCACCACTTCCCTAACTACCCAAGAACAGTGTGACTTTCAGGGCCTGGCTTACCCTTTCTGGCCTTTAGCATGCCTTTAATTTTGTGTTGAAAGTCAGAGATGATATATCAGGTCAAAGGAATGAGTGTAAAATGCATCTTTTGAGTTCAGCATATATGCCTCTACCACGGTGAGCTCTCTGAGACTCAAGTAAGTTCTTCCAGCCCATTTCTCTCTTTGATTGTGAAGCTTTATGTGAATATTGCACATAATGTTATATAAGCCTTAACTCTTCACACAAATGTCCATAAGCAGGAAAAACAAAGTCACTGGAATCCCATGTCAGTGACCGATAGTAAAGCCACCATTCAAATGATCTGGCATGAGCCCATGTTTGTGGTTTGTTTTCAATGTAACATTTGTGAAAAAGACCCCTGATAATAACATACACTGATCTGAGACTGAGAAAAATGTATATTTTGCCAAGTTTTGAAATCAGACTTAACTGGATTTAAATACAGCTCTGATGACTCATAGCTCTATGATCTTGACAAGTTTACTTAATAACCCTAAGCTCTGATTTCTTAATCAGGAAAATGACCTGACAAAGTTACTATGAAATCAAATGGAACAATGAATATAAAATCCCAACTTTAAGCTTAGACATTCCTTCTGCTCTTTCAGTTAATCATTGGCTTGACCTGAATGTTTCCTACCTGGTTCCCTGGTAAGGCATCTTACATATAGTAAGACCTAATAGAAAACATCATGTAATATAATATATGTATATTATGTATATAACATATGTATAATATGTATATTATATATATATAATATAAATGTGTATATAATGTATACACAGAGAGAGAGAGAGAGAGCTTTTTTAATGAATGCCTAAATTGGTTGAAGAGTGTGAAAGTAATCAAGTAAAGAAGTGGTTAGCATTGTGGAAGTAAAAATATATACATAACAATATGACTGACACATCCTAGAAATATAGCCTGCTCTTGACAGAGATAAACCTCATTAGGATAGAATTTTAGTGAATCGGTTTCTTAGCTTGTTATTCCCATAGCCTGTTTGAAACCATGTAAGTGCTGACAAAGGGGCATACAAATTAACAATATAAGAAGGGATTCTTAAATCCAGATTTTGTAAAAACCCACAAAGGACCATGTTCTTCTATAAGATATATTTACAAACAATTATAAAGGAAATAGAGTGAATTTTGATTAGTCTCCAGTTCCTCTTCACTAAGAATTTGGTGATAAACTAGTGTGGTTAAGGACTAGCCTAACTAACAGCCTTCATGCTGGTCCAGCCTGGATCTAGCTCAGTGATGATCTTCTTGTCTAAAGTGGCCTGGCCAGAGCTTGGGCTGCATGCTTCAGTACCTTTGTTACTATTATTTTCTTCTGGCTTTGTGATGCTGTTACTTTCTGTCTCTCAGACACAGCACTGTTCATGTATGCATCCTTTCTACCAGGCATGTCGTCTTCTGAGAAGGGAGTGTTCAGTGCTGCCTGGGGTCCAAGACCATGTTGGCCACCTTTTGATAGGAGGTATGATTCCTCCCTGTTTGGAGCACCAAATGCCTGTAGAATATAAACAACAAACCTTCCTCCCAAAAAATTAGATCTAAAACTAGCTCATTAAGGCAGTTATTTTTTTTTTATGTGTGTCCTACTGGAATTTGAATTGTGAATTCATGAGATGAAAAGTGTAGAACTCTGACAGGATGGTAGTGAAAGTCCAGCGGAGCGGACCCTCTCTCATAACCCGGGATAAGCGGCGACCCAAATACTCACAGGAGACCGGTCTTGATGCAAATTGCAAGAGGTTTATTAATTCACCAGCGCGCTGGGGCCGAGACTCATAACCCACGCAGGGGTAGAGGAGTTCGACCCCAAGCAGAATTCTCAAGAGGTTTTTAAAGGAAAAAAACTACACCAGGGGGAGGAATGGGGGAGGTCATGGGGCTCTTGTGGGGAGGCCAGCTGCGGGTTTGATAACATAGTTGCTAGACATTCCGGTTGAGGCCCCACAGGTTTCAACATTCAGTAACTTGACCTTATCTTTATAGCGCATTTGTTCTGTGGTTAGACTCAGGGCCTGTTTTACAAACTATGTACTCAGGGCCTGCTTAAGCCAAGGTTCAAACAAACTTAAAATTTTCCATTCCTTCAGCAGAAGGTGGAGAACATTCCTTTCCAACCGCACACCTAAGACCCCTGTCTTCCACCATATATACTCCTGGTGAAATAAGCAACTTGTTAGGTGCTCAAGAGAGTTCTCTATCTAATGCTGACATCAGTATAGACAGAACCGAAGTGTGCGCACTGCTGGGTTTTGCTTTCACTTAACTGATATCCGTATCCTTTCCTCATATTTTGTGTTTGAAGCTGAAGAGTAGGGAATTAGGAAAAAGGATGAAGGAAAACAAATCACTTAAACATGTACTCTTCTCTCAAAGTTATAGTGTGAAAGAGGATATAGAATAGAAGATAATGAAATTAATGAAAGAGATAATGAGAACGTTACAGAAGGCATACATCTTTTATAAAAAGGGAAAGATTAATCTGCCATACATTATGTACCCTGTTACAATAACCCCTATTTCTTTATCATTTTACTTCTCTTTTTTCTTTTATAATGTCTTAGATGGGAAGAGGAATGAGTTATCTTACAAATTTAGATTTTGCAAACTTGTGCACTGATGAGAGTGCTATTGAAACACATTGTTAAGAAAACTTTTCAACACGCAAATGTGTCATTTCCTTTCTTCATGCACCAGATGCTGAAATACTATGTGATAAAGATTTTAGGTTTCAGTTGTAAAGAGAGGGAAGTGACTAAATCAGTGCTGCTGTCTTTGGGACAAAAGGTAAGAAGTTTATTTTGAAGTAATGTTTTTCCAAAATTGCTTCTGTTAATTCCATGTCTCTTCTAGTGTCTGTCTATTGTGTTTGTGTCTGAATGTGTGACATATGAAATATAAATATACATATATATATGAAATCAATAATTTCTGGTAGAGTTTTTATCCTATCACCAATAATTTGGTTTGGTAGTTTTAATGGTAATAGAGATTTCTGCTAGGTTTTCTGTGAATGAGAAATGTATGTGTGGGCGTAAATATATATGAAATATACTAAATATTTTGTAGGGTGAACTAGTAAGAAGTTTTTGGCATATAATTGTGCATATTTTGTCAAAAAATTATTGACTTTATTCAAGATAGGATTAAACATATTTAATTAGTCTCATTCCCCTACTGTTCACATAATAGTTTTGGCTTTAATCTAATTCCTTTTATTACCTTTATGTACTGGCATGGTTGGGCATTTACTCTATGCACCTCACTAAACTAGAAGTAGGGAGGGATACAAAAATTAAAATATGGTCTCCATCTTCAGAAAGTTCATGATTAAAGGCAAATAGGCATAGTGTGATATGAACACCTTAAATGGTGTGAAAGTGTTATAGAAAACTATTGATGAGATGTAAGAGAGGCCAACCTTATTTCAACGGGTTAAAAAATTAAAAAGGGTTTGAAAAAATCTTCACGGAGATGTTAGAGTTTAGGTCCATATTGATGAGTGTGTAAGATTGAAACAGCATAAAATGGGGCTAGCATTCTCATTGGCCACATGAGCATAGTGATAAAAAAGGTGATAAAACTAAGATTATATATGTTTTATGTAGTAGTTAGTAGATATTTTATTTAGTAGATATTCTGGAAGTGCACACCCTACATTCAAATCCCAACTTCCCTACCCCCTATCTGTACAGCATTAACTTGTTACTTAACCATTTTAGGTTATGGTTTCCCAGCCTTGTCAAATGGAGGATATACTGCTTTATATCTCGTGGAGCTGCTGTGAGGATAAAATAAGAAAATTCCATTTAAAACATTCATATTTTAAAATACCTGTGATTAATTTATTGATGGTTGCCTGCATACCAGGCATCTTAACAAAAATTAATTTGAAGCCTCATAATACTTCTTTACACTGACACTGTAATAATATTTTATGTATATATAGAAATCACAATCAAATAAATTAAAATAGTTGCCAAAGGTCACATAGCTAGGAAACTGCACAGCCAATACCCAAACCAAGACTTTGGTAAGGGTAAATCCATTACAGTAAAATCAAGCACAAAAGGGATGTCCATTTCTCACCTTAATCCCTCCTACAGACACATTCGTTAAGTGTAGAGCTACTGATTTCAAAAACACATTCATTTAATTTTCATTCATATGCACTTTTAGCTGTTCATGTAGAAATAAAGTTTTTGTTTTTAAATAATAAGGTTACAAAGTTATGATTTATCCCAAATTTAAAGATGAAATTAACCTTAAAAGTTTGATGATAAATCTGAACAGGAAACAATCTTTGAAGAAAGAATATGCATTGAATATGTTACATATAAAGAGTTCACTCATATCTATATAAAGAAAAAGCCTCAGGAGATGTATAAACAATTACTATGAATAAACCAAAAACCCAAGAAGAAAAGTAAATAATAAACAATTATATTAAACTACCTGTTCCACAGTAATAACAAAATGCAAATGAAAGCCACCTTGAGATACTATTTAACTCATCAAAAGATAAATGATTCTAAGATAAATATTATTACTGAGTAATGGTGAATTTTGCATAAAACCACAATAGTCATATATGACTGGTCTTTATGAATTTGTATGATCTTTTTAAATAGTCAGACAGTAGATACCAAGAAGTTTGTAACAGTTTCCCTGTTACCTGCTAGTTCAACATATGGTGAATTATCCTAAAGAAACATCTCAAAAGAAGAAAGTTGAGTATGAAAATATTTACATCATCATAAAAAGATAATATTATATTCTAAGAAAATGGATATATAAGTAAAATACATGTATTTGATGAATTATTATATAATAATCCATTTTAAATTTGAAAAAATAATTTGAAGTTAAAAATATTGTTAGGATTTAAGGGAAATTATAAGACCAAAATATGTATACTGTGCTATCAACTATGTAACATTTACATATATACACATACCCATACAAAGACTGAAATTTCATATGAAAAATGAAGGTATTGTTTCGTAGAGTGATGGGGTGATAGAATTTTTTAGTTGAAGTATAGTTCATATACAAATAGTATATTAGTTTCAGGTATACAACCTAGTGATTTGACACATATACATTAGAAATGATCACCAAAATAAGTCTGGTTACTGTCACCATATGTAGTTATTACAATGTTATAGATTATGTTCCCTATGCTGTATTTTTATATCCCTGTGACTTATTTATTTTATAACTGGAAGTTTGTACCTCTTAATCCCCTTCATGTATTTCATCCATTCCACCCCATTGCCCTTCACTGCTGCAACCACCAGTTTGTTTTCTATTTATGAGTCTGTTTCTCTTTTGTTTTGTTTGTTTCTTAAATTCCACCTACAAGTGAAATCATACAGTATTTGTCTTTCACTGTCTGACTTATTTCACTTAGCATAATACCCTCCAGGTCAATCCATGCTGCAAATGGCAAGCTTTCATTCTTTTTTTATTAACGTCTCATTGGGTATATATACCACATCTCCTTTACCCATTAATCTATCAGAGGACACAGAAGTTGCTTCCATATCTTGAGTATTGTAAATAATACTGCAGTGAACACAAGGGTGCATACATCTTCTCAATTTAGTATTTTCATTCTCTTCAGTTAAATACCCAGAAGTGGAATTGCTAGGTCATATGGCATTTCTATTTTTAATTTTTTGAGGAACCTCCATACTGTTCTCCATTGTGGCTACACCAGTTTGCATTCCCACTAACAGTGCACAAAGGTCCTTTTTCTCCATATCCTTGCTAATGTTTCTTGTCTTTTTGATGCTAGCCATTCTGACAGGTGTGATGTGGTCTCTCTTTGTGGTTTTGATTTGCATTTGCTAAAGATTGGTAATGTTGAGCATCTTTTCAAGTGCCTGTTGGCCATCTATATATCTTCTTTGGAAAAATGTCTGTTCAGCTACTCTGCCCATTTTTTAATTGGACTCTTTGCTTTTTTTGAGTTCTATGAGGTCTTTATATATTTTGGATATTAACCCCTTAATTTTGGATTTTAACCTCTTATCAGATATATGATTTATAAATATTTTCTCCCATTGTCCCAACTTATCTTTAATATTGTTATAATGTCTGTATAACAAAAACAGGAAAAATATAATCAGTATGTTTTCAAATAAGTTAAAAGTGAAATTCCTTCAATATAGTTTTCCCATTGTAGCTTCTGTAAACTCTTCACCCACTTTGTGAAAAGCTGACATTGCAGAGATGTGTTTCACTTCTCATGAGGACATGCTTTCAATAGGTTATACAAACTCATAAGATTTCACAATCCTTAGTAAGTGTGTTGACATTTGGTAGGAATTGCAACTTCATGTGTACTTACTTTATCTCTTAACTTTGGAAATGAAATTTAAAGGCACATATGAGTTGTGAGAACTGTTCACTGGGTGCTGACAAAGCTTCACAGTGTATGTTCTCTAACATTACTTAAAAAATTACAATGATAATAAAGAACTGAAGTAATGTGGGAAGTGTAATAAACAACTTTGAGGCAAAGTGGGGATATTGGACGTGAAAATTTTTGTTTCAGTCTCCTGTTCACACATGATTCAGAGAAAAAAGCTTTTATTTCCCAATGTGTAATGGAAGAACTTTCAAAATTTGCACGTTAGTGAAATGCAAACTTTTCTTGAGGCCTGACCCAGGATTTGAAACTTAGTCATCTTGCAGAAAAATAATGTCTTTCATTTACTTAGATTATTTCTTATATTTATGTATGTGATGAGCATCTACTAAGTGCCAGGAACTTTCTGGTCATTGATCTAAAGAGATAAACACTCCTGAGTCATGGATCTAACTTGGGTGAAAGGAGACAAACAATAGATAAGGTACATAAGGAAAAAGTATTTCATGTTAGGTGGTGACAAGTTTTGGGGGGAAAAAAATCAAGCCAGAAAGGAGAAGGGGAAGTGAAAGAGGTAGGTTCATTTTAAATCTGGTGTTTGAGAAAGGTCTGAGAGAGTGAGGTTTTAGTCAGGACCTGGGTGAGGAGGGAAGGTGTTCATAGGTTGTGAGCAGAGACATTACATGTTCTGACTTACTTTTCGAGAGGAACGCTCTAGAGGCTGTACAGAGAATAAAATGGAAGGAGTAAGAGTGAAGCTGAGACACCACTTAGGGAGCTGTTAAAATAGTCAGGTGGGAGAGATGGAGCTTGAACCAGGCGGGCAATAGGGAGGTGAGGAGAAGCAGGTAGCTTCTGCATTGGATCTGAAAACAAACCAAAAGGATCTGATAGACTGGACGTGGAGGATGAGAGTAGGTGAGGACAAGGAAGACCCCTAGGTTTGGCCATATTAGAAATCCAAATAGTGGTGATCTTAGGCACTAGCATGTACAGGTGTGGAGTTTAGAGGAGATGTCTGGGCAGGAGATAAAATGGAAGAGCCATCAGCCTTGCAGACTGCATTTAAAGCAGTGAGGCCTGTGGGAGCACCGAGGGAGTGAAGAAGGGTGAAAGGACAAGAACTGGGACCTAGCCCTCCACTGCTAATAGGTTGGGAAATGATGAAGAATAAGCAGGGAAAAGGAACCCCCCCTTAATGTACTGTCCTGATACAGTCCTCAGCATCTCTCCACAGAAAAGCATGACCATGACCAGATTTCTGGGCTACACCTGCCTTGCATTTTTACATGTTTACTGCTTCTTGGTCTCTCAAGCATATGCTCTGCTGTTCAAGCAACACAGGTCAAACGCCAAGGGGCAGGTTCGGGATGCACTTATATATGTCTTACATGTCTTGAAATTCTTTTTTCTTTTCTGTGACCCTGACTTGTTCTTGTACCACCATACTGTCAAAGCTTCATTTCTGATTTTTAGCACTAGTTTTTCATTCTTGCCCACTAAATATGCTCTCAGATACATGTTCTGCATATTTTTTTCCTGAAAAATATTTTCTACTATTTGATTTTTGTCTCTTCTCTGTTAAAGTGCTACATTTAGGTGTCTGTTCATCAATTCTTTTCATTTCCTCCTCTTTCTTAATGCCTCTTGGGTCCTCCCCTAATTGCCTACCCCATTGCTGCCATCCAGGATGCCTAGCTGAAGTAGATAAAAGTGAGCTGAAATCCAAAAATTGAAAGAGTGGAGGAAAGAATGGCTCCAAGGAAACCAGGAGATGCTTTGCAATCAGATGTGGTTCTTGTGGGTGAGATGGATCTAGAATGAAGCCCCGGCTTCTGGTATGAGTGGTCATGTTTTGTTATCACCCCTAGATATTACCTCTGTTATTGCCATCTGCTTGACTGTATCATGTATGTCACACTACACAATGAATAGACTATAATAATAAGTTATTAACAAACATAATGTAAATAGATGATATGATGACATCATAAATCCTGGAAAAAGAAAAGTTTTGTTGATGTGGAAAATGCACCATTTTAGCTGGTTGTATTATTTTTAAAAGTCTGATTCTGAGACATGAGAAAAGAACTGAATATACTGGCTTGGTCAGTGCCCAGGCGGTAACTCCAGCCACGGAAGTAGGAAGATTCTTAGAAAGCACATAGAGACTAAGAACAAACGAAGGTGGCCATAGGAGATGCCAGCAATCCTATGAATCCTAATTCATGATTAGCCAAAGCTCTTTTGTTTTTTCTGGAAAAAACATATACTAATATTTCATACAGTTCATGATTAACTAACCCTTGTTATACAGGTTAACAAACAAAACTTCCTGCGATACACCAGAAAACAAACAAAACTTTCTGTGATATACCAGAGTAGCCAGAGGGAAATTTTTATTTTAATTAGAAACGTTGTTGATATACTATATTATAATGGCTTCAGGTATATAACATAGTGATTCAACAACTATATATATTATAAAATGTTCACCACAGTAAGTGTAGTTACTATCTGCCAGCATACAAAGATTATAATATTGTTGACTATGTAGAGGGGAATATTGTTTTCATCATTCCAGTCGGTGGATTTTAGTGTTCATCTCCCTTCCATCTCTGTCCCTGTCAGGGCTTTTATATAAGGCAGCTATGGTCAGTTAAGCTAATCCACTTGTAGACATTTCTTAGAGGGTTTTCTTTTTCAAAGTTTAAATAGGTCTGCCCAAAGAAACCATAGTTTGATACAATAATCTACGGAATGTTTATCATCATCACATAAGCCCATAAAAGATAGATTAATGCTTAGAGGCCTAAAGAAAAACAAGACTGAGTTTACTTTCTATTTCAGGGTGAAAGGGAAATAAGCATGATTATTTCATGGACAATATATATTTTACCACTAGAAATATAAATCAGGTCACTACTGCCAAAGCAAGTAATTTTCTTGCTTACTTAGTATGAGTACCTCTTCGTATTATATTGTAGTTCGGTGTGAAAGCCAGATAAAATTATGCAGTCAGAAAAATGAAAGAAGAATGAGTGGGTGCTCCCAGCTACATGCCTTTCTGGCCTCTCCCGTGGCCCCTCACCCAGAGCTCCTGCGGCTATGACACGAGCCACTCTAGTTCACATGTTGTTCACGCCTTTATGCCCTTTAACATATTTTCTATCCTTGGAATATTCTTCTCATCCTACATTCCTGCTCATTTTTCAAAATTCTGATAAAGGCACCATCTTTTCTATGTTCCCACTCTGACTACTCACTTCCCAAAAGAGTTAATCACTCCCTTTTGTTGGACTGCGCTTTGTATGTATACTTACGTATCACACTGGCTGGTGATTATTTACAAAGATTTTAGTCTTCTGTGTTCATGCATAAGATCTTTGTTGGTTGTGAGTGTTTTGTACACATTGATTTTGGCATTCTGGTAGCTTACACAGTGCTTGATACAATGACACAAAATAGCAGTTTGTTGGGCTGGCCTCCATAAAAGGATAGGTATTTCCATCTTAAAGTCTTTGATTGAAAATCCCCTTAGGTTCTTTTTTTTTTTTTCCTCATGTGCCATCTAGCACTCTAGAGCCATTTAAAAAAAAAAAAGGTGGAATTCTTTCTTTGTCCCAAGAAAAGTCCTTATGACAAGGAGACACTTTGGGTTTTAAATTGCAAATTTATTTGAAAGTACATGTGAAGCTTCTGAGCAAATATATGGATTAAAAATAACATTTGTCCTGCTTTACTGAGACATTAGAGAAGATCAGTATATTATCAGTCTGGATTTGCCATTTTCTTTTCTCTTTAAAATAATAAAATTTTTAAGTTCTATAAGAAGCATTCATATAGGCTTTAACAAAGGTCTGTAATATATGTATATAAATTTAAAAGGCTAAATACACAAGGCTTGATTTGTGATATATCCCCCAAAACAATCTGAGGAATCTGTATTGTGCCTGAAGTTCATGAATATACATTTTTCATGAAGACAAATCTTCATTAAAGACATGTTAACAGTCAGATTGCTCAAGGCAAATATTGCAGATAAAGAGAGAAATGAAGTTCCTGACTTTCCATCGAGATTGTGGGGGCACGGAGGGAATGTTGACTGTTTCTCAAAGAGGGATACATATTTGGAAATGTATGGGGATGGAGTTGTTGGATTTTTTTTCAGGGGAAGCAGTGATACAGTGATTAGGAGACATTATCACACTTAGTGGGTGGCAGCTATGGGTGATAAGCATCCTGCACAACTAAGACAGTCCTTCACAAAAAGGAATTGTCCCAGCCAAAATGCTGTACTGTTCCCTTGAGAGCTACAGTGGAATGTGGCTTAGCTAGTAGCCAGTTGACAGAAGGTAAATGAATGCTGATTAGGAACAGACTAGAGTGAGCAGTAGTGTTTCATCAACAGAACATAGTCACCCAGCCCTAAGATTTGGTTCATGTTCAAGGAAGCTATCAAAAGAGTAAGAATGTAGATACAGGAAAAAAAAAATCTGAATCATGGACAAAACCTATTTACCAGGAAGTCCTCTCTCAAAAAAAGAATACCTTTTTGGTTCCCTATCTTCAAATATCCATCTTGTTTAAAAAAAAACTAATTATATGATTAAAATCTTACATAAAAAAAATCAGATCATCCATTCAACAAATATTTATTAAGTATACTCTATATTCCAGATTGCTTTAGGCTTTGGCAGTATAACATTGAAGGAACATAAACATGGTCCCCTTTTATTAGCTCATAGTCTAGAGAAATTAAGCATTTTCAAAAGATTCTACCTTTTTCACAAAAATATTCCCATCCAGAAGATTAATATAAGAGATATTTCCTTTGCAATTTAAGTAAAAATGGAGTTATAATATCTCAAATACTAGCATCACAGCCATATTCACACAGAGAAGTGGCCACTAAGCACCAAGAAAGGAAAAAAAAATTCTAGTTACATAGCAGGTGTATATAAATGTATACTTTGTGAGCCCAGTCCTTTTTAAGCTGTGTTCAAAGTTGATAAACTTAGCCACAAAGTACCAGTTGCTTTGAATTATAGTTTTAAAATGAATTTAACTAAGCTTTATTATCATTTTAGTTTTTAAAAAATCATTTCTTCATTTCTTTTGCTTGCAAATAAGACTGTCATCCAAATCAAGTAATAAGAGTAAATTAAAAAAGGGGAAATGGCAGGAGAGTCTGGATCTTAATGACCCAGGTGGGTTTCCCATGATGGTCATTTTCCCTAAATAATTGTTTATTTCTTTTACTTTGCCTCTGCCTAAGAAAAGAGGATGTAGGTACTAAACCTTCCTCCTCAGTTCTCTTCCTCTGCAGTGGCCAGATCATTTAAGGAACACAGTCCTTTGCCAGATCAACAGTATTTATGGCATCAACTAATCCATAGAATGATGCATTTACAAGACTGTCATTGCAAACTGCAAAATAATTTCCTTAGCAATATTTAAAAACATACTTTGATAGAAGTTGAGTCACATCCTCACTTGTCAATATCTTTCCCCAAAGCAGAATGAATATTTGCATATGAATGATTGTTCTTCATTTCCTGGACAAGATGTGACCTTGGTGTCCCAGAGCCACCAGTGCATTCAGCTGAAACTTCAGCAGTGCTAAATCCCTAACTCAGCATTAAAGAAAATTAGAAATGATCAGATGTTGGCTTTATGCTACATTTATCAGTCAAATGAATTGAACTGTTTCCAAGAAGTCATACAATTTCTTTTCATGGGAAATATTCTTAAAATGTGGTCCTCATAGAGAACTGGTTGGAATTGCAAATTCTTAACTCCCATTCTAAATAGCAGAAACCCCAAGGGTAAGACCCACCAATCTGTTTTAAATCAAGCCTTTCATATGATTCTGATGCATCTTAGAGATTGTGTCATAGAATATAGGTTGTGCTTAAAAAGCTACAAGGACATATTTGTGGTACTGCCAATGTATAATGAGGGAAACCCTGAAAGTAAAAAATGCAAATAAGAAAAGAAAAACTAAGTTTTTTTGTGGTTTCTAATCTAAAGACTCTGTTATCTTTTAAAAGTGCTAAACAGATGCCTTGGCAAGAGAAAAGCTGGTGCAAAAAACTCTGATAAAAGATCACATGAAATATTTGTTTCAAATTTTCCATAACTATTTGTTCTATCCAGAACCTCTGGTAAAAGATCACAGGAACTAATTGTTCCAATCTTTGCACAACTATTTGTTCTAAGGGAAATTAGTTTTTCTTTTCAGCTAAACAGTTGTTTCTGTCAAAACGAAGAATTTTTTTTTAGCTAAGAAAGAAATGCTACCTTCTCAGTCTCAAAAAACACACACTTACAAACAAAGATACACATTTGTACATAGAAATATACATAGGGGGGACTTTTGGGAAGATGGTGTCATGAGCAGGGTGGCGGAAATCTCCTCCCAAAACCAAATATATTTATGAAAATACAACAAATACAACTATTCCTAAAAGAGAGACCAGAAGATACAGGATGGCAAGCAGCCTGCAGCTACACCTGAGAGGACTCAGCACCCTGCGAAGCAGATAAGATATGGAGCCGCGACCTGGCAGGACCCAAGCACTCCCCCACACCAGTACTCTGGCGGGAGGAGAGGATTCAGAGCAGGGAGGGAGTGGAAGCACAGGCCCGCCAAATAACCAGTCCTGGTGATCTGAGCCGGGAGCACTGACACACTTCGCACGGTGTATCAGAGATTGGAGAGACAGAGGTACAGGATCAAAAATGGCAGGTCCACTCAGCCGGTTCCCCGAGACAAAAGAAAAGCCTGTGCTTTTTTAGGGTTCTTAAAGAGACAGGGGCCCAACAGAGAAACAGGATTGTCCCAGCACACTTAGCCAAGCAGGCTGGGAGTTCTGGGGAATTTAGGTCCCCTTGGACTGAGGCTGGGAAAAGAAACCGAGACTTCCCACAGAAATCAGTAGCTTCCCATTTGCTCCCTCCTGAGCCAGAGTCACAAAGGGCCCGGTGGAGCGGCATGGCTGAGGAATAGTTGAGCAGCAGTGCCACCTACAGGATCCACATAGAAACTACACCCAGCAGACGTTTTTGTTTTTTTGTTTTTTTTCTATTTCCCTTTATCCTTTTTTTCTTTTTCTAACCACTTCTATTGCCATGAAAAGACAGAGGAATATGGTACAAACAAAGCTTACACAGACCACCCCAGACCAGACAACCCGAGAGAGGGAGCCTGATGGGATGGACATGCAAAATCTTCCTGAAAAAGAATTCAGAATAAAAGTCATAAGCATACTGATGGATCTACAGAGAAATATGCAAGAGCTAAAGGAGGAAGTGAGGGAAGTGAGGAAAGAAAATGGAGAGATGAGACAAGCAATCAACGGGCTTGGCAGCAGACTGGATGAGATGCAAGAGACTGTTAATGGAATAGAAATCAGAGAACAGGAATACAGAGAAGCTGGGCATAGAGAGATAAAAGGATCTCCAGGAATGAAAGAATTTTAAGAGAACTGTGTGACCAATCCAAATGGAACAATATTTGCATAATAGGAGTATCAGAGGAGGAAGAGAGAGAAAAAGGGATAGAAAGTGTCTTTGAAGATATAATTGCTGAAAACTTCCCCAAGCTGGGGAAGGAAATAGTCACTCAGATCATGGAAGCCTACAGATCTCCCAACACAAGGGACCCAAGGAAGACAACACCAAGACACATAATAATTAAAATGGCAAAGATCAAAGATAAAGACAGAGTATTAAAGGCAGCTAGAGAGAGAAAAAATATCACCTACAAAGGAAAATCCATCAGACTATCATCAGACTTAGAAACCTTGCAGGCCAGAAGAGAATGGCATGATATATTTAACATAATGAAACGGAAGAGCCTCAAACCAAAGATATTGTATCCAGCATGATTATCATTTAAATTTGAGGGAGGGATTAAACAATTTCCACACAAGTGAAAGCCAAGGGAATTTGCCTCCCATAAACCACCTCTTCAGGATATCTTAAAGGGAGTGCTCTAGATGGAAGCACTCCTAAGGCTAAAGAGAGGTCACCAGAGAAAATAAAATCATAACAACGAAAGCAGACCATCCAAATACTACCTAAAGGCAAAGGATAAAATATCTAGTATATAAAGAATGGAGGAGGAAGAATAAGAAGGGAGAGAAATAAAGAATCATCAGACTGTGTTTACAATAACTTAGCAAGAAGGTTAAGTTAGATTGTTAATAGTAGAGAAGCTACCCTTGAACCTTTGGTAACCACGAATCTAAAGCCAACAATGGCAATAAGTACATATCTATCGATAGTCAACCTAAATGTAAATGGACTCAATACACCAATCAAAAGACACAGAGTTAATGAATGGATGAAAAAGCAAGACCCATCTATATGCTGCTTACAGGAGACTCAGCTCAAACCCAAAGGTATACACAGACTAAAGATGAAGGGATGGAAAAAGATATTTCATGCAAATAACAAGGAGAAAAAAGCAGGTGTTGCAGTACTTGTATCAGACAAAATAGACTTCAAAACGAAGAAAGTAGCAAGAGATAAAGAAGGACATTACATAATGATAAAGGGGTCAGTCCAATAAGAGGATATAACCATTTTAAATATATATGCACCTAACACAGGAGCGCTGGCATATGTGAAACAAATACTAACAGAATTAAAGGAGGAAATAGAAAGCAATGCAGTCATTTTAGGAGACTTCAACACACCACTCACTCCAAAGGACAGATCAACCAGACAGAAAATAGGTAAAGACACAGAGGCACTGAGCAAACACACTAGAACAGATGGACCTAACAGACATCTGCAGAACTTTACACCCAAAAGCAACAGGATACACATTCTTCTCAGGTGCGCATGGAACATTTTCCAGAATAGACCACATAGTAGGCCACAAAAAGAACCGCAGTAAATTCAAAAATATTGAAATTCTACCAACTAACTTCTCAGATCACAAAGGTATAAAACTAGAAATAAATTTTAGAAAGAAAACAAAAAGCCTCACAAATACATGGAGACTTAACAACATGTTCCTAAATAATCAATGGGTTAATGGCCAAATCAAAACAGAAATCAAAGAATATATGGAGACTAATGAAAACAACAACACAAAGCCACAACTTCTGTGGGATGCAGCAAAGGCAGTTCTAAGAGGAAAGTATATTGCAATCCAGGCCTATTTAAAGAAGGAAGAACAATCCCAAATGAATAGTCTAAAGACACAATTACTGAAATTGGAAAAAAGAGAACAAATGAGGCCCAAAGTCACCAGAAGGAGGGACATAATAAAGATCAGAGAAGAAATAAATACAATTGAGAAGAATAAAACAATAGAAAAAAAATCAATGAAACCAAGAGCTGGTTCTTTGAAAAAATAAACAAAATAGATAAACCCCTATCCAGACTCATTAAGAGAAAAAGAATCTACACACATAAACAGAGTCAGAAATGAGAAAGGAAAAATAACCATGGGCTCACCAGAAATACAAAGAATTATAAGACAATATTATGAGAATCTATATGCTAACAAGCTGGAAAACCCAAAAGAAATGGACAACTTCTTAGAAAAATACAACCTTCCAAGACTGACCAAGCAAGAAACAGAAAAACTAAACAGACCAATCACCAGCAACAAAATTGAAGCGGTAATCAAAAAACTACCCAAGAACAAAACCCCCGGGCCAGATGGATTCACCTTTGAATTCTACCAGACATATAGAGAAGAAATAACAACCATTCTCCTTAAAGTTTTCCAAAAAATAGAAGAGGAGGGAATACTTCCAAACTCATTCTATGAAGCCAGCATCACTCTAATACCAAAACCGGGCAAAGACCTCACCAAAAAAGAAAATTACACACCAATATTCCTGATGAATGTAGATGCAAAAATACTCAACAAAATATTAGCAAACCGAATTCAAAAATACATCAAGAGGATTATACACCATAATCAAGTGGGATTCATCCCAGGGATGCAAGGATGGTACAACATTCGAAATCCATCAACATCATCCACCACATCAACAAAAAGAAGAACAAAAACCACATGATCATCTCCATAGATGCTGAAAAAGCATTTGACAAAATTCAGCATCCATCCATGATTAAAACTCTCAACAAAATGGGTATACTCGGCAAGTACCTCAACATCATAAAGGCTATATATGACAAACCCACAGCTCACATCATACTTAACAGCAAGAAGCTGAAAGCTTTTTATCTAAGATCGGAATGAGACAGGGATGCCCACTCTCTCCACTGTTATTCAACATAATACTGGAGGTCATAGCCACAGCAATCAGAAAAAACAAAGACATACAAGGCATCCAGATTGGTAAAGAAAAAGTCAAATTGTCACTATTTGCAGATGACATGCTACGGTACATATAAAACCCTAAAGACTCCACTCCAAAACTACTAGAACTAATGTCTGAATTCAGCAAAGTTGCAGGATACAAAATTAACACACAGAAATCTGTTGCTTTCCTATACACTAACGATGAACTAACAGAAAGAGAAATCAGAAAAACAATTCCATTCACAATTGCATCAAAGAGAATAAAATACCTAGGAATAAACCTAATGAAGGAAGTGAAAGACCTATACCCTGAAAACTACAAGGCGCTCCTAAGAGAAATTAAAGAGGACACTAACACATAGAAATTCATCCCGTGTTCTTTGCTAGGAAAAATAAATATTGTCAAAATAGCTATATTACCTAAAGCAATCTACAGATTCAACACAATCCCTATCAAACTACCAACAGCTTTCTTCATGAACTGGAACAAATAATTCTAAAATTCATATGGAACCACAAAAGACCCCGAATAGCCAAAGCAATCCTGAGAAGAAGGAATAAAACAGCGAGAATTACGCTCCCTGACTTCAAGCTCTACTACAAAGCCACAGTAATCAAGACAATTCGGTATTGGCACAAAAACAGACCCACAGACCAGTGGAACAGAATAGAAAATCCAAACATTAACCCAAACATATACAGTCAATTAATATTTGATAAAGGAGCCTTGGATATACAATGGGGAGATGACAGCCTCTTCAGCAGCTGGTGTTGGAAAAACTGGACAGCTACATGTAAGAGAATGAAACCGGACTACTGTCTAGCCCCATACACAAAAGTAAGCTCAAAATGGATCAAAGACCTGAATGTAAGTCATGAAACCATAAAACTCTTAGAAAAAAGCATAGGCAAAAATCTCTTGGACATAAACATGAGCGACTTCTTCATGA
>JAQQAC010008525.1:16519774-16630882 GCA_029783875.1 Phataginus tricuspis | reverse complement strand
CAGCTGGTGTTGGAAAAACTGGACAGCTACATGTAAGAGAATGAAACCGGACTACTGTCTAGCCCCATACACAAAAGTAAGCTCAAAATGGATCAAAGACCTGAATGTAAGTCATGAAACCATAAAACTCTTAGAAAAAAGCATAGGCAAAAATCTCTTGGACATAAACATGAGCGACTTCTTCATGAACATATCTCCCCGGGCAAGGGTAACAAAAGCAAAAACGAACAAGTGGGACTATATCAAGCTGAAAAACTTCTGTACAGCAACAGACACCATTAGTAGAACAAAAAGACATCCTACAGTATGGGAGAATATATTCATAAATGACGTATCTAATAAGGGGTTGACATCCAAAATATATAAAGAACTCACGCACATCAACAAACAAAAAGCAAATAATCCAATTAAGAAATGGGCAGAGGACACGAATAGACACTTCTCCAAAGAAGAAATTCAGATGGCCAATAGACTCATGAAAAGATGCTCCACATTGCTAATCATCAGAGAAATGCAAATTAAAAGCACAATGAGATATCACCTCACACCAGTGAGGATGGCCAACATCCAAAACACAAACAACAACAAATGTTGGCGAGGATGTGGAGAAAAGGGTACCCTCCTACCCTGCTGGTGGGAATGCAAATTAGTTCAACCATCATGGAAAGCAGTATGGAGGTTCCTCAAAAAACTCAAACTAGAAATACCATTTGACCCAGGAATCCCACTCCTAGGAATTTACCCTAAGAATGCAGCAGCCCAGTTTGAAAAAGATGTATGCACCCCTATGTTTATGGCAGCACTATTTACAATAGCCAAGAAATGGAAGCAACCTAAGTGTCCATCAATAGATGAATGGATAAAGAAGAGGTGGTACGTATACGCAATGGAATATTATTCAGCCATAAGAAGAAAACAAATCCTACCATTTGCAATAACATGGATGGAGCTAGAGAGTATTATTCTCAGTGAAATAAGCCAAGTGGAAAAAGGCAAATATCAAATGATCTCACTCATATATGGAGTATAAGAACAAAGAAAACAACGGAAGGAACAAAACAGCAGCAAACTCACAGAACCCAAGAATGGACTAATAGTTACCAAAGGGAAAGGAACTGAGGAGGATAGGTGGGAAGGGAGGGACAAGGGGGAAAAAGGGGCATTAACGATAGCAGACGTAATGTTGCCGGGGGGCACGGGGAGGGCTGTACAACATAGAAAAGAGAAGTAATGATTCTACAGCATCTCACTATGCTGATGGACAGTGAGTGTAATGGGGTTGGTGGGGGCGGACCTGATGAAGGGGGTAGTTTAATAACCATAATATTGCACATGTAATTGTAGATTAATGATACCGAAATAAATTATAGAAAAAAAAAGAAATATACATGGGTAGGTTTCATGTACGTCTGCCTTTTAATGGTAAAATTAAAATGGATGGGTAGATAGAATATATTGGCGTATATGGCAGAAATGTAAATTTAATTATACTTGTTATCTTGCTAAAATTAAATTTTAATTATGAGTTTCAACTTGAAACATTATGCCAAGGGCCTTCAACATTTCATGTGTAATTAATATATTTTTCATGTGCTTGATGGAAGTATGGAACCGTGGTTTACCTTACCTGAACCACAGGAGGACACTGATAGCTGCACAGAATCTGTGAAGTTTGATGCTCACTCCATGACAGCTTTGCTTCGTCCTAGTAAGTAGAAGGGCAGGATGCCTGTGAGGTTCATCCTTAGAGGTATTGACACTGTAAAAGTATAGTCTTGAGACTTACCCTGAATGTGTATTAATGTTAAAATAATGGATCAATAGGTCTTCTCCTCTCTTGAGATACAATAGAAAATAAGCTTAATTTGAAATAAGGCAGCTTTGCAATAGATTAAATTAGTCCACAGTATTGACTGAGTCCTCTGATTTCCCAGTGGCTGGGAAATGACTATGACCCTAGTACTGTGAATTAATATTTGAAAATCAGGGGTGTGAGGTGCATGTATTAGTTTTCTAGGGCTTCTGTAACAGAAAGCACAAATTGGGTGGTTTAAACACCCTCAGAAGGCTCGAGGGACGAATCCCTCCCTGCTGCTTCCTAACTTCTACTGGCTTCCGGCAGTTGTTAGCCTTCCTTGGTTTGTAACTACATCACTTTAATCTCTGCTTCACATGGTTGTTCCTGTGTCTTTATTGTCTTCTTCTCTTCTTACAAGGAAGCCAGCCCTTGGATTTAGGGCGCACCCTAATCCAGTAACACCTCATTTTAGCTTGATTGCAACTCTGAAGACCTGTTTCCAGATAAGGTCACAGTCTCAGGTAGTTGGGTTAAGACATCACCAGTATCTTTTGGGGAGACATAATTTTTCATTTTCTTATTTCTTAAAATAGACTATTTTAACAACATTATTGAACATTTTCTAAACTTTGTTTTTAATTTAGGACACAGCCCCAAAATAATATTGACTTCATTTTTACAAAACAATAAAAGCAGTGGCCATAGAGAAGAAAATTTTAATGGATGTTTTATTTACTTAATGAGAGAAATGTCTTCTTCTTCTACTAAGATTTCCTTCAATATAGAGTTACCTTTTCCACAATTAACATCCCATTATGTGCGTTGTTGTTGCACATAAATGGATAGATGACACTCAAATATGGATATGTTCTGAATTACCCAGAGGGTGAGCTTCATGGATCCATTCCAAAGTTTAGTCAGAATATAGATGATTTTATTTATTTCATTTTTTTCTTCTTCATTTTTACACTGTATTCCAATCATAGGCAGTATCCAAATACAAAATTATTGAGATGGAATTGGAAAAGAAAATCTGTATAACTATCATTGAAAATACATTTCTTTAACCTGCTTTATACTCTGAAGAAACTCATGAGGAATTTTATTTTCAACCAGAACAGATTCCAGTATGCACAGAAGAATAAAATTTCTGTTTGCACATGTTGCTATCAATATTAAAATTTATCAGTTAATGTCCCTAAATGAGACAAGTACAACTTGTTATGGATAGTAATTTTGCCACAGATGTTTAGTAAGTGAGTCGGACCTTCATCATGATGCCTGGATTGGCTTTTCCTGTGACTCTCCCTGTGGCTTCCTACTGCATACATAAGGATCTCTTTCAATTCCAATAATAATAGTTGAAGAACACAAAAATTTTAATTAAGTCAGAAGAGTAAGTTTTCTAATTATAGGTTGCACTTTTGTTTTTTTTAGATCCTAAAAATGGCCCTACACTTCAAGAGAAAATGAAGTCTTTCAAAGCGGCACTGATTGCCCTTTATCTCCTTGTGTTTGTGTTTTTCATACCTGTCATCGGAATAGTGGCAGGTACAGTATTGTGGAGTTCTGAAGCTCAGCAACTTATCCTGTGAATTAGTTATCGCAGAAACTAGAGGAAGAATTCAGTCTTCAGTATATGAGTGATTCTTTTTTTTTATAATTTATTTTGGTATCATTAATCTACAATGACATGTGCAATATTATGGTTATTAAACTACCCCTTCATCAGGTACCCCCCACCAACCCTATTACAGTCACTATCTCAGTGTAGTGAAATGCTATAGAATCACTACTTGTCTTCTCTGAGTTGTACAGCCCTCCCCGTGCCCCCCCTACATTACGTCTGCTAATCGTAATGCCCCTTTTACCCTCTTATCCCTCCCTTCCCACCCATCTTCCCCAGTCCCTCTCCCTTTGGTAACTATTAATCTGTGAGTCTGCAGCTGTTTTCTTCCTTCAGTTTTTTTCTTTGTTCTTATACTCCACATATGAGTGAAATCATTTGATACTTGTCTTTTTCAGCTTTGCTTATTTCACTGAGCATAATACCCTCTAGCTCCATCCATGTTGTTGCAGATGATAGGATTTCTTTTCTTCTTATGGCTGAATAATATTCCATTGTGTATATGTACCACCTCTTCTTTATCCATTCATCTATGGATGGACACTTAGGTTGCTTCCATTTCTTGGCTATTGTAAATAGTGCTGCCATAAACATAGAGGTGCACATGTCTTTTTCAAACTGGGCTACTGCATTCTTAGGGTAAATTCCTAGGAGTGGGATTCCTGGGTCAAATGGTATTTCTATTTTGAGTTTTTTTGAGGAACCTCCATACTGCTTTCCACAATGGTTGAACTAATTTGCATTCCCACCAGCAATGTAGGAGGGTTCCCCTCTCTCCACATCCTCGCCAACATTTGTTGTTGTTTGTGTTTTGGATGTTGGCCATCCTCACTGGTGTGATGTGATATCTCATTGTGGTTTTAATCTGCATTTCTCTGATGGTTAGCGATGTGGAGCATCTTTTCATGTGCCTGTTAGCCATCTGGATTCTTCTTTAGAGAAGTGTCTATTCATATCCTCTGCCCATTTCTTAATTGGATTATTTGCTTTTTATTATTTGTTTGTTAAGGTGCCTGAGTTCTTTATATATTTTGGATATCAACCCCTTATCAGATACGTCATTTATGAGTATATTCTCCCATACTGTAGGATGTCTTTTTGTTCTACTGATGGTGTCCTTTGCTGTACAGAAGCTTTTCAGCTTGATATAGTCCCACTTGTTCATTTTTGCTTTTGTTTCCCTTGCCCAGGGAGATATATTCATGAAGAAGTCACACATGTTTATTTCCAAGAGATTTTTGCCTATGTTTTTTTCTAAGAGTTTTATGGTTTCATGACTTACATTCAGGTCTTTGATCGACCTTGAGTTTACCTTTGTGTATGGGGCTAGACAGTAGTCCAGTTTCATTCTCTTACATGTAGCTGTCCAGTTTTTCCAACACCAGCTGCTGAAGAGGCTGTCATCTCCCCATTGTATATCCAAGGCTCCTTTATCAAATATTAATTGACTGTAGATGTTTGGGTTAATGTTTGGATTTTCTATTCTGTTTCATTGGTCTGTGGGGCTGTTTTTGTGCCAATACCAAATTATCTTGATTACCGTGGCTTTGTAGTAGAGCTTGAAGTCAGGGAACGTAATTCCCCCTGTTTGATTCCTCCTTCTCAGGATTGCTTTGGCTATTCGGGGTCTTTTGTGGTTCCATATGAATTTTAGAATTATTTGTTCCAATTCGTTGAAGAAAGCTGTTGGTACTTTGATAGGGATTGCATTGAATCTGTAGATTGCTTTAGGTAGTATAGCCATTTTGACAATATTTATTCTTCCTAACCAAGAGTATGGGATGAATTTCCATTTGTTAGTGTCCTCTTTAATTTCTCTTAGGAGTGTCTTGTAGTTTTCAGAGTACAGGTCTTTCACTTCCTTCATTAGTTTTATTCCTAGGTATTTTATTCTTTTTGATGCAATTACGAATGGAATTGTTTTTCTGATTTCTCTTTCTGTTAGTTCATCATTAGTGTATAGGAAAGCAACAGATTTCTGTGTGTTAATTTTGTATCCTGCAACTTTGCTGAATTCAGATATTAGTTCTAGTAGTTTTGGAGTGGAGTCTTTAGGGTTTTTTATGTACAGTATCATGTCATCTGCAAATAGTGACAATTTGACTTCTTCTTTACCAATCTGGATGCCATGTATGTCTTTGTTTTGTCTGATTGCCATGGCTAGGACCTCCAGCACTATGTTGAATAACAGTGGAGAGAGTGGGCATCCCTGTCTTGTTCCTAATCTTAGATGAAAAGCTTTCAGCTTCTCACTGTTAAGTATGATGTTAGCTGTGGGTTTGTCATATATGGCCTTTATGATGTTGAGGTACTTGCCATCTATACCCATTCTGTTGAGAGTTTTAATCATGAATGGATGCTGAATTTTGTCAAATGCTTTTTCAGCATCTATGGAGATGATCATGTGGTTTTTGTTCTTCTTTCTGTTGATGTGATGGATGATGTTGATGGATTTTCAAATGTTGTACCATCCTTGCATCCCTGGGATGAATCCCACTTGATTATGGTGTATGACCCTCTTGATGTATTTTTGAATTCGGTTTGCTAATATTTTGTTGAGTATTTTTGCATCTACGTTCAGCAGGGATATGGGTCTGTAATTTTCTTTTTTGGTGAGGTCTTTGCCCGGTTTTGGTATTAGAGTGATGCTGGCTTCATAGAATGAGTTTGGAAGTATTCCCTCCTCTTCTATATTTTGGAAAACTTTCAGGAGAATAGATGTTATTTTCTTCTCTGCATGTCTGGTAGAATTCAGAGGTGAATCCTTCTGGTCCGGGGGTTTTGTTCTTGGGTTGTTTTTTGTTTACTGCTTCAATTTCGTTGCTGGTGATTGGTCTGTTTACTTTCTGTTTCTTGCTTGGTCAGTCTTGGAAGGTTGTATTTTTCTAAGAAGTTTTCCATTTCTTCTGCGTTTTCCAGCTTGTTAGCATATAGATTCCCATAATATTCTCTTGTAATTCTTTGTATTTCTGTGGGGTCCATCATTATTTTTCCTTTCTCATTTCTGATTCTGTTTATGTGTGTAGATTCTCTTTTTCTCTTAATGAGTCTGGCTAGGGGTTTATCTATTTTGTTTATTTTTTCAAAGAACCAGCTCTTGGTTTCATTGATTTTTTTCTATTGTTTTGTTCTTCTCAATTTTATGTATTTCTTCTCTGATCTTTATTATGTTCTTCCTTCTGGTGACTTTGGGCCTCATTTGTTCTTCTTTTTCCAATTTCAGTAATTGTGTCTTTAGACTATTCATTTGGGAATGTTCTTCCTTCTTCAAATAGGCCTGGATTGCAATATACTTTCCTCTTAGAACTGCCTTTGCTGCATCCCACAGAAGTTGTGGCTTTGTGTTGTTGTTGTCATTAGTCTCCATATATTCTTTGATTTCTGTTTTGATTTGGTCGTTAACCCATTGATTAATTAGGAGAATGTTGTTAAGTCTCCATGTATTTGTGAGCCTTTTTTATTTCTTTCTAAAATTTATTTCTAGTTTTATACCTTTGTGATCTGAGAAGTTGGTTGGTAGGATTTCAATATTTTTGAATTTACTGCGGTTCTTTTTGTGGCCTACTATGTGGTCTATTCTGGAAAATGTTCCATGCGCACCTGAGAAGAATGTGTATCCTGTTGCTTTTGGGTGTAAAGTTCTGCAGATGTCTGTTAGGTCCATCTGTTCTAGTGTGTTTGCTCAGTGCCTCTGTGTCTTTACCTATTTTCTGTCTGGTTGATCTGTCCTTTGGAGTGAGTGGTGTGTTGAAGTCTCCTAAAATGACTGCATTGCTTTCTATTTCCTCCTTTAATTCTGTTAGTATTTTTTCACATATGCCATCGCTCCTGTGTTAGGTGCATATATATTTAAAATGGTTATATCTTCTTATTGGACTGACCCCTTTATCATTATGTAATGTCCTTCTTTATCTCTTGCTACTTTCTTCATTTTGAAGTCTATTTTGTCTGATACAAGTACTGCAACACCTGCTTTTTTCTCTTTATTGTTTGCATGAAATATCTTTTTCCATCCGTTCACTTTTAGCCTGTGTATATCTTTTGGTTTGAGGTGAGTCTGTTGTAAGCAGCATATAGATGGTTCTTGCTTTTTTACCCATTCTGTTACTCTGTGTCTTTTGATTGGTGCATTCAGCCCATTTATATTTAGGGTGATTATCGATAGATATGTACTTATTGCCATTGTTGGCTTTAGATTTGTGGTTACCAAAGGTTCAAGGGTTGCTTTTTTACTATCTAACAATCTAACTTAACTTTCTTGTTAAGTTATTGTGAACACCGTCTGATGTTTCTTTATTTCTCTCCCTTCTTATTCTTCCTCCTCCATTCTTTATATACTAGGTATTTTATGCTTTGCCTTTAGTTGGTATTTGGATGGTCTGCTTTCTTTGCTATGATTTTATTTTCTCTGGTGACATCTTTTTAGCCTTAGGGGTACTTCCCTCTAGAGCAGTCCGTTTAAGATATCCTGAAGTGGGGGTTTATGGGAAGCAAATTCCCTCGGCTTTCACTTGTTTGCAAATTGTTTAATCCGTCCCTCAAATTTAAATGATAATCGTGCTGGATACAATATTCTTGGTTCGAGGCCCTTCTGTTTCATTACGTTAAATATATCATGCCATTCTCTTCTGGCCTGTAAGGTTTCTGTTGAGAAGTCTGATGGGTTTTCCTTTGTAGGTGATCTTTTTTCTCTCTCTAGCTGCCTTTAATACTCTGTCTTTATCTTTGATCTTTGCCATTTTAATTATTATGTGTCTTTGTGTTGTCTTCCTTGGGTCCCTTGTGTTGGGAGATCTCTGGGCTTCCGTGGACTGTGAGACTATTTCCTTCCCCAGCATGGGAACGTTTTCAGGAATAATTTCTTCAAAGACACTTTCTATCCCTTTGTCTCTCTCTTCTTCCTCTGGTACTCCTATAATGCGAATATTGTTCCGTTTGGATTGGTCACACAGTTCTCTTAATATTCTTTCATTCCTAGATATCCTTTTATCTCTCTCTGCGTCAGGTTCTCTGTATTCCTGTTCTCTGATTTCTATTCCACTAACAGTCTCTTGCATCTCAGCCAGACTGCTGTTAAGCCCGTCTATCGCTTGTCTGATTTCTCCATTGTCTTTCCTCACTTCCCTCACTTCCTCCCTCAGCTCTTTAACATTTCTCTGTAGATCCATCAGCATGGTTATGACTTTTATTCTGAAATCTTTTTCAGGAAGACTGTGCATGTCCATGCCCTCAGGTTCTGTCCCTGGGGTTGTCTGGTTGATCTTAGTCTTGACCATATTCCTCTGTCTTTTCATGGCTATAGAAGTGGTCGCTGGTAGTTGCCATGTATGCCAGCTGGGCTCTTTATGTCTTTAAAAAGGATAAAAAAACAACAATAAAACGCCCACCGGGAGTGGATTCTGTGGGGATGCTGTAGGTGGCACTGTTGCTCCAGTATTACACAGCCATGGCCGCGCAGCTCCGCAGGGCCCTTTATAACTCTAGCCGGTGTGGGAACGAGTGGGAGGCTGTTGATCTCTGAGAGAAGTCTAAATGCGGCCACCCTTTCCCAGTCACCAGCTAAGGGGTCCAAAACTCCCCAGGACTCCCAGCCTGCTGGGCTGAGTGTGACCGGGTGATCCGGCTCCTCCCCTGGGCTCCTATCTCTTTAAGACCTCTGAAAAAAGCGTGCGCTTTTCTTCTTCTTTTTTTCCTTCCCGGGAGCCAGCTGCAAGCACCCTGGCATGTTCCATGCTCAGATCCTGCACCCTCTGTCTCTTTAGTCTCCACTACACCGCACGATGTGTGTCAGCGCTCCCCACGCAGATCACCGGGGCTGGTTATTTCGTGGGCGTGTGCTTGCACTCCCTCCCAGCTCTGAATCCTCTCCCTCTGCTGGTGCGCTGGGGTGGGGGAGTGCTCAGGTCCCGCTGGGTTGCATCTCCGTATCTTACCTGCCTCTTGGGGTCCTGAGTCCTCTCAGGTATAGCTGCACGCTGTGCGCTTTCCTGTGTATTCTGGTCTCTCTTTTAGGAATAGTTGTATTTGCTGTATTTCCATAGATATATATAGTGTTGGGAGGAGATTTCTGCCGCCCTGCTTATGCCGCCATCTTCCCAGAAGTCCTATATGAGTGATTCTTAAAGGCTATTTTATGTCACAAGTATTCCTCAAATTTATTAAATGAAAATATACATTCTGCAGTTAGAGTGAAAAAAAAAGAAATAGAGTAGAAAATGGACGAGTGAGATAAAAATATAGATATGTGAAGGTAAAATAGAATGGCTTAGACTATTTCAGAAATATGTTATCCTCTGGTAACATCACAAATTTTATTGTAAGTATTCTAATTTGCCAATATAAATATATAAACATGACCATTGTTATTAACAATGCCTAAAATATAAAAACAAACAAGTTGTTCAGGAAAAGTTCTTGTACTCCTAATATTAAAAGCAGAAAGAAATATTCCAGTAAGTTTTTTAAAAAAGGAGAACTTGTAAAATAATGGCCTACACTTCAGTGATATCTTTACAGCTTATGTGGCCAAATATTTCATAAGGGTATTACTTAAAACATCTGTAAAAATAACCTCATAGCATCCTCTCAATCAAAGAAAAAAATTAGAAAAAAACGTTTTACTTGGTTTCAACATGTTTTCCAAGTACATATTTCTGTTGGAGAGTCTGACTTGAATTGTGGATAGATTTGAAGTTTTCCACAGGGGTGGATGGGTACAAATCACTCGGACAAATCTGTAAATACGATCCCCTTCAGTAGCATTTTTGTTGTGTTTGATTGACATTTGAATTCACATGCCTTTAAGCTCTCCTATCCTCTCTAAGTGGCAAAATGTCTGGACATCACTCTAACAAGAGACAGGCTGGGAATAAGATAGTTTTAAATGCATACTAATCAGCTTAAGAAGAAAATGCTCCTAAATACAAGGCCAAACCTCCTCTGCTTAGAGGCAATCTCTAAAGACATATTTCAAGATAGAGCCAAAAGTTCTGATAAGAAAAAAATGATAGTGAAACAACAAATTGTAATTATAGTTATTATTTTTGAGCATTTACTATACTCAGGCACTGGGCTATAAATTTTCCACAGATTATCTTAATGTACCTTTGCTGTTACCCTTGAGCAGACATGTGCTTATCTTCATTATCCACAAAAAGAAACTGTTCAGTAGCACAGCTGGAGTTATACACATGACTCTTGACTTCTAACCTCTGTGGTCTACTGTCTCCCAGGATAATTGGGTTTTTAGGACAAAATATGGTTGGCCTATAAAGAAAAAAAATAAAACAGAGTTTTAGCCAGGAAAATATTTTTCACAAGCAAAAAATTAACTCCTATTTTGGCCATTAAAACCAACCACACCGAACTAAACCAATGAGCCAATCAAACCAACCACAGCTATTTAAGTAAAAGGACTTGACAGGCCCATCGTCAGACAGCTGACTTCCTGATGAGCAGGTTCTCTGTATGTTGTTGATGTATAAGCTCATCTGTAGTTCGAGATGAATAACTGAAAGGTGCATCATCGTTTGGGATCATCAGCTGTAGGCCAGTTAAGATGTGGCTAAATGTCATCAATTTATACAAACCATGGCCTGCAGAGCCAACCCTGCAGGGAGTCTGACTTTTTTTCTAACAGACTCATGCAGAATATAGAGTGACGTCTGAGAAGAATTCAGGATTCTAACCAAGAAATCAGAAAATGCCACTAAGTCAACACATTTGTTCTAGGGTCAACAATGATTGACTGAAAGTCGTTTTTTTGCTAAAACTACAATAGGTATGCCTATTAAGATCGACAAGAAATTAAAATGTTCAAATCTTTTAAGTTCACCGTAGTAGCCAGATTTACCAGAATTTGAAATAGATCTCACTGTGTCTCACACTTGAGTAATAAACAGTCGATAACCCACTTACAACTTTAAGTAAGTTGTAGATCAAAATATTTTCCAAAAAGAAATTAAAATGCAATATATAGCTCTAATTGATACAAAAAATTAATTCAAATGTAGACAAAATATATCTCTAAAAATGGTGGAAATTACTCATTTTGGCAAATATGAAGTGATAGTAGAAAAATACTATAAGTAAAACTACTTAAATTTAAAGTATCTTATACATTGAAAGATATCTCTTAATTATTAAATCTATTCTATATGCTACCTTTTCCTTAAGAAGCTTTTGGACCACTGTCATGGTATAACAACATAACAGTATCTGACCAATAAAATATATTCTAGGATTAGTAGATATAAAGTGTTACTGAAAGTCTGAAGATTATCTCAAAATAATATAAAATTTTAGTCAGAGATATTACCAACATGAAAGAGGAAATGTGATCTGTAAAATCAAATGTAACCCTGTCCCTAGCTCTTTGCACAAGCCAAAAAAGTTGGTCTCTTTCCAAATGTGAAATAGAAAAGTTACAAAATGCCATCTCTACAGTGATAATGAAAGAAATGAAGAAATGAACCTTGAAAATATGAACTGTAGTGTTCTTTACATTTTTAAAGAAATTAAGGATTAAATTAGTTTTTATCCAGGATTTGGGAACACAAGTAATGTTTATTTTTAAATCTATAAGCAAAATACAGCCTTTACTGTCAGTTCATGTTGAACCTGATGTCGAATGAAAACCCTTCATCACAGAACATTTTGTCAAATCATGTTTTCCCTTTTCATACTGTGAAAAAGATTTGCTTTAGCCATATAAAATACTAAATTATTCCCAGGGAAATTAAATTACATGATTAAGCAATTATGTTGTTATGCCTTTTAAAATAAAGCATGGAGACTACTGTGTTCATTGGAAACTCAAACTCCCCCAATTATTACCCAATACTAACTTGTTATAATACCCAATGCTATCAATATTGGGAATGTAGAAGTCACAATCATCACCAGTAACTAATATATATACATATATATAAATAATAAATAAATAATAACACAATCATAATTAAAGGGCAAATTTTAAGAGACATCTTTGCAATCATTTTGTAAAAATTGTTAGTGTTTCTGATTGTCAAAGTTAAAATCCATTCCTAGTCAAGTTTATATTCCAGAGTTGCTCAAACAGTGCCTCATTGATGAATGCAGGAATGAAGCTGTCAATCCAAACCTTGCTCCCCACACTTATTTAATAAATATGATGAGATCCAACTTAGAAATATACTATTTGTCCACTTTCTTGTTAACTTAAAAAGTGTAAAATAATGTACACTCCATGGCCTCTGTTGTGGATCATATCAAAATGTAGTCACACATTTTATTTATTCAAATAAGTAAGTATAAAGAGAATGTAACTAGGAAGGTATGATATAATGTACTTCTTTAAAATTGGGATATAATCGCACACACAGTTTAATACTTCTAATATACCAAAGCTATAATAGCAACTATCATCGAACAGCTTCTTTAAGTATAGGTGGTGAAGACAGTGTTTTCTATAACCAAGATAATATCTCTCATGGACACAAGTTTTCATATGTGCCATCTATGTGCTGTGGTTTTTACATGCTTCATCTCATTCATCCTCAGCACCACTGCTGAGGTAGTTATTACTTTTAGGTCTCTGAGGGAACCTAAACAAGAAGAAAAGTAACTTTCCCAGAGCACCCCAGCTAGTAAATGAGGAGTGGAGCTGGATTCCAGAAGCAGGCAACTTGTTCCTATGTAAACACCAAGGTCTTGTTTATATTACAGGTACCTCTGAACTCAGGGTAGAACTAAGTGTTTTTCATGTGTTATCTTATTTAATTCTCAAAAACTTATAAAGCTGATACTATTGCTATATCATTTTTATTAAGAAAACTGACATATGAGGTACAGCTAGCTGTTCAGTAGATATATTTTTAAACCATATGAAGTTATTCTTCTTATTGCTCAATAATGGTCAAATATGGAAATTGTTATGTGTTCAAACTAATAGGGATGAGACTGGTAGATGTAGGAAAGTATAAGTAATACAGATACATAGAGAGAGGGATGAAAAAACAACACAAACTTAACCATTGCTGACTAATGATAAAATGGTGTTTAACATTTCCTTCATTGTGTATAGTTCTGTATTATTTTTATCTGCAAAGTTAATATTTATGCTTTACATTTTCTGGAACTGTAAACATACTGCCCTAGACCCTTTCAAAAGGATAATTAGCTTGTTTAGAGAACATGTGCCCATTTAGAAATAAATATCAGCAGTTCTTTATGTTCCCAAAATATCATTTAATAGAATTTTTTCTTCAGAAAATAATCACTCACAAGATTGTTCATCAAAATGTTGACTATATTAGTGAAAACAAAAGCAAATAGATGTAGGGGTTTGGCTAAATAAATCTGGTTGATCCATACATAGAATGCAATGGAGCTAATAAAGTTTTTTGTAAAATAATATTAATATGCAAAAGTCTTTATGCTATATTAATGAAAAAGTAGTTTACAGATTATATATAAAATATAATCTTGCTTTTGTAATAGTAATATGATAGTGGAAACAGTCAGATTTAATAGAGATACACCAAAATGTTAACATTTAACTCAAGATAGTGAGACTAATGGCATCTTACTGTTCCTTATTGCCCATCTTTTCCAAATTACCTGCTATAAGTATATGTTTTATAATAGGCAAAGAGGAGTCTTGTAAAAAAAGGTTTTGAAGTGAAAAAAATTATTTGCCCAATTTTCTGCTCTACCAACTATAAATCAGGACTGTATAAATTGAAAATGATAATTTTCTGCCAGCTTAAGTGATAAGATGAGGAAAATGAGCCAAGAATGTATTAATAGTGTAGACAGCACTAATACTTTACTTCTACTACATATTGTTTTTGTCATCATCATCATTTATCTTCAGAATAGCTTCAGACGCTGTGTTAAGCATTATCATTGTATCCTAACAACAGACCTGAGAGTAGGACACAATGCATTTCAGAATTTGTAGAATTTACTCTTACTTTCCAAGACAAATACAATGGCCCAGAAGATTCATATGAGTAGCAATCCAGACAGAATGACTTAATCATATACTATATTCTAATATAAAGTGGGAAAAGGAGAATCTCCCTCTCAGCAATACCTATTGTGGTTCATACATTGTATATTTAAAATAAGTACCTGATTTAGGATAGCATTCAAAATGTTGGACTAGAATGAAATGAAGTGAAGTGGGATGTAATAGTATATGCATTTAAGAAGACAGGCCCATGACTGTTTGTTTTTACTTAAATATGCAGCTCATCTCCTGAAGTGGGAAATGAAGAATTGCACAGTTGGTTCAGTTAATGTAAATGGTGCATCTCAAAGTCTCACAGGAAAAGGAAATGACAGTGAAGATGAAATGAGGTTTCAAGAAGTGAACAACTTGGAGAAGAGGATCCAATATATTTCAGATAAACAAGCCAATCTCATAGATTCAGAGCATTTCCAAAATTTCAGTGTGATGACTGATCAAAGATTGAATGATGTTCTCCTTCAGCTAAGTGCCTTGGTTTCCTCAGTCCAGGGGCACGGAAGTGCAATAGATGAAATCTCCAAGTCATTAATAAGTCTAAATACCACATTGCTTGACTTACAGCTCAATATTGAAACACTGAATGGCAAAGTTCAAGAGAATGCATTTAAGCAACAAGAGGTAAGACTTTTTGTTTTGGAAGGGCACGTGCTGGTATTGAATCCATCTAGATCCTGGTTCCTCTGACAGTCCAGGAAGACAAAAGTTGCAAGCCCTGTTCCAGCATCACCCTGCTTATTCTTATTCCTCTGGCCGTCTTTCCAGAAGGTTTCAAATGGATTTACCTAATGCCTTCTCCAAATTCCCAGCAAAAGGGGGACTCTTTCCCATTGCACATACTCTTAAGGTATTATAATTTTATAAATCCTGTTAGAGTACCTCATAAAACTGTCCAAATCAATTACAATTTTTAGATAATCTTAGCAGACCTGGAGAAGTAGGCACTGTGTATTTGTAAATTTTACAGCAGACATAACATTTCTTCATCATCAAAGAAATGGAAATCTTGTTTACATAGATAACCTAAAATAGTTCATTTTGCCACTCAAAAGAAGTTACATACGTTTTTATATGTAAAGATAACTATTAAGAATTAAATTTGAATAGTGTATATAATGTCCTATTATCATCATAGAATCAGAAAAACAAGAGAACAACACATGTTCTAGACCAGCTGTCAGCAAAAGTTTGTTTTCAGAGAGCCAGATGTAAATAAACATTTTAGGCTTTAGTGACCACACAGTCTGTGTCATAGCTATTCAACCTTGACATTGAAGCATAAAAGCAGCTACATATATGTAGTCAAATGATTAAAGTGATTCAATTAATCTTTATTTACAAAAACAGACTTTGACTCAGAGATTATAATTTTCTTATCTCTGTTCTAGACTATTCTGTGGCCAAACTTCTGAATTACTTTGTAGCGATGAGAAAGAAATTAAGAAGAAAGCCACTTATTTCATAAATATTTTTTGTTGTTAAATAATTATAATTGTTCCTTTCTATGAAAAATAAGCATGTAACTAAAACAACTATTCATGTGGAAAAACAATTTTCATATTACAAAATATCTAAAACCTAAGGTAGTAATTAATGTGACCTGTTAAAGTCCCACCATTAGCTAAGTGATGCTGGCCTCTTGTAGTTGATTTTACTTGAGTAGACCCATTCTTAATTTATGAAGTTGTTTTCTGTATAGATACAATATTACGCAGTAGTCATTTTAAACAATGCAAATTACAGAGCAAAGATAATCCTCTGAAGTTACAACATCAAATAAAAACCAACTAAATTATTGAACACAGAATAAACAAGTAAAGAATAGTCTACATATTTATTATTTGTAAGGTGCCGTGACTCAGACTTTGAAATGTTTACACAGTCCTCACATTAAGGTATCTTTGCAGTAAAACATGAGGACTTTGTTGTTGAATCTTATCCAACATCAACCTTGATATGCCACAACTTCCAAAATCTGACTTAGTGTTTCCTTCACTGTTAGTAAGTATCTAAGCATATCAAATACTATCGAAATATCAAGGACTTGGGCTATGGAGGAGTTAGAGAAAATCTACAAATAAGAAACTGTCAACAGGGTTGAAGAATATGGGAGACAGTGGCAAAAAATATAAATCATAGGGGTAGTAACTGATTAAGTTGGAGGGAAAAAGGAAGGGACAAGAAATACTTAAAAGCAGAGGAGCACTGGAACAGAGTGAGGAGAAAGAGAAGATGGTCGAGATGGAAGACAAAGATATATTTGATATTGGTGATGCTTCAGATCCAGCAGACACTATAGCATATCTATGAACCCACACAGATGAAGAGCTGAAACCAAACTGAAAACCATTTGGGAGACAGTAGAAATACTGAACATGTTTGAAGTGATCATTAATGGAAATAATCAAAATCCAGCGACTAGGGAACTGTTTGAGTTTGGATAGATTGCTCTTATTTTTTGGAAGGGCCCCCAGCATTGGAAACGGAGGCACAAGGTAATGGAGGAACATTCAAAGGTAGTTTTTTTTAAAGGCAGTAATCATTTATAGAGATTTAGAAACTAGGTCAGTACGTGTGTGTGTGTGTGTGTGTGTGTGTGTGTGTGTGTGTGTGCACGCTTGCGTGCACGCTCATGTGCATGTATGTGCTCATGGAAAAGAATACTCAGACTCCTATTGCCATTGCTTAAACAGCTTTATTCATATTTGAATTTTTAGCCCAAAGCAGAAATAAGGAAATTTAAATGAGTGCCTGAATCAGTAAATGCTGTTTGAAGAAAAGGCTTTAAGTAGTATCAGCATAATGCTTATCAAGGTCAGATCACTTACTACTTTGAAAAGAAAAAGCACACTGGCACAAAATACAAGAGAGAGGTGGGCATTTATCATCTCCATTATACAGAGAAAAGACTGTAAGACTGAAAAATTAAATGCCTGTTTCTAGCAGGGCCACTGATAGTATAGAAGATGTGTGTGGATGCTGTATAGGACTTAGAAAAAAATCAAATGCACTTTCCCTCCTCCGAGTAAAAATGACTTCAAGTGAAATCTGGCTAATGTGAGCACCATGTGCAGTTTTTAAAGAAGGTAATAAAAATGCAGCCTCAGCTTTGGGCAAGAAAAACATGGGCAATTCCTGAGTGTTAAATAGGAAAATCATCTGCTCTGTGGCTACCTGACATACCTGGAACAATTTGTAGCCATGTAAATTGTCAAGCATAATTTTCATGCTGTTATGCTCTATAAGTATCCTTGGTAACTATTCACCTTTATACCATACTGTATGAAAAATGCCAAATAGTCAGGGAGGGAGGAGATAGAGGGTAGAGATATTCTATCTTAGACAAGGTTTTGATTGGGGGAAGGCCCTGTTGGAACAGTGAAAACTGATAAGCTTCCTTGCTTGAGTGTAGTGCCATTGAAAAGGCAAACCTAGATATATATTCATCTCTTTCCAAATTTTATACCTTGGCTGCCTTGACCTTCTCACCTTAACTAATCCAGTCCAGGACAAGGAGGAATGTGATTTTTCTCTTCATACCTGGATTAGGGAACAATATACCACGGGTTTATTTATTTGTGCAAATGGGAAATGAGAATTTATCAACAGTTAAATATAGAAGTCCTTAGAATAGCATAGTGCATACCAAGGATGTGGTAGTAGTAGAACAGAGAGATGGAAAACATCGCCAGAACAAGTGAGAAGGTTTGCTACAGCAGAAAGAGAAACCCCAACACCCAGAAGAAAACCAACAGAAGACTTGAGGGGTGGGGAGGAATAAAGAAAAGTATTGTCAAAAACTTTATGACTGGATACTTAACCTCATTATAATTCAAAAAACCAATTAGAAATGATTTATTATATACCTATGCTTACTCTGCAAACTTAAATATATTGATGGTACCCAGTATTTGGGTGTAAAAATTAGGCATTGATATGCAACTACTAAGATTTAAAAAGTGGTACTATAGTATTTGGAGGTTAGTGGGGAAATACTGAACAACAATTTAAATATTTAGTTGCTTTAATCAGACGCACTTCCAGTAAGCTGTCCTATAGAAGTGCTTGTTTAAATATGTAAACATATATACAATGTTCATTGCAGCATAGTTTAAAAATATAAAAAAGTGTAGCTCAAAACTCCATTATGAATATAAATATTAAATTATGAAAAATATGTACATTATAGTTCCACTATTATTGAAAATAAGACAGTTTTAAGTATTTTAATAGGCAAATATCCTTAATGTCTTATTGAATGAAAAATGAGAGCATATTCCAGAAAGTAGTATGGTCTCACATTCACAATCTCTGTATGAGTATAAATACAAATAGAATATATATGTATTTGAAAACAAAATAATAAACCTCAAATATAGAGGTAATAAACATTGAAAGCAAAATATTGTTAATATGCTATTTGAGATCTTACTGACTATGAAAAGCTTATCTGAATGTTCATTACCACTAGGAATTATTATATCAAACTGTTTTATTTCTTTAAAACAGTTTAATATGCATATCTATTCAATTCACAGAACTGAAATCTGTTACTACTGTAAATACAGTATAAAGAAATTCCACTTCAAATAAATTAAAAACTGTATGACAAGTAAGTATTTGGCATCTATGTATTTGGGAATAGAATCATACCTTGTATGTATTCAACTAATTTTCAGGAGATAGAGGGTGTGAAAATTCAGCCATTTGGTCAAAAGAGGAAATGCTTCAAAACAAATAATTGTATTTTGAAACAGGTTTCTATGGAATATTTCTATTCCACAATATTCCTGTAATACATATTTTTTGAAGCCTGGCTTTCAGAGCCTCTTAAACTTACACATTTGATAATTATGTGTGTAACAAAAATTGTGGATGCTTGCTTATATTTTACAGGAGATGAATAAATTAGAGGAGCATGTGTACAATGCATCAGCAGAAATTATGTCTATGAAAGAAAAACAAGTACATTTGGAAAAGGAAATAAAAGGAGAAGTGAAACTATTGAATAACATCACTAATGACCTCAGATTGAAAGATTGGGAACATTCTCAAACATTGAAAAATATCACTTTGATTCAAGGTAAAATATCTTCTCACTCCTCCAGAAAATGATATATTAAAATGTTCTGATACATGCAGAGATTTGATATTAAAACTCCTATGGTTTGAAGTAGTTTTTGAGCACACATTTACTACACATTTCCAGAGGAAGGAATCTTGAGATCACATCAAGACATCTTAAGATAACAAGATCTTTCTATCCTTTAAATAGAAAGTGATGTAAAAAAAGAAAAATATCTCTTAAAGTCTAATCAGTCATTGTTCAAAATACCCCATATTACTGAAAACAAGTATACATTTTCTGAAGGCACCAAGTTTTCTGCTAGTCCTCAAATCAAGTTTGTTAATTCTGTTTTTCATAACTTCCAGATTCTTTCTTTCTTTTTACCTGATTGTGTTGTTAATGAGAAAGGTCTTTGAACTGTCCAAAATAGCAATGAATTTGTCAATTTCTTCTTTGGTTCCTGTTAGTAAAACAAGGTGAATTGAAACCTACTGATTTTTAAACTAATACATACATCATATATATCTTTATGCTAGCTTTTAGTTATTTACATTTTAAACATTTTTCTATTATTTCACTTTCAACCTTTTGGTATCCTTTGCTTCAGGTTTGTCTCTTCTAAAGAATACATTTTTAAAATATATGCAATCTGGCCATTTCTTTTCACTGTTTTTATCTCTACCATCTTATTTTGTGCTGTTTTTCTCCAGTTCTATGTTCCTTTGCTTTACTTTCCAAAAAGATTTTGGAAACTATTCTAGTCCCTTGAAATTTGTCTTAAAATTTAAAGTTGACTGGTATCTTCACCTTTAACTTGAAGTATACATAGAACTAAAATGCTTTGTCCCCTTCCATGGTTTCCTGCTGTTTTTGAGTATGTTTCTATTTGATGTGTTTTTTTTTAACCAAGAGTTTTGTCAATATTATTTTTCTTACATATACAGACGATACTTACTTAGATTTGCCCACTGATTTTACCAATTTTTCCCCCTTCTAAATTAATCTCAGATATCTCGTCTACGATCATTTTCCTGAGGTATATATCATTTAGCGGTTTGTTTAGTGAAAGTCCATTGGTGGTGAGACTTTTTTATTTCATTTTCTCTATTTTGTCCTTGGTCTTTAAATTTGTGTTACTGTATACATATTTGTTAGGTTGCCAGCTTTTTGGCGATTTCTATCAGTGTTTTGAAGATATCCCCCTGGCTTTTGGCTTTCCTTGTTTCAAAAGTGATTGCTATCAGTCTGCTTTTTATTCTTTGTTTTAAATACCTGCAATTTCATTAATTTGTGTTTTTATATTGACAGTTTATTAATTTGGCATTTGCTTTACTTCATGTATTTGTGGATTTAAGTACCATAAATTTGGAAATATTATAAGCTTCAATTTCTTTGAGTATTGCTTCTTCACAGTTCTATCTTTTCCTCTGTAACTCTAATTAAATTCATGTTAGACCTTACTCTGGCTTCTATGTATGTTAAGCTCTATTTCATAATTTCAATATTTTGATTTTATTGATAGTAAGAAACAAATCCATGAGATTTCATTTTACTTAACACTAGTTTAGGAAAATTGCAAAGTCTAATATCCAAGTGTTTACAAGAAAAGAAAATTGAAACAAGTCCCCGAATACTATTTGTAATACAGTTTTTGTTTCTAATGCTCATAACTTAATAAAAGTAAATAATGTATATTTATAGATACGTATGTTATAAGAATGGTTGTTTTTAAAATTTGAGGGAATGAGAAACACAAAATTCAGATGAATGTTGAACCCTGACAAGGAAGTAAGTGAATGTGCCTAGATAGATACCCATTTCTTGGGTTGCAGTGTTGCACGGTATTCTCTTTATTATTGTGTTTTATAGCTTATATAGAATGCATTGCATGCATTCTTTAATTTTTGCATTAAAACAGATGATAAAGGAAATGAGTTAATCAGCTGTATTTCTAACAGTTAGACACCTCTGCTGGGAAGGAACCCGGTTCAGAGTTGCAGGGAAGTCGGAGTGAGACGTGAAACCAAAGTAAAGAAAGCAAAGCAAGTTTTGTTACCCCCAGTAACAGAGCGGGCTGCCTGAGGTTGGGCCAGCCCTGACTGCTTACTGTGAATCTTCTGTTACAGGGTTTTTGGCAGGGCAGAGAAGTCCTTGACTGACAATCCTTGGCCTTGGAGGCCTGATCTAATCGGTGAAATGAAGACATGGCTGCACTCTGATGTTTGGTGTGCCTGTGCTCCAATGTTTTTCTTTATCTGGGAGTTGTTTTCCATTTGGGGAATGTCTGGACATTTCAAGTCACTCCTGGCCCTTGAAACATCATCTGATTAACTCTGTGAATCCTTTCTGGCTTTCTGGTTTTATCTGATTAACTCTTTGAGTTGCTTTTAGAAGGCTTTACTCTCTTTCCACCCTGCTCATATCTATCTTTCTGCCTAACCCCTCCACTTTGGATTTCAAATAAGTATCTATACTTTTACAAAACCAAACTCTTAATTTTTGAGCATCCCACCATCATTTATCCCTCAAATCTGTTGCCTTCTCAGTCCTGTCAGTTGCATAATTATCCAACTACTATCTTTGATGTCTCTCTTTCTCTCAATCCCTACATTCATCTGAGTCCTCTTAACTCTTCCACCATACATATTCCACATAAAACCCCTTCTCACTATCTCCTCTGCTACTATGCTAATAGAAGCAACTATACTCCAGTCTGATGCACTACATTAACTTCCCAGTTGTTTTCCCTGATCCTATTCTTAATCTGGTCTACACAATATAGAGCAAAAGGAATGCTATCCAAAACAATATGTGTTAGATCTTTTCTCTCTCATTCTTAAGACCCTCCAATATCTTCCCATTGGACTTGGAATAAAATCTAAACTCCTGCTTGGTCTGACACCCATCTACTTATCTGTCTTCATTTTCTGATTTTTCCATTAGGCATTCTGTCTAGCTTGGAAATCTAGAAGAATGAAAGTGTGATTAAAAGTACAAGTTAAGAAGGAGGAAGTGCTAGTTTCACTTCTTGCTGAACCTCAGGGGCTCAAGATTCCCACTCTCTTAGGTCTCCGCTCCTTAGTGCCACTCAAAATCACCTTTTTAGGGAAAATTTCTCCCTCCCTGTTCTCATTCTTCTCCCCTCTGTCTATATCATTATTTGCTTTAATTTCATCATAGTACTTACCATTACCTAAAATCATTTCATACGTACATTTGCGTATTTGTTTCATATCTTTACTAATGGAATGTGAAGTCCATGAGGTTGAGTCTTGTTTCTGTGTTTCTCTCCATACCCAGTCCCTGTTAGAATGCCTGGTCTACAGTGGGTGGGCAATTATATGTGAATTATATAAGCGAGAAACTAGCATTTCCCTCTTGAATGAATATATTCAATTCTATTTTGAATGAGTAAGTGAAACTCATAGTGCCTTCTTATGCAATTATTCTTTGAAACGGCAGTCATTCTTCCAAGTTTCTAAGACAGAAATTTTAATTGTTTTTATTTTAAAACATTTCTCAAGTAATTCTAGTAATTACAGTCAAAGGAGTAAAAGGAGTTCTATTGTTGAAACAGTAGTTTTGTGGGGAGTAGGGGATAACTTAATTTAAAGAAACAAGTTGGGGACTCTCTTGTCCCCTCCTGGCGTGAGCTGGGACCTCTGTCCTCTAGCTTTATCTCTAATAAAAGCCTGTACCTTGATCTCCTAAAAAAAATGAAAAAAATAAAAAATAATAAAAAAAATAAAGAAACAAGTTGGTGAACATTTGAGGAAGGAAGTTAGAAATATGATATTGCTCAATGGTGAGAAAGGATAACATGATGTTTATTTGAAAAAATTTTAAACATAGTTTCTTTGCATGGTCTGAAAGCACCATATGTATATTAAAATTACAAAGTCTGTTTTATATATATATATTTTTTTCATGGCCTGGAAAAGAAGATTAAGCATTTGATAGAATTATAATTTAGAGATTTGTGCAATTAATTATTGGGATTTTTAAAAATGGGTTGTTTCTTTAGCCACTCTGTGTAAGGGAAAAAACATCTCAGGAATAATGAAAGAACAGATGCCAAAAATGAAGTCAATTAAGTTTGGAATAGTATAGTATAGCCTAGGATGTCAGGGAAGGAGAGGTCTAATTCTGGTTCTACTCAGCTAGCTTTAAGACTTCGGGCAATGCAGTTTCTCTGACTAAGAAATCTTTAAGGTCTCTTCCAGATTAAAGATACCTAAGCCAATTAACATGAAAAAATAAATAAAAGAGACAGATTTAAGCAGCAATAGCATAGAAGACATAACAGATTTTAAGATGATCTGAATATGAGGCAAGATTAAGAACAATGTAGAAAATTTATATCATAATGAATAGGACATAAATAAACATAGCTCTGGAAATTTAGGTGATATATTTAATGCTATGTTATTGTCTGAGCATTTTAAATGATATGATATGCCTGGGTTTGCTTTTCCACTAAACTGGGTAATTTTGATCTGTGAAATTTATGATTACTGTGTATTCCAAATCAGTACATTTCTTGTGGTTATGGAAAAATATTAGTTCCCCTTTAAAAAAATAATCATAGGGAGCTAAATAGATTTTATATGTGTGTTTTATAGAGAGACTTTTTCATGGCAAATTATTGCTATAGCATTTATGAATTATTCCTGTAACTTAGCAGTGAGAAGGTTTTAAACCTGAAGATTAATAGTGTAAATTCTTATGTCTTCTTGAGCTAGAGCAAATCATACTTTTTGGCCAATATTAATCTAGTTTTCTTTGATATATATTAGCAAGGGATCTGACAGGTAGCATTATATCCATTTACTGATGCACAGAGGTGGTTATTGATATGATTATGGAACAGAATTTTGAGAGGCTAAATAGCAGCTCAGAATAAACAAGGCAACTACAATAGATTCTCTGTCTCCTGACTTAAAGGTCTTCATTCTTTTTCCACAGCATGGCAGAAGAGATTGCAACAGTTCTTTACAGTTGGTAGAGATATTATTTAAGGAAAAAACAAAGCTGGTACTGAAAGAATTATGAGGGGGGGAATAGAGAAAATGCATTAGACCAGATGAAAAACTCTAGAACAGTATAACTGCAGGATGATGAGAATGTGAGCTACAGCAGGGGTGGAAGGGAGACCAGTTTTGGAAGGTAGCATAACAGCATTATACTGTTCTCAGTAGTTCTACACAAGAAGCTGAGAGACAAGTGGTATATGAGCTATGTACTTCCATCCCCCAGAATATCTAAAAGATGATAAAGACACTTATTGATGTGCTACCACATTTTGTTTTGGGCAGCACAAGAGATATAACAGTATGAAAATTAAACATAACAGGTGAAATTAACTTTATATGAAGAATAAAATAATAAAAATGGGACATCCAGCCCACCTAGCTAGAACCCAAGGAAACCCTTTACCTGGTTTACTTACTCTGGGATTCAGGTACCTGATATCAGTACTTTTGTGTAAAAATACAAAGAGGGATCTTTAAATCAGAAACTTATAAAATAAACACATGTGTTTATTGTGATTGAATTAATATTTTAGTGTTAGAGCTGTATACACTTGATATACATAGTAATATGCAATATAATTGAAAGGATAGTGATTATAAGAGTTCCAAAGAAATGGTGAAAACTCAATCTTAGAGGCTAAGAGCCTAGATCTCTTCTGTGCATCACTTGTTTCTTGTATAACACATTCTCACATATTCTAGTTTTTCCTGGAATGTCTATGCCCTCCTTTAGAGCACTAATCACTAAATCAGAGTCCTTGGTTGTGCCCTTTTTTTTTTTTTTTTGGCTTTTCAAAACAAGATGGGTTTGCTTCCCTTCAATTTGCTCAGCAAAATTCAGGCTACAAATTGAGTCTTTCTGTCCTGCATGCCTCCTTTGTCACTGTGTGAAGATGAATGAACTGCAGCTGTGTTCACAGTTGTGGAAGTTAAACCCTTTTTGTTGGCAAGAACTACATTCTGCATGGAACAGGATATGCATACAGATTCTCAGTGATGTAAAACTGACATTCTTGGTGCAACAACTAAATATATGTCTCCAACATTAAGCTTTAGCTTAGGAGAATTTGTTTGCATTATGATTTTGTGAAAAAAATGCCCCCCATACCCTGCCCTAGAGAATGGGGCACACACACACACATACACAGGAAAAATATGTTAATGGTTATTCTCTTAAAGTGATAGAACTGTGAATTATCTATTCTCTCATAATTTTTCTAGGCTTTTATATTTCCTATAATGGAGTTGCCTTTGTAATTAAAATATAATAAAACATTATTGCCCAGTGTTGTATATAGAGAGATAGGGACAATGTGCCATTGAGAAGAGAGAGCAATCGTATCTTGAAATTTGAGTAACCACTGAAGGAAGATTTTAACACCCAAAATGGACCTTGAAAAATGGAACAGATAAGAAAAATGGAGAGAATTAGGGACAAGACTTAAAAAGAAGCAAAGAAAATCGACCGAATACACTTAATTCATGAGATAATCTTTATTTATTTATGTGGACCCCTTTTAGAATTCTTCAGTTATTTTATCTCCTCACGCCCTTGATTAAAGTTCGTAAGCAAGTGCTAACCAGTGATGCTAAATATAGTTTTGTGGTGTCCTTGGGCCAGTGGGTGGCTGAACCACAGCGATAGAAAGCACCTCTTTTAAATGTCGCTGTTTATTATCCCGTGCTTTATCCAGGTTTGTTTCTTCCTTTTGGAGTTGAAAAAATTAATTAAGTGTTCTATTTTAAGTTAAGGGAATGATATTTGTCCTGTGCACTCCGTCTAGAAGAGGGGATGCTGGCAGGATTACCTTTAAGTTCTGAAGACATACTTAGCGCCATAGTGCCTTCGTTCTAAAGATGTGATCACTGGGTACAGAAAATTCAGATTACTAAATCACTGTTGCTCGAACCCAAGGGACGCCAGGGTGGTTGTGAGGCTAAGCAGTCAAAATTGTCCCTGCAATCTCTCTAACTTATTTTATAGTATCTACATCTATCTAGGGATTCTACTTAATAATTTTCTTGGAAAACATTACTCATTTTTGTCAAATTTCCTGTACTCATTTTCACCTTTCTGCCTTGCCCCACATCTCTCCCACTTACCCAGAATTCTCTCTCTTCTCATTCTCCCCATTCTTCAAAGCAAATCCTGCTCCCTTAATAAAGTCTTCTCAACCATACACCTAATGCTGATCTACATCTTTAACAAATGTTTGACTTTACCAGTTTCAACAATATGGTTTTTGATTGTCTACTATGTGTGGATTTTTGATTCCCTTGAGGGTCTCACACATTACTTATAATTCCTTACTATATATTTTCCACATCTAACTTATTTCCCACATCTACAGCATCTTACTCAATATAGTGACATCTTCCTAGTATGCACACAATACTAATGTGGGGTTGTGCAATCAACGGCTCAGTGTCTCTTCTCTGCCCTTAGGTTCTGGAAACCTAGAAAAGTACTAGGCACACAGAAATATTTAATACACACTTAGGGTGTCTCATTTGGGCCTCTCTCACCCCCATTATATATAAGAAGACTTTGGATTTACTCATATGACTGTCTTGACAAGAGACAAATTCATTTTACCTATGCTTTAAAACCATGATCAGTAATTGTCATTTATTTTTTAAAGGTCCTCCTGGACCCCCAGGTGAAAAAGGAGATAGAGGTCCCACCGGAGAAGGTGGCCCGAGAGGCATCCCAGGCCCAATAGGTATGGCAACAGTAACTACTTAGTCATCTGCTGCGGGGCTGGGTAATGTACATCTGTGTGTGTATCTAAGTGAAAATAGGCATTTGATTTGTTTCTTGTGGTGGGGGGGGTGTGTATTGAGAAAGATATGTGTTCCAGCATCCTGATCACTCTAATGTACTGAACGGTAAAAATTGACACTTTGGTTTTTGAAGAAAGTTAAGTACTTTAAACCAGAGGCATCACATGGGTTGTTCATAAGTCTCTTGAGTGCTGTCTATATTTATATCTATCTACAAATAGTAGATGGCAGACCTAGCTTTGGGTCACATGTGAAGGAGAATATGAAAATCACCTTCACATGAATATATCTGCAAGTTATCTGCTTTTTACAATAAAAAAAAAATTACATTCACCTGAGTCAAAGGAAAATTGGATTATATTCCTTATATATTCCTGGAATATATCTGCTTAAACTTAAGAAATCTGAGTGTAAATATTGACAAGAATATGGATGACTTTGACCTTTGCTGTCAGCCACTCTGTATTTTACTGAGAGCAAGATTGTTTCAAATTATTTTCATCTGTGTTGTGATCTTGAAAGCAATATTTTGAAAGAAGATAATAGAAGATAGAAAAGGAGAAAGAGCTTGAACTTTCCTTGCTTTCAAAAAAATTAAGAAGACAACAATAATGTGACTGTCATGTTATTGTTGGCTAGAAATCAAATACCTGCATGCTTTTGGAAAGTGGGGAGTATATGGCATGGTCTAACTATAACTAGAATGGTTTGAGCTGCCAAAAAAAAGCCTAAGAACCATGCATTTCATCCTGTTTTACTTTCTTTTGGATATATGTTCTTTTAGATTAATGTATTGACTTGCCCAGCTTACATCAGAAAAACCATTTTAAAAAAATGTCTGACCTTTATATCATTTGTGCTTAAAGAGCCAATACATAAAGCTTACAGTAAAAAGGTTTTAAAATTATTTTTTAAAATTTCTCTTACACATAAATAAATATATATATATATATATATAATTGTATATATATTATATCTGGTGGGGTGTTGGTGTGCCTTTGAAAGTTCTGTCAGGTAAGATTCTTTATTCAGAAAAGTCTTTCTACTTGACTAGTACTCAGGAGATCATAACAACAGCACATTAATGTCATAGCAGGGGAAGCAACCGGTATCCTATCAGCTGCCAGAGCCGCTGTTGTCAAAGGTCTGTCAGCCCCTCGATTACAAACTGCATTTGTCAAAGCTTCATAAATCAACCGTAGAAGTTCAGTCTGGGCTACAACTTGCTGTACAAAGCTTCGTCTTGGGAGCGTCTTTTGCGGTTGTTTCAGAGCTACAGAAATAGAAAGAGAGATTTAGAAGTCTGTTTTTGTTGACGGCACAAACAGATCAGTGCAAGGCTGCCTTTAGTCTGCTGCTGTAGGTGCTGCTCGCGTGCACAAACAGGCATGGTGCGGTGCCTCAGAAAGGAAGGGCGTCCCATGGTGGGCGTGCTAAACGGACTCTTAGATCGTTAGGCTGCCGTTAGGTTTGTGCACTGCAGCAAAAGGATTCAGGGTACCAGGAGTCTGTCCCGTGGGTTCTGCCCGACTTCATTGCTGAATTCTGTTTTGTTCTCTGGCAGAGAACCTAACTGTCCCACACTTGGTGCTGGCATCAGGAGGAAAGAGGATCCGGCGAACAGTCATGATTCTACTTCCTGATTAGAGCCAGTTCTCCTAAGCCCCCCACTACCTCCTGTTGAGCTCATTAAACTCAGCTTGACAGAGTCAGAGTCTAGACTCACAACCGTGAGAAACCTAAATGGTTATTCCAGCAGTCTTACATAGTCAATATATGGAATATATGACTGTTGCTACTTGTTTACTGGGGTGGATATCATGTTTAAAATGTTTTATCTCAAAATGTTATCATAGAAAATCACTTCAGAGTGTCACATCCTTCGAAGCGCACCCGGAGAATGCCCTTTTGTCTTTTAATCCACAAAGTGTTTCCTGAGCATTTCCTGGGCTGACATTTCCCCAAGGCTCTGTGGATCCTGTGCACAGAGATCGAGAGTTTCTGCCTTCACAGAACTTACAGTATGATAAGAAATTATACAGCAGTGATGAAAGTCATAAGAATTGATCTCTTTTGAGATTTTTTTTTTAGTTTTTTTTTTCTTTTGAGATTTTTTTGGGGGGTATTTCAAGGGTTATTCTCCTATGACAGCAATACTTTGAAGGAAGGAGAACTTCATTACTCAAGTATCTTGTTCACAGGTGATCTATTGGGCTGTTTCTATCTACTGGCATCAGTTACAGGGTAGCTTGACCTGTGCACATTGGGTAGGGGTGGGGGGGCCCTACCTACATAAGTTGTTGGAAGAGAACCAAAGTCTCTCCTCTGGCTGCAAAAATCTCATCATCAACTGCTGCTGTTTACTTTTCTGACATAGCCTGAGTTTCCCACCATAAATCCTGCCTCTGGAGAAGAACATAAAGTCCATCCTAAGTACAGATATTGGAGGGGAGAAACCATATTTCATTAGTCTTTATATCCATGCGTGTCTTTACCCTGCCTCACCCCTCCTCCTAGTCTGTGGCCCAGAAAGGCCACTCCCTGAGCCTTGGACAAGGATCATGCTCCCTAAAACGTGCCTGTGATTAAGGAATGTTGCCGACTGCAGACTCTTGTTCTGTGTCTGAGTATTGAAAGCTGCTTTCTTTAGGAGGTACCAGTGAATCCAAAGAGGTCATTGCTAAACATGTGTCCATATCATCAAGCAAAACTAAATTTAGCAGCCTTCACCAAAGGCTGGTGAAAATAATGAATTTACTACTAAGAAGAAGAAGAGGGGGAGAAAGGGTGGGAAGAGGAAGAAGGGTGGTAGCGGTTGGGGGAGGAGCTAATACGGAACATTAATCACATCACAGGCACTTTTCCAAGTGTTTATATTTATTAGCACTTTTAATCCCCACATCAAATTTATAACCTTCATATCAAACTCTAGTAAGCGGCGAAGCCAGATGGGCATAGTTGCAGAATCTGTGCCCAAGCAATCTGCTAGGCAACAGAAGGAAGCCTGAACAGGAACCCAGGGTATGTGAGTAATCATCAGACCAGGTCACCAGAGTAGCTGGACCTCTCTGGTCTTCCGTTCCTTCCTCCACCAAATGGTAGATTTGGACCAGATGATGTGTAAGTTTCCTTGAAATGCTAACATTCCCTAGTTGCAATTTATGCAATGTGCTTATGTTGCCTCTGGGTAAATTAACTAATTGCGACCTGAAAGTTTCAGAGAATCTGATCTTATAACTGGATAATATACATACACAATATTTTTTTGGTTGAATTAATAGAGAAAATGGTAAAAATGGGAATCACCAGCGAGTGGCACTCTATATAGAGTATGGAATGTTCTAAGATTCAAAAAATAAATACAAGAATTTAGAGTCATTGTTTTTATTTGGAAATTTGAGTGGTAGATCTTAATAATTACAAGTAAAAAGTGTGCCTTGCTTGGATTATGAAAAAAGCTATAAATAATAATCAGCCTGTCTTGAGAAGTGATGTAAGGTCTTCTTGAGGTTGTATGCTGTGAAGTCCAAAGTAGTATGTGTGTATGTATATTGTACACAGTATATCACTATGTACACATTCAATGCACCAATATATATGCAAAGTGCCATATAGTAAGCAAATTAAATTGAAATGGCTTGTTAGTAGGAGTATTTCTAAACATAATTTATCATTTTATTATTTTGGATATCTGCTTAATTTCTGTTGGAATTAAAGTTTTACATTGGATTGAATATATTTCTTAATGATTTAAAATAATATACTTAAGATGGATATTTCTTAGAGAACTGTCATATTTTAGTTGTCTATATTAACGAACCTCAAGAAAAATGTTTTTGATGAATTAGGTATGTGTATGTAAGCCCTCCTTTGGAAGCTAGTAAACTAATGGCAATATATTAAAGGACTGACATTGGGAGAAGATAATATAATCAATTTTTCATAATGTGCTTCTCAAGAAGTTGGCTGAAAATTGGATTACTAAGATCTCTGTGAACTGGTAATGGCACCTAAAATGAGATTTTTTTATAATAGCTCACCTCAAACTCCTGGACTCCAGGATGAAATATTTTATGCGACTGGAAAGTAACATCTGCCATTATATGCAGTTTTCATAGCCCCCACAGCGATTTGGGGTAAAAAAAAAAAAAAAAAGGTTGATTTCATTTATGCATGTAAAACTCTGGGTTTGTATACGTAGTATATACTCATAAATGAATCTTTGTATACTATGCATGTACACACACGCACACACGTACATGTATATATATAGTGAATTATTGTTTGGAATTACAATGGAATACATAAAAACAAGTCCATGAGAGAGATAGTAATATATCCCAGAACTGGGACCCCAGTTTTTTAAATAAACACTGATACTTCTCATTGCTTGAATTGTACTTTATCTGGGACAAATCAAGAATTCAGTTTTCGGCTTAGCATTTCAAAATTATCATTTTGACAGAGTCCTGTTATTTGAGTGAAGCTACATATTCCCTCTGGTTGAAATGCCAAGATTTTTTTTTCTCACATGTTTTTTTTTTACATTTTTTTATTTGTAATAACAATATGTTATTTATGGAATATCTGTAATGTACTAAATGCACTAATGTTTCTACTTAACTGTTTGTATTATCATTGGCACACACTAAGTTTTAGGAAAGATATTATTACACCACGTGGAGATTCACCTGTTTGAAACTAAATTGTTTTATTTTGAAATCTGTATGAAATGATGAATTATCACCACTCCTTTTTTCTTCATTAACCCATGCAGGTCCTCCAGGTCCTAAAGGTGACCGGGGAGCAATTGGTTTTCCTGGAAATCGAGGATTCCCGGGATCACCGGGGAAGACAGGGAGGCCAGGTATTATGATAATGTATATTTTTCCTTATAGAAAATATGAAATTAAACAAAAGTTATCATAGTATGCATAGTAACAGTCACATGAAGTTCATTTTGTGACCAGAAATATTTTGAAACCAGTTTTTGTCCACCTGAGGAAAGTTCTATGTCGCAAAACAAAATAGTTTTAAAAAAAAATAACAGACGATTTATAAACTCCACACAAACATAAATCACCATGAAGAATGGAATCTATTTTAGAACAAACATTTTGGAAAGCCTGGCAAAAACCTAGCAACTGGGTTTTTACATGTTTGGGGTTTTTTGTTTTGTTTTATTCTGGTTTGGTTTGCTTTGTTGCCTTTGATAAAAGAAGTGTGCTCATAAAAAACAAACAAAAAAATGGATCCAGGTGTGAGCAAAAAAATGTGCAAAACATAAATATCCCCTAACAAAAACTGATCAAACCCTGTTAAGTTACAGTAAGCAGAATACAGATAGACCCGAAATCCCATCCTATGTAAGGCAGACTGCCAGCTGTTATATAGTAGTACAATTTGTCTTTACCAAAATGTCACATAATTGGAGTCATCCATTTAGCAATAACCATTTAAAGTTCTCCCTCTTTTTGGGGCATGGTAACACATTTTTTTAAGTCATTAACTCTTTTTATTTTGGTATCATTAATGTACAATTACATGAGCAGCATGGTGGTTATTAGATTACCCCATTGTCAAGTCGCCACCACATACCCCATTACAGTCACTGTCTATCAGCGTAGTAAGAGGCTATAGAGTCACTACTTGTCTTCTCTGTGTCATACAGCCTTCCCTGTGCCTCCCTCCCCTCTACATTATGTGTGCTAATCATAATGCCCCTTTTTCCCCCTTGTCCCTCCCTTCCCACCCATCCTCCCCAGTCCCTTTCCCTTTGGTAACTGTTAGTCCGTTCTTGGGTTCTGTGTCTGCTGCTGTTTTGTTCCTTCAGTTTTTGCTTTGTTCTTATACTCCACAGATGAGTGAAATCATTTGATACTTGTCTTTCTCTGCCTGGCCTATTTCAGTGAGCATAATGCCCTCAAGCCCCATCATGTTGTTGCAAATGGTAGGATTTGTTTTCTTCTTATGGCTGAATAATATTCCATTGTGTATATGTACCACATCTTCTTTATCCATTCATCTACTGATGGACACTTAGGGTTGCTTCCATTTCTTGGCTATTGTAAATAGTGCTGCGATAAACATAGGGGTGCATATGTCTTTTTCAAAATGAACTGCTGCATTCTTAGGGTAAAGTCGTAGGAATAGAATTCCTGGGTCAAATGGTATTTCTATTTTGAGTTTTTTGAGGAACCTCCAAACTGCTTTCCACAATGGTTGAACTAATTTACATTCCCACCAACAGTGTAAGAGGGTTGCCCTTTCTCCACAGCCTCGCCAACATTTGTTGTTGTTTGTCTTTTGGATGTTGGCCATCCAAACTGGTGTGAGGTGATATCTCATTGTTGTTTTATTTGCATTTCTCTGATGATTAGCGATGTGGAGCATCTTTTCATGTGCCTGTTGGCCATCTGAATTTCTTGTTTGGAGAAGGGTCTGTTCAGCTCCTCTGCCCATTTTTTAATTGGCTTATTTGCTTTTTGTTTGTTGAGGTGCAGGAGTTCTTCATATATTTTGGATGTCAATCCCTTATCGGGTATGTCATTTATGAATATATTCTCTCATACTGTAGGATGTCTTTTTGTTTACTGATGGTGTCCTTAGTTGTACAGAAACTCTTTAGTTTTATATAGTGCCACTTGTTCATTTTTGCTTTTGTTTCCCTTGCCTAGGGAGATATGTTCATGAAGAAGTTGCTCATGTTTATGTCCAAGAGATTTTGGCCTATGTTTTTTTCTAAGAATTTTATGATTTCGTGACTTACATTCAGGTCTTTGATCCATCTGAGTTTACTTTTGTGTATGGGGTTAAATAATAATCCAGTTTCATTCTCTTACATGTAGCTGTCCAGTTTTGACAACACCACCTGTTGAAGAGGCTGTCATTTCCCCATTGTATATCCATGGCTCCTTTATCGTATATTAATTGGCTATATATGCTTGGGTTTATATGTGGGCTCTTTATTCTATTCCATTGGTCTATGGGTCTGTTCTTGTGCCAGTACCATATTGTCTTGATTGCTGTGGCTTGTAATAGAGTTTGAAGTCAGGGAGCATAATTCCCCCTGCTTTATTTTTCCTTCTCAGAATTGCTTTGGCTATTCTGGGTCTTTTGTGGTTCCATATGAATTTTACAACTATTTGCTCTAGTTCATTAAAGAATGCTGTAGGTATTTTGATAAGGATTGCATTGAATCTGTAGATTGCTTTAGGCAGGATGGCCATTTTGACAGTATTAATTCTTCATATCCATGAGCATGGGATGTGTTTCCATTTATTGATATCTTCTTTAATTTCTCCCATGAGTGTCTTGTAGTTTTCAGAGTATAAGTCTTTCACTTCCTAGATATTTTATTCTTTTTGATTCAATGGTGAATGGAATTGTTTTCCTGATTTCTCTTTCTGCTAGTTCATCATTAGTGTATAGGAATGCAACAGATTTCTGTGTATTAATATTGTATCCTGCAACTTTACTGAATTCAGATATTAGATCTAGTAGTTTTGGAGGGGATTCTTTAGGCTTTTTTATGTACAATATCATGTCATCTGCAAACAGGGACAGTTTGACTTCTTCCTTGCCAATCTGGATGCCTTTTATTCCTTTGTGTTTTCTGATTGCCATGGCTAGGACCTCTAGAATTATGTGGAATAAAAGTGGGGAGAGTGGACATTCTTGTCTTGTTCCTGATCTTAAAGGAAAAGCTTTCAGCTACTCGCTGTTAAGTATAATATTGGCTGTGGGTTTGTCATATATGGCCTTTATTATGTTGAGGTACTTGCATTCTATACTCATTTTGTTGAGAGTTGTTATCACGAATGGATGTTGAATTTTGTCGAATGCTTTTTCAGCATCTATGGAGATGATCATATGGTTTTTGTTCTTCTTTTTGTTGATGTAGTGGATTATGTTGATGTATTTTCGAATGTTGTACCATCCTTGCATCCCTGGGATGAATCCCACTTGATCATGATGGATGATCTTTTTGATTTATTTTTGAATTGAGTTTGCTAATATTTTGTTGAGTATTTTTGCATCTATGTTCATCAGGGATATTGTTCTGTAATTTTCCTTTTTTGTTGTGTCTTTGCCTGGTTTTGGTATTAGAGTGATGTTGGCCTGGTAGAATGAGTTTGGGAGTATTCCTTCCTCTTCTACTGTTTGGAAAACTTTAAGGAGGATGGGTATTAGTTCTTCACTAAATGTTTGATAAAATTCAGCAGTGAAACCATTAGGACCAGGAGTTTTGTTCTTAGGTATGTTTTGTTTACCAACTCAATTTCTTTGCTAGTAATTGGTCTATTCATATTTCTGTTTCTTCCTTGGTCAGCCTTGGAAGGTTGTATGTTTCTAGAAAGTTGTCCATTTCCTCTAAGTTATCCAGTTTGTTACCATATAATTTTTCATAATATTTTTTCATAATTCTTTTTATTTCTGTGGTGTCTGTAGTGATTTTTCCTTTCTTATTTCTGATTTTGTTTATGTGTGTACACTCTCTTTTTTCTTGATAAATCTGGCTAGGGGCTTATCTATTTTGTTTATTTTCTCAAAGAACCAGTTCTGCTTTCATTGATTCTTTCTATTGTTTTATTCTTCTCAATTTTATTTATTTCTGCTTTAATCTTTATTATGTCCCTCCTTCTACTAACTTTGGGCCTCATTTTTCTTCCTTTCCTAGTTTCATTAATTGTGAGTTTAGACTGTTATTTGGGATTGTTCTTCTTTCCTGAGGTAGGCCTGTATTGCAATATATTTCCGTCCTAGCTGGCCTTTGCTGTGTCCCACAGATTTTGTGGTGTTGAATTATTGTTTTCATATGTCTCCGTATATTGCTTGATTCTGTTTTTATTTTGTCATTGATCCATTGATTATTTAAGAACATGTTATTAAGCCTATATGTGTTTGTGGACTTTTTCATTTTCTTTGAGTAATTAATTTCTGGTTTCATACCTTTGTGATCTGAGAAGCTGGTTGGTACAATTTCAATCTTTTTTAATTTCCTGAGGTTCTTTTTGTGGCCTAATATATGATCTTTTCTTGAAAATGTTCCATGTGCACTTGAGAAGAATGTGTATCCTGCTGCTTTTGGATGAAGTGTTCTGTAGATGTCCATTAGGTCCCTCTGTTCTAATATGTTGTTCAGTGCCTCTGTCTCTTTACTTATTTTCTGTCTGGTTTATCTGTCCTTTGGAGTGAGTGGTGTGTTGAAGTCGCCTAAAATGAATGCATTGCATTCTATTTCCTCCTTTAATTCTGTTAGTATTTGTTTCACATATGTAGGTGATCCTGTGTTGGGTGCATAGATATTTATAATAGTTATTTCCTCTTGTTGGACTGACCCCTTTATCATTATGTAATGTCCTTCTTTGTCTTCTGTTACTTTCTTTGTTTTGAAGTCTATTTTGTCTGATACGAGTACTGCAATTCCTACTTTTTTCTACCAGTTGAATGAAATATCTTTTTCCATACCTTTACTTTCAGTCTGTGTATGTCTTTGGGTTTGAAGTGCAGCTCTTGTAGGCAGCATATAGATGGGTCTTTTTTTTTTTTATCCATTTAGTGACTCTACGTCGTTTGATTGGTGCATTAAGACCATTGGCATTTAGGGAGATCATCGGTAGGTATGTACTTATTGTAGTTACAGGCTTTAGATTCATGGTTACCAAAGGTTCTAGGGTAATTCCCTTACTATCTTACAGTCTAATTTAACTCTCTTTGTATGTTATTACAAACACAACCTAAAGTTTCTTTTTTTTTCCTCCTTTTCCTTCCTCCTCCATTCTTTGTATGTTAAGAATCATATTCTGTACTCTTTGTCTATCCCTTGGGTGCCATCTGTTTAGCCTTAGGAATACTTCCATCTATAGGAGTCCCTCCAAAATGTGCTATAGAGGTGGTTAATGGGAGGTAAATTCTCTCAGCTTTTGCTTATCTGAAAATTGTTTAATCCCTCCTTCAAATTTAAATGATAATCTTTCCAGATAGAGTATTCTTGGTTCAAGGCCCTTCTGCTTCATTGCATTAAATATATCATGCCACTCCCTTCTGGCCTATAAGGTTTCTGTTGAGAAATCTGATGATAGCCTGATGGATTTTCGTTTGTATGTGATCTTTTTTCTGTCTCTAGCTGCTTTTACAAGTCTGTCTTTATCCTTGATCTTTGACATTTTAATTATTGTATGTCTTGATGTTGTCTTCCTTGGGTCCCTTGTGTTGGGGGACCATGTGCACCTCCATGTCTTGAGAGACTATCTCCTTCTCCAGACTGGGGAAGTTTTCAGCAATTACCTCCTCTATGACACTTTCTATCCCTTTTTCTCTCTCTTTGTCTTCTGGTACCCCTATTATGTGAATATTGTTCCGTTTGGATTGGTCACACAGTTCTCTCAATATTCTTTCATTCTTAGAGATTCTTTTTTCTCTCTGTGCCTTAGCTTCTTTGTATTGCTCTTCTCTAATTTCTATTCTATTTACCATCTCTTCTACTTCATCCAGTCTGCTTTTAAATCCCTCCATTGTATGTTTCATTTCAGATATGGAATTTCTTAATGATTGAATCTCCATCTTAAATTCGTTCCTGAGTTCTTGAATCTTTTTCTGTACGTTCATAAGCATGTTTATGATTTTTATTTTGAACTCTCTTTCAGGAAGATCAGTGAGTTCAGTTTCATTTGTCCCTTTTTCTGTGGTTTGTGAGATTTTTGGTCTGAACCATGTTCTTTTGACGTTTCATATTTCTGTGTGGTGCTCTCTAGTGCCCAGATGCTCCAATCTCTGGAGCTGCTCAGCCCCTAGAGTGATGTTGGGGGTCATAGGGGAGCAGAGCTGGTGCCTGGGGGGAGTAAAGATCTGTTTCCTGATTCCTGTCTGCCGTGCCTGTCTCCCATATCTGAGCCAGTGGGCCGAACACACAGGTGTAAGCCTCTGTGCTTGGCATCTCTAGCTGTTGTAGGTGGGGCCTCCCTCTGACTGGCCTGTCACCAGTGCAGTGACTGCCAGTTTGCAGGAAGGTGCAGCAGGCTGCATGTCACAGTGGGGGTCCTCGGAGCTGAGTAGCCAACAAAGGGGAAGGAGCGCCTGTAGCTCCTCAAAGTTTCCAACTGGCTGGGCAGAGCATGCCCAGACAACCTTGTCCCCCTATCCCTTCTCCCGTGCAGAAAGTTCTGTGCAAACCCTGCCCCTTCAGCAGCCCTCTTGCTGCTAGGAAGCCTGTCAGACTGCCTGCCTTTCCCACATCCCTGAGAGGCCGGGTATAGATCCCTTCCTCCACAAATGGCTGGAATCTGTCTCTTAATCACTCCACCTGTCCCAGCTCCCCATCCTCCAGAGCATCACACAATGTAGGTTTCTGCTCGCAAAGCAGATCTCCAGGGCCAGGTGTTCAGCCATCCCAGGCTTCCACCCACTCCCTGCTCTGTTTCTCTTCCTCCTGTCAGTGAGCTGGGGTGGGGGAAGGGCTCAGGTCTCACCAGATCAAGGCTTTGGTACGTTACCCTGTTTTTTGAGGTCTGCTCTGCTTGTAAGGTCTGTGTGCAGTCTGGTGCAGCCTTCTTTCCTGTTGCTGTTTTATGGTTAGTTGTATTAACTGTATTTTCACACTATCTGTGGTTTTCAGAGTTCTCTGTCTCACCTCTCATGCCACCATCTTAGAAATCCAACACATTTATTTTTAATGCCCAGTATATTCTGATGTATGGATAGACCACAGTTTGTTTATCCATCACCTGTTGAAGGGAATGTTGGTTGCTTCCAAGTTTGGCAATCATGACTAAAGCTGCTGTAAGCAACCATGTGCACATTTGTGTAGACCTGAGATTACCTAGAGAACTGTGATTGCTGGATTACTTGGTAAACTTTGTTTAGTTTTATAAGAAATTACCAAATCTTCCAAAGTGGATATGGCATTTTGCATTCCCACCAGCAATGAATGAGAACTCTTATTGTTCCACATCCTGACTGGCATTTTTTATCTGTGTTTTGAATTTCAGCAATTCTAGTAGTGGTATTGGGGTATTTTTAATAGTATCATTGTTCATGGACTGTGTTTGTGGCAATTAGGATTGGAGAAAAATCAGCTAGCCACAAATAAGCAATCTACAGTCAGGCTCCACCAGAGACCTGATTAACTGTACTGAATGATATTTATGTACCAACCATCTCTGAAACTGTCTAGCTTTAATGAAGCCTTTTTGTCAATGTGGGAAGAAGATTTTGTTGTTAATGAGAAATTCTGCTGAACTTTCTATGTAAGCAATTTGTGTTCAATAGATAAATGTATTTAAAAACCTGAATTTGACAAAAGCTGCTTACAGATTCTAATATAATTTTAAATAATTCTTCAGAGTCAAGAAACATTTTATCTATATTCTGTTTTAAATTAAAATGGTATATTAGTCTGGTATCTTTCTCAAATAGGTAGTCATTTATTATCCCCAGCAAAATCATGTTTTTTGGAGGAGATTTTGTTTGGGATTCTTTCTGGTGCAATATTATTTGTAACTTCCTATTTACACTAATCATAAGAGTTAACTTTATAAAGGAGTATATTATGACCTATGAATAAGTCAGAGTTACTCATTTGTCTTTCTAGAAAGTCTACACAAAAAGGGAAGAAAATGGCAGAAATGTTAGGAATGTCAAGAAGGCCTTGCTATTTCTCACAACCATCTGTCCATTATGCACAACCTTTATCTCTACATGGTCAGGGAAGAAGTTAAGAATAAGTCACAGAAGAGACATGTAACTAAGCACAACTTAACTGATTTGATAAGAAACAACTTACCTTATTTATTGCCTACATTTTCTCATACAGTGTGCTTGGAACTGGGAATACAGGGATACGAGACAAACTAGTTCCCCACCTTTGAGGAGATTTCCCCTGGAAAATTTCTCACAGTGACCTGTTTTCAAAATTTTGATCACAAAGATGATTCTGTTAAGTTTACATGGCTTGTCTAATCTTAGGCTTAAACATTTGTCAGAGTGGTTTGACCTTGTGTTTCATGGTAACACATAGTCACTCAATGTATGTTTTCTTTGCCCTCTTGGGAGATACAGAGATGGCATAGTATGTATTAGCACTTTACAGAAATAGCATAGTACATATCTGAATCCTAGATTTGAGTCCTATCTCCCCACTCAGTCTCTGTGCCTCAGGTTTTTAATCTACAAAATAGGGCTATAAGCATCCACATTTTAAAATTTCTTTAAAAGTCAAATGAATTAATAGATGTCTTAAAGTGCTTCAGATGGTTCCTGCTAAAAGCAAGCTGCACAGCTCTTCCTTGACTTATGATGGGGTAAATTGAAAAAATCCTAAGTCAAATATGCATTTAATACACCTAATCATCTGAACATCATAGCTTAGCCTAGTCTACCTTAAACATACTCAGAACTCTTGCATTAGCCTAGAGTTGGGCAAAATCACCTAACACAAAGCAGTTTTATAATATGCTGTTGAGTATCTCATTTAGTTCATTGAATACTGTCCTGAAAGTGAAGCACAGCATGGTTCCTAGTGTACTGGTGGCTTGCCTCATGGCCGCCTGGCTGACTAGGAGCTGTGGTTCCCTGCCACCGCCCAAGATCACGAGAGTATCATGCTGCATTATCACCAGCCCAGGCAAAGTTAAGAATTCAAAGTATGGTTTCTACTGATTGTGTATTGCTTTGGCTCCATCGTAAAGTCAAAGAATCGGAAGTAAGGGGCTGTCTGTATACACGTTAGTTATTAGCTACAGTTTATACAAGCGTTACGTTTTTTCCTACTTTGAAACTCCCAGAGTTCAACAAATGCCCATAGTCAAAGTACTTGGAGAGCATTAATCGATTCATTCACTTAATCAACACAATTGTATAAATGTTCACTGTGTGCTGGAGAAAAATATAGCATAGCCACTGCCCTCAAGGGGAAGGGGAGAGAAGAATGAAGGAGCAGTTATTTATAATGCAATATAGTAAGTAAGAAACATTTGTGAAATAGGACAAAAAGCTATGGAAACAGAGAGTAGAGAACGATTAATTCTGTACAGGAAGACAGCTGCTTACAGAGCAAGTTGTGTCAGTGCTGGGCCACATGATGCACACAATTTCTTTAGGTCTGTGGTTCTCAAACTTTAGCAGGGATTAGAATTGCCTGTGTATGGGGCCTATTAAACAGCTTACTGGGCTCCACCTCCGAGCATCTTGTTCATTAAGTCAGGGGTTGGCACCCTGGAGATTTGCTACCCCACAGATTTCCAGGTGATAGTCATAATGCTGATCCAGGGATGACACTTTGAGAACCATCACTGAAGGAGTGAAGAAAGAGGAACTCTGCAAACATAAAAGCAAAGATAAAGATAATAAATCCCTTGGCAAAAAATATCCTTAGGATATCACTTCCTTATTAAAAAGACTCAAGTTTGGTAGAACTGTGAGCAGTGGCACCTGGGGTTATACTTCAGATTAAAGCAAAGGATAATAGGGAGACCCTCCTCTGTAAGAATCTAAAGATGGTACAGTTAGAAATAAAATCCCATACTTGTCATATTCTATTAGTGACACAGTGTGGACCATCTGAGTGACACCAAAAACATTAACAGATTTCAAAGAAGAAAATTTAAGGAAAAGCTCCTCTATTTATTTTCTATTTTCTGTCCTGCTGTCCTTTCCTTCCCTGCCCCTTCCTCCCACATATACTAAGTACTCACTCTGTATAGAAGGTACAGTGCTGGGTACAGTAAATGAGAGGTAAATAAGGCACAGTCCTGATAAGATACACAAATATGAGAAGAGGAAGGGAATATTTGTCTTGATATGTAGCAGACCTATAGAGTATTTATAATCTGACATATTTACTGCAGAAGGCTTTGAGGAATTCATTTAAGTGTTACCCTACATTATCTTCAACATCCCTGGAGGCTCTGGATATAACCTTATTAAACAAACTAGATTTTCCAGTATGTAAATAATGTGCTTCTCTACAGTTAGACTCTTGGAGTCCATTCAAACTCTGATTTTAAGGGTGAGTTATGGTCTTTCTTAGGAACATCTAAAACTATGGACTATAAATAATTCACTGATTTATCTGACAAGCAATTAGGAACACTCTCTCCATGTCACTTGTGGAGATATTCATAGTTTTATATGGGTTTGGAATTAGAGGAGAGACCAGAGATAAAAAGAGGAGGTTATAGCTATGATCATATAAATGTGCACTGGAGTCAGAGACTTTCATAATATTTCACGGGTAGACAGTGGGAAGAGAAGAAGACTGGAATAAAGCCTTAAGTAGTTCCAGAAGCAGGCTGAGCCATTAGAGCACAGCAGTAGATTGAACTGTAGGAAAAGACGTTTTTAATGTGTCCTAGCATGAGAAAAGATTTCTAAATGTCATCTATGGAGAAAATCTCTGAATCATGCTAAAAGGTCACAAAACATGTGGGTTTATTTATATATAAGAAGGAGATAAGTTTCATCTTACCATCATTAAGAAAAAAAGAGTGGTGTAAGGTATAAAGCAAAATAAAATATAAACTTTTATTATTTATCATAGGATCCTAGAGCTTATCAGGGTTGAAGTGGGTCATTCCCTCAGTGCTCTGGGTTGAGCATTTCTATTTTTAAAATATTCAACACAAATTGTAGAATGAAAAGATTTCCAAGAATAATATATGGTTTCTTATTTTCTGGTTGTGAAATTAATGATGAAATGATAGAATTAAGCTTGTTTATATTATCTTCTCTAAAAAGAATTAGAACTGCTCAGTTAGTTTTATATTCCACCCAATTTTAAAAAAAATTTCTTAGACTTTTCCTTTTGAAAAATCTGAAAATTTGGTACTATATGTTATAAGAAGATGACATAGAAAAATAGAAAAGTTTTGTAATAGTTTTTTACTAAATTAATGACTTTTGACAATTTAACATTACCAGAAATGGCTAATCACAATGAAAAAGTGAATTTAATGATGTACAGTATAATCACATATGAAAAGCAATTAGAGGCAAGCTATTTATAATATTCCAATAAGGAGTGGTTGGCATTTTATAAAATCTTCAAAATAAAAATTTAATTGGAAATAACACGCTTTTTAAGTGTTAAATCTCAATTCTCATGTTTCTCGTCATATACTATTTTACAATTTTTAAATCTGGTAAATCAGGGATCAAAAAATCTCCTCTATGAGATAAATGAGGAAAATGTTCTCAAAGCACTGAAGAAGAAAAGTAAACTAAAGAAACTAACAAAAAAATAAAATCCAAAAATAAAGATTTAAACTTTAAAATAAAATTTTAAATGTGCCATAAAAAGTGAACAAATGAAAAAATGCTCTCTCATTCACTGAAAATAAAATCACAGACAGTTTTAGCTAAACTTTGGGAGACCTAAAACAAATCTCTTATATGCATCTCTTATGGGCAAAGTGCTTTATGAATATTGTGGCTAATTTTCAAGGCAACTCTGTATGAAAGGTATTTCTTCATTTGATAGAAGAATAAACTTTAGCTCAGATAGATCTATAGACTTGTTCTGAGCCAGGTCCCTAGTAAGTAGCAGAGCAAAATAATTCAGGAAAGGAATTTAAAAACTATTATGAGTCCAAAGCCCATGATTTTTAAACAATGTTCTGAGTTCTTGGATGAAAAGACAGAGGCCCTTGATTTTGTTAGGGGAAATCAAGAACATTAACAAAGGTTCTACGTAGAGACAGCACTGATCAGTACTACATTTATGCCAAGAAGGTGATTACTTGCCAGGTAACTACCTGAAGACCTTTTGGAAGAAGATGAAGAAATTAAACAGCAGCGCTCTCATGATATGTAATTATCACCATTAAAATCTCTTGTTGGCACTAAAGGACGATGGAACTGTGGGTGAAATAGCAGCCCATCAACAAAGGCCAAGGTCCTAGCGGTGTTTCTGTCTCTGACCCTCATATTAAAGAACATTTGTACCACAGCTCTGTGTAAATGGATGGGGTTTCTCAAAACCAAGCGTAAGTAGCCTCCAGGGTTAGATCTCCCCCACACCTTCCTAGCTCCCTGCAGGGTAGATCTTACAACTCCCAGGAAGTCATTCTTGGCCCAGTCTTTGGGACACTCCTCTCTAAAAAAACAGAACACAGGACAGACAAATTGTAATGGGAGTAGAAGATGGAAGACACCAGGCTCTCTGGGGGGTGGAGGAAGGCACAGTCAAAGGAAGAGGAAAGGAAGAATGAGCACAAAAACTGCTTACCCTTCAGTTTGGCCTGCTGCAGGCAAATGGGACATTTAATGCCCTTGTAAATAATCTGAGAGAAGGTAAGAACCTGCCCAGAGCAATGCCAGTTCATAATAGGGCTTCTCTGATGACAGCTGCTAAACTGCACAGTGGCTGACATCGTCAACGTCGTATTTCCCTTCGAATGTCTGAAGGGTGTTACAAATTGATACTCTAGACTATATACCCTGTGATGCTCTATCTCCATTCAAAGCAAGCATTCTGAATTGCACTAATTTTGAAAATAACTGTTTGCTTTTTTTTTTTCCCAAGGAAATTTTGGACAAAAAGGCCAGAAGGGGGAAAAAGGGAGTGGAAGCATGCTAAGTAAGTTCATGGTTTCTTGTTGTTTTTTTTTTTTAAATGTTTGTTTTTTTCCCTAAAAACTTGAGAAATGGTATTCTCTGATCTTCAAAACTGCAACAGAATGGATTTCATAACAGGGGTCTCTTTACCTGGAAAGAATGCTGACCTCGTGTTGCAGTGTAGAGAATCTGTAAATTGGACCTTAAAAGCTAAGTGTTAGATGAGATGTCTTCAGTATGCCATGTCACAAGTTAATTGTTGTGTGTCTAGGCTGAATCTGCACGAATATAATGAAAGGATTATGAAAAGGAATGAGGGATCCTCACTTGACTTCTCAGAATCAAAGGGTTCCTCCCCAGTACTCCCAATGGGAACAACATGTGGTGTGTGTGTGTGTGTGTGTGTGTGTGTCTGTGGGAATAGCTAATGCACATACACACAGGGATCATGAACTGTAACCATCAGAGGGCTGTTTTAGACAAATTATGACAAATCCTTTGACATATCAAAAATATAGCAGTTTTCCATTATAATTACTGTTTTAAAAAATACAGTATCATTTTCTCTGCCTTAGTACAAATAATTATAACCTAATACTACTTTGTATGGTACCACATTCAGACAAGTTCGGGTCACCATTGTGAATGTCAGCCATGAAAGTACGTTGTAACCTCTGATGCTCGCCACCATTGCTGTTGATCTGCATTTGCCCCTAAATTGAGCGACGAGTATCGTACTCACATTGCTTTAGCGTTATTCAGTGATTCTTAGTATTGCTCTTGGTATATTAAGATATCGAAACATGATATGTCTTTTCTCCTTCATGTCCATTTATTCTTTAATGTGACAACTTTTGTCTGCTGTATGTTTTTTATTCCAGTTACTCCCCTTGTCTCACCATTTATTTTCAGTTGAGCTCCTAGTGTGATTCTCTTCCCTATCTTTGTTTATGTCTATCTTTATCTCCACCTTTATCTTTGTTCCTCTTCATCTCCTTTTCTTCTTTTCCTGAAACTTTCTCTGAGCTACTTAACCTTGATTCTGATTAAGCGTGGCAAATAAGGGACTTCTTTATTTTGTTGTCTGTAAATTAAACACCTACACTGTCCTCTGTTTCCTGAAATTATCAAATGCTTTGAGTATTTTTTTCAGATAGGTTCAGAAATATTTTCAGTTACAGATATTTCATGGCTGTTTGGAAGTTTATGTGCATACTTACTTTGAAAAAGCAGTAAGAGAGATTTTTCTGTGTTTATGTGTCTATAGCCTCCATATTCTCTTCCATACACCTCCCTGCTTGTGGAGAGCATATAACTCTGTTTCAAAAGGTGAGAATCATATACACAAACATCTCTACAGTATGTTCTGCTTTTTCTTTACTTAAGCTAATAAGCCACTTGCCTCCCTGTGTCAGTACATATGGCTTACCTCTTTCCTTTCAATGTTTACACATTGTTCTTATACATGTGTAAGCTACACCATAATACCGTAATGTATCCTTCAATCCCCTAGTCATGAACACTTGATGATTTTTGTTTGCTTTGGTTTGGCTTTAATGAACAATGTTACATTCAGCATTCCCATACATGATCTTGTGGGAACTTTTTTAATAGAACGTTTGCTAGAAGCTGAACCAATAGTTCAAAGGTGACATGCATTTAGCAATTTGATGGATTCTTGCAAGTGACTCCAAAATATGTTGTACCAATTCATTCTTTATGAAAGTGCCTGATTCCTTGCATCTTATATTAATTCTGATATATGATAATTTATATTGAATTATTTTAGTATAAATTTAAAAATATTTTTCAGGCATGAATTAAATATAATAAAAATAATCATTGATTTCCTCTTTTACATATGTGTCAGGAGCAGTACAACACCCTGATCGTATTTGGGCAGGGCCCTTTTAAGATCAGGTGGGTTGGGCAGGACACCCTCTGCTACCATCTCATTAAAAGGCCCTTCACCTCTGGACAAGGCATCAGCACAACTGATTCCAAGATCCCAGTGTGGCTCCTGCAAATGACCCTGGTTCTCGTGTGTGCCGGCTTCCACATGGCTTCCTCTGCTGGCCGTTGGCGATGTTTGGGCCTCTGCTCCCATGCTCGTACCCCTCCCCATTCTCGTACCCCACCATCCCCTGGGACCCTCAGTTGGGAGTCCAGACATGGTTCTGTAAGCCAGGCCAGGAACCCTCTGCCACCCACTCATCTGCTGTCTTGCCAAACCTGATGTAACCCATTGGGTTCTAGGGGAAATCTCATGGATACTAATTAGATGTGGATTCTTTACATGCAAAAACACTATCTCAAGCAGCAGTATGGATGACATGAAAGAAAGCCCATTCATTCATTCATGCATTCATTCAGCATATATTCATCATGTACCTCCTAGAGTTGGATATAACAGCAAATAAGATAGTTTTTACAAAGCCAATTGTCTCTGAAAGTCACAGACTTGTAAAAAGGCAATTAAGCAATACACCAGAGCTATATTGGGGAAAGAACAAGGCTCTATAGGTGTTTAGAGGAGATCAAGATTTTTAAATTCCTTAGAATTTTTTTAAAAATGATTTTGATTCACTTAGTTTAGCTTGCCTTCTTATTCTCCAAATCACAGCATTTTTTTTTCAAGTTTCATGGTGAACTAAGTGGCACTTGGACAGTTCAGTCAACACACTTGAGCCCAAAAACAAAACTTGTTTCCTTGAATTACCCAGCCATTTCAAGCAAGAGTATTTTGATCATAAAAAATAATGCTGATAAGTTTTTTATGCTAAAAAGCTTTGCATTTTATGCTTATAATATACAGTATAGATCCAGGAGAAAAATCTTATAGTAGACATTTTGTGTAGCTGAAAAAAGTGATGAAAATGAGAAAGGAAAAAAGGTAAGAAAAGGCAGAGAAAAAAAAGGGATAGAAAAATGTGGGATACATGTTATTTTTGAATGTCTCTTTTAATTAACATCACATTTTCACAGTTCTCCTTTCATTCAAGGCTCAATAGTTCCAGGCTTCACAGCATTCAGTTTCTAGTGGAATTCTCAGCCGCGTGCCTTATCCCTCCTCTTTTCCTTCTCCTGCCCTGTGAAATGGACATCTTCACACCTACCTCACAGGGTTGTTGTGAGGGTCACATAAGATGCTGTGCATATGCACATGCTCTGTAAAATCATAAAGTGCTTTAAACACGTAAGGAATGTTCACAGTGGTCTCTCTGAACTGGAACTCTTACTAGTCTCAGGCGGATGTTTTAAATCTGTAGTCAGACCAGGAGTGAAAGCAAAATGAAAATGCAAGAAGCCAAATAAATGTCCTGGACAAAAAGAGATGCTAGAGAATCAGAGATTTTTTACATTAGATAGCAACGCAAGTGTGACCAGATCACGAATCAGTGAGTTTGTCTGAGCTGAGCAGAAGAGCGTCAGGTATAAATAAAAGGAATGACAAAACAGAGTGCACGCCAGAGGCCGGAAGCCATCAAGAGAGGTCAGAACAAAATGTCAGGCTAATAAAACAAGAGTCCAGGCTCTGAAGGACAAAGCAGGAGCCCAGGATACTGCTGATGAGGAAGCCCCGTGAAGGGCTGAAACAAATGAGTTAACAGTGTGGCTGTGGGTCTGCCCCTGTGTGACACCCACGTCTCCGTTACTAGTCAGCCACCGGATGTCCTCGACATTGGCAAGTGGGACATTGACTAGCCAGTTACTACAGACATCTGGAGATTAGCTGGATCTCTTTATCCGCAGTTTCATTGGATGTGACTTTCTACCTCACTCTGCGCAGGCACGGGGCAGGTAGAACCTGGGGACCCTCTTCTTGCTAGCAGGCCACAGAATGGCCCTGATTCAGGGAGACAATTCCAGGAGATTCAGTTCACAAGTTATCTGACACCCAGACCACAAATAGATTCTTAAGTGTGCGGCATACTAATCTGAACTTTCCAAATCAGAGCATATGGGCTTTCCTTCTCTCATTAGACAAAAATAGATGGTTAATGCCCAGTTCAAATACATAAATTATACCAATATCGACAACATATAACAAAGAGAAAACACATCAGCACCGAGCCCTAACCCTTTCACAGAGGTTTGTCCGCTATGTACTTGGAAGGGAGAGTGTTTCAGCGAAGCAAAAGAATTCCTACCATATAGGCAAACACTCAGTGTGTCCTAAACATACTAATTACTCGTGTCATTTGTTAGTATTTTTTACCGTGCTTCACTCGTGCCCTGTGAGACTATATAATTAGGACAAAAATTTAAAGTACTTCATTTCAAAACTCATTCAGCAATATGAAATATCAATTTGTCTTTCATTTGATTTCTACTGAGGACACAACACAGTCTTAAATGAATCCTAGTCTTCCTCAGAGCATCCCACTGACCAGAGTAAAGCGCCCCCTCATCACAAAGCACTTAGGACGGTGAGCACGTAGAGAGCAGTAGCTGTGTACTGGCGGCCTTTGATGGCATTGTCCCAGCTAATCCTCAGAAGAGCCTTTGTGGTAAGTACCATCATTATTCCCATTTTATACTTTAGAAACGAGGTGTATTGCTAATAAGCAGAAGAGCAGAAACTCACAGCTAGGTGTGTCAGTCTCCTGAGTCCCTGTTTGGTCTATGGCTCCATGCAACACCCCCACTCCTTGTTAGTTTTATATATGCAGATGCCACACATCTGTAGTACGAGGGGTGTGAGGAAGAAGGAAGAGAGAGATGTGAAATGAGCAGTTTATATTTTTTAGAATGGCCTAATAACTTGAAGACCCTAAGGAAATAAAAATTCTTACAACTGGACTTTCATTAGGTCACATTCCAAAAAAGCATTCTCAGCTAATCTGTGCGTATGTGTCCACCTTCATGTGTGACTCCAGCTGTTGCCTCCAGTCTTTCCCTCAGGTATATTTCTCAAAAAGACTGTCCCCTGGAATGCTCACAAGCTTGCATTACCTGTAGTAAGAGTTACTGGATGGCACCAGGGAAAGGAGGTACCTGTTAATATTCTATTTTTAGTGAAGTAACTGGCTCGATTTTAATGTTTTTCAATGTAATTTGGCTGCCTTGATGTCTCCCTCTTCTATTGCACCTCCTTTAACTCCTTGCTGTCCTTTCTCAGTACCATCAGCCATGATTTAGCAAACTCTAGACAGTACTCAATGGCTTCAGGTACCTTAGATCCAGACTGCTCATTCTTGACAGTTATGTGGTGTTTAAAGCTTTATATGATTCTACAGCTTGTTGCCAAAAACACATAATGCTCCATTAATGCAGGAGACACGTACCTCAGTGGTGTGTATAACTAACTTGTCTGCTAAACTAAAACAGAGATTGAAATCAGTCTTTAAGCACTTGTCCTGTGTAGTCTCTTCCCAGCTGACTCTCACAGCCTGACTCTCACTGGAGTCCATTAGAAGGAAAGAAAAAAAAAATCAAAACATCTCCACCCAGGTCTTTCACACTACTAAAATAAAATTCATCCAATTAAGTGCCAGAATGCAGATGGAGACCCTATTCATCACTTCCCATTCCTTCACAACCTCAAGAGGGCTGGATGGCTTTCCTGCCCCTCTTGAGAAAACTGGGTCTGCTTCCTACTCTGCAGTAAATATAGTCCTATACTGACACAAGACCATTTATTTTGTTACGTTAAAGCACCTTGCAAGCATAGGTTTCCAACCTATTAACTTGAGCCCCTCAACCTGGCTTCTCTGGAAATGCAGTGCTCTACAATGTGAATCTCAAGACCTAATTCCTTAGAAAAACACAGTTACTTGCTTGCACACACAAGTGCCCAAGAAATATTTCCCATTGCCTTAACCTACAGACTCTTGATCCTTTCCTGCGGTGTTATCCTTATTCCCACTTACTGCTTCCCCTGAATGTTTACATCCTGCTTGATCCACTGCAAAGAGAAACACCCAAGTCTCAGAAACCTTTCAGAGGCTCATTATAGGGAATTATTTAAAGGTATCCTACTCTGAGCTCTTTAGCAAAATGAATTTTGTGTAATTCTGAATGTTTTTTTTCCTGGAAATACTGAAAGAAAGGTAAATTCTTTCAACTGAATATAAATATTCAGTGTTTGTGCACAATTTTTTTTAATTCTACATGATGTATAGTGTAATTCATTTGTCACTTACAAAATGATTATCTGTTCTATTCCAAAACATCTTCCACTTTAAACTCTCTCCTGAAATACTCTCATTTAGGTGTTTCCTACAATATCACTGGCACTTAAAAACACTGCTTATATATAAAAAGACATGTATAATCACAGTGATTACCAAATGAATTATTACTGTATCAAGACATCTAGCAGGCCCTTAATAAATATTTTTGTAGTATTTTAAATAAGAATCTAAGCCATTAAAGTAGATATTTCAGTGACAAAGTGATTATTTTGGTTCAAGAGATTTTTAAGTATGTTCAGATGACAACATAGGGCTGACTGCTAGTTCTTTATAAATTAAACAAAAAGATTGTATTTTCAAGTTTATACCCATTGATGTAGTCTATTTCTCATTTTATTTGCAAATAATAAAAACACAAAACAAATTAAGAGAAGAAGAAGATAAGGATATTAGTTTGCTAGGGTTGCCAAGACAGAATGCCACAGACAAGGTGGCTTCAACAACAGAAACTGATTTTCTCACAGTTCTGGAGGCTGGAAGCCCATGATCAAGATGCTGTCAGGACACCGGTCCTACTGGATTAGGGTCCCACCCATACGACCTACTTTAACCTTAATTATCTCTTTAAAGGCCTTATCTCCAAATATAGTCAGTTGGGGTTAGGACTTCAATATACGCATATTGGGGCATATGATTCAGCCCATTACAGGAAGGGAGCAAGAATTGATCTTAGTGTTGGTGTTCAGTCTCCTGTCCAGATCATTGTGATACATGGCTGGGATCTTCAGAATCCTCATTCTCCATTGTGTTTCCTTTTCTGTCAGTCTCTTCTTAAAGAGGATCTAAATTATACCATGAATAAATCTGAGACATTCTGGTGTTTTTGGAGGTAAGAGTATGATTTCAGTTTTGCTTCTTGCAAATATTTGGCTTTCACATTTCAGTAATGTTCTTTGACATTGTGGTGTTTCATGAAATAATAAAAACTGCCAGGGTTATGCAGTTTAAATAGGCAGTAACTAATGGTGATGAGATGAATGACAGAACAGAATGTCTTGGGAAGCTACTTCTGATGTTCTTTGTCAAATAATCACCATCTATATATGTGTATTTTGTAAAAATGTAAGACTATTTTTAAGTAGAAAGTAACAGAAACTTGCTTAATCAAGAAACAGAATCTTTTGGTTCACATAATTAAGAATTCCAAGAGATGGTTTTGCTTCAAGCATAGCAGGATCTGGGAGTTCAAACTGAGTCATACGGGCTCAGTCTCTGCCTCTCTCTTTCTCTTTATATGTTTCATTCATTGTCAGATAGGCTCTTGCTATGCTGCATTATCCTTCACATGTAGCCATGTCTGAGAGGGAATGCCACCTTCTTTCCTTCAAAAGGAAATGCCCCCTTCATCAACTCTTGTCTCTGCTTGGATCCTGAGTTTTCCCTCAACTAACTACGGCAGGCTCAGAGTGGGGCACACTCATTGCCCAGGCAAATGGGGTAAATCCCAAGAAATGGGGTGGGCGGATCTCCCCTTCAGAATCTCACAGTGCAGGGTACAGGGCCCTGAAAGAGTGGATCAACCTAACTGTGTTTTTCAATAAAACTCAGTATTATTCTTGCTAATTGTTAAGCAGCAGTGTATTAGGTAATTATTCTATAATGTGAAAAGTGTAGAACTCTCTGAGTCACCATCCTGTGTTCTCACATTGTTCTAGCAGTTGTTTCCAGACTGTGTTGAGCATCAGAGTCATCTCTAAGGGTTTTATACAGTACTTAGTGCTGGACTTGACATGCAGAGGTTCTTACTTCAGGAGCATGAGTTGAGGACTAATACAGGTGATTCCCAGATGCTCTCCTTGGGATTCTGAAGCACTGGTAGTTGAGAAACTCTGCAATCACCCATTCTCAATCATAGGCCAGAAATCTGAATTCTTAAGAAATAATGTTAGTAACCATAATACCTATGGGTGCCAGGCACTCTACAAAGCACTTTGTATAGCTCCTTCATTCAATTCTCACAATCTGTCCCTCTAGTTTTTCCGATGAGGGTTTAGAACGGTTAGCTAACGTGTGGAATCTCACAGCTTGTATAAAAGTGGTGGGTCTGCAATTTGAATATTGGTTTATCTAATGCTAAATTCAGTTGCTTAGGTACAGCATAATATGCACATTAACCTGATGTTTCCTCTCAAAACTCTTCAAAGTACATTGGTGAACTAAAATAACTGTCACAAAGGTCCTGTGAAGTCATTACAAAAGATGTCAAAACATTTGGAAATTAAAGTGAAAATAGCCAAATGGTGTGTCCAAAGCAGAGTCCTGGTCCCATGACTTCTAGTTTAGAGAAACCTCATGTTTCATGATATAGGTTCTTCTCTTTTTCTGATGAATAAGCATTTGGACCTTTTGTGAAATACAGCATTTAGTACCTCTCATCCTAGAGATTTACTATATTTTAGGATTTTTTTCTGTTTTTCTTTGTTATTATCCAAACAGAATGTGCCACCCCATGTGTTTTTTTGTCTAGTTTCCAAGAGCATCCATTTTGATTACACTAAAATAGTAAAGGTGCAAACTAAGCAAATGGAGACCGTGTTTCCTTGAGGAGGGAAACAGTTTCTTTGTTGGATGTTTGAGGCACCTGTCCTTCAGTACCTCTGAGCACAGCTGTCGAGAGCATATGGCCTTTCCTGTCAAGTGCAGAGGTACCAAAGGCCACACATACTATTGTCTTCTACCAATTCCAGTAAATCAATCTGGTAACAGCTTGCAGGGTTCTGTACAGTTATTGGCATAAACAAAATACAGCACATAATGCCATGGAGAATATATATTACTTTTCAATTTACCTCCCAAACTAATTCATGGTACAAACACTGTTATTTTGGAAAATTATTTTCTTTTCATAAACTGTAACAGAATCTGTATTAGTTGTCAGCCCTGCCAATTACTAGACAGATTAAACTTGAATGGGCCAAATTTGGAACATTTTTCCACAAGATCTGTAGGTCAAATCCCCTACAGTCTGTGATTTCACAGGTTCCTAGAATAACTTCCAGAACGAAATATAATTAATAATTCTATCACCACTATTTATATACTGCTTCACAGTTTAAAATACATTTTTTCACATACTGTCACATTTGGAAACCTCAATCCTAAAAAGCAGGTGTTACTATATTTCTTTTATAAGTGGGCAAATGAAAGCTCAAAGAGGCTAGATCACTTACCAGTGTCTCCTGGGCTTATAAAGAAGAACATGACCTTTGAGGGCTCTCTGGATGAGGCCTGCCTTATCAGAAATCAGAAAAAAAATAGTTCTTTACGCTATTTTCTGATGTGAGTTTTCTAAATTAGCTCTGTTCAGTATCTTAATGGATGACTTGATTATTTTTATGCCTTAGGGTTTTAAGTGGAGAGCAAAATTTTAAGTATCTTAAAAATAGATGAGGTTCCCCTTTATAATTTTTTTTAAATTCCCTAAGTAATTTGAGAAACTAAGACTCAGAAACAAAATAGTAAATAATAACAAGATTGCTCTAAAATGATAAAAATATCCCAATATATGAACACTGTCCCTTGAAGAAAACTATGCTATTTGAAATGCAGATATTTTTACTTAATTGGCAATTTGAAAATCCAATGATGGAAGTATTATAGCTCATAATACTCCAAAGAGAATTTGTCCTGACATCTGTGCTCTGCTCCTCTTGTCTCAACCTCTCAGCCCCCCACCCCACCCCCAGTAACCTATTCTAACCATCACCTCCCTGTGGGGATCTGTACAACTAGGAGGTATTCTTTTCAAATACCCTTCAACTTAAAATTTCATCTTCTTCCATCTTAAATGTTTACCACTTCTTTTAGCAAGGTTATTTTAAAGTCCTATCTGATGATTCAATTCAAAAACTGACAAATACAGGAAATGATAGCATTCTGCTACTTTTCATTTGTCATACTTTAAAGGAATTTGCCCTTACTCATAATTAAGTTAGATTTAGATTTATGCAATGTCATCTGAGTTTAGTACAGTTTATTTTGAAGCAACAAATTCTCAATCTCTATGTTAGTCATTCAGCAGTTGAACTGTGGATGTTCAGTGTAATGGCTGACTTCCCTAATTTCCAGTGTAAGTAAAATACCTACGACCTAGCTATTCTGCAGTCCTACAACCTTGAGGCTCAGTTTGTTCTTTCATAGTAAAATACAATTTCAGACTTCGGGTCTCCAGAACTGTGAGAGAATAAATTTCTGTTGTTTTATATTGCCTAGTTGTGATCATTTGTTACCACAGCCCTAGGAAACTAAGATACTTAAGTATCATCAGCAGCTTCTTTGTCTCCACACCACTCATTCCAGCAGTGGGTATCACATCTCGTGAGGAAGTGCCTTACCTCCACCTGGGATCCTGAGAGAATTTCACTGAAGATTTAAGCATAAGAGGAAAATGTAAGCAGAAAGGTCTACAACTTGAGGTTGAACCTTACGCTTCACGGTCTTGAAATTCCCCGCTCGCTCAGACACCCCATTCTCCTCACTGGCCTTCCTCCTCAGTCTCCCCCTGCCATCCGCATACACTTGCACTCCCTAAACAGCATCCTCTCCCTACAGGCTGTCCTTGTTACTCTGTCTTGGAATTTCCAAAATCTTGTCTCCTCTGACTTCTAGAGTAAGATTCAAAATCTGTTGCATTATTTTTCTGGCAAAATTTAACTCAATTTCTCCAACCATCTGATAACCGGGTTTTGTTTTTCATAACTGAATACCTCATTAAGCTACCATCTTAAATAAAATACCAATTCTCTTTCTAGAGGAATTTTGCCATATTGTGAGGATTTCTGGGTCAAACTACAACCAAGATTTTTTAAAAATCTCCTTTGTCACATTTGAAATTCAAATATAATAAGTACCATTGTAGTAAATTTAACTCTAAGTCCTAATTCCCATAAGTGATTTTTAAAAAATGACCATGAGGCAAACTATATAATAATTGAAATGAAGAACTACTCTCTTCAAAAAATATTAACCTCAGTTGACTTCCACTCAAGTAGCAGTGATGGACAGATGCAAAGAAGTGCCTGAGTTCACCTTCTTCCTGATTTGTCTTTTCGGATTAGCATTTTGTCTAACAGAGGTTAGTAGATTTATAATATCTTTTTTCTAACTTTAAGGAAAGACTCGCACTGAAGCACTTTAAAATGTATTTAGGCTCCAGCATGGCTCCATCAACATCACTGAATATGTTGTCTTCTTTAAAAAAGATGAATTTCAAATATAAAAGAAAGATGGAAGAACGTTTATGACAAATAGCTAATAAGTACACACTGCCTGGATTTGATAGATTCTGACATCTTACCATATTGACTGTGGGTGTTTGTTTTTAGGAAATGTAATGTGAATTAATACAGTTGAGTCCCTTACAGGCTTGCCTCCCTTGCTCCTCCAGGATAGACCTTTATCTTGGGGTTTATGTTTCTTTCCACTCATGTTTTTATGCATTACTACCTGTGTATTTACTCATAAATTATAGTATTGTTTTGTGTGTTATTCGACATGAATGGCATTATACGGTCTCTTTCATTCTAAGCTTGTTCTTCCCTCTGAACTTTGTGAGTTTCGACTTTGAGTCATAGACCCTTCACAACAGTGAGGACAGGAGTGGTGATCCAGCCACCACTTACTTAATCATAGTTTTAAAAATAATATAATTACAGAAAATATATATATTCAATGCCTAGCCCATATACAAAGTCACTGTCAATAAGCTTGTGAGCTTTCTTCTAACATTTATGTATTGATTTTTTTGTGTAGTTGAAATTAAAAATTTTAATCTTAATATAGTCAATATTATCATTTTTTTCTATTTCTACATGATCCTTTTGATAGTTAGGCTTAATGACTCTAATACTATCCATCTAATGTAAGCACTGTATTACTTTAAATAGCCCTCTATTCTGAGATACTTAACCATATTTTTGTTTTATGTCCTCCTTTAAAAATAAGCCTACAATTGAAAGAAAACAAAAATAACCTCTGAACTGTTAATAGTTTGAGTTATTTCTTCAGATTAAATTACAAAACCCTTTGTAAATTATTTGCTGTATTATTTTTCTTTTTAGATCGTCTGGTCATAGAAATATGAATGAGCTATTAATGTAATATTTTTATATATTTTTTATTTTCTACACACAGATTTTAAAAAGCATATAGAAATTATCAGTCCTATACTCTTCACTCCAGAAATAGGAAATAAGCTTTCCTTTTGAAAGTTAAACTATTATGAATCAGAGCTGATATGTCAAATCACCTAACCTGTTTGAATATATTAACATATGTAGAAAGAAAAATGTCTTACCAGAGTGCTGGCCAGTCCCAGAGGCAAAGTCTCACTGCCATTATAAATTAATAAATTAGTTAAACGAATAATTCGCTGATTGTGATTTGACTTCCTATGCAGATTTCCCGTGGGGAGAAAATGGCTTTGTCAGACAGATACAAATATTTCAGTTTTTGAGGCAATTACATTTCTTGTTGAAATTGAATTGACATTTAGTTCCAAGATTCTGTTTAACATTAGTCTGCCACTAAGAGATAAATCCTCTGAACCTATAAAATCAGGTTTTGCAATATGTAAGGCTTCTGGTTAAACCCTCCCACCCTGGGGGGCTCTCAGTGGATAGCCATGTAGTTTTTTCTTGTAATAGAATTTATGTTTATCTTAGTTAACCATTCTTTTTTCATGATTTCCTTTATTGCTTCTACACATGACCGTATTTGCTCTAGAGACTTGAGAAATACTAATTTTCATTTCTTCTATTATTTGATATTTTAAGCATTTACCAATTTAATCCACTTAGGTGATGCAGCTTGCATATCAAGAAGAGCTCACCACTCATTCATTCATTCATTCATACCATAACTCTTCATCGAGTGACATGAAAAACTACATTCCATCAGGTGTTATAAGGATCTCAGTTCAGTACAGGAAATAAGTGAGTTTCCAGTAATTTTGTAGGTTAATAGTGGCATGGGAGCTTTAATAGGGAAACCTATTCAAACCTGGAGATTGAGGGTGGTGGAGAAACAGGAGGGGAGGGATGAGGGACTAAGGGAACATTCCAGACAGAGGCCAAAGCCCCAGAAATAAAGGAAGTCAAGGCTTATTTGGGAAATGTGAGTAATGATACAACTGAGATCAAAAGAGCAAGGAGTGCAGAGATAGAGAGGTTCTCAAAGTGTTAGACTAGAGAAAAAAGCAGATGAATCATGACCTTGCTTGATCCAGGGAGCACTTGGCCAGAGTATCCCTATTCCTACTGTCACTCTAAGTTCATTGTGTTTTCAACTGTGTCAGGGATTGACAAGCTTTTTCTGTATGGGCCAGATAGTAAACATTTTTGGTTTGCATGCCAGAAGGCTGCTGACATAACTATTCAACGCTGCTGTTAGAGCCGGAAAGCAGTCCTAGACATATGTAAATGAATGGGTGTGGCTGCATTCCAACAAAACTTGATTTATAAAACAGGCAGCAGGTTGGAATTGGACCATGGGCCATAGTTTATTCATCACTGATCCACAAAAGTTCTTCAGAATCGTAGAAAATCATGTTTGGAGGCAACAAGGGTCAAATAAACCACATCTGAAACCATAGCGTAGGTTGTGTCTCTGCAGAAGCATAAGTTTCTGTGAGTTTATTGGACCTTTGTTATTCACAGATAATATATTCATTCCAATGCTTTCATCACAAAATGTAAGCCTCAAAATTTTCAAAACTTGAAAAAATAAAAATGTTACATTTGTAAACCATTTTAAAGAATGCACTATTTATTTTAACTTTCTTGATAACCAAGAAATGTCTCTGCTCCCCTACTCCAAGAATGCCCTGTTAATGCAAGAGACACTGTTTTTGGCCCAGACTGTTTAGTCTATAGTTGGACGTTTGGCCCAAACTAGGCCATAGGAAGACTTCTCTGGATATTTTAGAACGTCACTGAGGAAGAGACTATAAAATGTAAACTTCGGAGTTATTAACAGATATGCTATATCATGGGGACTGGGGAACAAAGACACCCAGCTTGCAACAGAAGGGACTAAGGAAGTGACTCTTGGATGAAAGTTGGGAGGAGAGTCCAGGGTGAATTTGAGACTTGGTTCAGCTGTTTCAGATGCCCAAGTATCATCTTGTCCCTGGCTTGGTTCCATAGGGAATCCTGTGGTCCTTAACATACATTATCATTTCCATTTTGGTTTGTGTTTTTGTTTTTAGCCAGTTACAAAGTAATAACTATTAGAGTCATTCAGTGGGCACATAGTCAGTGTTTATCTGAATCTGGAAAAAGTCTATAGTAATAAAATTAAGAGAAGAATTAAGACAGCTACCAAGGAAAAAAATTATATAAATGTTACGTAAGACAAAAATTCCCCATTTGAAAAAAATCTGTATGAAAAAAATACATTGGCTTGATGCCAAAGAAACCCATAGGCATTATTTACATCTATATAATAATGAGTTGGCTAAATTCAGAGAGAATTCTGATCTGCAGTCTTACAGAGAGAATGCTGTGATTCAGGCCATTCAGAATGACAAAATGAACGTTATCACCAAAACAGAGTAGCTGACTGGGTGCTGTGCGCACATACGCAGCCATTGGCTTGCCTCTGCCCTCAGTATCAGTTCAGGGGTGGTCAAAGAGCAGTTAAGTGTGGTTACTTACCAATAGTTGCTTTATAACTGAAATATTTTTAGGTGACAGACAGGCATAGACAAGTCCAAACATATTTAGCCCTTACAAATTCAAATAGAGGACCTTGCTCCTCAAAATCCCACAAGAGTAGGGATTTGGAAGGAATCTGCAGTCATTGATTTTGGATTAAATGAGACCGAAGGATTATACAGAAATGTCAGCAGCTGTTTCTGTTATAACATGCCTCCTCTTTCAAATGTTTAAGGTGATCTTCTAGGTTAGTGGTTCTGAAAGTGTGGTCCCTGGACCAATAACATCCACATCACCCAGGAATTTGTTAAAGGTATAAAACCTTGGGTCTCACTCAAGGCGTGCTGGGTCAGAACCTCTGGATGTGGGCCCAGCAGTCTAACTCTCATACATAATGCTGCAGACTGAATTATGTCTATTTCTGTCTCCACCACATTTGTTTGTTGAAACTCTAACCGCCAATGTGATAATATTTGGAAGTGGAGTCTTTATGCGGTAACTAGGTTTAGTTGAGGCCAGAAGGGTAGGGTCTTCAAGATGGGATTAGTATCTTTATAGCAGGAAATCAGAGAGTTTGTTCTCTCTCTCTTCCTACACGCAAACACTGAGGAAAGGTTAAGTGAGCACACGGCAAGATGCCTGTAAGCCAAGAAGTTACCACACCAGACCCAAATCTCTCAGCCTTGATCTTGAATTTCCCAGCCTCCAGAACTGTGAGAAATAAATATCTGATGTTGAACTCATGCAATCTTTGGTATTTCGTTATAAAAACCTAAGCTGACTAAGACACACACTGAAGTTTGAGAACCACTGCCCCAGGATAAGCAAAGCTCTTTAATGACATTTTGGGAGAGGTTAAGCAGTAAAGAATGCATAGTGAAGACACTTTCATACACTTACTTGAGCAATAAGAGAATCGAGCTGATATAATCAAATGTGTGAATATGGTGTCTGTTTTCTCGGAGCATCGTGATAAATATATTATGCTTGGATGCTCACCTTCTGTAAGAATAACACATTTGGGGAGGCACTGGTTAATGCTACATGACTTTAATTAATTTTAAAACTGCACAATCTATTCCTGGATTATTTCCTGTTTCCTTAGGCAATTACAGTGAATGTTGGGTCACACAGGTATCTTACTCAGTAATTGAAACTGTGAATACTGTAAGAGAAAATTACTTTCCCTTTAAAAATGTTTTAAATTCACATTTATTATGTGAAGAATGACTTATGCACCTGGGCATGATTACATTAATTCTCTATTTAGCACTGAATTCTATTATGGAAAAATCAAGAAAATAATTATAATACTCCATATTTACATGTTAGCTATTATGTTTCTGAATGGCTCAGTCAAGTTAGTTTTGTTATAGAAAATGGTTGATATTCTTTACATGTTACTGGATTGTTGTTTGAACAAAATTTACTCCAATTAGGAAAAAAAATGTGTTTTCAGTTAATTGAACTTTGAAAGCCCATTCCCTAGAATTCCCTTCACATTAGATATTTCTGTTGATAATTACATCTTGCTGTGTGAAAATATATATGTAGAACTGCATTTTTTATTCTTTTATGATTATTAGAGAATTTTATTTAGCACTAATTAAATTTTTAGAAATACTTTCTGTCTCTGTCTTTCATTCTGTTTTTCAACCAAATGATATTTAAAGAAAACTTACTTGACTCATACAGGCTCCTTAAAGTAATTTTGATTCTCCAAGTTAATTGCTTTTGTAATATTAATTACACACTTTTATTTATCTGTCCCTAAGTTCAAATGTGTATGTTGTCCTTGAAAAATAGGAAAGTGCCATTTCATATTTATGTAAACCTGCATGTGATCAAGATTTTATAAGTTTATTGTACATATAGCGATTTCATTAGATATTGCAGAATAAAATTATTTTTATAATTATAGTATATTTATTCACAAATTTACTGCTTTAGTGAGTTCTCAAAATGAACAAATATTGCTGTATTTTTATATCATTAATTCTTTTTCAAAAAAGAAAAAACAGTTTGTAACAAAAATCCAGGGGCCTTATAATAAGGAGTAATACTACTCTTTCTAAATTAATGTTGTCACTTTAGTTACCTTGTTTCTCTTGGTAAAAGGTAGGATATCTGGTCATTTATTTTTGTGTTTATATTATCAGTACCCTCTCAACCTCCAACATCATTGAAAGTCACTGAATTATGTGTTCAATATTGTGTTCATGTGTTAAAATAGCAAATTATTTGTCATAATTTTTCTAAAAAGTGTTAAAAAATCTATATAATATTAACAAACTTGTAGCTGTTGATTTTAAAGTTATTGGAACAATCTTTGATATGTTCTCATATACTAACTTATATAAATGTTAAAATAGAGAGAATAGATTGTTTATTATTTAGCTTCAACTAATGCAATGTTTGCAATTAAAATCTTTATCAATAGGTGGTGCTAGAAAGTCTAATATTTATTCCAGTAGCTGAACTTACTGGAAGAATGTGCTAAAATGCTTTTTTTTTTTTAAAGAAAAACACTGTTTGGCTATATCTTTATCTATCTATCTATCTCTATATATAATACAAAATTAAACCCTGCTTGTTTTTGTTGCAGCTCCATCCAGAACAGTTCGACTGGTTGGTGGTAGTGGTTCTCATGAAGGAAGAGTGGAAATTTTCCATGATGGCCAGTGGGGTACAATTTGTGACGACCGCTGGGAATTGCGTGGTGGACAAGTCATCTGTAGAAGTTTGGGATACCAAGGTGTTCGAAATGTGCACAAGGGAGCTTATTTTGGACAAGGTAATTTATATTAAAGAAAATGTTTTCTTTTTTTTTTTAATGATATGTAGGCACTCTCCAATACATAGAATCAAGTAAAGACAGGAACATATGGGATAAGAAGAAAATTCTATGTAGGATTTTTTAAATGGCCTTTCTTAGAAAGTAGAAATGAAAAGAAAGGGATATTAAAATCAATGACATATGCTCTCAGACAACCTTTAATGTTTAAATTTCATTTGGACTTCATTAGTTGGAGAATACTAATGTAGAAGAAAATAGAGTGATTGGTAAGGCAGAAGAAGAGAAATAGGGACAGGTTAATTATAGACAAGGCACAATATCCTGTGAAGTCAGCTCACATAACCGGATCTTGCAGGCCTCTGAGCAACTCCATATGCTCACTCATACTCGCTCTCTTGTGGAACTAGAGGGGAGGGCACCCGCGTCTGCATCTCCCCCCGAGTCGCGGTCCACAGGGATGAGATTGTCCTTAGTCACTATGGAGCCTCAATAAGGAACCATGAAAGAGAAAGAAACAGTTACTTGGGCTCTCTGGACCCACTGCTATGATTTCTCCTTCTTTCAGAAATGTGATAGAAAATAAGGGAAGAGAAAGGTTGCCTTCCTCTCTGAGGCTGATAAAACACTGGATAATTCTTTTGCAGCATGTATATTTGTGTATTTTCACCTGGATAACTCAGTAACCTTCTATGAATGTGTGACAAGAGAGAGCTAGGAAGAAAATTTGCAGGGCACAAAATATTTGAATGTATACCCATAACATTATTACTGCCTCATTTCTTTTTTCTAAATTGGCACCTTATAATAAGCTTTATATATAATTAAGCATACACAAGCACTTCAGTTCTGAATGATGAAGAGATTAGAAAAAAATAACCATATAGGTATATAAACTAGTATTTAAAAATCATTATTTCCTAGTTATTTATCCTACTGTTCAAATCTGATAAAAAAAATAATAATTGGTTTCTCTGAAGTTGATTTTGACCAAGAAAAAAAAAGATTTGACTTTGATTTCATAAGTATTGTTCAAAATAGATATGGACAACAGGAAATTACATACAAAGTCATAGAGATAAGATTATCTGGTAGTGCTGGTATTTTATCTATAGTGATAAAATAGGATAATGTCAAATCATCAGATAGAAAAGCTAAAACAATATAAGATAGACTTCTTAAATTCGTAAAAGATGTTAATATTATGCTACAGTTTATTAAATAATAACTATGTGCAGGCATTGTGCTAACTACCTGAGTAGTATTAATAATAGGCCATAATTACATCCTTTAGCCCTTTACCTAAATGAATTCACTATATCAGATTTAAGAGATGAATTTAAGCAGGGGTCCAGGTTCTGAAGTCTTCAGAGGCCAGAAGGAAAACTTAATCTCATAAAGAGGCTAAAGAAGACAAAAGAGAGTGTGATGGTGAGAGTTTCTGGGATTAAAATTATTCTTGCACCTGTAAAATTTACCTCCTAAAGTGAAATGTTTTAAACAACAATAAGTGGATTTTTTTTTCCAGAGAAGAGGAAAAGAAAAAAAAAATCTCCATTCCTTAGTCAGTAGAGAATCAAATGAATCAGTCAATCATTTAGCAAAACTAAGATGCCAGTCGGAGTTTCTACAGTGGGAGGGAATCCATGTTTATGGTAGCTGAAATCCATAGCTTGGAAGGCTATTTATTTTAAATACAGAATTGCATGAACAGTTCAAGTGACTGTTAGCTTCTGTGAAGTCGACCATGGCAATTCTAATAGAAGGCAAGGAGTTCTCATTCAGGGTGCCTACCCACCTGATGGATTGCTGGAAATTATTCAGTTTTAGAAATAACCACATATAGATGATTTGAATTCTTAGGATGTGTCTTTGTTGACAAAATGAAATACAGTTTGCCAGTTCTTCAGGTAACTTAATCAACATGGACTAGCTGAATAGCTCAAACCAAAAAGAGAAAAATATCCTGAAATATCTTTCACGAAGCTGAGTTATTTTATAGCTCACATTATCCAGAGTCGGCAGCTCTGCATTTAGCTTTGTGTAGTTAAGAAACAAGCCCAGTAGTGTAGTTTATTTATCTCTTATATCTTGAAGTAAACCTTTAATCTATTACAAATAGAAAACCAAATTAGAGCAACAGCAGTAGTGCTTGCACCTTAATTTGGGGAAAACTAATAAGGTTTGGCAAAATACCATCTGTGGTAAGAAAGTGAACAAGATGTTGCTACCCAGCTTCATTTCTTCTCTGCATCTGAAGCCTTCCATAGACTTCAGAGCTGTTTTTCCATTGAATTTCCAAACAGAGGTGGCAGGCACACAGTTGGAGTCTAGTGTCTTAAGATCGTATTAACTTTAAGGCCTACTCGCACAAGTGAAATAGTCTTTCCCTCATTGCTTTTATTCATTCCTGCTTGTATCTCTAGTGATTTCTCGTCTAAAGCATTGGTAAGAAAGGGACGAAATAATTCTTCTGAAAAATACTGGCAAGAAAATATTTTCTACTTAAATAAGTAATGAAGCGATAGAGTTTAGTCTCATGTGAAGTTATACATTTGGCTACATGGAAACAATTTTTTTACATTGTCTTCAGATAACTAACTACCTCCCTAAGATGAATGTCCATTTTTAGTGAGGCTGTGTATTTATGGTGATTCTATCCCTTTACTAGAGTTTTGTATGTAACTGGTGATTCTATCCCTTTACTAGAGTTTTAGTAGAGTAAGACATCAAGGTGCACTGGAATTGTGTTTTTCCTTCCACATTTACAAGTGCCTACTGAAGTGAATTGGTAAGAACAGGAGTTTTATAAATAAGGAGATAAGAGTTGAAACCTTAGCTCTGCTGCTTATGTCTCAGAGTTTCAATTTCCTTTCTAATAAAATGAGAATAATAATAACACCCCAGTAGATTTATTCTAAATCTTAAATAAGCCGGCATGTAGAAAGTGCACAATATGAAGCCTGACTCATAGCATTGCTTAGGAGTGGCAGCGATCTCTACCAAGCACCAACACCAGGTGTACCATTACAAGTGCATATGCCATCCTCTGTGAAAGGCAGAAAGGTCAGTTTGGTGTTACATAGCATCCTGACATCAGTGATGTTCACAGGTCATAAAGTTGAATGTGGTTTCCTGCTGTACAAAAGTGTGACTGAAGAAGTGTCCTTTGTAGAAACCCTAATAATCACACCAAGCAATTGAAAAATGATTATGAGAATTTTAAAATAATAAGGCAAGATGAGCTGGGAGAAATAATAGCACTGAGGTTATTTGTTTTGAAGAAAAAGACTGAGAAATAAACGTCATGATCTGCTTCATTGCACATTGTATGTTAAGAAACAGGATTACATTGTAAGCTGATTTGACTTAGACATGGCAAACAACCTTTTTATGTAAAGCTGTTTAAGCTCCTCCTTATTTTCCTACCCCACCTTAAATTTACAATTTCACTCAGAAGGAAAAGAAAAGGCAGTTTTGAATGTGGAATCCAGAAAGGAAAGGAAACTTAGAAATATTAGCAGAGGGGTAAGAGAGAAAAAGGGTTGCATCTGAGTTTTAATTATTTGTCATTCTCTTAGGAAAGTAAGAAGAACCAGATTAATACTATATTATACCTTATTACCAAAACTGAAACAAGAAAAAAAGTTTAATTTATCCCCTTTGTATGATTCCCCATTAAAGACAGAATACAGTTTTCTGGATACCGTTTCCCTCCTCTCCTTTTTTTCTTCTGATTTTAAAATAGCAAAACTGGCTTACCAGAGATAATTCTTGTTAGCTTTAAGAATAATTCATTTTGCAGCTGCAAGCAAAATGATTTATAGGAATAAAGCTTAAAGCATGCTCTTTTAAATAGGTTCTTTCACTTGGATACACCTTTTACATAAAATGGAGTGTTCTTTCTTTTGCCTGAGTAGACAAAAAAGGTTAAATGGAGGAAGCACTGAATAGCTCCTAGTGCTTGTCATTGCATGGGGCAGGGAAGGAAGAGGGAGACACTTGCCCCTATGTAGGCTTTCTGATCTCTTGTCCCAGTGGTCTCCCTGTAGCAAACTTGAATGACCTTTATCAGATAATGGTGGCATCTCAGGAATTTGTTCCAGACACATCTGAGCCTGTATGCTGATGCAGTAAGGAAGACCTGGGCCTGGGGCAGCTGGCTCATCTTCTAAGTTTTTTGTGCTGGAGCTCCAAACTTAAAGGCAGAAACAAATGAAAATTCTAAACATAAATGCCATCTTTCATTTATTATCTCTTTCCCATTCCATAGTCAATTTTCTAAGTGGAACTTTTAAAACTACAAGATAAATTGAAGATCAAAAATATAACTGCACCTCTGAACTCTCTTTTAGTGAATGAGTACAAAAATAATCTTAAAGATAAATAAAATTTATCAGTGGGTCAGACCTCAAATTCTTACATGGGGCACCCTGCACACCAGAAGTTTTAAAATGTAGATGTTTGATGTTGGATATTACGGATCCTGATACAGCTCCTATAGAGCTCTTAAACTACTTGTTTTGTTACTTAATGGTAACAGAGATCATATTAAGTATGGAATAATATTGTTTACCACGTGCTTACTACAGGATCTCATTCAGTGCTCACAGTGCCTATGAGAAATAGATATTATAGCCCTAATTTTCTGAGAGAAGTAAAGCTGACGAAACTGTCACAAAACTTGCTCAAATTTACATAGCTATTGTGGTGGGTAACAGGTCAAGATTCATGCCTTAACCTGCCTCTTTCCAGTAGACAGAATGTCCTTTTAAGTTCTTTATCCTTAAGAATTTCATTTCTAAAGAACTTGCTTTTTCAGAATCTTACAATCGTAAGATCTTAAAGGTAAATGAGATCGTAAAGCCATTTTAGCCCCACCCCTTTATTCTGCACGCGTGATAAAGCAGGAAAGATAAACGACTTCTCCAGATTCCAGAACTATAAGTCTACCCATTCTCTATTCTGAGTCCCGTTCCATTTTCTTTTTTTCTGTGGCTTGCTTTTTATTTTTTCTTTTATTGTTTGTTTGTTTGTTTGCTATTATCGTATCATTATTATACAATCACATGACCAACATTGTGGTTACTAGATTCTCTCCATCCCCATTTCATTTTAAACTTTGATCCAAAAAAATGAAAAATAAAACCAATGTTTTTTTCCCAAAAAGTTGCTGACAAAACACTTCCCAACCGGACGTGTTAAAAGTGATACAAAATCATGTGACCCACCAATGACTGGATTCAGTTAAAGTTCATTCAGAGACTTTTATCCATTAGTGATTTTTGCTTTCCTACTTACCTATTCAGCAGCTAATCTCGAATCTCATCACTTTATTGTATATCTGGCTAATTAATATATGATATGAATACTTTTTTTTAAATAAAAGTTATGGGTTACCAAAGATCAAGTTAAAGAAACTCAAATCTCTCCAAGAAACTTCAATACCTGGCTTTTAAAAAAAAGATTAAGAGGAAGTGTATCGCATGTCAAGGATACCCAAGCATCACAAACCACGCTCACAAAATTCCAGACGCCATGGACAATACATTTATTGTTGGCTTGCTTTTGTAAACACAACATCGGTCCACTTATTCCCTACAGCTCTCAAATTTTAAAGGGAATTATAGATGTAGAGATGGTTAGGTAGATAAAAAGATAGATGATAAACAGATCATATTAGACAAAAACATCTAAAATGTACGTGACAATTTGGCATAGGTTTTCACTAGTAGTAGAAAAGTTAGTGCAGAGGCAAAAAATAAAAAAATGACAGAAGCAACAGGAAACATTTGAGTAACAGTTATTACCTGAAAAAATGAAAACAAATTTGTTTTAATCTTTGAGGTCTACATAAAATTTTATGAATTTCATGCTACCTTTGCATTAATTTTTAATGCAGAAAAGAATTTGGAATGAGATGGGAAATGTGTATTAAATAAAATTTTCCCTTATGCTCACTAGTCCTGAATACAGTAATATAAACATAAAACAAATCTTTAAAACTTTATTTGGACTTCTGTGTATGTATTGAATAGCACCAAGTTGTAAATGTCCTTATGCTCTGTTGATTGGCTCTATTCTCTTTGGTAATTTGAGAAAGTTGCACATCCTTTCTGAGTCTCAGTTTATTTACCTGTGAGATGGAGATAACTACCATTGTCTTACAAAGTTATTAGAAGGCATACATTTTAAAAACCGTATGTGACAAAACCTAGGATGTTCACTGTGTCTGAATTTTTTCCGCATAGCAAAAGACCAGAATTACTGAATGGCACAATATATTTATAACATCCAGGTGTTCTTGGTGGAAAAAGCACTGGAATGGGAGGTAGGGGTTCTAGATGCAAATATCAATATTGCTGCCAATGACACATGTGACCCCAGTTGCTGCATCTACCTAAAGCAGAAGCCCTCACAAAGCAGTTCAGTTCAAGAGTGAATGGATTTGGGTTTTGTTCCCTCTGTGCAACCACTGAAACAGATTTGTTGAATGACTGAATCTACTAATGCAGGGGATTACTGATTAAAGGCACTGGCTCTGGGCAGATGCCGGGTGGGGAAGCCAGCTCCAGCATATGTTAGTCACATGACCTTGGGCACAGCTTCTTATTCTCTCTTTCACTTTCCTCAATGGTAAAATGGCCCTATAAAAGTACTTAACTTTTTAAGGTTATTTGAGGATTCAGTGAGATAACAAATCAAAGGACTTTGAATATTTCCTGTTACATATTAGATTCCTAAAAGAGTGGGCTTAAATGTTCCTTATTATTACTACAGCTTGGTATTCTAATGCTTTTGAATTCCTTCACTGTGGTTTCTATAGACTTGGGCTCACATGTCAGCACATTGACTAAATATTATCTATCTAGCGCTGCCCCTGTGGGGATGACCTTTCTGTGCTGCAGCCATTAGGAGGATTCTCACTCTTATTTCTCTTTTCCTAGATTGTAAAATTCTGCATCCTGAGCTTTAAATCCAGAAACTAGATCTACAAAACATACAGTGAAAGCATCACAGTGCCCTGGCTACAAAGGCCATAGAGCCACACTGTTCCCGTGCTCCCAATTACAACAGAGCCAGGCTTTCACCAAAAATTTTACTTATGTTTATTTATACCACTTATAAACATCCATAAATGTAATAAATGCAGTTTATAAATATCCCACTGTTTTGACTTCGGTGTTAACATGGGAGTAGTTTTACTGTTTGTGCAATTGTTATTATTTGCCTACAGTTTTGAGTAGCCTTTTGGGGTTACCAGAAAGTTTGTACAGACTTCATGTATTCAAAAAGAAACACAGATCCACAAACTTGTTCACACATGAAAACATTCACAGACACAAAAGAGACCTTGCTTTACATAGTAAGAGCAATTTGGGACCTGAAAAGTATTCCTAGTAAGGTTTCTGATTTTGAGGTCATAATCTTTTCCTTTTTATCTGCCTTAAAATTTCAAGTTGAGAAGGCTCAGTACTATTATAAACATTTCAAAAAACACTGGAGCTCTTCAGGTTACTAGGCTTAAATTGTCAGCCAGGAAAACCTTTGTTTTTCTAATATAAACATTGTTTGGGTTCTAATGATTTAGCTATTATTATATGGAATGAAAAATACAGTGTTTCCAACTACCTTGATAATGTAAACCTAAATATAATTTTGTCTCATATTTGGATTTTTCTAGTGAGGGCACACATTATTCAAAAATTAAGTGAATTTGCATGTGAAAATCAAAATTTCCTGAATAATTCTAAGAGTAAATAAGAAAATGAGGCTTTACAGAAAATATCTATACAGACATCCTGTTAACTGTCCTTCTAACTTACAGATTTTTCTCCTTCAGTCCAACTTCCACATTTCTGCCAGACATATATTTCTAAAATGTAGCTCTGATGCTGTCATTTTTTTTGATGACTCACAATATAAAATTCTAAAATTTTTATATCATGGTCCCAAAGTTCTATCCAACCTTTCCAATGAGTCTTCCTTCCCTCATTAATATACTTTGTGTTTTGGATACCAGAAGACTGTTAACTACTATAATACATCAAACATTCTCATGCTGCCCCCACTATATGGAATGACTTCTTTTTTATATCCAGTTTTAAAGGTTAGGTCAAATGTCCACATTATGATTACAAAAATCTCAATATCTTCTAATTTATTAATATATGCACATACTGCTATACAATTATGCACGTTATTAACCATATACATTGTTAACTTTTATATACTAAGCTCACAGAATATTTGAAAATCAGTGTGAGTAATGTCATATGTGCTGTTTATTATCCATGCCCCTCTGAGAAACAAGTCTTATTTAACATTATGTTTTAGAGCTACACAAAGATCTGTTTCTAAGTTGAAATTATTTCTAAATATGTTTTATATAGTTGTAATGACTGAAAGAGAACCTTTCAACATCTTACTGATCCAAATGGAAGACATGCATTTTTTATTATGCTTACAGTATCAAGATACGCATTTACCATTCACCAGTTTTGAAAAAATAATCAGTTTCTTGATGGCATGAAATGTTCCTGAAAACTCAACAAGATGTGTTCAGTATTATCTATTTAACAAAACCCATGAAATCATTCACTTAGAAGTTTTTCAAAGATTCTTTTTCCAAATGTCTTAGTGTAAAAGAAAAAAGAACTTTTGTATGTGATGCACTTAGGAAATCTTTATAGAGAATCTCAGAAAAATATTTCCAAATATTATTTTAAAAATTATCTTCTTGACATGCATAAATTCCTTTCCAAAGGAAGTTATTTTCTTATTCATTGATAAAATACTGTCTTCTTATTGAAAGTGGCAGTTAAGTTTGTCTATTTAGTAGGCTAAATATTTGCTAGGTAGCCTATGGCTGACAGGCATTGTTTTCCCTTCTAATGTGTCTGAGGAAGAATTCAGACAAAACAGTGTCAGCTCTGCCACTTACATATTGTTTGCTTGTGTTTGCAATTAAAAATCCATGGTCTTCTTGCAAGATAGTTTGTAAGCCCTTTGCTGATTGTATTAGTCTTAGTTTAATTAAAAAGCAGATAATATATTTGGTAAGCCAGGCACACGTACACTGAACTACACTGGAAGCTAAAGAAAAGTCCAGGATATTTTATATCCCAGATGTGCCTCATACAATTATACTTACATAATCCAGTCATTGAATATATCCATAATTATTAAAGCTTACTTACTTTCTTATTTTTAAAAAACAATTCATTAAATCCTTAGAGAAAATCAAGTATTCTGTAATCTAAAATTTCATAGAACTGTGTATGTACTTTTGTTAAAGCTCTCAGTACTTTGTATTTTAGTAGTTTACACATTGACGGAATATAAAGTTTTCTGTGGCAGGAGATTAATTTTTGAATCCTAATAGGACAGAATTTACATATAGATAATGATCAACATGTTATGTTAAATTAGTAAATAAGTTAATGGCTTTGTCCCACTCAAACATAAACCCTAAACTGTATTTACTAATGCATTTGTATCTGATTTTTGCAGGTACTGGTCCAATATGGCTGAATGAAGTATTTTGCTTTGGGAGAGAATCATCTATTGAAGAGTGTAAAATTAGACAATGGGGCGTTAGAGTCTGTTCACATGCTGAAGATGCTGGAGTCACGTGCACTTTATAATTATAGTTTCATTCACGTTTATAAATCATTGTTGCAAAATGATTATTTTGTTCCATTAAAATCATTTCAATTAATATTTAAGAGATTAATAATATTGTCCAAATAAAGGAATATTTAAAAATCACTGCACAAACATATTGAACACCTTTACACTTAACTACATGTCTGTATTTGAATCATTTTAACTTCTTTAGGCTTTTAAATAGGATTTTCTAATAATGATGTATGTTGAATTGAGTATATTAAAGTTCAAGGCTTCTAGACTGCAAATGCCAGTGGTAATGGAAACACATTCCAATCATTGGCTGTAATTTATATCTTCACTACAAGGTTACAATTTTGGTACTTTTTGTCTTCTTTGATTAGTTTAACTACTTTATGAAAAATGAGAGGATTGGGATTTGTGCCAAGTTTGCAAAATCTCCAATCCATACACATTTTTAAAGGAAGAATCTTCTCCAGCTCTCAAGGTCTCTGAATGTGCAGGAACTTGGCTGTTAAATAGCAATGTTAATGATAGGTTTTAGCCATGATGCAAAACTCATCAGGAGGTTTTACATGCCTAACTGGAAAGGCCAGTAATAACATGGTTGTTATTTTACATGGTCATGTATTGGCAGTCTTTCTTACTGAACTATAAAGTTAACTGAAAGGAGGACATATGAGAAAAGGCACAGGCCCACCATCCCTATATATATCCAGATAATTGGTGGATCATGAATATCAGTTTAAATATGGAGTTTAGTTTGTTATGAATTTTAAATTTAGCTGAAAGAGATAGCTTGTTACAATTCTAGGACTATGTGTTTAAAATGTGAATACATCTAATTACTCCATTTTAACGAATAGCACCCAAATGTCTTAAGTGCAGAGGAAGCTTCAGCCATCCTTTTTTGGTGTCTTTGATGAAGTCAGTCAACATTTACAACCAGAGAGGCATCTTCAGCCCTAAAGGGTCAATGACCCTGAGTATTCCCAGTACCTTAGCAGCAATCAGCCCTTCCCAAGGGTATATCCTAGAGTGAGAGGCCATCCTGGAGCCCATTGACTACACCCTGCTGTCCAGGTGTACAGGCAGCAAGACCAGTGATTCCTGTTGAAGCCCAATTGAATCTAATCTCAGCCCTAACAAGAACATAATTTTCAAGTTTCCTAAGCCCAACCCAGAGGAATGTGGATAGAAAATAACACTACTATTGAAGGGCTTTACTGGTCTTCCTTTAATAGTGATAAACAAAAGCATGGGCTTACCCATTTTTTCCTATCCTGCTGTCTCACTTTACAAATAGTAACCAGATGGCAGACTCATTGCCCTCTCCCCTGCAAAGGCAAGAATGTTATCTTAGACTTGGAACAATTAGAACCAACCTGCTGAAAATGCACTTTTATCACATGACATTCTTCTAGTTGTTGAACATAAGTGATTTCCTCCAGCAGTGTAATTTTGTGATTAAGAGGATGGACTCTGAATGTAGACAAACTGTCCCAAACCCTGCCTCTACCTCATCTAGTTATTAATTCTCTGTGTTCATTTCCACTATCTAGGTATTTCCTTCACATGGCAAATGAGATGGAATTAAAAAGAATTTTAGCATTAAAAAATATTTTTTTAAAAAAGAGGAAGATGAAGGAAAATGGATGTAGAAAATAAGAAAAAAATCAGTTGGTATTTGAGAACAAAACATATTTCACCTTAATTGCAGAAATAATTTCAAGTAAAAATTTCCAATTTTTCCAAAAATTATGAACCATGGTAGTCTCAGGGAAAGTGTTGAATTGAGTCATATGCCTATTATGATCATATGTAATACTTGTTATCAAGAAGAAAATAGAACGTTTGGAGCCTCATTAATTCATGTGCTCAGGATTGCAGCAATTCTTATGATCAACAATCACTGGCAGGAGATACAAATTTACCACCACTGCATTAGAATAATACATTTAGTTTACTCCAGAACTGGAAAAGCTCAAGGCTCATGAACCTCAAAGGCCCATGTTAACTAAATGAAATCAATATTCTGGAAGACAGCTGGAAGAAGTGAATGGCTATCAGGTAGACAGTTAACAGTGTTTCCAGGGGAAGTACAATTAGGAGATGGTTATGTTGATACAGTTTTGAATTTGTTGAAATGGAATATAGGAATTTTAAGAATTATCTGTTTGGCACTAGATATAGCTTTTACAAAGCATATAGCCATAATACAGTCCAATTTTTTTTAACTATACATTTGCTTTCCACATTTTCTTTAGCAAATGTTAGGTAATGGATTTTTAAGTCTTTTTCTTTAATCAAATCAGTCTTCTCACATCACAAAATGGAACCTGGTATTTCTTACTGATATTTATCAGCTCTTTTGTTTGACAGAGTATATTTAATTTTATTCATGTCATTTACAAAAGTTATGTTTAAACTTTTATATCTTTAACAAAGGACTTGTTTTAGGTATATGTTATTATTTAGAATAGTTTCTTAAACAAAAGGAAAAAATTGGGAAAGTGACATTAGCAAAATAGTGGAGTTGGCAAATCCATGTGCCCATTTGTGGATAAAGTGAAGGTTCCTACGGCCAGGATCCTCACCTGAACCTAAACTACTTGATGCTGTAACTGGCCTGCTGCTAGGCTACTGCTTCTACACCTGTAGGCAATAAGCTATAATTAATGGAGTCACTATATAACAGAAGGCAGAGACGAAGGTGGATTACAGACGTAATTGTAGTGCTCCATCTATTGCCGGGAGAACAAGTCCAGTAGTAAACCCTTTCCCCCCAAGAGTGTTATATTGTCATTCTTCGGCCTCACTGAATCCATAGTGAACTTCCCTGGGGCTGAAACCCATTGGCAAGACATCATTCCCCACAGAAACATGGAAAAACAAGTGAGAACTGTCAGAACTAACTTTGTCAGGACTCTGGAAAACAGAATTTTACAGCAACTAAGCAAATGTTGAGCTAAAAAAAGCAACTTGAAAACTGGGCACGTTTTGTAGCACTGCTCTTTCACGCCTGTCCTACTCGCTCCCGGTCGCTGTAGCTGTCTTGGACTTGAGACTGTGGCAGTCGACAGTCCCAGTTTGGGGCTCTGGTCCCTGATTCCAGAGGAAGCACAGCAGACCTTCTTCCAAATGATTGTTATATCAGTTCTAACTTGTCTGAGGATTACCCAAAGGACTGATGTATGCATTCAGTTGTGGTAAAATGTTTTGCATGACTTAGAACTCACGCTGGAAAAGCAGCACGCATTGCTCAGAAATGCTGCAAATGGGATCAACAACCCTCCCGTGCGTGAGGCCAAAGGTTACAGCTGAAACATACCACAGACTGTGTAATGCCTGGTAAGAAAAGCAGGGCAGAGTTTCTCTGGATGTTTTTAAAAAGCCCCATATACAGGGAATTTAGAAAATCATGCACCTGCCTAGGGCAAGATACATGGACAGAGAAGACCTAAGAAGAACCTAAGCTTTCACCTACCAGTATATAAAGCATGTAAGTAAAAAATGTAATTATTTCCAATTACTTATGCTGTTGAACTGTGCTTTCTAAAAGTAACTCTGTGCTGAGGCTGAACGCATAGACCCAGGCTTTAGAAGTTTTACATTAAGTATCCAATTTTTGTGCTGTAGGTTTTCTATGAAAATGTCAAATACACCAAGAATTTAAAAAAGGGAAATTACCTTCTTATTTTTAATATCTAGAATTAAATGTGACCCTTAAAGTGCTTTGGGGTTTCCTGAATGAAAAACTGTAAAATTACATGCCTAGAGTGATTTAAGGTTAGGGAGAAAAACAGACTCAAATACAATCATCATTAAGAACCTTTCTAGGGCCAAGTAAGTTCCATCAAACCTGTAAAACATTTCAACTTTAAAAAAAAAAAGCCTTTTATGCTTCATGCTTACAACATTTCCTTAAAATAAGTAATAAAATTAATAACATAAATTGTGCATTTATTTTCTTTTGCTAAATCGCATAAAATTTTGTCCTCTAAAGGTTCAATGGCAGAATAAAGTGAAAAAAAAACACAGGTCCTCTTCTGAATAAGGGCCTATTAGGGAAGTCAAGCCTGCTGACGGAGAGAATTGCTCACATACCCCAGTCAGCTGCCCGGGAGATTAAGGAGTAAAAGCCATCACCTGAGAGGGTTCAGAAAACGCGAAGAAAAAGACGGAGGGAAGGACAGAAGAAAGAAACAGGAGATCCAAGGAACAGCAAATTTGCTAATGATCTCTTCATCATATGTGGAAAATTTTGAATTAGAAGGTAAGTCAGTTCGTGATTTTTTAACATCTTATGCTGAAGAAATGAGATAACAAACTAGTTGGAAAAATATGGCTTGTGGGACTTTAAGAAGACAATTGTTTTTGTCTTAATATTCACATTCTAAAGTTGACTACCTACTTAAAAACGCTTTCATTCCAACTTGCTGGTGGTAAGGAAAATACAAAGAAATTTAAGGGAACAAGTTTATCACATAAAAGTTTTCCTCTCTATGCCTGTGTACTCAAATTATCTTTGAGGGTGATCTCTACCCATAAAATTGGCTTATGTGAGACAGCAGATGCTATGTCAGAACACTGTTGTATTTTTCATTTTAAAATAGAATTACAGTATCATTTACCTTTTATTCATTAACATTGAGAAGCATATCACACTAAGATAAAGCACAAACATAATATTCCCTGTAGCTAATGCTCTCCTTGTGAAGATGAACAGCTCAAACAGTTCGTTATTATTTGCCACGTGCCCCAAGGAGCGAGGAAGGCTGTGTCATTTCAGAAAAGTTTAATATTTTGTAAGAAGCCATATGATTGGTCAGAGCACCAGATGGGCATGCGGAAGAACCATAGTTCTGTCCTGGCTCTGCCCCTTGCTGGCCGCACGTCCTTAAGGGGAGTGATTTAGGTTCTAATCCTCAAACCCTAGCACCTAAAATGGAGTCATTCTATGGGACTTAGTAACTCAGGGCATTACTGTGAGGAGTATATGTGAACAAGAATTACTAACAAGTTGTTTTCAAGGACCCCTCATATTTATGAGCCCTCCCACATTTGATGGTGTTAATACAAGTGAAGAAACTGAATGATTCTGAGGTTGCTTTTGTTTGGAAGTTGCATTTTGATGCGGCTCTGAGACCTGTACTCACGGCAGCTTCCTTAGGGCTAACCATGTGATGGCGCTCTGCGAACTAAAATCGAAAGTTTCCTGTGTATCTAGAACTTCTAATGTACTCAACTTTAGGAAGAGAGAAATGCTGTGTGAGTCAGCTTAGTCTAATGTAGTGAAGGAATTCTCCTGTAAACTGGAAAACATAAAAAGCAGGAAGGGGGCCATTTCCAGGGCCACCTGGGGGTGCTTGACTTGCCCGCGGTAGACAACCGGGTCTTGGGCGCCACTGGAGTTCAGAGAAAGAGAAGAAAAGGAAAAGGAAGAGGAATTTTCACGGAGACCGACCCTAAAGGGCACCACCGCAGGCATCTCAGACCCGAAGCCCCGGTAAACACACTCCCCGTGAGTCTACTTCCCTCTGCCTTCCCAGGTTCCGCTCACTTCCCCGAGTAGTTTTCTCTCCTCTCGTCGGTTTTCTCTCCTCCCTCCAGTGTTTTGCTTTCCCCCTCCCACTCCAGAAAGACCTGGGTTTAATTTAAAAGCTCTTGGACTAAAACTGTCCAGTCCTAGAGAACACTTGCGGAGGTCTTCATCCAAACCATTTATTCATTAAGTCGTTCAGCCAGCACCTGACAGCACAGGAGCCTCCCGGTCAGGCTGCGGAAAGTTACGGAGCCGCGGGAAACGAGAAAAAAAAGGAAGAAACTTGGGCCCTTCTTGGCAAGTGATTATGATCTCAAAGGAGAAGAGTGTGGTTTGGTGTAGAGGAGATTTGTATCAGGCAGGGCCAGGCACAGGCACGACTTCAACAGCCTGAGTAGAACACTCAGAGCTGAACACCAACCAATTGCTAGAACAAAAACTCCAACTCGGGAGTTTTTAATTGGATTTAAGAGGCATCTGGGAACCAATGTAAGGTCGTGGAAAGGGAAGTACTGTCTAATGGTGCTGGTGGCTGGGAGAAAAACTGGTTATATGCAGGCTTGACGTACATAATACCAGGCATCTGCTTAGCTTGATTATGGGCTTAAGCCGAAAGTGATATTCCTCTCTGCTGTTCTGCAGCCTCTTAGAACAGGTCACACAGTCTGGTTTGGAGCCCCTGCTGAGTAGTGTGAAATTAAGCCAATGGCACTTTCTAATCTTTATAGTGAGATACTACATCTTGACTCCTACTTGATGGTGTCAAAGTTGTGGTATAATTAGATTCTGATACGAAAATCTGTAAGCTGTGCAGTCTAATAATATTTAAATTAGCATTATTATTATTGCTCTCCATGAAGGGAAGGTGAGAGAGAGGTAGAAAAAATTTGTTTTTATTTTATACTCAGGAGTGAGTCAGGTTTGGTATAATCCTGAGTATAGAATTATACATGTGTTCAGGATGAAGTTTTAATACGTGGTAATAATATTATAGGTTTCTTAATAGTTCTGATTCATCATTTTGGCATAATTACCTTGCTTTATTGTATAATTCATGTTATGACATAGCCAGGTGCCAGTAATGTTAGTGACAGAGGCTCTGCTTTAATTTCTATACTTTTCTTGAAAGACTTAAGGGAGGCCCTACCTTTGCATATAAAAGTCCCAGTTTTGCGTGGGAAGTTTCAGGGAAAGAATTTTTGGCACAGATCATGATGGCTGGACTCAGCCCTCACTTACCAGTACTTCTGTTCTTTAGATCTCAGGGTCAGATGTGAGTTTGGTACTGGTTCACCACATAAAAGTTTAAACTCAATTAAAGTTTAAATGTCAAAGTTTAAACTCAAAAAGTTAAAATGTCAATCCATGAGCATCAATTTTCTCACATGTATATGGGGATAATAAAAGTACTTATAGACTTGTAAAAATCAATAAAATAATGTGGGAGCCATTGAGGGAACTTTTTAAGGTTACTATTATGTAAGAAGGCACTTAGATTTCTCACTGAAAGGCAATACTGAAGGGATACTTATTAAAAGCTATAGTAACAAGGACAGTGGACAGACAGAGATCTTTATATCCACTTTAATTCTTGGGTGTCGAAATTCTAGCTCCCCACCGCTGGAGTTTTAAAATATATACTTTTAGGACATGAAAGTACATAGTAGATACTAATTTAAGGAATTCATCATTTTAAGGGATTATAAATGTGTCTTTATAGTGATCAGACATTCTTTAAGATCTGGATATATATTATTTTAACACCAGGTCCATACTGAATTATGAAGTGGGAAGATAATATGTGTAGATCATTTCTTTTTGCTCTAATGGTCTGGAACTGGGACATCTGAAAATTAAGAGATCCTTTAAACTTCCATTAAACAGATTGATTTCCCTCCCCACCAGCAGAGGGAGACCTAGGTCCCTCCCAGTGTCTCCAGGAATTGTACTGGTGTTAGCAGCCCTCCTGCTTCCCTTGTGAGCTGGGATTGGCATTCCTGCTTCCTCTGAGTCAGTTAAATTCAGGTTTCATCTTAGTGTTCCAAGAGTATGATTCTTCTCCTTTAATGCCTGTTACACCACTCACATTCCATCGTGACCAAAATACCACAAACACAAAGCCTGAGGATTCAAGGAAACTGATGATTGCCATTAACATGAACAGCTCAGAACCAGTATGAAGTGTCCCCTTGTTGAAGTCCTGCAGCCCTGGAAAGGTCTCACGGGTAGATCTCACTGCCCCTCTGCCCCTCAGATACCTCTCGCCTCAGTCTCTTCCCGCTCAGGCTCTGACCTGTCATCAAAGGCCTGTTAATTGCATGTACATCGCAGATCTTCATTTTATTTTATTTTTTCACGGTGTCTCTCACTGAGGAGTCTTGCTTTCCTCCTCTAAATCTACAAAAAACATTCACCTAAAACAGTTCCCATTCTCTCTAAGGTGCTCCATTACAGCTGCTAATCTTACAGGTTAGTTTCAAAGAGACCACCATCATACATCTACTAAGACCTCAAAATAGGCAAGCATTGATTAGTGAGATAGTACTCTTAAACAAGAGATGGACAAAAAGAATTTCCGTGATGTAGATGTGCTGAGTGGATTTGTAATCTGTCTAAGCCTTTAGCTAACAAATAGGCTCTGTTACTTCATGACTCAGTCTGGCCAGTTCTTGAAATAAGATTGAACACATGTTAGAAACCCAATCCCCACCAAGCAGGTGTGATCTCAAATCCTGAATGTAGCCATAATCCTGATACCTATCCTATTTGTTGAGAATTCTGAGTGTCCTATTAGTCCTACTACATACACTGGCCAAATCCCTGCATGTCTGCCTCAGTGTCTGACTGCTGCAGGGCTTCCCTGCCTGCCTGGGGCTCCTGGGGCCCTGCCCAGCGGGGGTCTGTGGTCCCACTAAGTCTGTGCCAACAGCCTCTTCCTTTCCAGTCCAGCTGGGTCCTTGCCCAGTACACCCGAATGTATCCCTGCTCATATCAAGAGACCATAAGAACTACAGTCCCTCTATTCTGCTCTCTGGTGCTGTGACTTACTTGGACCCAAGTGAAGTATCAGTCTTCTTCAGATCTCTGTCTGTCCACTGTCCTTGTTACTATAGCTTTTAATACGTATCCCTTCAGTATTGCCTTTCAGTGAGAAATCTAAGTGCCTTCTTACATAATAGTAACCTTAAAAAGTTCCCTCAATTGCTCTCACATTATTTTATTGATTTTTACAAGTCTAAAAGTACTTTTATTATCCCCCATTCAGAAAGGATGGAGGTCTCTTTACCCACCCTCTCTCTCTCTCTCATGCCCCGCACTCCTTAACCTGTCTCCAGTCATCATTTGAAAATAGTTCAACTCTTATCACTTTATTCTACCGGTAATGTAATAGATAATATGATAGTCCAGTGCTTCTGAACAATGCCCAATTTAGAAGATAATGTGTGGTTCAAACACAGAATTGTTAATAGGCCATCAAAAGGTATTTATTCATGAAAGTATCACTCATTGCTTTCCTATGGTACCCTTTAAACACTGTACTGATGTCCCTATGCAGTAATTTCATTTTTTAACTTTAAAACGAGCCTTAAGTGACTTAAGCATCTGCCTAGCTGAGGATGCATAACCTTCCCTGAATGTTGGTGCCAGGGCATATTAAGTTGGCTCTCTGAGCATTTTCTGACTTCTCATGGCACATTTTAATAAATTAAAGCTAATGGAAAACAATTTACAAATTAAATAGGAGACAGGAAATATAACTTAGCTGTAAAACTTTTTCTATAGATGAATGTTCCCTCAAATAATGATGGCATCTCAGAATCAGAAGGTTTACAATGGAAATAGAAGGAATTAGAAATAATAAAATGCAAAGTAGGGGAGACGATTGATTTCCCAGCATTTGTGCTTTCCAAGGATTTATCAGCAAGGCAGAGGAGTAAGGGGCAGTGGGGGGATAACACACCCCTCTGGCCAGAGCAGGGACAGAGGGTGGGTCTGGTTAAGAGGACCGTGTCAAGGTTTAGACACACACTTTGCACTGAGGCATCTGACATGAAGCAATAAGGTCAGCCACCTGCAGATGGAGCACAGAAAAGGGGAATGTAAGTGCTTACCCTGGTAGGTGAAAAGGCGCAGTGGAAGGGACACAGAATCTGAAGTCCAGAACACCTGGAGTCATCTGACTGCATTTCACAAGTTTAGTCTGGTGTAAGCTTAGGAAAATTACTCAACCTTCTTTAGATTCACTGGTCTTATCTCTTATCGTAATGTAATCATAATTGTCATAAGGAACCATAGTAATCTAGTTCATTGAAAGCCTCACTAAATGTTACACACTGATTACATCTTTGGAAGCGTGGACCACTGATCAGCATATCTGCTCATAAATTGAGACTTCTGGACCGAAATGGAGGCAGGGAGGGAGCTTGCAAGAGGATAGGGCCTATTGAAACTTAAAGTGGTGTTAACAATGGAATTAAAGAAAACATGACTTTGGACCACCCAGCATCCTGCAAAGTAGGGGCAGAATCCAAGTGGATGAACTAAATCGCATAAGTAGGTTGAGCAGTTTGGAGTCCTAGCATTCAGCCTCGGAACATGGTGAGCCACTGAGCTCTACAATAAGAGGACTGTAAGCACGTAGCCCAGGGAGCCAAGGGACAGGCCGGGCTGTGTCCCAGCTTGACCTAACCCAGACAGCAACTGTTTGGAGAGATTGTTCTAGTACTTTGTGTGGAGGTTGTTCCAGAACATTGTCTCAGGTTTAGCTTGATCCTCAAACTAAAGGCTGTTTTGTTAGAAAAAATGAGATTACTCATTCTTACTTCCCTCATAGATTTATGAATAAACTTCTCCAAAATTCTCCACCAAATCCTTAGAAAATGACCTTCATTACTTAGGGGTCAATTGCTAGGAGATTTCTCTTAGGCCGTGTCACCCTGTAGTGGTTTCTTGTCTAGGCAGCAAGGTTTTACTGAAATGGCACCTCCAAAATCTCAGAATCCATAGGGTTTGCCTCATTATGGTAACATCCAAAATTCGGGGTTGATACATAAGAAACCAAGAGATAAATTTAGAACTCTAATTTTTCGATTCTAGGTTTACAGAACCAGATTTGTACACCATTCCTGAGCTTAGATGCTGTGTGATTCTATTCAACTTGTTCCTAAGTCTCTGCAGGCAGGAGTCAGGAGTCCTGCTATTTTCCCTTCATTATCCCTGCAACCTAAATCTTAGCCTTGTGAGGGTGATTGAGGGTGTCCAGTGGCCTTTTGTATGTCCATAGGGATTCTGACCTAGCACAGTTACGACAGTCTCTCTTCTGCTTTCTACATCTTTGAAGTAGGAATACATGATCTAGGCAAGTACTCAAACATACATGCTGGTCCCTATGTTCAATCTCTCCACCACAATAGCAATCAAAAGGCATGACTTTTCAATCTTAAATATTTAGGACAAACCTCATAAAAATCAGATAATTTTGGAGGAAAATTGCAAAACTCTTTGAAAAGCATTGTGTTCATTTGGATACTACAAAGGGCAGACACTGAGATGCAATTTGCAATAAAACATATTAGGGGAACCTCTGAAGGATAAAGGGGGAAGAAAGTAGGAGAGCCTTAGACTGTGACTCAGGTCTGATGCCTGTGGAAGGAAAGAGGGAAGAAGAGAGGTTTGGGTAGGAATAATCTCAGACTACAAAGCAGGTTCAAGAAAGTTTCTGCCAGGCCACCAGGGAGTCCCTGAGCCCAGGTTGCCCATCTGAGGAGACCTGAATGAAGCAGGAATGGGCCTGCATTAGCTCCCCGCTGTGCTCAGTCATCAGCCCAGGAGCAATATGGGGCAATGCAACACCAGCTGCCTGAACGTGGTGATGGATCCACTCGTCAACCAGCTCTGCCCTCTACAGTCGGATCAGAGAAGTGCATTTATTTTCATGGTCACTATAGTATTAAAAAAGGTACAAGCAAGTAGCAAGAGATTTCATCTTCATGAATAAAGACATTGGATTTCCAAAAAAAAAAAACCCAATTCTTCCCAGCCTTAATTACAACCAATGCAATTCCAATTAAAACAACATCAGGATTTTAAAATTTGTTGTTTCTATTTATTTGTATTTATAGTAGAACTTGACAGGCTGACTCCAAAATTATATGGAAAAGTAAGAGGAAAAAAGCAAATAAAAAAGGACCTCCTTGAAGAAGAAAGAACTAGATGGGAAATTTTGCAAAGTATCATGACATTATGCCAAACAAGTGGAGGTAATGGTTCTGGAATAGCCAAATAGGACAATAGAGTAAAATTTAGAGCCTAGAGGAGACCAACGTGTATGGAAGCTGGATGTATGACGGAAAGTTGCAAAAGATGTTCTTAATTATTCTGGGCAAACTATTCATCCATATATGGAAAAAAATGAGATCTGTGCCTGACTTAAACAAAACAAAATTCAATTCCTGGTCAACTAAGGATCTAAACATTAATGCCAACCTGGAAAACTAGAAAAAATAATGAAAGAGGCTATCTTTATAATTTCCCTGTAGCAAAATATTTCTTGAATGAGACAAAAAAAATAGTGAAAAGATTGACTTTTACTACATTAAATAATATTTATTGGAATCTAAATACATAAAACAGAGAAAGAAAAGACAAGCCAAAAATTGTACTGCATATAATAAGAAAATAATTGGTTTCCATAAAACTACAGAGCATGTAAAATCAATACAGAAGAGAACAAATGACTCCATAGCAAAGTAGGCAAAAAATATGGCAGAGAACAAACTAATAACTAAGGAAGTGCACGGCTCTTTGAGGAAGACGCAGTGACAGCTGCCGGGCGTCCTGGTCGGCCTGCTTCTGCTCACAGGCGGTTGGCTCTCGCCGAGGAGCAAGTCGGTCAGGAAGCCACACTGCCGCCGTGGTTTCTCAGAACCCTGCAAAGACACCCATGGAACCAGAGGGGGCGAGTCACCAAATTAGGACCACTATACTCAGCCACAGTGTGAAGTCTCTGGAGAAGGTGTGTTCTGACTTGGTCAGAGGTGCGAAGGAAAAGAATCTCACAGTGAAAGGACCAGTTTGGATCCCCACCAAGACCGAAAAGCACTGCAAGAAAAACACCGTGTGGTGAAGGGTCTAAGACTTGGGGTCGTTTTCAGATGAGGATCCACAAGAACTCACTGACTTGCACTGTCCTGAGACTGTCGAGCAGATTACTTTTTTATCAGTATTGAGCCAGGAGTCGAGATTGGTCACCATTACAGATGCTTAAATCAACCTTTTTAATAGATTATCAGTTGTTTTAAAAAGAAAGCACCATAACTCAAGGGAAAATCCTGGGGCAAAATACCTTTGAAACCGAAATCAGTCAAAGGGAGAAATAAGGTGAGAGAATCGCTTGTATTTCTTACAAGCAGTGATGCACTGCTGCTCTGCCATGTCTCTCACAACAGGGCTACAGGAGAAGGGACCCCACCAAGCTCTCTGGTCCAGATAAGCCTTCTCGCCCTTATCATTACCTATTGATATGGAGATGGACTATTTCTCTCCACCCCTGGGAAACACCTACTGATATGGAGATAAGGCCAGGCAAGAGATTCTGGAAATACTGCAATTTTACCCACAGCACACAAAGACGCAATAAAATGTTTAACTTTGGGAAAAATTTAAAAAGTCTAACCATTGCAAATATTGGGAAGATTAGAGAAAACACATAAGGTTCTAGTGGGAATTTAAGTTTTAAGCATCTATTTGTGGACCAAATTCTCATCACCTAGTAAATTTTAAAATGCACATTCCTTTAATCTGTTATACTTTTAAGATTTTACTCTTAAAAAATGGTATCACAGAATTGTTCACAGTAATCTTGAAAAAAATCAATTGACAGAGAAAATGGATCTTAGAAAATTGTGGTGAGAATTTAGACATTATTACATCATGCTGTGTTTAGAAAAAAAAATACTTTTCCTGCCCCAGACTTAAACAAAACTGAGCTATATTAACAAGAGCCCTACGTTAACTGATATTGAGAACCAGCAAAGTTAACTTGTTCCAAGAAATACTTGCTCTGGAAATAAGTCTATGAATCATCGGAAAATAGTCTGCTTTAAAACCTAGTAATTCTATCATTTAGGATATCAAACTTACCAAGATTATCTTTAAGAACTTCACTCTATGCCCCCAAATCTAAAGTCGTAATGCCATAAACCCACCCTGTGCAGTTATGAACTTTCCTGCCTTGCAAGGTCCACCTTAAAATTACCCAGTCTGGATACTAAAGCTCTATAAATATCTTCCCTTGCTTTCTCTCTTCTGAACACTTGTAAAATGAAATTAATGTTGAATTCTCTTTTACTGCAGGGGCTTTAATAAACTTCACTTGATCAGAAAGTTTTTGGGGTGGTCTTTCAGGCAGTCAACAGTAATATATTCAAACAATGGATATGCTATAAAAAGAAACTAGGATTGTATGGACCAATATGAATAAATCTTGCATAGTTGATTTAAGAATAATAACAATAAAATCAAGGCCTCTATAGAGAAATAGTTTAGCTCCATTTATATGAAATTTGAGTAACTGCCAATCAATAATATACTTTATTTAAAAATACAAATGTAATCAAGGTGAAAAAATAAAGATAGGTAATATACACCAAATTGAGGTTCTGGGGATGGGGAGTGAGAGAGACAGGACTGTAGACAGGAATGTATAGGAAGTTTGAGTTCTGTTTGTAACATTTTCACTCTCAAGATAGGTAGTGGCTTCATAGCTGTTCATCATACGATTTTGTTTTGCAATTTTAATTATTTCATAAATAACTTCAAAAGGAAAAGGCATTGTAGGGGTATGATGCTTGAAGGTGATTGTTTCCAGAAGAGGGAATGATAATGTTAAATGCTGCATTGTTCAAAAATGAAAAATAAAGTGAACTTTGGATTTTAGGACCTAGTAAATTCTTGTGAACTTAGTGGCAGGAGAGTGGATTGGTAGGAATGGAGGGTGAGAAAAGGTTGGAAATTGTGGCGGTAGGAGACAGGGAGTATTGACAGCATTTGGGAGAAGTACATTTACTCCAACTTACTCTGTTGTGAGGTGGTCAGGCCCCATTCAGAGGAAAACCTATCATGAAGAGGTTTATCATATCTGCTTTCCTCTGTTTGTGCTTCTGTCACACTTTAAGCCAGCAGACATTGATCAGTTCCTCTACTGAGAAGCAGAAAAAGCACAGCAAGTATTTGTAGTTGTGCATTTTGCAAGACCTTACTTGCTTTGACTATAGGCCACTTTACCTAAATGAGAAACTGCCAGAAAAGGTCAACAGGGTGTGGACAGTAGAGTAAATTTACATGAGTTTCCAGGTGTTGGCTTAGCTGCAGAGGGATAGGAGGCAAAGGAGAGCTGGAGAGGGATAGGTCCAGGAATTAGGAAGAGAGGAGAAAAAAACAGAAAAAGCAAAATAGTGTGAGAAGTGGGGATTAGGGAAAGCCTGCCTCGATTTGCAATTACTGATCCATGAGAACACATTTAATACTTTCTTTGCCTTCAATAAATACATTCACAGTTAAAAACACATTATCTGTGCATAACACATTGTAAAACTGAATGCTCTCTTCTTAAAGCAGCCAACCTCAAGTGTTTGAAAAAATGCTTACAAAAATGTTAATACTGTGGAAATAATGTCAGGAAAATTCTGTATACCGAGTAGAGTCAGAAATAAATTATCACAAATGAACATGAAATCAGAACATCGTATTAAAATATGAAGGTGAGGAATAAGAATTTAATAGTAATAATGAAAATGAGAGAGTTGTTGATCTGCTCTTAATAGAGTTGCCAGATTTAACAGTAGTGGAGAATGACCAGTTAACTGCTGAATTTCAGACAAACAATTTTTTTTTTTGAGTATGGGTATGCTCCATGCAATATTTAGGACATTGTTACATTAAAATCGTAATTTGTGGTTTATATACATTTCAAATTAAACTAAGCTCTCTGCATCTAGATGTTCCCTACTGGCTTTTCAATCTGAGTTAAACATTTATGTTCTTTCTATCTCTTACTCTTCATTTCTTTTTCCATTTCTCTGTTGTATTTTTCTGGTTTTCCTACATTAATACTTCTTTCAGAGAAGTAACAGACTATGAGTTTTACTTCTGTGAGAAGATCTTACATTCTAGACTAATTGCTTTACTCCTGGCATTCCCTGAATTGTCTAGTGGGGCTTTATTTGATATGTCTGGTAATGAAGTCCATTAGCATGCTGCTCCTCCTCAAAATTAATTTTGTTCAGAAGACCTGGTCCTGGATTTTATGTCTTTGCATTGAAGGGGAGGAAAAAAATCTTTCCCCATCTGAGGTTTACTGGCTGGGGCCCTGCAAATTCAACAAAAGGCAGATTGAAAAGAGAAAAACAAATGCAAATTGATTCATATATGCATTGCATATACCCATGGGAGTAGTGAGTACCTAGTGGTGAGTAATACAAGGGGTGGTTAGAACTGGATTTATCTAGCTTCTAAACAAAAGAACATTGCATTTTTAGAAAAGTGACAAGACAAAGGAAAAGGATTTTTGAGTTCTAAAATAACTGATTGTGGAAAAGTCATTTGGGAGAACTAACAGAAACTAAAGGCTAGTTAATCAAGTTGGTTATGTAGATTGTTCTGGTGCCCTCTCTGGGCTGATGAGGATGTAGAGCTGTCTCTGGTTCATTTCTGTCCTTCCTGGTAGAGAAGGGATGGAGAACCTTAGCAAATGTTGTCATGTGTTTAGCAGGTAGGGGAGGGGCAGAGTGTTTCTTGTTTCTGCTTTTTGTGAATAACCTTCAATTCAGAAAAATCTTTATGCCAAAGTGTCATATTTTGGGGTGGTATATTCTGCTATCCTTCAAAATTTTGCCTTTTCAGTAAACTCATTTGGAAAACACTGTATAGTTGTACTATCATTATATTAAAGAAGCAAGAAATGTAGTCATTATCAGAAACAAGTAACTTAAAAATTAATATATTATGAAATCTGCTCTGGGTAATAAACATGGCTGAATATGTTAATGAGGAATAATTTTTCAAATGTAGATCCTATGTAACTTTGTACCAGTTTCCATTGACCCTTCTTTGTCAATGGAACCAGTGTAAGGTCAAGATACCAGTGTAAGGAAATCATCCCTCCAAATCCAATATAGACTTCCTCACAATATTGAAGTTTAAGAAAAAAATTACCTATATGGATAAAAATTATTTATTTCAGAGTAATAATTTTCTATTGGCAAATTTTAAGTACATATTAAGTTTTTCTTAGTTATAGGAAGAAGATGTTCAATACATTGTGTTTTTCTAAAACTTTCCTTGTTTTGTTATTGTACTTGAATCTTTGTTTCCTTAGAAATTTCCTTAGAAAGTGAAATAAACTACTTGTAATTTGATTTTTACTGACTACACCCTATTTCAAAGAAAATTTAGTTTCGTTCTTTAGAGGTAAATATTTTTCTTAGGATAGATATCATTCTATTCTTTTCTAAATGAGGTGTTTACATATTGTTGATTATCTTGAAGTATGATAGCTTCAGTCTTCCCATATCATCAGAAGTGCAAGGCTCTGCGGTAAAGATGACATGGGATGTAGTCCTAGTTCCACTACTTTCTGCTGTGTCATATTGTAACTTACATTCTGAATTTCAATTTTAATTTTTGTAAAAATGATCTCATTAGAATTGCCTCATGAGGTGGCTGCGAAAATTAAAAAGAGGAAGGCAAGCAAAGCGTTTTATAATGACTGGCTCATTCTAAGTGCCCCTGGTAGCTCTTACCAATGGGAAGTCTTAAATCTGATTCCTTTTCTCCATCTAAGGAGGCACTGATTTTTATTGTATGCACCTTGCAACCACTTGGGATTCCTTGTACGTTCCCTGTAGAAGGGAGAGCACATAGCGAAGTCAGAACAGAATGTTTTCAGGAAAACTTCAAAGCGTGTTTCCAGTCTCCCTTTTTCATTCTGACATCTTTTCCTCCTCCAGCTGTTCAGTACTTCATGTTATACCCCATTAGATGTGTCATAGGAGAATGGGGAAGAAGTTTCAGTAGTGTTATCAGATTTCCAGTAGTAGTAGAGTCCCCAGATCTCCTACAAGACATATCTGTACACCTACTTTTTTGCAAACCCTACCTCTGTTAGCATTTCTATGATAAATTATTTAGAACTGAAGTGTGAAATCAAATGAAATCTCTTACCTTTCCCATTGTAGCAGAGAAAAATAACATTTGTCCTTCCTGCTGAGAATGCAGTTGCAGAAGTTATGGCCATGCTACCAAGTTCTGACTAAAGGAAGGTGGGAAGGAGTGGTACACAGCACTCATGGGTCTACCCCCTAAGGCTCTCCCTCTGTGTTTTCCATTTTCCTCCTCTACCTCCTCTTCTTCCACTCCCCCACCCCCACCCCCACCTTCCTTGTACTTATTTGCAGTCTGGAAGACACCATTAAAAATATCCTTAGAAGCCATATTATAGGAAGCGGAACCTCTGCCAGCTTGAGCTGTAGCGGATGCTAGGAGCGCTACCAAGCAGTAACTGTGAGGGGCCCACATATGGGTGAGAAATAAACATGTTAAGCCACTAATGATTGGGGTTTATCTGTTACAGGGGCTAGTGGACATTTTCTTAACTATAGTATACCTGTACACTGTATGATCAGTTACAGTAAGCTTAAGTGAACCACCCAGAAGAGACAAAGATGAAGTTTGCAACAGAACAGTGGGATTTTGAGGCATGGGATACTGTTAGATGATCTCATCTGGTCATATCATCTAGTTAGTTCTTTAATTCTCCATTAGGCAGATCTAGCCAGGAGGGGAGAATTGCACTCTCTCTGTGCTACAGCAGTGTAGCAGATATATGCATCTGTGCTTTCACTGTGACCATGAATATATACACATAATCTCTGGTGAGGGGGGCAAAATCCAGTACATTGTTGGTGGATCAGGAGCAGAGACTAGCTGCCTAGAATGAAAAAGGATAAATTGCTGTTCCCTATAGCATCTTGTCCTCCACTAGATTTAGGATGGGAGCCTAAAACAGAAAGCAGTGGTTTATTAAAAATCTATGTAAGTGGCAAAATTGTATGAATTAACTAAATTTCAGGCTTCATGGGTGTGAAAGAGGACACTTACCTAATTAGGGACTTCTCTAGGGTGGTTTATTCTGGGTTCTCTGTCTATATGAACAACGTGGCTAAACATGTATTAATAATAAATGTGAAGAATAGTAATTTATTGTTAACATTGAGAATAATGGGTATTGAGGAGGTACTTACATTTTTACTTACTGGTCAATCAGTACATATGAAGACTGGTAAAAGGCACCATTTTTATTTTTTTTCTGTTCATGTCCAGGGACCATTTTTTTCATGTCTTCTGTGAACTCTTTATTTTACTAAAAGCCTCGCTGCATTCCTAAAATGTGATCTCTATCAGCGTTAACCACACCCTTGTATATGGTGGCTAACAAGTACTGTATATATTATCATATGCTATTATAGAGTAACAATTTAGAATTGGTTTATCTCCTAAAGAGCTTTAAAAACTAATAGGTAAGTCAAAGTGACTAGGAACAAGTAGACATGAACTCAGATGTGAGGAATATGGGACTACTGTATCTGCATTTATAATCATGAACGTCAAGTGTCGTGGAAAATTAGAAGAGAGAAAACAATTATTGCCATTACTTAAATAAAAATAGGCAAATGGGATCACACTAAAATGACTTTCTGAAAGAGTTTAATATGTAAAAGAAGGAGGAATTTTCTAGTGTGCTTTTCTAAGTAGTAGTAAAGCACACAGGACTGATTTAAATGCAGTATGACTTAACACATGGGTCAGGGCACCAAAGATTATTAAAGAAGGACACAAGAATAATTTTTGAAACTAGAAAGTAGGAAGGACTTCCTGAAGGAAGTGTTCATGACTACCCAGGTGACTCAGAACTCAAAAATAATTTGGCGGAGTTTTGGAATGTTTAGCCAGAAGTAAAGATAATCAAAGGTGCCATGTCCTTCATCCCCAAAGCTGTGGGTACATCATATTACACGATGAAAGGGAATTAAGGTTGAGGATGGAATTAAAGTTGTTATCAGCTCACCTTAAAATGGGGAGATTATAATAATAATCCTGAACTACATGTATGAATTCACCTTAACCACAAGGATCACTTAGAGCAGAAGCAGGAGTCTGAAGAGGTGGTCGGAGAGACTGAGCCTGAGAGAATTCACCTGCCTGCTGGCCTTGAAGGGGGGAGGGAGCACTGAACCCAGGAACTCGGCAGCTTCTAGAGGCTGGAAAAAACAAGGAGTGGGTTTTCCTCCAGGGCCTCCAAGAAAGAAAGCGGCTCCGCCGCACCTGGATTTTAGTCCCTGAGACGCAGGTCAGATCTCTGACTGCCGTGCTGGGAGACGATAACCATGTTGCTTCAAGGCCCTAAGTCTGTGCTGACCTGCTGCTTCCCCGCCGCCGGTGGCCCTCAGCATCCCCGGCTCGTGTCCGCATCCCTCCCGTCTCTGCCCTGAAGATCACAGCGCCCCCTCCCTCTTCCTTCCCTGTCAGATCTCCCTTTGTCCCGTTCTTAACAAACACTTGTTGGATTTAGGTCCTAACCCGCCAAATCCAGGATGATCTCACTTGCAAAGCTACCAAGAAAAAAAAATGATCCTGTTCTTTCTCATTAAAAATGTTTTTTTTCTGATTTTAAATTCTAAAAACACATTCCATGTTACTGGGAAGCCTAAGTCAAAATTCAAGGTAATAGTGGATGAGTAAAGATGACATATAAGTGCTTAAATAAATAAATAAATAAGTAAAAAGGGCCAGTTTTTTGGACATCATGGAACCTATAAATCTGAGAAACATGTCAATTGATATGAAAAATAAGTTGTGGTGGGATGAAGGTAGAAGAAACAACTACCTGTGGGGGAAATCATTCTTCTTTCTAAAGGTGTTTTAGTCTGTTTATTTCAGAAAAGAGAATTTTTCCTCATAATATTTGAGAGAAATAATTATGGTTTAAAGTTTTTAAGATTTGCGTGACAAAATGCCAAGTGATACTTGGAACATTTCACCTGAGACTTTGAATCCCACACTTTGGTAAGAGCTCATGTCATCCCTGGTTAAAGAGAAAATATATAAAAACAGGGTTTAAGTCATACAGAGTATAGAGGAACTAAAATTTGAATATAGGGAAAACTGGCTCCGAGTACACCCTGTGTTACAGATACCATAACGCTTTTTAGGGAATTCACAACCACTTAGCAATGTTACTACAAAGAGGATGGTTTTATTTATTTTTTTATTTTGTACATCCACAAGGTTGAAGCCAAGTACAGCGTCATGCAGCACTTGTGTTCAGCTCAACTATGATAGATGTCGTGAGTCCTGCTGCTCTGAATCTGGGCCCCTCAAGCTACCTTATCCATGGCGGAATTTGCCAGGCTCTTTGGAGAGTATTGGCATCAGGCAAACGTAACGGCTTCACTGACTCGGTCCGTGACAGGGTCATGCCGGGGTCTGTGCGCCGGGTGCAGAGCCGGCTCAGCACATTCAGGGTTTCATGCTCCTCCGCAGAGAGAGTCTTGGGAGGAGGCTGGTGGGGTCCCACTATTGTTACTCTGCGTCTTACGTCTTAACAGCTTGTCTGTATCTTTCTATTGCTTCTATGTCCTTCTTAACCGGTGTCGACCCATTGTCTTGCTCTCATTTATGGCATAAACAGGTTTCTAATGACAGTGAGGCTCCATCATAAGTAGGGCAATGACATTACAAAGTTTTAGGAATTAGTTTATTTGTTTCTATTCTCTTTTTATTATGGTATACTCACATCCATGATCGGACTACTCAGTTAAAAAACCAACTCTAAGTTACAGAGGACAAAATACAGTATTTCTGTCATATACTTCTCTCTGTTCTCCCTTCTCTCCTCATGTCGGCATAATTCTGATGCACAGAGATGTCCCCAGTCCCAGCCCATCTTACTCTCTGAGTAGAACCACTGTTCTTCCCTGTCACTACTCAGCCAGCCTAATCTGAGGTCACATGCCATTGTCATCTCACTTTGGCACGGGTACATTCTGCTCTTTTCCCTCTATTCCTTTCCAAAGACTTCTTTCCTATTCTATTTCTCCAAAGCAGAGACTACTCTCATGCTCTCACAGAACTTTACTCCCACTCCTTTCCATACATAGCATTTATAATGCTTCCACCTCTAACAAGTTCGGTTAAGTCCAAAGTATCTATTTTTACAATTAGAAATTATAAAGTAAAGAAACACATAAACTCATATATGTATATAGCTTCAGTTCCTTTATATAAAAAGTTTAGGTTGATAGTAAAGAAAGGAATGAGATTAAATGATTACAGATAGTGTCAAGGCAGAAATTGACAAGAGAGAAAAATAAATTATATTTAATACTATGGTAGAACCATTTGTCGCAGCGATTCCTCCAAGAGATTGGGAGGCAAGGATGATCTCACCACCGGGACTCATAGGCCAGGCTTCTAGCAACCATTTCTTTTGTCACAGTTGCCTTCAAATGAATAGATAGAATTTGAATCCAGCCACCCGACATAAATCAGCCTGTCAGGCTGCTTCCACCTCCATATTTTCTGAGGGGACTTCATACTATCTTTCATCTGCCCACAAGTCAGAAAAATGCTTGGACTCTGGGCAACCCAGGTAGGCATTCATCTGTTGTCAACCAAGAACAATCAAAAAACCTTTTTTCCTCTTCCCTTTCTATTCCCTTTTTCCTTTTCAGAAAAAAAAAAAAATTGGTGGGAACACAAGGGGGAAGACCTTTGTAGAAGGCCTCTATCTTTGTTTTACAATCATTATTAGGAAACTGTTAGCAACAACGTTACCTTTTGTCAACAGAAAATATAGTAAGAGATTCACAAATCAAATGTAGGGTGACTGTCAACCAAAAGAGGACAGTTTTTGAATTCCAGATTTACACTGAAATACACACAGTATAAGGCCTCGGTTATGTACTAACAGAAATGTGGGGATGTGAAGTATGGTGAAGAAGGGCCCTTGTAGGAAGACACCATTTTTGTGTGGCACTCCCTTAACAAAAATAGTTTGTTTCTACTTATGGCACTTTGAATGTTTGGTGAGCTTTAGATGCTGCACAATGAAAGGGCCTCTCATTTCATTCCAGTGCAGAACTGAATGTAAATATATCCAGTTATAAAAAGAAGCAACATTAAAATATTCTTCCCACATAGTGAGATATTCCTAAGCATACCCATAATTTCAAAATTACATCTTTTTCACCAGCTTTCATTGATTAATTTCTTCAATTACACCCTTGCTGTTGCTGGAATAACTTTTAACATATTCCTGTTTGCAAGCATTGTTTTCAAGAGCTCTTGGCATTTGTTGATATTTATATCTGATTTTTGCAATAGCATTCACAATGTCATATATTTTACCTTTGCCAAGGAGGACCCTAAGTCATTGACACAAATGGTTTTGGGAAATACATCATAAGAATGCAGAATCATTCAAAATTATAAGGAAACAATCTAAAAGAATTTGGAAAACCTTCCCAGAGATCAGCCTAGGGAAGATCATTTCATTTTCACCTATTATTCCATATGAATTGAAAATGTCTGCAGAGCAGAATGACTGACTTGTCCATTAATGCTGAAGTCATCTTCCACATACCACCCCACTATTTTATTCCCAGCCCCTACATTAGAGGAGAAAGCTCCTAACAGTCCCAGTTATCCAGAAATTTAGCCTCCGTATTGCAAGATTTGGACCCTCCCAAAAAAAAATGTGGGCATGGATTTTTAATGGGAAGATTATGTAGACAAGTTATATCTCTCACTGGCCCTATATGGGGAGCCTTTTATTCTTAAGAATTCAAGCAAATTGACTATTGAGGGGAATAATAGCTAGGATTCATGACAACATGAAAAAAAATTGGATTAATAAAAGGATGTAAATCTGTATAAACTAGGAAAAAGGAAGCAGAAGATGTACATGGATTTGGCCCAAGATACTGTGTATGAGTTTGATGGAAGAGGAAATGTTAGGTATGACATAGGCATCCCACTTATGTCCCATCCCACAAGGACCACCAGAGATCCCTTTAGGCCAGAGTCCCTGGGGGCCACACCGGTGTGGAAGGTCTGTCGTGTCTGTGTCTATACTAAAGGAGGACCTGGGTCATGATCAGGCAGGCCCCCGCCCCACTCCTGACGTCCCAGGGCTGAACAGGTTCTGTGTGAGTATCTCTAGAGACAGTATAATAGTACTGCTCATTACATGGGAACAATATCAGGTGCCATATGTTCAGTGGAATCTCAAGGCATCTATCACCTTGTTACCTCCTCCTGATATCTGAGGCAGCCTGACAATATTGGCTGTTGCCCCAGTTGCAAAAAATTATGGTGGGGTCTAATATTTGATTTCTAGGCCATCTTGCCAAATTGGAAATCTCTTTGTCTACTTAGTACATTAGTTCATATACAGGTAGGACTCCATGAATGTTGGGCAATTAAATGGAAAACAATGTGAATTACTTCCGAAAAAATTACTTTTGTAAAACCTCAGTTTTTAACACTATCAATTTATATGAGCAGATAATTATGGATAAGAACTGAGTATTTTTATTTTGATGACAGTTTCTAAAATTTTGGAAGCCTATTGCCTCCCTAAACTTTACTTCATTCTTGAAAAACTTAATTTTGCATGGCTTTAGGTATGCTAATATTTTAGCTGAGCATAAGGTCTAGAGCTATGGATCACATTCAGTAAATTTTATGAAGTTCAAAAATACTGTCTTTTCTCCAAAGTGGTTATTGAAAGAAAGAGCTAGAATTTGCCTGGCTGATTTGAATGGTATTGATCACTTTCCTCCTTCTATATATTGGAAAACATGTTTACTTTACTCTTATAAGTGAAAAATACTGCCATTAGTTTGAAGTATTTCTTTCTTTCTTTTTAGATTTTTGTCTCAGGAATAACATCAGCTCCTTTTCAATATATTTGTTTCACCTGTATGGTGATATGATTTCTCTAGTACTTATGACATTTATGAGGTTTTATTTATAGTTCATAAGTTCTAGGTTTTTAGTTCTAGGGCTAAGGAGGTAATTTTTCTATGTCCAGTTCCTTTAGAAAGAACATTTTTGTTGTCTCTATTCTCTATATGATCAAAGCTTACTTTTAAATTTTCTCCAAATTGTTCCTAAACTTACTTCTCTCCTATGAATGTCAACACTTGAATTCTTTTACATTTCCTGTCATAATTAAATGTTTTTCCTTCTCTCTTCTTAGGTTCTTCTGCTCAGTTTTTAATAATAGCATCTAGGTCTTCTCTTACTTGTGTTTCTGCCTATTTTCCTACATTGCAATTATTTAAAATATATGTTTTACATATATTAAATAAATATATGTAGGCACCTCTCTGGGGCAGGTCATCACTATTGTGTATTGAAATTTATGTATATAATGTATCTCTTAATCTACTTTTCCATTATTGGAAGAGCAATCTGACTCCTCCTCTACCATGGAAATCTGAAAATTCTCATAGCAAAAGCACATGAACGATAAGGAGAGAAAGGAGACAAGATAGACTGGTAAATTTATAAGCAAATCTACTTCCCTCATATATCAAATACACTAAAAGAGTAGAAACAAATTTCTCATCAAAATATTTAATCCAGATGCTAATATAGAGTATGCAAAATAGTATGTGAAGTTTTCTGGGAGTTTTGGCAGCTAGAAAAGAGTGGCTTTCTGGAAGCTTACGGTCTATTTGTGAGAAAACCTACAACACAAATAACTGCACAAGAAAAAAAGAGGGACTGCAAGGTTGTATTTGGTTAATAGGCAAATAAGTGGACTAAACCATCACAATTCTAAGTACAGAGAAGGGAAAGGAGTTGTATTACAAAGATAACTTTAATCCTATTGCATTATTATTTTTTAAAAACTCTCTAAATAATAGGCAAATTTTTCTGTACATTTAAAAAATTTCTTTTGTATATAAATTTTGAAGCCAATAGCTCTTAATTGATTATTAAAAACCAAAGATCCATGGTTATCTAAAAAAGGGAGCTTGGAATGTCGGCAATAAAAGATTTGAAATGTTTGTAATTTCACCAAAGACAGCATAGTCACAAAATATATGCATGAAATGGCAGTCTTTAATAAGCAGTCATCACCGTTTAGAGTTGGAGACCTGAATATGCAACTGCCCAGGTGCCTGGTAATCAGGAATGAGAAAATGCTCACTGGTGGGATGCCAGGGCCAGGCAGTCTTAATGCAAGGAGGAAAATTGAAAGCAAAATTTAAGCTAGTGGCTAAAATCATAGATGATATTAAATAAATGATAAAATAGCAGGGCTTGAGATAAAGGTTGTCTCCAAGTGTAAACCATTTTAACTGCATTATTTTAAACAATTTTCTGCAGTTTTCCACTTTTTCGGCTGAAGCTGTCCAAGGAGATAACTGCAATTTTGTGGGAGATGTTCCACAATTTTCTCATGGCATTGATTAAAGTTCACTGGCAAATATTTTGAGCTGTCCCCTCGTCCACTTGAAAATGATGACAATCACAGCAAAGTAATTGCAGTCTTACTCAAGAAGCAATATGCTTAGGCATTTTGGGTGATGGGAGGAATGGACTGACTGAACACCTTTATTCTGATACTGTTGTGGATGCCTTCTGCCTCCACCATTTTACATTTTGAGATCACAGATTGGTTGCACTCAAAATACATGCTCAAGGGAGTGGACAGGAGCTTTGAGGAGTTCCGAACACAGGCTCAGGACTAGCTGTGTGAATGTGCGCAGACCGAGCATCTCCCGACGGAATGGTGCTGCCTCCACAGCCTGGCCCTGAGGGGCCAGTGGGCTAGTCATCATCCCCCTGGTGGGAGGTGCTCCCGGGGTCACGATTTTAGGCTATTTGCTCCTAAAATTATTTGGGAAGGGATCATAGATAAGAGAGTTTTGTTTGTTTATACATTTCCTTGAAGAGTCTGTAAACTACTTATATGATAAATGATTTTCTTAAAGTAGAATAATGCGCTTTATTTACTATCTTGAATATCCCCAATGCAGTGCATTGCCTACAAGATAAAATTCACAGAGCCCACCATGGAAGGAGGCCCTTTCAAATCTACACCTCGTGCTCTCCTGGCCGTAAGCACCGCCGTGTCCTTTCTTGCACACCTTGTACTGGCTACACAGGATTCTGAATACCTCATGCAATTTTCATTATGTTTCCCTGTGCTTAAGCTGTTCTTGTTTCTCTGATAGACTCATAAAAACTTAGGAATTGAAAACTTCCTCAATTCTTTCTTTGTACCTTTTGCCCCTCCAAGGAATGGCCCCTTTCTCAGGGTTTCCCCTCCATCCCTTGTATGTAGTCCCTGGTGGCTTTACCGTAGTGACGCTGCTGGAGTTTGATGTCCTCAGGGACAGGAGCTGTGCTGGTATCCCTGGAAGCAAGCATAGCAACTGGCCCATAGTAGAAAGTCATCAGATAATTATAAAAAAACAACCAAAGAGAAAGGATAATAGAGGGTTGGAAAAGAAGAGAAGAGATAGAAATAGGGAAAGGTGGAAGGAAAGAAGAGAGAGTGGGCAGGGCTGGGAGGTGAAAGGAGGGAGAGGATGGGGGAGAGCATAATTAGAAAGTAAGTCTCTGACCATCAGGAGAATAAACATGTCACTACTCATCAAAAATGAAAAATAAAAATTCAAAAGGGTTAATTTTTGAAGTACAGGAACCAAGTAGTAAATAAATACCTGTTAGAAATACCAGAGTAGGTGAAACCTAACCAGTTATTTGAGATTGACTCTGAAATTTCATTCCAAACTGTCCTGTAGTCAAAGGGACTAATTAGTTAAGCTTTTGTCAACATTGATCGACCTTTACTGGAATCAAAAATGGAAACCAGGCAGCTGTCATCACCTAAAGGTAAACATAATTTTATCTGATCCTGCAATCGACATTTCTGAGAAACATCATAGCAACCTGTATCTCTGAACATCATATAAACAGTAATAACATGTACTCTAAGCTGGCTAATCTGTAGAATTTACTGGCAAAAGTTTAGTGATAAAGATGGAAATAAGGCATGAAAAGGGAGAAAGGGAAAAGGCAGACACACTTCACCCTAATATATGCACATCTGTAAGTTAAGTCTATTTAAAATGTTAGTCTGTCCCAGTCACTGAACCATTAACTTAAAGCACATGATGATTTTAAAGTGGAAAACAATCAAGATTTGAGAAGGTCTTTCCCCTTTACAACATAAAACAATAGAAAACACAATGTCCAAGGCAAATCGTTGTGTGGCTGTGAGAAAGCTCCAACTTTACTATCCATGCCATGGGGCGAGCTGGGTTAGGCTGAATAATTTACATCATCAAATAACCCCGGCACCTCATTCTGTCAATACCCTGTCTCCTAAGCATTCTCATTCATGGGCTACTAACAAATAGAAAAATAGGTGGAACTTAAATTCCATCTCTCTTATTTCCCTATCCTCTCCTTGATGCTGGTGTTAATATTCAGTGAAACGGTCCTAAGGAAAACATAGGTAGTGTGGGTGAGGGAGTCTTATCAAACCACGAAACTAGATCATGACACCCTGAATAAATGGGCTTCTGCGCATCCTACTGAGGTCTTGAAAAACCCTGGGGTTGAATTTAATGCTTTTATCTCGCATTTCTTCTTGCCAGTGGCACAGAGGCAAAGAGAATTCCTCTTGGATGTACATTAGCAGAGAAGGTACCTCGTGGCGTGGTGGGCTGCCTCCCCAGGGGGGAACAAGGAGAGAAATTGCCTTTTGCTAGTAAGTGCTTGACTTACTGAGTAATGGTTGAATAAATGAACGGTGAGGCAGCGAGCAGGGGTAAGAACTGTTTTGTTCTGCGCAGCGTCTTCCTAGGCATGCGAACATGAACATGCCATTCACGTAACTGAACACCAGGGTTCTCGTCTAGGGGGCGCTAACAGAAATAGGAGTTCTGGTTATTTAACAGAGTGATTCTGAGCTTCACATGATGTAGTGAACGTGAAAGTACTTATTAGCTTACCCATACTATTATAAGTAAAAAAAATGAGGTACTTTTTCCTCGAGACCTGCTTATACATTTTATATATACCCTCTGCTCTTCATGATCCTTTCATTCATCCCAGCCCGCCAGCCAAGCCAGACTGGTTCAGTCCTCACTGGACCATATTCAAGCTCTGGCAAAACTGGCTTTGGAACAACCTCTCCTGCTCCTAAGTTGGATATAGGTCTGTTAGAAATTGCCTGGTGCACCAGTTTCTCAGAATTTTCATGCACGTGCCTCATGTCCCTCTGCTCTGGCCTTTGACGCCACAGGGTTGACTGGGCTCCAAGCTCTGTAAGTCCTTGTCCCATCACTTTGGGTCCTGCCCTGGAGCTGGCCTAGGTGTGGATCTTCCCTCCATCCTGGCCGTCAGACCTCTTCCCTATCTACAGTCTGGAACTGGCCTCCACCTGCACCATGCTCACCAATAGCTGGGAGGCCGCCGGCACTGATCCTTGCCATGGCAGACATCACGTCGCAGCATCTCTTCCCCACTGGATGCGACGTGGCTGACTTGGAAAACGTCAGACTCTCTTCTTTTTGAAAGATGACTTATTTTTTAATAGGTATCTACAAAGTCAAAAATGTATAAAAAATATCCACAAAAAATATCTGATTTTATGCTTGACTCCCACCATCTTCCCATCCCCCTAATCATTATTTATGTATGTCTACCGTTCCAGTGTTCCATTCAAATACAAGCAGATATGACGACGCACGCACACATTACTTCCCCTACATTCTTATATGAACGTCACATACTATACACTTTTCTTCCCCACTAATTTTACTCAATACATACCTATTAGTGTGTGACTATCAGTATGTAGATAGCCTCCAAAATTTATTTCAACTGTTTGCTATATCATTTCCTGAAAAGTTTAAGTTACAATCTCAAAATACATTTTGATTCATTTATTTTCTTTTTGGGATCCTGTCAAGTATATTGCCTATATATATATATATATGGTTTCTGGTACAAAGGCTTATGATCAACTTTTTCTTGATGGAGTATCACTTTTACCTGTACATAACTTTCCTCTTTGTTCCTTATGATATTTTTAATTTATGTTTGCTTTTCACATAAATGCCCAGTTACATTTATATTGACCCTGAGGAATCGGGACATATATTAGCTGTAGTATGAGAACAGGGTCCTGAGTGTCATCTCTCTGTCAGGAAGTCCAGGCACTCTGCAATGAGAACAGGGTGGCTGGGGTAGTAGAGATGTCACTTCTGAACGTTATTTGTTTCTAAATTACTTATGCATTGTTTGGTTTGGGAGCATTTCTTTTATGGTGCTTACACTTCTCTAATATTTACATATTTAGTCCCTTGAACTAATATTCTCTCGGAAGGACCCAGTAATGTGTTGTGGAAAGGGGGCAGAAGGGAGATGAGGTGAGATGAAAACCCAGGTCTTAATTTCTGCCCTTTCTGCTATGGAGAGACTGTGGTGGAATTTGCTTTAGGGCAGAGGGCTTCTGATACTCGATATAGTTCTAGTACTTCCCCATCACACCTTTCCTCCCACCAACCAATCTTGTGTTTCAGGGAATCTCTTACTATCTCAATCATAGGCACTGCTCTTTTCACAGAATGATGCTGGGTTTATTTATCTAGATGTGGTAGATGAGGAAGACTCTATAGTGACCAAGCTATTAACAAAATATGGAACTCTTAAACCCACTCTTTAACCAGCATGTCCTTGATGGGACCCAGTGACTCTCAACGGCATCAAACTTCTCCTGATGCTTTTCTGTCCCTCTATAGAGCTGAAACAGTAAGCGATCCAGCCTGGGCAGTCAGAAGGGCTGGCAAGGAGTTCTGTTTGGGACCCACTCTAAGACTATTATTTCCTGAACTTACAGTATGACCCAGTCACCATATAGCTTGTCAACAGTTTCTTGTAGTTTAAATATTTGGTTCTGCGGTAACTCAAATGTTCTCTTCTGTGATACCTGCAGAGTCACATGTGAGGGCTTGAATCAGCAGCCATTCACCATCTCATCCTGAAGTGGACCTTTCATCGCCCCTCTCCCAACCCTTATAAATGCATGTTGCACAGTTTACAATGAACTTCGCAGTATCTATTCTGGAATCATGGTAGAACATAATTTCAAAAGCCTCCAACCTTTTATTGCATCTCTATTTTACAAATAATCCAAACACATAGGCTTCTTGAAATTGAGACCATAGGTGATTATTTTATTTGTCCAAATATCTGCCAAAGTGCTTTGAGCATAATAAGCACATCATAAAAGTTATTTTATTTAATAGGCATTTTCAACATTATCTGAGATTTGGAAGGAAAGTTTTCATACAAGGACAAGGGATATGGAAATGCATGCCATCTCAGAAATGCCATCTAGGTTATTTTGCATATGAGAAGGATATTCTCTATCATGTGGTTTCTGAGTGAAATGTTTCCATGGATATTACAGCTTGAATGAATGCCATTTCATCAGTTTAAAAATCCCAAAGCAGAAATCTAGTGTAAACATCCGTTACTGCCATGCTCAATAGCTATACACTGTTTCCTTTGTGACCTAAAATATAACTTCGCCACATATTGAGCTCAGGAAATGTAAGCCATAGACACAGTTTTTGGAGAAGAGGTAACATTGTCTAGTGTTATAATACTGGGTTTTAAAACACAGCTATTTTCCAACCTTACTTTTACTTTAAGAAGAGCCAGTAGAGGGAGTTTCAAGATGTAACCAGAGATAATGGATTAAAAATGAGATGTAAGAGAAAATACAGAATCTATGTTAATTCTAAGGTTTGGAGCCGTTTGGATAATAGATTAAAAAAAAAAACCTGTCATAGTCATGACATATGCATGATCACCCACCCATGCATCTCATGGAAAACCTCCAGATCTGAGAATATGAACTGGAAACAAAAGTTTTGGTGGTACCCTAACACCTATCACTACCAGGATGGTAAATCTTTTATTGACAAATGTGAGGACTTTCTTGCCAATACTCTGATACTTGGTTCTTTATCCCTGCTGACCTGACCATACCCCAATACTGTGTGAAGTCAACTGCCTGCATTTTTGTTGTTAGTACCTGAGTAGCTAAATATAGCTAGAGAAAAATACACAAGATGATTGGATGCATCATAAATGCACCATTGCTGGTTCTCAAAACCACTTGCTATATTTCTTCAGCTAATTCAGTTTCATGCTCCATGCTATGACAGAAAACTTTCTGTAATTTCCATCTACTAGACTACCATCTCGGGGCCGCCATTACCTGTTGCCAGAGCCAAGGCCTCCTGAATGGTCTTCCCAATTCTACTCTTGCTCTCCTCAAATAAATTCTTCATGAACAGCCAGAGTGAGCTTTATTTCTTTATAACTTTTTGATTCAAGTCTAACATGCATGCACAAAAGTCCAAGTATCATAAATGTGACACTTTATATATTTTTACAACTGAAAACACCCATATAATCATTACTTAGTCAAAACAGAATTTTGATGGCACACAGATTGTGCCTTGTTCTGTCTTCCAGTCACTAGGCAGCCCCCAAAGCACCAGCACAGTTTTCTTATTTGTACTTTATATAAATGGACTCATAGAGAATGTATTCTTTGCTGACAGCCCTTTTCTCTAGGAATTATTATAAAATTATTCTATGTTGTATGTAGTTGTACAGTATTTTATTGTGTGAATATACTAATATATATTTATCCATTATATGCTGTTGTATATTTTTTAATGTGTGAATGTACTTATTCACCCGTAAATGCCCATTTATATGTTGGGCATTTGTTTAGTTTCCAATTTAAGTCCATCACACAGCAGTGCTGCCATTAACATTTCTGTTGATGATTTTTCATGAACGTATATATGCCTTGCTATTACATATACTAAAAGTGAACTAGGTAATGTATTTATTCAGTTTTGCTATATACTTCCAAATAGTTTACCAAAGTTTTATACCAATTTGTACTAACAGCAGCATATAAATGAGAGTTGTGGTTGCTTTAAATATTTGTCAGCTCTTGATATTGTCTCTTTTTTTTAACCATTCTTGAAGACTCATTGTTGACTCTCCCTGTGGTTTCAATTTGCATTTCCTTGAAAACTAATGAAGTTGAGCACTTTTTCATATGTTTATTGGATATTTGAGCATCTTCTTTTGTGTCCTATTTTCCTATTGTGTTGACTGTCTTTATTGCTTTAGAGGCGTTCTTTATGGATTTTGAATATGAATTCTTTGGCAGACATGCACTGCATATATCTGCCCCCATTCTACATGTCACTCTTTCAGTCTCTTAATGGTGATATTTTAGAACTAGAACTTAATTTTAATACAATCCAAAGTACCAATTTTTTTCTTTTTATGGTAAATATTTCACGTGTCTTTTAAAAGAAATATTGGCCTACTCTAAAATCATGATTGTTTCCTCGAAATGCTTTGTTGTTTTACCTATTATATTTAGATCTACAAATTATCTAGAATTGATGTTTTTATGTTTGGTGTAAGGTAGGGTTCAAGATAAATTTGTGTCCCATATAGATATCAAATTATTCAAGACCATTTATTGAGAAGACAGACTTTCCGTACTTCACTGAAATGTTAACTTTGTCTATCAGATCATATATGTGTGGATTAATCTTAATTGTCTTAATCCTTATAATTTATAAATCTGATTCCTGATAGTTTGGTACTGCAGGTATTTCAGCTGTTAATCCCTCTTCAAGATTACAGGACTATTTTTGGTCCTTTGCATTTCTATATAAATTTTAGAATTAGTTCATCAATCTTCTTGGGAACAAAAATCATGAATTTTGTTGGGACTGCATTGAATCCATTGACTACTTTTCAGAGATGGAATAATGAATCTTCCACTCACAAACATAGTATCCTTTGTTTATTCACATTTATTTTAATTTCTCTCAGTAATGTTTTGCAGTGTTAAAACTGTCTTGCATATCCATTGCTAGATTTATTCCTAAATCTTTGATTTTTTAATGTCATCATTAATAGTTTCATTTTATAGTTTCTTTTTCTTTTTGTTTGTGGCTGGACTATAGAAATATAATTGATTTTTGTGTATTGATTTATATACTATAACCTTGCTAAATTAATTTATTCTAATACTGTATCTGTATATTCTTTTGGATTTTTCAAGTACTCTTCCATGTCATCTGTGAATAGTCACAGATGAATTTCTTCCTTTCCAATTCTAATCACTTTTTCATTTTCTTGCCTTATTGCACTAAGACCTCCAGTATAATATTAAATAGAAGTGGTGATAGTGTGCATTCTTGTCTCATTCCTGATCTCAGTGGAAAACCTTTGATGTTTTACTATCAATTATGTTGCTCACTGAAGGAGAACACAGACAACTTGAAGGAGATCAAGGGAAGACCAGCCTCAAAAACAGACAGAAATCACAGGTCTATTTGTAGACTCGTCTCTGTGGGCCCAATAAGGTACCCATAGGAAAGACTGGGGACAGAAAGAGTCGAAGTCTCCCTCGTGGTGTGTGTCTGAAGGTGTGAAGCAGCCTCTATGAAGGCCTGACTGGACCCTTCTTACCTACCCATCTGCCCAGAGGCAGAGCTGCCCAGCTGAGCTCATTTTAGATCAACTCACCTCCCACTGGCTGGGCTCTGTGACCTGGAGATTGTTAGTTTTAGCATTCTATCTGTGATATAATAAAAAAGTGTATTTTGTCTTTGTCCCTAGTTCCTGGCACAGAGCTTCAGAAATGTTGGCTGCACCTCCCAACATTCAGGCAGAGGACTGGACCTCGGTATTGTGTTTAATCTCCAATGGGCAATGATTTATTCAATTGTGCCTCCATAATAAAACCGTGTATCAAACTGTGGACATCAAGGCTCAGTGGAGCTTCCAGCCTGGTGAACATGCTGATGCGCTGGAAGGGTGACCTGCCTGGATTCCACGCGGAGAGGACATGGAAGCTCTGTGTCCATCCCTCTCCCCAGGCAACCTGCCACTATAGAATAGCGTGTGTAACCACTTGCCAGATCACGTTAAAGCCCTGCCCCACAGTGTGATAGTATTTGGAGGGGATAATTAGGTTGAGAGGAGGTGCTGAGGGTGGGCCCTCGTGGTGAGACTAGCACCCTTACAGGAACAGTCACCAGAGAGCTTGTGCGCTCTCCTGTCTCCTGTGCTCCCTGCCGTGTGAGCACGTAGGGAGGGGGTAGCTATCTGTAAGCCAAGAGGAAAGTGCTTTGCAGGAACTCAATTGGCTGGCATGTTTATATTGGAGTTTTCAGTCTCCAGAACAGTGAGAAACTTATTTTCTGTTGTTTAAGCCATTCAGTCTATGTAAGTTTGGTAAGGCAGCCTGAGCGGACTGGGACTGGGGGCCCCATGTGCAGCTGTACCTGAAGTAAGGGTAGTCCTATGAAGGGCAGGGCCCTTGACTTGTGGGGTGTTTGCTGTTTCTGGGTAGTTAGTGTCATAGCTTAATTGAACTGCAGGGCATCCTTGATATCAGAGAATTGGTGTTGGAATAAAGTATCAAAAGTAGGATGATTTTATTTTCTTTGCTTTAATATTTCTGAGGTACTAAACAGGACAACCAGTGACAATCGGTCTCTGAATTCCCGATCTACTAACATATAAGTAGTTATAACTTTGCTTTAAATCCCACTGCTTGCATCCTCAGCTCTATCCCTGACATTCTGAACAGTGCTGGTGCATAGTCAATGCTCGATAAAACGTGTAGAATAAATGAATATATGAACCAATAGCCTTTTTCCAAAAAACTGGGGTGTAAGTACTCAGTTTTTTAAAACACTTTTTTCCTGGAATTTTTTCTAAAACAGATTACATACTTGCTAGTTAGGTTTAACCCAGGTGAAATATAGGGTCTTCTCAGTTCTGTCTCAGTTAAATCTAGGTAGGATTGCCTCAAACCCCCAATTTCATAATATGGCAAAGCTCTAACCACTATTTCCCCACTCCAAATTGTTCTAATTTATTAAACTATATATTTCTGTGCTTCCCCTGAAGTTCTGTTTTATTTTCAGTAACATTCTGCTTTGTCTCCTACTGACCCTTAAGGCCAACCTGTTCCTGCTAGCCAGTACACGCACACACCCCTAGACCAGCATTTTGTGAACTTAATAACTTTACCACAGGTTTGGAGGGGGAAGGTGCGGGGCCACACGATCCAGCGGGTCATCCTTCCCCTCGTGCTGCTCCTCCTCCAGCTTCTCCTTTCTCTGAGGTCCTAATATCAGGTCCCTTAATGCCCACACCCTGCAGAGACCCATTTACCCAAGGGGTCTAATCAAGGTATTTTCCAAACAAAGGCAGCTTGATCCCTAAGTCACTTTTTCCTACCAGCTATGAGAACTCAATTTTCCCCCTCATTACATTCTCCCATGAGCAAAACAGTTATAGCTTCCCGAAAATTTATTTCATAAACTCTCTCCTTGAACCTTAGGTGAGGAAAAGAAAAGCACAATGACAAATGGGTGCACTCATTCAGCCCAGCCGCTCTCCTTTGTTTCTAATCAAAGGCTGAGCAGGGCTCTTCTTAGAGGCCCAGAAGTGTATTTTTCCTTTTCTTCCTTAACTTCCTCTTTGGGCATTAATTACCCATAAGGCTGCTCCTCTGCATGCAAGCCCCGCAGGAGCTGCTCTTCTTCCTGCAAGGGCACAAGTGTCTGTGGGCCACAACATGGCCGAGCATTGTGCGGGTGAATTTGATTCAAACAAGAGAGGCTTTAGATTCAATACAATAGAAGAAAAGATCAATTCCCTTTCAAAGTCTTTTGACTCACTATCTCCATTCACAAAAGAAAAACCAAACCCCTGTGTCCAACCAAGCCCACATGTGAGGACAGTGTATGAGGGATGTGAGCCTCCGGCCAAGGGGCCAGCCAAACCCTCCCTGTCCCCGTCCGCCTTCTGTTCCCAGCCTCTCCGTCGGGAGGTCAGCAGGGAGGCTGCCCAGAGAAGCCCAGCCTGTCTCCGACCACAGCCCTGATAATAATGTGCTTTCGTTTTCTGTTCTATACAGACTCTTGCCTGCTGGACGCCAGCCGATGTGTGTCCACTGTTCCTAAAGATTCTGTTTCTCACAATATTCTCCACGTGAAAGGCAAATTGATGGGCCCAATCTCAGATTATGGTCAAGGGCTTAGTCTGGAGAGCTGTCTGGCCGGGTTGGAGACCCTGACAGGGGCCCTGTTTGCTGTGTATGTAGCGTGTGGAGGCTGGGTGGACCCATCACAGCCAGCTCCCTCGTCTGAGTGAGGCCCGGAGCGCCCTCCCCACGCTGGGCCTCACCGCAGCACAGGCTAATGTTGCTGCCTGTCCTTCTGCCTCCTGAGGGAGCTTCACTAATCATGAGTCTGTGTGTGACTCGTTGTAAAAGTTTAAACTTGTTTTAAACGTGTGGAGATGTCTTCTCCTCTCTGTAAGAGAGTGTGGTTAGAACCTAGGTGTCTAGGTCCTTGAGAGTCTCTGCGTTACTGACCCACTGGGAGTAATGAGAAGCCTTCTGCTCAGAAAGAGTAGATATGTTGCTAAATGTGGGAACACATCATTTCTTTTAAGGATAGTCCCTACAAGCGTCTCACCAATCATCTCTTCTCCTTCACCTCGGAAGCCGGGCAACCCTGCAATACTGTAGCAGCTGGTTCTTCCCAATTCAAAGTCTTTCTCTCTGAGCTTTGCCAACAGCGGTGTGTGCGAATGTCTGTAGCTTCTCACAGAGATGCCCTGAAGATGCTGAATAAGCAGAACCATGATAGGTATCCTTTTCTAGATTCTTCCTTGTCTTTAAAGCAGGACAGGAAACATTTGAGAGTCATATATCAGCCATTTGCCTCCTTTCTTCACCAATGAAACCTCATTTTTAAAAGAGAGGATTATGTTATCTCTTGATGTACAGCGCTTCTTAGCCTGTATCTTCATGGTAAGAGTTGATGAATTTTGTCACTTGTGAGCTTGTACAATGCTGCCCTTCATCTATAACAAGCTGTCTCAAAGCTGTAAGTCCAATACCTGGAGTCTTTCATTTGTAAGTAGTATTCCCAGACCCATAATGACTGATGCAGGGCTAGTCACTGCTCCCTTAAGCCCATACAACCAACCATTCTGAGGCATGTTGACAAGCACTAATGGGGGCTGGGTGGGCCTTGCGTCTGTACTTCAGTTCGTGTTTCCTGGAGGAGCTCCCAAATGCATTCGGTAATGGCTGGGGCCCTTCCAAACTTGAGACCAGAAGAGAGCGCCTTGAGCTACTCATCACAGGAGGTGGGGAGAATCCAATCTTCCCCACTACCCTGCTTCCAGCTGTGTTCCTGTGGGCCTCCTTTCCTCTTGGCTCCTGGACCGTCCCAACGTGCTTGCGTTTCACCCTGGGGCAGTCCAGAGCAGAGCCTCCGCCTCTTCACCAGCTTCTATGCAAGCACAAATGCACCAAGAATTTTCCCTGATGTGACGCCACGTTTAAAGTTCTGAGAATTCACGAGGAGGCTCCTGGATTCTGCGGCCGGTGCGATGCCCTGAGCTCGCGCACACCGGCTCCCTGTCCACCCTCATCCCTCCTCACAGAGCAAGCAGATGTCTCGTTTTCTCAAGCAGCTGTTTGATTCTCTTATGTGGCAACCATGCCCAACAAGTATTCTAAACACAGCTTTCCAAAGTCAATTTGCTCCTTAAATTTAAAAATAATAATCCTCTTATAGATAGAAAATACATTTATTTATTATCCACAGAAAAGCACAATGAGGTAATTATTATTCAAAATCCCACAATCAGCAATAATAGCTGCTATTACATTTTGGTGAATCTGATTTTGATCGTTAAAAAAATCTTTTTTCATACACATTCACACACAAATGGCATCATGTCATAAATTATAAAATGTTCCCTCCATTTCCTCATTTAATATTGTCTATTGATATTCTTACATAAGCTAATATTAATAAGCACATGTAATCTATATATCAGTATTCCTTTTTTAAGCAATACTCAACTACTGATCATAAAATTTTCTCTAAATTTTTAAATTACTATAACCAATGCTATGAAAAATACGGTTCCCATTACATATTTCCACATACAAATATATGTTACTGGTGCCCCTTTAGGTTTAGGCAGAAAAATCAGTGCACTTGGTTCATTATTAGAAAGACAGTTAAAAAGTAAAGTAAGGGAAAAAAATATGTACAAACTGAATATTCAATATGGACTGAAAGAATACATAAATAGTTTTTTTATACTTTATTTTGGTATCATTAATCTACAATTACATGTGCAATATTATGGTGATTAAACTACCCC
>JAQQAC010008525.1:16458410-16514774 GCA_029783875.1 Phataginus tricuspis | reverse complement strand
TCCTGCTTATTCTGTGATGATTTGCTTCTGCTTCTAGTCTGAGGGCAGGAACTCTGTTCATCTCGTTCGCCATCAGTTCCCACATTCCTATAGAGCAAGGGTCAATAAACATTTTTTATATGGGACAAGATGATAAGTGTTTTAGGCTTTGCAGGCCATACGGTCTCCGTCACCACAATCCAGGTCTGATGTTCTCATGTGAAAATAGCCATAGACAGTAAGTAAATGAATGCATGTGGCTATGTTCCAATAAAATATAATTTTCAGACATTAATGGCAGGCCTAGGTTGCTGATCCCTATTACAGAGTACGTCATTCAATGTTTTTGAAACTAAATGAGTGGGAATCTTAAATTTAAACTGGTAAATTCTGGAGAAAGGGTAGATTTCATGTTAACACTAAGGGTGGAACACTTCTTTGTTGCTTTTATCACATATTACTCCTGGGTGGAAAGCGATATGAAATATATTCCAAAAGAATTCAGGACCAAAGTTAATATGTTCACTGTTGGCCAACTCTGGATGGTAACATAATCTAAAGAAATGCTATTTTAGTTGTTAGCAATACACTTCAGTGGTTCCATCAGGAAGTATTTTTCCCTGAAATAAAATAAAATTGTACATCATTAAATATTTCATTTCCATATTTCAAATTTTTGATTTGCTATCAGTTATTCCTTCAAATTATAACATTCCCTTAAAAAACAGATTTTGTAAGCTTTCAATGAATGGGACTTAAATTATCAAAGATGAAATCTGTAGTTGCAAAGGCAGAGAAAATTAACAGGGGAGCTAAAATTGTGATCCCAATAGTTCAACCCAAAACTTCATCTGGTCATTTCATCAGAAGTATTGTTTGGCCTGATGTAGCAACAGAATTAGTCAATAATGACTATCTTCTTTCTACTATATTCAGAGATAATTATAATGATAGTTGCATAATAAATATTAAACATGCATATTGGTGTATGGGGAGAGTGTCATCAAATCAGGGAATCCCTAAAGTTGAATGAATTTAAACAAACTTCTTGAAGTACTTTCCTATTGAGCTGTGTCTTCGAAGAGAAGAAAATGGATTGCCTGAAAGTCTAGGGAAGGACAGTTCAGACAAGGCGTGGATAACAGATGTATGGTAGGATAGGTTTTAATTCTCCCCTCAACTTTGCTAACTTAGGCCTAGTCTAAATAAAGAGGTATTAAATGAATACCTCCAAGACATTTAGCTCTCAGAAGTAAGGCTAATTTGTCCTCGGACACAGCTTTCCAATAGTTCGCCTAAAAGTAGTTTCTGCTGCTTTTCACACAGACTGTAACACACTATTGATTTTTGTAAGCTTTGCGATTTCTGTTTTTTTCTGTCTACCATCTCTTTCATGCTCTGGTTTAGAATTTATCTCACCTGCTGGGCATACTGCTGGTGGGAATATTTAATCTGAACTTCAGCCATTTTCCATTTGGGCCTCAAAGAAGAAAAGGGTTTTTATTTCTGTTCATTATTCAATGGGAAAAAATGCAACACATTGCCAAAAGAATGAACTTAAACCAAATTATGATGAGATAGCAAACCAGATCTTGATGAGGTACTCACCATGGTGTGGCTTAATGTTTTATGGTCTGTTTGCACAGACTGGTTCCTCTGCAAATTGGACTGCTGGACTTCAAAGTAAAAAAGAAACTGACACACAAGATTTTTGAGACTCAGACAAGATTTAATTTGAAAGAGAAATGTTATAGAATTAGGAAATGTGCAAAACAATCAAAACCAGAAAATAAACTTTAATATTGATCTAATCTCTGAAAGTTGGTATGGAACCAACACTTGAAAGAATCGCCTAAAAACTTTTGCATATGAAAGAAAGCAGACTGGGAAATACCTTTGTAGATAATACAAGAGTGAATGTATTTATCATATTCCACAAAGTGCTCTTCTGCCAAACTGCAGATAAGCCCAGTTTTTGCTTTTGGGTGATAACAACATGAGAGAAGTATTTTGGTGAAATTAAAATTCCGTATGTTTCTATCTCCATGATGACATGGATTCCTATCTGGAGAGGCCAGGTCATATGGATGTGGAGTGTGTAAGAACATTTAATAAATGCGTGACCTGGCCTCTTTATTTCATCTGGAGCCTAGATTCCAATCCATAAAATGGGAATATTATTGCCTATTTTTTAAGATCCTTGTAAGAATTAAATGAGATACACCTAGCTTCATTAATGTGTTCATTTTTTCCCTAATTTAAGTAATAAAGTACAAATCAGAGAAGTATATGATAGAATTCCCTGCCCTGAGAAGAAGGAGACCTGGTTGCTCTCCTATTCCTATTAGAATTTTCTATACGTGTGCCTCCTGGAGACTTACCCTGTTTCAGCCTCACTTGTCTGGTTTATGAAACAAAGCTGATGTGGATCATTCATTGAGGTTCCAACTTTATTTTTCACAGAAACTGAGAGTATGCAACCACATGCATAATTATAATATTTTTCAACATTTCATCTTAATCAGAGTTTTACTTCTAGTCACTAGGAATATTTATCTCTAATTAGCAATATTCTCAAACCTCAGATTTATAACTGGGGTGGAACCCTTAAAGCACCAGATAGCCAGCTAAAAATTGAAGACAGAGAAGCTCTATGAAACACTGCATTACAGATATAGTTTAGCTCTCATTTTATTATTAGACATGGGTCAGGAACTGTGCTGAGTCAGCTTGGATTGTGCTAAATCAGTTCAGACTACATGAGTTTGCAGAGATGCTGAGTCAGCTCAGATGGTGCTGAGTCAGTGTGGACTCAAAAGTAAAGATCCCTGCGAGAAATCCTGGTCACTCCTCCAAACTCCCAGCCCAATCAAAATGTATTTAAAACTATTAAGTTATCACATATTACAAATAATACATTTGTATAATCTAATTATAGAAGAAAATCCCTCCATGTGATCATGTTAGTGCCTTGGAAATCTCTGTAACCTTAACCATTCTGCCCTGGGATTTGACAACAGGCTGCTTTATCTGCCTGTAAACACAGGATTGTCTTGAACTAAAAACAGAGGGGAAAAAAAACCAAGAAAGCAAAACCTGTTTTCACAAGAGAGATTCATCAACCTGAGTAGTAAACACTCAAGCTCCCCTTGAAATCAGGTTTTCTCTCCTCAGTGGGAAAAACAAAGGTTTGAAGAGGGAAGGAAATGTAAAGAGAATACAGAAAGGAGAATGAGGACTCAATCAAATGCTAACATCATGGAAACAGAGAAGGGCTGGGTGCACCTTTCAAGCTGACCTGGTGCTAGCTGGGACCATGTGACCACACCCTCAAGCCAGCAGCACACATGGAAAGCTGTGTTACAAAGCCAGAGATAGATTAAAAATTCACAGCTTTATGAACACTCTCCTTGGTGAGAATGTGACTAAAAGGACTGGAGAAAATGTACAGACTGGAATAGAAAAAAGAATGATTTGATGCGTTTTTTTTGTTTGTTTGTTAACAGTTGCAAGCCTAGTAAGGCACTTATCCTTGGATGAGCACCTTGGAACAGGAGACCTGTCAGCAAGGTCTTCCAGAGTGCACAGTATTATGTTTTTATAGTGTCCTTTTTATATATCAGATATTAGCTAATTAAGAAAAGATATTTTATTGCAGATTTTTTTTTTACTGTAAAAGTCAAAGCACTTACAGGAAATGAATGCAGCATTTTCTCTAGATGCTTAGCTAGATGAGAATTTCAGAAGATATCAACTGGCAAAATCTTCCCCCTTCCTGTGAATGACTGGTGAAAAGAAAAATAATGGAATAATCTTCTGCCTAAAAAACATAAATACCTGCTAATGTAGATTAAATCTCTAGTATTGGAAGTTGTAAAACTGTACAATGAATTTTACACTGGTACCAACCATCATGGGAATGGCAGATCTGAACTTAAGAGTGTCATTCAGTTTTGATTATCTGCTGTGCACCACCTTGTGCTGGATGTTACAGATTTAAGGTGGCTCTACCAATACCATGCCTTTCCCTGTTTCAGTTCTGAGTTCAGTAAAAAGTATGACAAAAAAAAAAAAAAAGAGAGGCATATCCCAGGATACCAATCCCATAAGAAGTTCCATCAAGGCTTCTTGCTCAATTCATAGACCATCTATCCTCATGGAGACCACCCATTAGTCGTTCTCCTTGAACACACCAAGTGTAGACTGTAAGTTTTTCATAAAAATACTAAAGCAACATTAATGCAATAGCAGGAATTACGGAGAGGCAGAAGGGGGAAGGATTTGGCAGGAAGAGCCTTAACCTGCAACACTGCTCTGAGAAAGCTCCAGGTAGCTCCATCTCGAGTCCTTCGTGCCCATTACAAGTCACAGGAATGGGCTGTACTGCCTTGCCCACCAAGCTCAGTCATTTGCTGGGACCAGGCTGGGGTAGCCAAGCCTCTAGGCAAACACAGTGTCATCCAGCAGTGGGGGGCTGGCCGTCAACTCTGACCCCAGCAGCAGATGAAGGTGCTGTGTTTTCATGGCCACCATCTGTTGTAGGGTAATGTGATCTTTTTTCCTTTCTGGCTGAAGTCCAGTCAGCATAGGTATTTACTGGGAGGAAATTCTCTCTGTGCTTACATCTGCAAATATCTTTGTTTCACCTTCATCCTTTAAATATATACTCACTGTGAGTAATACAGTATTGACAGATCCCGCCTCTCAGTCCTTTGACAATATTATTACATGGCTTCCTAGTTTTCATTTTGTAGTAAGAAGTTAGCTTTCGGTCTAATTTTCTCTTTCGAAGTAAATTATTTTCCTTCTGGTTGCTTTTCAGGTTGTTGTCTTTGTTGTTCTGCAGTTTCACTACAACGTGCCTCAGTTATAATTTTGATTTTTTTATACTAACTGGTGTTCATTTCTCCTAACAATTCTGGAATTTTTTTTTCTTTCTGTCTCTATCACCTCTTTCTGGAACTGAAATTACATTACTATGCAACCTTCTCTAATTGTTGAGAGGGACCTGGGGATAGATTTTGCTCAGCTGAAAAAAGAGGTGATAAAAATTGGAAATTTCTAAAGATAGCCTACATTGCCTAAGGAAGGAGAGTTTTGTTTTTTTGTGCTAGAAATGTAGGAGCAGAACTTGGGCAACCTGAAGAACACCATGCTGATATTCAAACATTATAAGGGTGGTTTTATAAGATGATCTTTACGTTTCTTCAAATCTTGAAATTCTGTTCCTATAATGAAATAATGTTCAGGTGATTTTATTTCTAAAGCCTTAGGGGTTGTTAAATATAGAACTTTAAGTCCCATTGCAATATGGGTAAAAAAGACCTATTTTGCCATTCTCTCAATAATGCTGAAATTAATTTAAAATGTTCTAGGCCGTTGACCTTGATGTTCACTCAGCGTGGACTAATGTTGACGTGAACAGTACAGTTCCCTCTCAAAATTATTTTATATTGCCTCAGTGTTCCTGTGAAGCTTTAATCAATTTAAAAGTGTGCATTAAGGAAGCAAATCTTCCTTCTTTGGTTACAGTTCTCATTTATTCTGTATTTATTTATTTGATTCTTGCCTAAAAGATCTTTGAAAACCCTATGGGGTATTGAAAAAAAATGCCAAAACCCAAAGGTAAACAGCTGTAATGATGGAAATGAACTATTTAGTAATTAGGATGAACAAATACCTATGTTTTTATTTGTCTGTTTGTCCAAATGCTCGTCTTCAGAAAGCATTTCTCCCCCCGCCCCACCGCCACCCTGTGAACTCCCTCGGTTAATAATTTATATCAGCCTACTTAACCTCTGTATTACTAAGCTGTCTTTACTATCACTTTCTTCTAAAACAAACAAGCAAAAAAGCAGATGAGTTAATAGAGCGTTTAAAACAATGCGTGCAGATAGGTGAGGAAGAATATGGTGTCCCGTGGGAGTTCACGACATCCTTTCCCTGTTTGTGGCCATCCGGGTCATCTTTCCTGCTGCTGTGACTGTTAGTGGGCAGCCCCCGCCTGCGCCCCATCTGGTCCAAAGGACCCTCTTAGTTATAGGACAGGGTCATGATCGAAGGGGCATGCTGGCCACACGGAGCCTGAAATATTCATGTTTTCTGGACCAAGAATCAGTGTGTTGGGCATCAGGGTTTTCTGAAAAGGTTGTGACCTGAAACTTTAAGGAAAGCATCCACCTTTTGGGGAAGCATTTCTAAATTGCCCGTCCCCCACCATTTCTTGTTGGATACCATCATTAAACACCTGTTTGCTGAGTGGAGGTGTCATTCAGTTTGATGCACCTCTGGAGATGGAGGAAGTATTAAGTTGTCTTCCTCTTCCACGGGGTGCACAGTTTTTAAACTATCTGACATTTCACGTCTTCTGAAAATAGTACATCAGTATGTGCATGGTTCATAACACAGTACCAGCAGGATCTAAACTAGAGCAGTTTACATTGTGGAGCGTTTTCAGATTCTTGGATAAGGCAAACCTTTAATCAAAAAATACTATTCCACACCTGAACAGAGCTGCCATATTGTACACCTCCTGGAGGGTCCACCCAGACGGCACCCCAGGTGTTGTAGTACCATTGCGTGGCTGTAGAGACTGGCCTTGCACTTGATGTATCTGGCAAGATATTATCACATTTTCTTCTAGAGAAGAGAAAAAATGTTCTCATTGCATTTCTCGTAAAGCAACTCAATAACTCTTACAACCACTCTGAACCACTTCTCAGTAACCCTAAGTATTAATATGCATCCATTCAAATCAATATATTTATTGGTATATGTGTGTGTGATAATTCATAACTTTCAAAAAGTTAAAACTATGAGTGTCATGCAAATACAAAATAAATGTAAATCAGCAATTTTATTCAACTCAGTATTTGATGAACAAGCTAGCTTGATGTAAAGACTGATTCAAAGAGAATTTAATGAACGTTTGTGTGTGTGTGTGTGTGCATGCACGCTGAAACAAATATGTTACACAATTCTAAGCTGGTTAATATCTCTGCACAATGAAATTAGATGTTTGCGGTTATCTTTTCTACATAACAGAAATTGCATCTCAACTGAACAAATTTCATATGTATTGCTAGGGACAAATATTGTTTGCATTACCAATAGTTCTGTACAGATTAATTTCTAAACCACAAAATTATAAAATAGCCTACAAATAGAAAATGAATTAAATGTGCACCCTTACAGAGAATGAGATAATAACTGAAGGGATTCCTAAACCACACCCACCGAAATCTTTTGCTCATTTCTAAGTGTCAACTTAGAAAACTACCAAATATATTAGGGGATATGAAAACTGTGAATATGGTTGAAGATACATGAGTTATATTGTCCTGGCACCGTTTTCTCTAAACATGCAAATGAAGACTCTGCATCTGTTCAGTTACTAATTTATATAGTTATATTTGTCTTAGAGCTAAGTATAGTATTTATTCTTGAGTAATTTTTTTTCCTATATAGTCTTTCTGGGTTAGTGTTTCGTGTGTGTATGTTTACTCCTACCTTGAACATATTGCATGCATAATATTTTGTATATGTGTGCAATTGCTTTTATCTTTGTTATATTGTATGTAAAAAATTAAGATATAAGATCAATGGTTATAAGTAAAAAGTCTTTTGCCATGAAGCTCTGTTATGTTTACTTTTTAAAAAACTCCAAATGAGTTTATTATCAATCATTCCCATCTCCTGTGAAAATTTATATAATGATTTCAGTGAATACTCTTTCATAATTGGGGATTTTCCTTTCCAATATCTAAAGAGTAAATGTATTTGCTAATTCTTCCCGAATAGAGACATGATCCGTGCTAGTGCATTTCCTTCCTGCCAGTTGAGCTTGATTTCACTTATATGTGGAATATAAACAAAACAAAACAAACAAAACAGAAATAGACTCACAGACACTGAGAAGTAACTGGAGCTTGAGGATTTTTTTTAAGCTGTCTTAAAACGTTGATCTTTTTGTATGATGAGATGCTAATCTGTTCCTTCCTCCTCTCCCTTTTCCATTCCTTGGTTATAGTCCAAGACGTTTGATTGGCCAGTATCGACAGCCTGAAATGCATACCTGTGTGTACCTCTCACGCCAGCATCCTGTTACCTCCAGGTGAAATCAGTAAGCTAACGAATTCTCCCTCTCGTATGCTTTTCCTTGTACACACGGCTAAAGCAGACTGGTGATTACTTCGGATTGTTCAGCCATGTAGGATGGAATAAATTCACAGGATTAGGATTTAGGCTTAGAGAGAGAAGATGTTCTTTCACTTCTAGCAAGCTGCCTGCCCCAGTAGCATATTACCAGAACTCGGAGTTTAAGATGTTTAGACGCTAGTCCAGCTAATAATACAGCAGCAGCTTTTTGCCCCAGTGGTGTTGCTGTGGTTCTTTGTGTACTTGGTTCCCTTGGGAAGCCTGTGCAGAGAAGCGAAGGAATGACCAGTAATATCACCCACACCCCTAACAGTTGTCACTGGATTCTTTCTGCAAAATACATATGCTGGTTAAAGTTTGGTATAGATGGTTGTACTTTTACATTAGAGCTGTTTGTGTGACATTAAAAGAGGATGATATTTTTCATTAAAAAAGAGTATGAATGGAAAAGGTTTTGTTAAAGTACATTTTCCTCTACCCCTCCCCATTATGCCAAAATGCCATCAAAGTTAATACTTAAAGTAGAGGAAAATAAAGAAAGCAAAGTCATAGAAAAGAAAGAGAGGGAAATTATGGAAAAGGAAATGGTGAGTGTTTGTTGAGTTTATCTCACGTCTCAGGGTTTCTGGCACATTTTGAGTGGCAGCATATTGCCATGATGAAGGGATCAGACTCTGAAATCACATTTTCTGGATCATAACATTCTGCCCCTTACTGGTTAGTTGCTCTTGGGCAAATTACATAACCTCTTTTCTCCTCAGTTTTCTCATCTGAGAAATAGAAGTGATGGTTGTTGACAGGATAGGTAATTGACATCAATAAAGCACATGTTCAGTGATGTGATGTATTATCACCTTCAATTTTCACAGTCACTCTGTGAAAGGCACTTAGTATTTCAATGAGAAAGTAATCAACTCAAAAGATCACACTTAAATTATTAGTATTGCTTCTTACCATACATAATACAGGTATAAATATGTGTCTGTATTTTACATTTATCACAAGCAAAATAAAAAGTTTGGCCCAATTTTGAGGTGATCAAGAATTAGTAAATATTATCTAAATGTTTAGTTTATCTTTTTCTCATCAAGGCAGTACTAAAAGAATAGCAAAGAGAAGTAACGTCCTGAAATGACTTTCTAAGAATGACTGACAAGAAGAGATATCTCACTGGAGAAAAATTAAATCTGTTTTACTAAGTCTTCTTTGTATTGTGATAGTAATTTACCAAATTTGTGGCATTATTTCTGACATGTGTCCATTCTCTAGGCAAATACTGTTGCTTGCTTTTTCCCATACATGCACCATTATTTCTTGCCTTTATGATGGATGTCATGGTATCTGAGAGCACCCTGAAAAGCGCTTATTCTCTCTCTCTCATTTATCCTAATCTCACTTCTAGTCCAGCAAAAGTATGAATGTTTCCAAGAAGTCTAGACTGAGTTCCTCCTCCAAACCAACTCAGACTTGATCTGCATGCTTCTTGAGACACTGTTCCCATTATTATTATTTTCTGTGGTCGAGAGAAGGAATCTCCAGTTGGAGGCTAGGTTGTGTCTGAGTGTGTTCTCTGTAGTGTACGTGGCTAAGTCTGGGAATTGCTGAGCCTTTATGCCAACAATTCCTTGCATCTCAGACTACATCGCCTGCAAGAATAATTCTCCTAAGAGAAAAGAATGTTAGACCTACTGAAACTTTATTTCGTAGGGAAGTGGAGAACATTACTTGATGTCTTTCACGAAAACGTGCTATAGGTTATGTCTGCGCCTAGCATGTGTAGGGAAAAGGGGTGGTGAGAGGGTTGTGTGTCACGACTGGAAGATGTTTCACTGAAGCTCTATAGGGAGTTGGAACACAAATAAGTGACATGCTTCGGCATCCTGATCAAAGTGCATCGCACAAAAAGGAGACTGGCCCTTCCCCCATCACGCTGTAGAACGGTGATGTATTTAGGGCTATAGTGCATCTGTGGTAGCGCTTGGTAGAAATGTAGGAATGGGCAACAATGCTCATGAGGTGTGGACCGTGGCGCCTGGGGGTGTGGGGTGCCCCAGGGAGCCAGCTGTGGGGCTTCATAACAGCTCTGCACCTACAGGTGCCACAGAGTCCAGTACGTGGCCAGGGATGTCCCAGTGTCTTATTGGGATATCCCCCCCTGCAGAGACAGCAGTGTCTATGGTAGTGCCTAGCACTTAATGGATGAAGGACAAGTAGTGTTCAAGCCTAAGAATATTTACCTAGCCTGCTATTAAGCTGTGAGTCATGTAAACAGAAATTTGAGAAGTGAATGAATGAGAACGGAATAGTATTAACTAACAAGATTAGTGACTTTCAGATCTCTACTATGTCTGGAAATAATGATGCATAATGTGTTTATTGTGTGCAAATTATGTATCAGGAACTGACTTGAGTTAGACACTGTGAGAGACACAATAAATAATTATACTTGACCATGTGAACACACTATAGTTTACTTAACAAGCTGACAAGACCTAAGGGGAGATTAGAAATCAGGCAAACTAGATATCCGACATTATTCTCTTATCTACAGCTTGGTCACTATCCCTTAAATTTCTTCCAATTTTGTAATATATCAGAAATGTAGAGAATATGTGCTTATTTATTTAAAAGATATACTTCATTGTCAAAATATGACAAGAAATAAAGCACACATAGTTTGAAAGCCTTCATATTTTATCATTAATCAAAATCATAAATAATGTTATCCATCATTATTCAGAAAGTGTGAATCATTAACGATATAAGACTATTTTTGAGAAAGGATCCTAGAGCCAAGTTCAGGAAATATCATCTCGTATTTCGTTTTTTGGAGATTCACAAGACATTCACATGAACATAATAAAGTACCTGAAGGCAGCTATAGTAAATAATCCTGCTGAACTAAATCAACACTTCCAAAGTTACTTGAGTGAAGACCTCATTCCCCAACCACCCATGGGTGTACTGGCCTTCTGATGAAGTTTATCTGAAAAATACCTACTTTTCAAAATATTTAAATAGGATAAATTATACTAAAGTATTAAAATTCAGGAATTGATTTATTCTTTCCTCTTTGTTTTTTTGTCTACTAACGATAATATGTGATAAATGTCCACTAATTTAACATGTATGATTAATTTTGCCAAGTAACAACAAACTTTACCTTCATGACTCTGAAAAAACACTTAGCATTTATTAGTATTTATATGTTGATATATACATATATATATGTATATACTTACACACACCTATATAGGCAAAGAATTATAAATTGATGTGGATGAATTGTTCACCAAATCATTCAAAAATTATTTGAAAAGAAATTTGAATTCTTACCTTACATGCAAATGTACTGTGTACTTTGTTAAAACTAGAAAAAGTCATAAAATTTTGAAGAAAAAAGTGGAAAATACTTAACTAATAATTATACACTGATTCGCAGGCATACAAAAATGAATATGTTTTTAAAGTCAGTTTTTGTGATTATGCTGGCATGAAATATCTGTGCTCTGGAAGCGTCAGAAATAAGATTAAAAAGCAAACCGCAAACTGGGAAATATGTTACATGGAAAGGACTCAACCTATTGTTGCCAACTTTGAAGGCACAGGAAGGGAATATGAAACAAGAGAGCAGGAAGCTTCTGGAAGCTGGAAAAGGGAAAAATAAGAATTCTCCCATAGAAACTCCAACACTTTAATTTTAACCCAGTAAGATTCATTTCAGACTTCTGATGTAAAGAATTGAACATAATAGCGTGTGTAAGTCACTACATCTTTGGTGATTTGTTGTAACAGCAGCAGAAAACTGATATACTAAGCATAATGAAATGTGTTTTACTATTTTGATCTCATCCTTTTACTTTCAAATGTAGAAAACATACATTCTAAAGAAACAAGAGTAAAGACAAATAAGTACTCTTACGTTTCTGACATAAAATTTGGGGTTCTCTAAGTCTTGGGTTCAGCCAGAGAGTATGTAATTCCATCTAAAGGGTGTCTCTCTTAATGTTCATTCAGTTCAAAGATGTTTGTCCACTGGGCAGAACTATGAGGGAGAATAGAGACACAAATCCACTTTCTGAATATTCCAAATGTTGTATTTCTATTTCTCTATTAAATTAAGCCATTATTTTCATTATAGTTATCTTTTAATTGCACCTTTTGGGATCCTTCAGCAGGAGAGACATAATTACAAGGTGCAATATGAGCAATTTCGTTTTCCTTTCTATTTATTCAGCGACTAAGAATGGTTGAAAATTGTCCTCTTATTTTCTGGGTATAGTATTGGCAGATATTTAATCTGATTTGAATAAGACTGCAAAAGGGTTTTTGAGCAATTACTTTGCTCACATTGAAACCACAGCCTTCATTAAAATATAATTATGAAGTTCTATTTTACACAAGACTAGAAACACAATGCACTTATTGTAAATTATGAGAAAAAAGATATATATATGAAAGAAAACTTGCATCGTTAAGAACAAATTACAGATGCCTCATAAATCTACAGACTATCCAAGTCTATGAAAACGTTTAAATTAACAAGACTGAGAAGGACTTAGACTTACCTGCAAAGCAATATACTCATTTGCCAGCATAATACACATACACATATCTATTCTTGGGAAAGAGTACCGTTTTTTGAGCATCACTAATGTGGGTAATAGAAAGTAAGTATGGCTTGTCTCATTTGTGGAGGGTCACCAATATAGCTCATTGCTGGCCTGCTGCGGATAATAAGCTAGACAATCCACACAATTTGTAGCATCATTGTGAGGATATCAGGCACACTCTTGAGCACTGCTACGTCCTTGCTCTCGAAATACAGGTTCTCACTAGGTCCCTCAGTTGTTTAAACAATAGATAACTTCATAAATATGTAACTGCATTTAACCAAGTTTAACCTTTTGAAGACTTCACTTTAGTAAACACCACTGAATATACACATTTATGTGTGTAGACACATGTGTGTTTATATGTCTATGCATATGTACACACAGACACATCACAGTACACATACAAATTCCACAGCTAAGATTAGATGCAATCAATTATTTCTCATTAGCCCTGATTGATTATACATATCGATACAAGACATTCTTTTTACTGTACACTTAAAATCATATACAAACCATATAAAGACAATCAAATCAGTTTCATCATTTCAATAACTATTGTCACCAAAGTCCACAGAGGAATGTTGGAGAAACAAAAAGACAACTCGAGAAATCTCAATGTTCTTTACATACATTTTATCCATTTCCTCAGTAAATGCCCTCCACGGCAACACCCCTCAGTCACTTTCCACTCCTAGCCATTTCTCGCTCTCCCACAGCTATTCAGGTCTTTTCTTCCAACTCCTCATTCCTGACTTTATTAAACTTTCAGAAATATTTGTGGTGCACCTCCTCACTACGTGCCAAGCACTGGAGAGAAAACCGTGAACTGCACAGAAAGGGGCTCTTGTGGAGCCTTTATTCTGGTGAAAGAGTAAGGTAATATGCATATAAGTAAGTGACCTAATACAAATAACGCAAGAGAAAAGATAGGACAAGTAGGGAGCAAATAACTTCTGGGGCCCCCCCGGCCCTGAAGGCCAAGAGAGGTGTGGATCCTCTGGGGTCCAGTTACTGAGCGCTGTTAAGAAACTTTCCCCCTTGCAGAGAACTGATCTACCCACACCTCCAAGGGCCCCGAGCTTGCTGGAGAGGTGGGTTTCTAAGCAGGCTGTTCCCGCCGCTGGGACACAGAGGGAAACCCACACTCCTTTACCGCAGGGGATGTTGCAGGGCATGAGGCCCTCTCTGAACTGTCATCTGTAGGGTGGAGATGGTGTTAATTTCTGCTCCCAGTGGTTTTGCTCCATTTTGTGGCCTGACCCTCAACAGTCCAACAAAGAATATAACAACCTGTCTAAAGGGACCAACATTCAAAGAAAGAAGGCAGGGGATCCCACTGCAGAGCAAGTGAAGCAAGGCCCCCGAGGGACCCAGACGGCAATTTGATTAAAAATAATAAGGGTTGGTAAGTGGATTCAAGCAGAGCAAACACCTAGCCAAAAGGTTATTTGTAGATAATCAACATGGTTCATCAACCAAACAGCTCAGGAGATGAGTTTAGACGATGTTTGCAACTCAAATGTGTGTCCCGGGAGATTAGGCAAAAGAAAAGATTCCGAAGCCCAGAGGGGGAAAAGAAAATGACAGGAATCAAAACGAAACCATGAAGGCAAAGAAAAGAATGTTAGAGGACAAAACAGGAGGCTCACTATAAGTTAAAAGAGCTACCAGAAGACCCATGGTGGGAAGTCAGTAAAAAGACAAATAACAGGAAATGTTTTTGTGTGAACCGAAAACCTAATGCCACAGTCTCAGGGGGCTTCCTGAGCTCCACACAACTGATAACAAAGACGTGGCACCTCAAGGCATCCCGTGAAACTGCCATACTGTAAAGAAGAAAAAAAGAAAGACAATAACTGTTAGATATTCAGGATAAAACAAAACATGCAGAGGGAAAACAGGTCAGGCTCCCCACCCAGAGCTGTGGAAGCCGGGAGGCGGTGCGAGAACTGCGGCCAACCGCTGAGAGGAAATGGTGCGGCGCGAGGATCCCAGGCCCAGCGCAGATGTTATTTCATTTCAAGGTTAAAGAAAACAAAGTTTAAGAAATTACCAGGAAACTCTCATCCAAGGTCTCTATCTGAAAGAAAAAATAATGAAGTGTCTTAACTAAAAACATCTGAATAGAAACCTAAAGGTGGTGGAACAGGAGAGGAGACAGTAGTAGCAAAGTAACGATTAATTAATAGGTCTTTGCATATTAGGTGTAGATACGCACACATACACACACACACACATGCAGTACAAGGTCAAGTATGTAATATAGGGTTTTTTCTTCTATTTAATACTGTCTTGTTCTAGTTTTGAGGCCCTGGCTGGATGCTGGCCATCTGCTTTTACTTATTGTCTATTCCCCCTGCCCCCCTTGCCCAGCTGTGATGCATCTCAAGGGAGCGGGGCTCTTCTCTGTCCTATCGCCTGCTGTTTCTCCAGTACCTGGAATAGAGCCTGACTCCTATTTCTTAAATAAATGCAGAGTCTTCATTCTCCTCCAAGTCCCAGTAAACCAAAGCTCCTTACTTCCAGTATTAAGTCAACTTTCTGGTTAGCCAATTGAATGCTGTGCTGTCCAAAACTCAAGTCCCACAGTCCACTCAGCATTCACTTGGCCGTCTCTACCACAGCATCTCCTCAGGAGTCAGAGGAAGAGAAGGAGGAAAGTAAATTTGTCATCAACCCTGGGGAGCTGTGGTCTCCTGTGGGGACTGTGACGGGAGAATGTCCACATCGAACCAATAATCTTTCCTTCTTAAATCAACCCGTACGTATTGGTGATGCTATCGGGCATTCAGGCAGTTGAGGAGGCTGTGGGATTTAAAGCCTCTAGTTTAGGGGAGAGGGCCAGATTGAAGAGAAATACTTGCGCCCCCTTGGCGTTTCAACCCACGATACTGCAGGAGCTCACCCTAGTAACAAGTGCGGGCAGAGAGAAGGGAAGTACCCAGAGCTGAGACCTAAACTCTCTTAATGTTTAGAGGCTGGGAGATGAGAGAGAGCAGCAGAGACTGAGCGGGAGCTTCAGGAAAATGAGAGAGACCAGGGGAGAACAGTGTCTGGAAGCCCAGTGAAGAGTCTGTCAAGCAGGTGTGCACGAGCAGGGAGCAGATGTCTGAGCTCAGTGCTCTTGCTGGGTCAAGAAATGTAGGAACAGGAAACTGGTCCCTTGATTCAGCAGTGGAGGCCATGGGCAACCTTCTGTGGGCAGTTTCAACACAGTGATGTCAGCAAGAGGTGAGGATGACAGACAATTCTCCCGAGCAGTTTCTGTATAAAGGGGAGACGAGAAGGAAGCAGAAGTTAGAGGAGGAAGAGGTTTTTGTGGTCATTGTTGTTTTAAGAGACTTAATCCCATGTTATTCTCTTCTGCAGTCGCCTTCCCCACTGATCAACTGCAGAAAAGATTTCCCACCTTTGATTTTATGCAGTTCTAGTGTCTGTGTAAGTGAAGCATTAATCTACTCACTTCAAAGGCCAGAATTCACATTAAAAGTATTCAGCAGGAAAACACGCTGACCCCTCATGACTTCTGCAAGGCAACATGGGTTTTCCAACATACTGAAGGAAAAGGAGCTTAACACCAATGAGAGAGCAATGTATGTGGCTGCTTTATTTTAAAATAGAATGAAAATGGGTATATTGAGTTAGCTATCTCTAGAGCACTAGAACTTTCTGGTTGAATTAATCCCCTCTGCAACAGTTGTATAACAGGAGTGGGTTCTTCATGGTGCTTTGTATTACAGATAATGTCAATTTTTAAAATATTGGCTGATGTCTCCAAATGCCATGCTTGGTGCAATTCTCCAAATGCCATGCTTGGTGCAATTTTCCATACTAGCCAGTTTTCAAGGCTCTATCCTGACCCCTTCATTATATAAGAACCCTGAGACCTGAATTCATCTTTTAAAACATCCTAAGAAACAGAACAGGTCCTAGCTGCCAGTGGTGGGATCTGTTTTTGCGGCCATGTGGTTCAGCCATGGCAGCTGGAGGTTCTTCCCACTGGGCCAGTTTGACTACAAGAGGCTCCTGGCCAAGGCCGCAGAGCTCAGCGTTCAGTACGTGCTCCGCTGTGACATCCCCTTCCAGAATTATCCTCCTTCAGGGAGCAATATTTGCGTATGTTTATCTCCCTGTGACTCTCAGAAAATTCCTTATCCTCCTTCCCAGTTATGGGGGCTCCAGGACCACCCGCTCAGAGTCCGCCCCCCCCACCACCAAATCTCCTCTGCCTTTGGGCAAGGTCAGCTTAGTCACCAAAAAAAGTCTAAGGCCTTCAGGAACAAACCTCTTTGGAAATTTTCTTCCGGGCAAACCACGTAATCTGAAATTTCTCTTCCCTGCCAACAAATGCACACTGAGACTTATCTTATCCCTGGAATGTAGAGACTTTCAGGACAAAGCTGTGGGGAAAGGCACAGTGCTGAAGCCAGGGCTTCCTCCCATGCCGCTGTATGCACATTATGCACTGTAATTGCAGGGTAAAAAGCCAGAAGTTAAGAACCCTTTTCAGTTATTCTTAATTGCTTTTTTTACAGCTCTAAAACTCAGAAGGTCTCCAGATAATGGGAATTGTTTTTATTCGCTGCTCGTTGAGTGTAGGTCCCACCGTGCCGAGCCATGCTCATGGACCAGCTGCCTGCTGTGCTTTCTGAAAGCACAAAGTGGCTGGGTGGTAAGAGGCTGTGGAGTACATCTTCCATTCAGTTCAATTCCACATGTTTGAAGACTAACTTTGTTTTACACGATATGGAAGACCATCATTATTTGCGTAACACAACTTGTAGCGAGTCAGGTGGATGAGAAAAGGAAATTAAAATGGTTAAGAAAAGCCTGAGGATGGTAAATGCCCTGACAGAGGCAGAATGTGCTTCTGCAGAGAGAAGCGACCACAGAGGCTTTGGGAGGATGAGGAAAGGCAGTATTTGACATCAGTCTTAAATAACTGAATCTCAAACTCTTGACTCTTTAGTGGGAGAGAAATCAATTTATTGAGTGTGTGCACTGTTTTAAAGAATCAAGTCAAATTTACTAGAAAAGAAAATGTCAGAGGGCATCACACAGAGTACAGTTGAGTGTTCGTCCTCAAATTCTAGTTTCAAAATATATGTACAACTGTGCTTTGGTGATGGTCTAAAATAGTCTTTTTAATTGGTCTTGGCTAAAAGAAGTGTAAGAAATGTTTATTGCTGCATGGAATGCAATCAGACAAGAATGAGAGATGGTATTTCAAACAGAGGTAACATAAACAAAGCACAGATAGAAAAAAGATGTAGAATGCGCTATAGTAGTGATGAAGTGTCTAATTTATAGAAAGCATTGAATAACAGAGAATAGTGAGAGGTTAGAAACATATAGACATCTTGAGGAAATAAAAACAAGTACTTTCAAACTTAAAACATCTCAAAATAGACATTTTCTTTCTGCCCCAAATCTGCTTTCATTTAGTCTTGCAGCCTTTAATATTGGACACCTCCCACTCAGTCGCTCAAGCCAAAAGACTAGAAATGACCTTCAGGTCATCACTTCCTCTCATTCCTCTGCACACCCTCCAGCCCAGTCTTGTTAGCTACTTCTAAAATAACTTAAGGCTGTCTGCCCCCTCCCATGCCGTGACCACCAGGACCCAGCTCTCCATCCACTTTTGCCAAGACTATGTCAATAGTTTCCTAGTTAGCACCTGCAATCTGGTGCCTTTACCTCTGCCCTTGACTTATTCTTCATGTACCAACCAGAATGATCCCCCTGAAGAACTGCTGCCCACTATGGTAGAATATAGCTACATATGCATATTAAGGTGCTGAAAAATTAAAATTAAGTAAAATTAACAATTTGGTAACTTAGTCTCATTGGCCACATTTGAGGGGCTCAGCAGCTACGTATTACATTCAGTGTGGCAACTGTACCAGACAGTGCATCCTGCAGAGTGTTTTTGGACAATGCTGTTCCAAAGCATGAAGCAGGTCATGTCATGCCCCTGCTCAAAAAGCTTCCACTGATCTCTCGTTACAGCTAGAATAAAATCCTGAATTTATATCACAGACCACGCAGCGCTGTTCCCGTGTATCTCTCCAATGTCATCATTTACCACTCTTGTTCCCTCCGTTGCTGGCTTCCTTTCTCTTCCAGTTTCAGATCAGGGTCTACCCTTGGGGCTTTGGGGCTTGGTTTTCCTTCACCTAACATATTTTCCCCCACACTGCCCTCCTTGACACAGTGGGTCTGTTTAAATCCCTTGGGTATAACATTAGGTTACCTCCTCAAAGAGGCCTGTCCTAGGCATTTTATAGCTTCGGCTTCTTTATACTATTCAACATAAGCACCATAATCTGGACTTATGTAATTTATTAGTATGTTTATTGATGAGTGTATTTACTGATAGTCTGTATTGGAAGACAAACCTATTGCCATCCGTGCTCACTACTATATCTCGAACACTTAGTAAATTCTCCATAATTAGTTGATGAATGAATGAACCTAAGAGGAGACCTAAATCTTTAGAACTGGTAGGGAAGGAGTCTTGAGAGAAAAACAGACAATGCGCAATATGGAGACATTGAATATGGGAAAGAAGTGACATGATTAGACGCATGTTTTTGAAAGATTAACCTTATAGCTTTATATATATGCAGTTTGAAAAGTTGAAAATGGAGAAAGATTTAAAATTGTGTTGCATTGAGGAAATCTGGGTGAAGAATACATGAACCTCTAATATTTCCCATAAATCTGTAACTACTTTGAAATCAAAAGTCAAGAAATTATATTGTAGTGTTCCCAAACTGAGCAAAATTACAAAAGTAATTAGATGGAGATTTATATGGAAAAATAGTTCGTGGACAAAGTGTACAATATCTTAAATTAGTATGTTTTGCTTTACACATTTGTGTTCATGTGAGCTTTCTATTTAGATATTAGTGTGCTCAAATTGAGTGCTTAAACTTTAGTAGCTAACAGTCCACAGACATACAGCAGGGCCATTGCTGTATTGATCGGCGACCTGTAGATATGAGCATAGTTTTGGCTTGGCGCTCCCTGTCACTCTCCGTGCTCACCTTCACCGAGCGGCTCCCTTCACTGCTGTAGGAGGTCTGCAGAAGTTCCAGATGTCAGGTCTAGACTGAGTGCCTAGGGGGCCCAAAAGCACATCTCCCACTGTCCCCTGACCAAGAGCTTGGAAACAGTTCTTAGAATCCCCTTCAGGAGCCTCATTGGCCCCATGGGTCACTTGCCCTGCTCTGAACAATCAAAGCATGAAACTAGGACCCCCATGGTTCAGTTAGGCTAATTGGAAGCTACTCCAAGCTGTGGATGAACTCATCTTTCCCTTGGTCATGTGGTAACAGAGTCATGGTTTTGGTAGCAAGGAAGAAGAGGGAAATAAAAGCAGACTGGGCCATCAGTTGTATCTGTGGTGCCCCATTTCCAGTGAGAATCCTGCGAGCAAAGCCATGAATGCACTATCCAAGCAGCCTGGCACATAACCAGTACGCCCAAGTTACATGTCCCTTAGCCATGTGATCTAGGCAGCTGTCCATCGTTCTGACTGTGGGTCACAGGAACAGGGGAGTGGCACTTTCCTTCTGCTATTAAAGTGTCACAGATTAACCAGAGCCTTATGTGACCTAAACTCAATGTTAATGTCTGAACTCAGTCTTCGAAGACAATCAAGAACACGACCAAAAGCAAATAATAAATAATAGTGGAACAATCAACCTTGTTTTGTGCTGTAGCAAAATTTTTGTGCCATAGCAAATGGGTTTGATACATAACCTGCATCTGCAACTCGTACCATGGGTCCCATATGATCCTAAAGAAAGCTGCTTAGGTATGGTTCTGCCCAGCTTGCATCCAAACCAAATACTTAATAGAAAGGCCTTTCAGAGTTGGCTGTACATGTTTGGGTTCTGGTATTTCTTTCTTTATGCTTAGAAAAGAGATGTTTTGTTGGGTTTGTTCAGTTACTGTTTAGCACAAAATTGTGAGGGAAAGTAGTGAATTAAAAAATTGTAGTTGAAGTCAATAATGCCTTCTAATCCTCCTTTTTCAAATCTAGATTTATGCTCTTTGATTTTTTTATATTATACTGAATTTAACCATTCTGTATATTTTAAAATATCTATCTTCATGATTGTTAACGTCGTATTTAACAATGTTAAAATAATTTCATATATAAAGAGCCTATTACCAGATATAGTACATGAAGTTGAATTCTGTAAGACAAAAATGTATTTGAAAATCCAATTAAAAAATTCGATGTACAAAATTTATCAAACTACTTCAGTGGATCTGCATTTGAACAAAGGAGACCTTTATGAAAAATTAATGTACTTTTTAATTTTTTCCTCTTCGTAAAGCAAACTGTCAACTTGTATACTTGAGGTTAGCCAAAAGGGCAAATGTATTTGCCTTTTCTTCCTCCTCAGTGTTTTTAAGTGGCTTACTTCAGCTAGATTAGAAGACATCTCTGTTCAGTGTACAGCACCACATTCCCACTGATTGCAGCTACACTAAAGCAATTTTTCTTAAAAGGAGAGTTAGTTTGCAATTGCTATGGTCAACAATTTCAAGTCTGAATGTGGACAGAATTAAGTCAGTTAAAAGATAACAATAAAAAGATTCATCTGAATATTGACCTCCATCTTCTAACTAAATCATGAATGTAATCGCTCGCCCTCATCACCATGACAGAAAACATTATGGTAACTCTAAAGGAAGTCCAGAAACAAAGTCATGAGAAAATGTCCATATCCTCATTCTTGGTTGAGTTTCTTTGAAACTGGGAGGGAATTTAAAAAAGGAGATCTTCTTTTCTGCTTTTTTTTTTTAATGTAGGCTTTTTGCATATGCTTTGGTCTAGGAACACCCAAAAGATGATTATTTGTTCAGACATAATATGTCAGTTTCATAGAATTTTTGGACTGAGAACTCCTTAGCCGTCTAACTCAGTCTGTTATTTTACAGAGGACAGACTCACCAGATAGTAAGAGACAGAGTGAGACTCACAGCCCGTTTCCTGAGTCTTAGTCCAAGACTTCATTATACCCAACATTCTGTGCAGTCTTAAAATCAAAGTGTTTTCCTAAAATGATTCCAAGAACACTATTCCATAAGCTATTACCAATTGTTTCAGAAGAAAGGAGAAAGGGATCCATGGATAAATAATTAATTCTGTGAAGGGCCAGGTCAGAGTCAATCAGCTTTCTTTCCTATGGCAATTACAGGGCTTTAATTTGGTTTTGTCAGTGTTCACACTGGCCATGTATATGTTACACTGAACTGATTCACAAATTTAATCGACCTCCATGGTTCTTGTTTTGTCTTCTTGGGCATTTATTTTTTAGTGGTGGCTCGGGAATTGCTTGTTCATTTAGCCTATTTTTTTTTTATCAAAAGACTCAGCCTACTAATAGTGTTCCATGGAAGAGCAGAAAATGCTATTTGTATTGCTTAGAAATACAGAAAAAACAAATAAATCAAAGAGGCTTAAACAAAATAGTATTGTATTTCTCTCCCAGACAAAAGGGGTCTGGAGTATGCAGTCGGCACTGGGGGTGGGGGGCTGGAGTCCTCAGGACGCCGGCTTCTTCTGTCTTTCTGTTCTACCTCTAGCCTCTCAGCTCCCCAGCAGCTTCTGTCCTCAAGGTTGACTCATAGTCCAAGCTAACTGCCAACATTCTGCTTTTTGTTTTGTTTTTTTACAGTCCAGGAAGCAGTTGAGGCAGGTTCTTCTAAGCAGCATTCCCAGAAAGCTCACACACCACATTTGTTAACTAGCCAGAACTACTAGGAAATGAAGTACTTTAGGTGAGTACATTACAGCCCCCAGTTAAAGCTGGATTCTGCAACTAAGGAAGAGAGCAAAGATGTAGGCATTTAGCAAGCAGTCTGTTCTGCACAGTCCCAGGGCAAAGAGGAGCGGGAGGGGTGGAGGGTGCGAGGAGAGGAAAGGAGTGGAGGGAGAAATTGTTGTTTTGAGTGCATTTTAAAATATACTTTATTAACCAATAAAGTATCTGGAGGTAAAGAAGCACTTTATTTCCTGCAGAGATAGCAAATGGATTTTCATTCCTGTCAAAGTCCAGATGTCTGCTTAAACAGATCTCAGATTTTGAGTGATATGTTCCAAATGCTCAAATGCACGGCGTATCAAACTGTCTTCCTAACAAGCCCTAACCTTACTTTCTATACTATGCGTTCGTTTACCAACTATAGCCATGATCATAATGAATAAAACAAGGACTTGACAGTTCAATTATGAGACGTAATGGGGCCAAAGAGGGGTAATTTGTAATTTCATTGGAAAGTTCATTTTTTGACAGTTTATAACATCCTGAACTGAAGAGCTTCCTGATTGCCAGCTACTTTTCTAACTGAACCCAGATTTCTCTCAATAAACAGTAGAGAAAATGAAAATATCAAGGGGGAATTATACTTTGGTTATTGCAAAGGTTTTCTGTCAGTTCTCATAAGCATCTAAAAAGGGAAGCAACATTTAACCACTCTAGTTTTCTTGGAGATAATGCACATGCTTTTTTAAAAGTGCCTTAAATGGGTCTCTTTGGAGTAAGTGCTCATACATCATTTTTTTTAATATTAGACTTTTTTTCTTTGATAAAATCAGACCAAAATTATAGCGATTATCACTACTCGCCATGTGGAAGAAGGTGATTGATATCAACATAAATATGGTTCCTCACTCTGTGATCAGATGCTGGTACTTCCCTCTGTCAGTTGTGTTAAAATTACTTTGTGCTCCACTTTTGAGCTCATCTGAAGTGCTCTGATGGTGGAAAGGAAGAGGGATAAGATAATAGGGGAATGAAACATTTACCAAGCAGGATGCTGTCTGTCAGGCCCCATATTAAGTGTTCCATGTGTATTTTTGAATTTGTCTGCCATAATTAATTTATAAGCATGTTTATTTGTCTCATTTTATAGATGAGAAAAATAATACATAGACAAGTTAAGGTCTTTTTAAAGAGGCTTAATCAATGGAGAAGTAGGTTTCGCCCAAGTCAGCCTGGTTCCAAAGACCTTCTCTTCCTGCTCTGTCACCCCTGGTATGTGTGTTTCGGTTGTTACTCAGTATACATTTATATATTTCAAGCAAAAACTCTTAAAAACAAGGTAAGGACTGCAGGAGGAAACAGGAAATGTGGTCCTGAGCAAGGTTTTAGGAACCAAATTTACTTCCTTCCGGAAAGTGAATTGAAAAAAAGGCCCAGAGCTTGATAGCTTTGGAGCCAGGGTGATGAGAACGGACTCCTGGGCAGGGCTTCCATGGAGCCCAGGGGCTTCCTGGAGTACATTTTTCAAATAAGATCTCTTCATGTGAAGAATAATGAGTAGTTGACAGGAGCAGAGAAAGAGAAACTTCTTGGTAGATATGCTTTTGGGGTGGCGCTGGTGACATGGGGACTTAGGGCAGTGGCGGAACTGAAGGAAGCACGCTTGTATTAACATAAACAGGAGGAGTAACTGGGCACCGTGGAGAAAGCGATGAAGGAGCACTTCTTCACAGGCTGAGCTGAGCACGCCGGGAAGCCCCTGTGACTGAGGCACAAGACAGAGCAGCTTCTTTGGGCATCACTGAGCCGTCAGTCTCTCGATTAAATATGTACACTTTAGAAGCGGTCTGGGCACTCTTGTCAACATTTACAAACCTGGAGTATGTGGGATGCAGAAGGGAAGCAGTTTGTGGATCATTCCAGGAATCTCCCCACCCAGTTAAAGTATTTGGATGGGCTTTGAATTCTAAGAAACCTGAAGTAAGGGTACCAAACAGAAGGAATTCTGCTTCCTTAGTGGACTCACCCCCCCACCCCCAGCACACGCACGCACGCGCGCACACACACACACACACACACACACACACACACACACTACTTTCTTTTTCCCATCTTAAACGATATTGCTTTCCAACTTCCAATTTTTCTGGGAGAAAGGAAGAATGAATGAAATGCACTCTGTTGAAGAAAAAAACCACTGTCTCCACTTTGTGCTTGCTGCCTACTTGGTCTGTTTATGAGGAAGTAGGAATAAAGAAAATATAGGTGCCAAATGGTTAGGTCACTTCTCCTGGAATATACTGCCTATCATTACACCTCTTACATTCTAATTCTTCAAGAAGCCCTGGTATTACTGAATGCACAAAATTGGTTATTTTGATTTTTCTTTTCCAAGTAAGTTGAAGCCGTCCTGCTTCTCATCATATTTTTGAGGCTATCATATATTTCCCCTGTCTATCAAGTTTTTACTTGTTACAGGAGGCCCGTGAAGAAATAATTGAAATGTTTATGGAAATATTTAAGAGTCATTGTTTCTATGACTCTGTAAATTCAGATTGTTTCCCAAAGTACAACAGGATTAGGGCGGCAACACACCTTCCTACACTTGCCTCACAAATTCACATACATGAATAACTCCAAACAAAAGGAAGCAGAAAAGAATATAATCAATAGCCATATTTACTGAGTTCCTTTTCCTTCCAGTTTATTGGGCCCAGCAAATACCATCTGTGAAAGTATAATACATAATGCAACCAAGAACTGAACGTTACAGTAGAATATTTTTAATCCATAGGAATAAACACGTTGTTTCCAGGGTAAGCAAGCTAAGTTTAATATGTAAACAGTTTCTTCAAGACACAGTAATTATTCTCATGGTCAGCAAGAAGAAAATTTACTCCCAGAGAGTCATAAAAACCTCAAACATGATTTGGGGAAATGAATGGCATAGCCACACTTTAGAAAGCCACCAGCTCCCTCTTGGCACTGTTTCCTCAGCCATAACCACTTGCACATGCATTGTTCATAGGGTCTAAAGCAAAAGGCAACACAAATCCTATTACCATTGCCTTGCAACAAAGGAAAGTTGGGTACCTGGTTTGGAAACAAACTAGAAACCTTATTGGTGGAACTGCAGCCTGGACTTGGTGACTAAGTAGAGGGTAATAGACATTTCCTTCAGACCAACAAGCTTCTTTCAGAAGGAAATGGGCACATTTCACTTACTGCAGAATAGTGACACTGGACCACAAAGAAATCCCATAAACCAAAGAATAGCTTATTATAGAACACATGACAGGCCGGAGGTTCTGTGTCACTGGAAGTCTGGAGTCACACAAGCAAGCTGGTGGTTACCATGTGGGAGGGGTGTGAACAGATCGGCAAAATAGGTGACAGTGATAAAGAGGGACAAGCTTATAATTATAAAATAAGTCACAGGGATGAAAGTATAGCGTAGGGAAGACAGTCAGTAATGTTACATCTTTCTATGGTGACAGTTGGTTAACTACCTACCTTGGCGAGCATTCTGCAGCATAGACAATTATTGAATCACTGTGTTGTACAACAAAAGCTAATAAAATGTTGAATACCAACTCTATATACTTTAATTTAAAAAGAAGTTGAGTCACACATACTGGTCCTAAGGCTGAAATCTGTAGGTTAAGAAAAGAAACTTACTAAACATCCACTACTGTGTCCTCCGTTGCTGCCCTTAGCTCTTTAAAGCCTAGATTAGCTGAGGACCTTGGGGAAACACTGAGGGAGGTCTCATTTCCCTATACACTGATGGGGCTTCCAGATTTTCCTTCCCCTAAGGAGGAGTTAAACTTCAAGATCCTGATCCTTATAAGTGGAGAATGACCTTATTTACCATAATTTCAGCAATTTAGAAAGGAAAATATTATTTGGTAGCTAAGAAATAAGTAGAGGGTGCACTACGTCTGGGTCTGTGCTGACCATCAGCCTCGCCCTTGAAGGTTTTATGATTATCTTTGCAAGACTTGGAGCAGACAGGTGCAAAAGAGGTGAACAGACTCTGGGAAACACAGAAGAGAGACCATGATCTCTGTTAAAGAGATTCAGAAACACTACACAGAACAACTGACACTTGAATTATGAGTAGAAATTTGCTGGATGAAGAGTGGCAGGCAGAGACCAGAAAGTCATTACAGGAAGATAAGTCATCATTTTCCCATAAATTGAAGAATGTTTGGGAAATGATGAGTGGTTCAGTTTAGCTCAACATGGCAGTTACAGGCAGGGATGACAGAAGAAGAGGTGAGAGATGTAGGTAAGCATCAGGTCTGAAGGACCTCAGCAGGCACTGTGGGCACCCAGCACTGTGACCGGTTTCAGGGGGGTCAGACTCGTGATCTGTCCCCTACTGTCCACACTTTGTTTCTTCCACCATCTTCACTTCATTTCCCTCATTCAGGAGAGCCAGGTTTAGAATGGGTGAGCAGAGATGCGAGCATCTTTGGAAGCTATCTGTGTTATGGATAATTGTTTATAAGCAGGAAACATTTTATGAAGTCGTACAGAGTCTAACAGTTGAGGATAACTGTTTAACTTCATATACAAAGAACTGGAATTTTGGTTCCATTTAGTATGTAGAAACCCATACAAAAAAATCACTCCCAATCCACTCTGAGAAAAGTCATAAAATAAAAAGTCATTGGTTTTTATGAGTGCCTCAGACAGATGAGGTTACAAGACAACCTCATACGCTGAATTTCAGAGACAAGCTTTTCCAAGCATATGAACTGTTATACCTTGTGGTAGATCACAAGAAAAAGAACTAACCACCATAAACGTGGGTAAGGAAAAATCAGCAAAATATTAAGAAATCATTAGACAGTGTATACTAGTGTGTTCCTCTGAAACAGCTGGAGGCCCAGACACAAGGGAGGTTCACACTCACCCCTGGCGACACCGTTATGTTTTCTGTTTCTATGAGTTTGTTCTTTTTTATATTCCACATATAAGTGAGGATGTACAGTATTTGTCTTTGTCTGACTTATTTCATTTAGCATAATACCCTGAAGTTTCAGCCATGTTGTCACAAATGCCAGGATTTCCTTCTTTTTTATGGCTGAATAATAGTCCATTGTATTTGTATACCACGTCTTTTATATCCACCTTTCAGTGGACACTTAGGTTATTTCCATATCTTGGCTACTGTAAATAATGCTGAAATTAGCCTAAGAGTGTGGCTATCTCTTCAAGATAGTGATTTCATTTTCTTTGGTTGTATATCCAAAAGTAAAACTGTTCGATAATATGGTAGTTCTTTAATTTTTAAGGAATTTCCATACTGTTTCCATAGTGCTATGCCGATTTGCATTCCCAACGATAGCGCAGGAGGGTTCCCTTTCCTCCACAGCCTCACCACACTTGCTATCTCTTGTCTTTTTGATAATGTCCATTCTAACAGGTGTGAAGTTACATCTCATTGTGATTTTGATTTGCATTTCCCTAATGATGAGTGATATTTACAGGTTTTCATGTATTTTTAGCCATTTGAATACCTTCTTTAACAAAATGTCTATTCAGGTCCTTTCCCCATTTTTTGATTGAATTATGTATTTCCTGGGATTTGTTTGTTGTTTGTTTGTTTTTTTTTGCTTTTATGTTGCATTGGTTCTTTATGTATTTTGCATATCAATGCCTTATTAGATATATGGTTTGCATATATTTTCTCCTATCCCTTAGGCTGCCTTTTCATTTTGTTGATTGTTTCTTTTGCTGTGTAGAAGTTTTTTGTTTCAACAAGTCTTCTCTGTTTATTTTTACTCTTGTCGCTTGTGTTTTGGGCACAGTAAACATAAAATCATTGCCAAAAAACAACATCAAGGACCTTATTTCCCTGTGTTGTCCTCTAGGAGTTTCATGGTTTCAGGGCTTATACTTAAGTCTTAAATCCACTTGGAGTTAATTTTTGTGAGCAGTATAAGACCCGTATCTAGTTTCATTCTTTTACATATGAATATCCAGTTTTCCCAGCACCATTTATTGAAAGACTATCTTTTCTCCATTGAGTAATCTTAGCTCCCTTGTCAAATATTAGTTGAGCTTGTTTCTGGGCTCTCCATTCTCTTTCATTGGCCTGTGTATTGGCTTTTATGCCAGTACCATCCTGTTTTTGATTACTACAGCTTCATAATATAGTTTGAAATCAGGAAGTATGAGGCCTCCAGCTTTGTTCTTCTTTCTCAGGATTGCTTTGGTCTCTTTTGCAGTTCCATACATATTATAGGACTTTTTTTCCATTTCTATGAAAAATGTCATCAGAATCTTGATAGGGATTGCATTGAATCTATGTGGCTTTACATAGGATGGAGAATCTAATAACGTTAATTGTTCTGATCTATGAACATGGGATAGCTTTCCATTTATTCGAGTTTTCTTCATATTTTTTCATCAATGTCTTATAGTTACAGTATATGGATCTTTCACCTACTTGGTTAAATTTTTTTTTTGGTATCATTAATCTACAATTACATGAGCAACATTATGGTTATTAGACTCCCCACATCATCAAGACCCCACCACATACCCCATTACAGTCACTGTCCTTCAGCGTAGTGAGATGTTGCAGAATCCCTACTTGACTTCTCTGAGTTGTACAGCCCTCCCCGTGCCGCCCCCACATTATGTCTGCTAATCATAATGCCCTTTTTTCCCCCTTGTCCTTCCCTCCCCACCCATCCTCCCCAGACCCTTTCCCTTTGGTAACTGTTAGTCCATTCTTGGGTGAGTCTGCTACTGTTTTGTTCCTTCAGTTTTTTCTTTGTTCTTATACTCCACATATGAGTGAAATCATTTGATACTTGTCTTTTTCCACCTGGCTTATTTCACTAAGCATAATACCCAGCTCCATCCATGTTGTTGCAAATGGTAGGATTTGTTTTCTTCTTATGGCTGAATAATATTCCATCGTGTATATGTATCACATCTTCTTTATCCATTCATCTACTGATGGATATTTAGGTTGCGTCCATTTCTTGGCTATTGTAAATAGTACTGCAATAAACATAGGGGTGCATGTGTCTTTTTCAAACTGGGCTGCTGCATTCTTAGGGTAAATTCCTAGGAGTGGAATTCCTGGGTGAAATGGTATTTCTATTTTGAGTTTTTTGAGGAACCTCCATACTGCTTTCCACAATGGTTGAACTAATTTGCATTCCCACCAGCAGTGTAGGCGGGTTCCCCTTTCTCCACATCCTCGCCAACATTTGTTGTTGTTTGTGTTTTGGATGGTGGCCATTTTTACTGGTGTGAGGTGATATCTCATTGTGGTTTTAATTTGCATTTCTTTGATAATTAGCGATGTGGAGCATCTTTTCATGAGTCTGTTGGTCATCTGAATTTCTTCTTTGGAGAAGTATCTGTTCAAGTCCTCTGCCCATTTTTTAATTGGCTTATTTGCTTTTTGTTTGTTGAGGTGCCTGAGCTCTTTATATATTTTGGATGTCAATCCCTTATCGGGTATGTCATTTATGAATATATTCTCCCATACTGTAGGATGTCTTTTTGTTCTACTGATGGTGTCCTTTGCTGTACAGAAGCTTTTCAGCTTGATATAGTCCCACTTGTTCATTTTTGCTTTTGTTTCCCTTGCCTGGGGAGATATGTTCATGAAGAAGTTGCTCATGTTTATGTCCAAGAGATTTTTGCCTATGTTTTTTTCAAAGAGTTTTATTTTTATGACTTACATTCAGGTCTTTGATCCATTTTGAATTTATTTTTGTGTATGGGCCTACTTGGTTAAATTTATTCCTAAGTAGTTTGTTGTCTTTGATGCTATTGTAAATGGGATTGCTTTCTTTATTTCTTTTTTAGACAATTTATTGGTATATAGAAATGCAACCAGTTTTTGTATATTGACTCTGTATCCTGTAACTTTATTGAATTCATAGATTATTTCTAACAATTTTTTTTATGAATTCTTTAGGATTTTTTAATATAAATCATGTCACCTGCAAACAAAGATAATTTTCTTCCTTTCTAAATCATGTGTGTTTTATTTCTTTTTCTTGCCTGATTGGCTGACTTCCAGTACTATGTTATGTAGGAATGGTGAGAGTACATGTCCTTCTCTTGTTCCTGATGTTAGATGAAAAGATTTAAGCCTTTCATCATTGAGTAAAACATTAGTTGTAGGCTTGTCACATAAGACCTTTATTATGTTGAAGTACGTCCCTTCTATATCCAGTTGGTTGAGTTTTATGATGAAGGGATGTTGAATTTTGTCAAATGTTTTTTCTGTATCTATTAAGATGATTATATGTGATTTTAAATCTTTCATTCTATTACTGTGATGTGTCATATTTACTGATTTGCATATGTCATGATAAAACTTTTAAGAGGAATACTTAAATTGATTTAGAGATGTGCTGAATTTCCAGTGTAAGCTCCAACCATATTTTAGACAAATAAAGACAAAGCAGTTGTACAGTTACCTGGAGGAATAAATATGTGAGAATAACCAAGGAATTTGTAATATCAGACATAAATGTATTTTGTAAAGGAATAATTAAAGAATATGAAACTGATCTAAGTATAAAGTGTTACTGTTGGTAAAATAGAAAGTCTAGAACACATGTTATTGTATAAAATTATAGGCTAAGGTAAAGGTAACATTTCAAAGCAATAATCAAAAGGTAAATTATTCAATAAATGCTGCAATATTTGTTTATTAAGGGAAAAAATAGAGTATGATACTGTGTGAGCTCACAATAGAAAATGCAGATAAATTAGATTTAATTTCTATAAAATGAAACCATATTGAATTATAAGAAACACATATACCTGATTTCAGGATGTATCTTATTTGCATGGTAAATGTCTAATATCAGCAATGTGTTCATTAAAAATATAGGTAATAAGAAAAACCAATAAGAATAAAATGACTATCACAATTAACTTGAAAAAAGACACATATAGACAAAATAAGAAAAAAAAAAACAAAAGCCAATAAACTTAACATATAAGATAATAAAATGTATTAACATACTTATATTTATTAATATTAAATTAAATTAATAGAAAATAAACTGAAAATTTTCTAATATCAAAACATTGTTTTTCATTGTAAACCCACCACTTGTCAAACAAGTAATAAGAAGTGCCCTCCCATATTTTAATGAAAAGGGTGGAAATTGGTTCTGCCTTTCCAGAAAGCAAATTAGAAGAATATATCAAAAGTGGTAATGCTCACACCTCTTGGCCTTGTAATTCTATGTCCATGGATTTATTCTAATGAAATACAGTGAGAGATGTTTACTGGGCTCCATGTACAATGAAATTTATTACAGTGTTATTTAAAACAAATAGGGAAATAACCCAGTACCAAAGGATTAATTAAATAAACTAATATAGCAGTGGTATGGACTATTGCTTTTATAGTAATTAAAATCTTTTGTAGAATAATTAATGACTCAGGCAGTGTATATAGTATAAGTTTCTTAAATAACATACATACATATGAGGAAAATATATTAAAATGACCATGCTTATTTTTAAGTAGAGAGTTTAAATTTGTAAAGACTTTTTCTTGATTATGTATGTATTTTAACTTTTCAAGTAATTGCCTATATTAAGAATCTCCAATTCCATTCTGTCCCCTCACTTAAATGTGCTCCTGTAAGTCTTGTACACATGAAACTATGCAACTGCCTTTGATGAGTTCAACAATGACGTCTACTTTGCTGAATCTAATAGGCAACATTGTTTTTATCTTAACTGGAACTACATCAGCATTTGACCCTGCTGATCACCTCTTGTGATGATATATTTCCTTCACTTGGCTTGCAGGATGCCACCTTCTCTTAGCTTTCTTCCAAACCCATCACTTCCCATCCTCTACCTCCTTTGCTGGTCGTCCCCTTCTCCCTGAGTGCCCATCGCTCAGTCCTTCATCCCCCCACCCAGTCCATTCAGACTAACACCCTCAGTGATCTTATGTGGACTTGTAACTGTAAATACCATCTAACAAACCCACAATACCCAAATGTACATCTCTAGCCCAGACCTCTGTCTACACTTCACAACTATATATCCACCTGCTAAATCCATATGACTTCCACATCAAATAGTAGACATCTCAACACAACAGATCTGACACTGGTCTCCTAGTGTTATCTCCCCCAAATCTGCTTTTCCCACATTTTACTCTCTCTTATTATTCCTTTCTTTTCCCACTCTTCACCTGAAATTTCACAGAATAAATCTAGCTGGCTCTCTCCTAAAATATCCCAAAAGCAACTATTTCTCATCTAGTCCACAGCCTACCACCATGTCTCCTGAATGGCTGTAATAGCCCACTACCTAGTCACCCTGTTCCCCTCCAGCCATCAGAGTGATCTTTGAAAAATGGAGGTGAAACTCTGGTGACCTACAACAGGTCGCTATTTCACTTAGTAAAAGGAAAGGCCTCACAGTGGTGACCCCCCCACCTCTCTGAGCCCTCCTCTCCCTCCCCTCCCTCTCACCCTGCCCCCTGCACGCTGCCTCTTGCCGTTGTCCGATGTGCAAGGCGTGCTCCTGCGTGAGGGCCTGTCCCTGCTGCTCTCAGCTTGCCTTTACGCTCTTGCCTTGAAACTCTGAAATGGAGGAAAACTATCAACTTGCTTCTGGAAAATAAATATATATTATATAGCAGGTCTATAATCCATTTATTCCCTTGAAGAAGTTGTAGCTAGAAAATTCTTGATGAGAAAAAGTAGGTTGGTATATTGCACAACTCACAACTGTGAGTTTTGTTTAGAGCTTTCTTTTTTTTCCATTCTGCTAAGTTGACAGTAACAGTCAAATATATACAGATCTATTTTGACAAGGAAGGAATTGTCGTATGCCACTGTTGAGAATATAACGTATTTCTGGGAAACCATTTGTCAATATGTATCAAAAGTTTTAAAAATGAGTATTTTTTTGATCCTGAAATACCACTTCTAGAAATGTGCATTTAGCATAAGTAAACCCCAAAGATCATCCATGTGTGGGTAATATTAAAAATTAGAATATCTAGTACTTGGTTTATATAGGAGCCACTTTCCTGTTCCTTTACAGCAAAGGAAGAAAGTTTACTGTTATCATAAATATCGTGTGTTGTTTTTCTTAATCATACAGATTTCTACTGGCAACCAGAACCCCACAAGTTACTTTGTATAATGCCTAATATTATTTTAAATGAATTTCACTCTCTCCAGGTTTCTAAGCATTTAGGCTTATCTGCTAAAGTTTGCCCAAAACGTAAAATGTCCTGGCTTAGAAAAGGGACCTAAGTTCTCTTCCCTATTTTGGTTGTATGTCTTTGGACAAGTCACTTTAAAATTTGGAACCTTGAGTACATACATCCTCTGTCACATGAGGACATAGGGCTAGATAGTCTTAGGGTTTCTTTCAGCTCTGTTTTTTTTTTTTTTTTTGAGTGTGTTCCAGGTTACAGGATACAGCTGGGTACTGCAGAAAAAGTTAAGTTATAATCTTGCCCAGGGATATTGACTATAAAGTCTTGAGCTACGACCGCCAGCGATGTTAGATTGTGCTGAGAAGGACATGTATCTCCACAAGTGGAGGATTCCCTGGGCGGTCCCGGTTTCACTTCTGTGCCTCCCATTTCCCCAGAAAATTCCTGTTAATTGTTCCTGTTTCAAAGGTAGCAACCATCTCATGAACAGCTTAGAAACTTACACACCAGAAAGTTATTCGAAGGATATGGAAGAATTTCAAATATTTTCAAGTGAAAAAAATCCTTGACAGAATCAAAGCTTTCAAAGAAATTAGGCTACTTTTCAGGAATGTTTGGCAATAAGTTTTTTGGGACAATTATGAAAAGAGAAGAAAATCTCTATTCATATTTTATCATAATTTAAATGAATATTCTCTAAAAATGTAGAGTCTGAAGGAATTTTGATTTGGGCCGTGACGAAGTAATGAGTGAAACAGACTTACCCTCCCATCATAAACTATAAAAGTAGACAAAGTATATGGGCATTTTTAGGCACTGGACAACAGGCAGCTGTCATCCAGGGGCTTGAATAGTGAGAGAAGGCAGCACAGGAGGGGAGCTCGCATGACCCTGGCTTTCACCTGGGGGCGTTTCAAAGCCCTGACAGGGTGAAGGGGCCTGAGCAGACAGCATGTTCTCACTGGGCGAGGGACACAGAGCCGGAAGGAGGGCTGCGGGCACGGCCGGAGCGTGCAGGCAGCCTGCAGGGAGGCAGGAGTTGCAGGGATTTGCGCGGGCACCCTTGAGCCTGTGAAAGGACACTAGGTCTGCCTGCGCAGAGTGAGGCCAGGTGGAGAAGGGCGAGGAGGGCCGGAAACCGAATGACAGCTCTGCAGGTAGCTCTGTGCTGCAAGGAAGTGACCAGCCCGAGTCCTGAGGCCTCGCCGAGCACCCAGGGAGTCCCACTGAGCCCAGCAAGGCCACCCTTCAGGAGTGCGGATATTCTAGTCCCAGGCCGCCCCACTCCCCCCCACCCCAATAAAACCCAGTAAAAGAGCCGGTCTTGGCTGGATCAAGTTGATGCAGCTGTCAACCCGTTGCCTGCCAGAAAGGAAGAGCCGACGGGACCAAACACGGTACCCGCGGTGCCTGGTATGGCCGGCCTAGGACCTCTCACGGAAGAAGGCTGCCTCACCAAGGCTAGGCAGGGTCTGGAACATATTGTAAATGTTGGAGGGGGATGTAAGCAGCAAGAGATGCAAATTTAGCAAACAGGCAGCACATTTGAAAAGTGTGTTTATAAGGAAAGGTAGGCAGGTGGCCAAACAGCAGTGCTACCTGGCGGAGAGCAACGGCACGCGCCGTCCACATGACGCAGGCGGCGGGTCTACGTTTGTGTTCTTAGGAGTCTGAGCGGGAAGGTGGCAGGCCTGAGGTGTCTGACTCCGCACCTGAGACAGAAAAGGGCTGCTTCCCCAGTGAGGATGATTCCAAACTACAGGGGAGGAGGCCTATGATTCCAACCGGGGAAGAGTTTAGGCCTTCAAGAAAACAAGACGATCAGTCTGGAATTCATCCATGATTGTGTTTGTTCTCTTCATCACCGTTTGGTTCTATTTCCAAAGTATATCCAAAGCCATCCACTGAGCTCCACGCGGGCTGTGCGCTCCCTTCCAGCCGCAGGAGGCTCTTCAGTGTCCCTCTGCCTAATTTGTGCCCAACTTCGGTCCCCACACCAAAGCCAGAAAAATGCTGCTGAAATCCGATTACAGCCACCCCTTGCTGGAAACTCTTAAATGGCTTCTTACCACACTTAGAATAAAAACCAAACCCTGTTATTGATGGTATACATCTCGACATCACTAGGTGCTGCCTGACTTTGCAAACTGAGCTCTCTTCTCTGTAGTCTACACCCCAGTGTACCACACAGGGTTGCAGACACCGAATTCCTCTGGATTCCTCTAAGTCAACCTGTTTCTTACACTGTGTCATCTAGAGTTGATATTCTCTCCATCTGGGACTTTCTTCTACCAGATCATCATGTATCCGTTTGATGAAAAACCATTTGCTCACCTCTGTATGAAAACAAGACTCACTTTCGTTTCAGAAATCACGGGAAAATATTGGCTCTGACAACTACTCTTTCAATTTGCCCAAAACAGAGAATTGTGTGTATGTGTGTGTGTTTGCTCCATTCTAAATTAAAAATAGATCAATGTAGTAACTGGCGTTTTTAGCTCAATGAGTCATTAAAGTCTCAGGTGTCCTGTCTCAGGTCTTTCCTGGCCCTCCCACCTGGGATGTGGCCTTCTGCCATCCCCCTCCACAACCAGCATTTCTTACACATGGCCCTGCACTGCCTTCACAGCATTAGCACCTTCAGAATCCATTCATTAAGTTTTTGTTTCACATCCTGAATGCGTCGTATCCCCATACCCTAGAATAAGAGCAGACAGTTTCTGTAAAAACTGATTCTTTGTACTCATGTCTGCATAATCCTCTCTTTAAAATGTGTAATATTTTAACTCTAAATGTAGTTATAAATATCAACGATGTGAACATGCTGTAAAGGTGATTTTCTGCTAACTGCATTAGTTTGCAAAGGAAGTGACCCCCAAGTGTATAAGGACCCAACAGAATGCCAGCCACAAAGTTTCTGACAGGAGTAACTGTTGCCGACCTGATTTACCAATTCTGTAATGACAGTCAACTTTGAGTTCAGGAAAGATTAACCAGAGAAGGCTGAAAGACTCAGAAGATATGATTAAATACCTGGGTAAGGATTCAGAAATTCGTGAAAATTTTCTCAAATGAAAAAGGAAATTTGCATCATTTATATTCCAGCAATTATTACCAAAGCACACTTGAAAAATGAGGTCATTTGATATTTAAAATAAAATTTTAAATGCCACTTAGAAAACAGGGGAAAGGTAGAAAAATATTCTTGCATGACAAATTTCCCACTATGACTTCTGTAAGGAAAGCATGTAATATTCTTCGTTCTAGGTGGCTATATCGTTTAGATATTTCCACGGAAATAGTAGGTTTTACAGAGTGATTTAATAAGCTGCCTCAATTTAGATAGCTATGTTTTCTTTTCCCTTGAAGACATCCCTTTTTTGTGCTTAAACGACCGTAGAACGATTTCTGCACTAATCTATAGAGTGCCAGGAACCAGCGTCCAGGAAAGCATGATGCAAGTTTTTTAATTAGTCCAAAGTTCAATCCTCACAGGAATTTTTAGGCAATCAACAGGAGGTTGTTATGAAACAAACTCAGGAAAATCTCAAAGTGTTCTTTTTAAAGATCTACTAATGCACTGTGGTGTTGGTATTATACTAACTTTAAACACAGCATATCCTATCTCTGGGCAAAGGGAAATAATTGCACGGAGCCATGAAATAATATTACTGAGTCTTTATTACATGATTATTAGCTCATTAAATCCACCAATACCTTATTCATAAGTAACTGACAAGACAGTGTTACTGTTCTGAAATAAAATGTGTAGCTGCCCGTTGGCTATAATAAAGTCACAAGGTGATAATCAAAAGATAACAGAATACTAAGTGGCTTTGGCATCAATAAGAGGGGATATTTTTGGTTGCAAAAGTAATAACACATTCATGTGAAGCCAGGGCCACAGTAACCTAGCCGGCACTCTTCACCTGCAGGTTCTGTCCCGAACTTACTTACCATGTCATTACAATAAAGAAATGGCCGTTTGAGTAGATGCCCTGAGTATCTGTGAATAAACTGGCAAGTTGGATGACTGACCTTTTTAGACTCTCTTCTTCTGCTCCTACTCCTCCTTTTTTCTTCTTAATTGAGTATATTTCAGTGTTTAGGCAAGTGCACAGACTGACAGCTCTGGAGACGTAGCTCCTCGTGAATCCCCAGGTACTGATTGGTAATCGGCAATGTGCTCTGCCAGGGGGATGGGCTCCGTCTGCGGGCTTGGTGAGCTGCAGGTTCACCAGGGAAGCCGGTGACAAGGATGGCAATTAGTGTCAGGTAGAGATAGGGCAGGACAGCAAAATCTAAGAAGAGAACTGACTTTCTATTTACTGTGTATAAATATAACTTCAGGAATATAAGTAAAAATTGAGGAACAAAAGAATTCTATTGTTCAGGTCATATTGTAATAGCAGGCACAGCGTGTCACACTGTCTCTTTTGATTTTTGGAATTCATTTCTGTCTGGTAGAGAAAAAGCAAGTTCAGAAAAAAAATAGAACTATAAATATTTTTTTATCATGGTTAATCAACAGTTGGGCTTCTCATATTCTTTCTCTAGGTTTCTGACTACCGTAGGCATATTTGTTTTTTAGATACTCAAAATGTTGGGAAGAAAAATAATAGGCAATCAAAACCTATGGACCCCATAATCAATCTGAACAGATGCTGATCATAAACAACCAATATAATATTCAACAAAGCCCTCACATCATGCTATGAAGGTTTTTTTCATAGGCTCTCCTTTCACTCATTTATTTCTGTGAACTCACCTACTTCTGAAGATGTCAACTTATCAAAATTTTTGAGGCCAACAGTGGGGCGTAGGAAAAATGTAACTTGTGTACTGAATAGACCACGAACTAAAATCAGTGAGACATGTGTTTGCTAGACCCGATCTACTCATCCTATATAAATGACTTTGGAAAAAATATGCCCCCTCCAAAGAGCATCTGTTCCTAGATGTAAAATAAGAGAGAGTTGTTGAAAAATAAAATAATAGCCTTTGAAAGTGTAGTTAGCCAAAAATGTAGTTTATAAATGTTAAAAATAGGTTGTGCAGTCTAATGAAAGTGTTATGTAGATAGCATATGCTAATTCTAGGAAGTTTTATCTTTGTATCCAATCAAATACTGCTTTTAAACTGACTACCTCGAAGCAAGAAGAAGGGGCATAGTAAGACTTGTAAAAAAAATTAGGGGACAATTTTGTCCCTTCAGGCCTTCAGAGCACCACCAACACCACCATTCAAAGACCTTCAGTGGTTGTGACTTCTTGGTGAGTCTTCCTAAGGAAAAGTCTTCCTAAGACTTGGTGAGTCTTCCTAAGGAAAAGTCTTCCTAAGGAAAGGTTATCATCAGATAATGTATGACTTTAGTCAGTAAGCTAACTGTAGGGGAGCAGATGATAGATAAAAATGAAATAGGAAATGGGTTCAATAGCTTTAGCTTTACTATTATGATCTATTTAATTAAATGATAAATAATTCCCTGCTAGCTTCTCCTCACAACCTGAGCTCTAATTTTGCTCTGCTCAAAGGACCAACACTTCCCCTTTCTCCCTCCCTTGACCTTGTTGAAGGAGTGTTGCTGCAGTCCCTGTGTGGGCTCTCCTGGTGATCGCTGCAGGTGCCTCACTGGCTTAGACAAAGACGGATGAGTAGCATAGAACAGTGCTATCAAAGTGCTTTTGGGAAATGCTGCGTTGAAGGAAGTTATATTAGGTGGAATATGTACTGGAGGCTTTATCTCTACCACTAATACTTAACTTTTATGTTTTTACTGGAATTTGAGAAATTGAGTGGTATGGAAGGGAAGAGGTCTTTTGTGGTGATTCTAAAGTGATACTATAGACTCTGTTGTCCATTCCTCTTTTTATCTATTATCCAGGTTATTTATGCCCACTTAATAACACTGAGCCCTCATTGTACTGAAATTAACTACCCTTCCTTTCAGCTCTTTGAACAATATTGAAAGCAATTTGGTAGTGTGATCACGAGCCCTAAAAATACTCATAATCGTTGACACAATACTTATTCTTCTAAACATCTATATGAAAGACTTAATCTAAAATGTAGGAAGAAAGAATCTTTATGCCAAAATATTTATTCCAGTGCTATTTATATTTCTAAAATGATGGGAAACAGCACATATGGCCAACAATAGACAAATAGTAATATAAAATCAAGTTTATTCATAATGGGAAATCCCATGGCTAATAAAATGTTTATAAAATTTTATAGCAGAGAATATGCTGGTATTATAATATTAAGTGAAAAAGTCACAATAAAAAGTTTATACACAGACTGATTTTGACTGAAAAATACTGAGACAAAAGTTGAAAGAAACATATCAAAATATTAATGTTGATTTGTGTAAAGAGAAATGTTTTCTACTACTTATTTGAACATTTTTATACTTATTACTAGGTATTTATTCCCTTCCTAATCAGAAAACAACTTATAAAAGATAAAGTAATATGGGCATCACTTAGCTTTAAAAGAATTGGCAATTTAGGGAAATTTGTAAAATGTATAGTTGTTTAAAGATAAGATATCAGAGGAAATTGAACTTTCTAAATAATGCTGAAACTAGAGTCTTAGGAAAAAACGTTTTTGATTCATTGCTGAGTTATTCCTTCTGTATCCTGGTAGATCTGATAATAAGACTCTAAAAGTCTTTGAAACTTCTATATCAAAAGCATCTTTTCACTTCCTAAATCAACCTGAAATTTGAAGAAAAACATGGTGATTTTTTTAAATGCACCAGTCTACCACCATGTCTCAAAGGCTTTCAATGGGTGTCTGGCAGGGCAGTAGTACATCAGTGTAGTATGTCGGCCAGGGAAGACATCCCAGTGAGAGATCACTTGTAAAACATGGAGGTACTCCTCTTATAATATGCTGGCTTGAATATGTCTTGATATAACTGATAGCTGGAGAAGGAACTTGCTGAAAGAGCCTTCAAGTAGGTCATGAAAAAAAATAATACATGGTTTAAATTTAAAATATAGACTATCTCAGGAGGGAGAAACACTGGTGTGAATGCATATGTAGTTTTTAATGTACACTTGGGAATAAAAAGAAAGTTCACTCTAGAAGCATGGCTCTGGAAAGGGCACTTAAGGTGTGGCTGTCAATCAAGGAGAGAGTATTCCAAATGGAGGGGAAATAATTATGAATAAAAAGAATTCCACTGTATTGCTACCTAACCCTTTTCATTCTGAATACACCCTGTTGACAGGACGTGATTCCTTAAATAAAGACATGGGTTTTGCATTTTGATTTACCCCGTCTCTCATGCAGAACAATAAATATAGTTTACTGAGTGAGAAATAATATTTTCTTCTGGATAAGATGTGGGGGAAACAGCTTGTAAAGTTAATATAGAAATATTTATAAGAACATATGTCATAAGTGAGGAACCAATTTGACTATACTAATCATGTTTAGAAAGAGCAAATTAGTGTAGATAGTTTTTAATGAGACTAATGTATATATATACACACACATATACACATACACAGAAATATATACATATGTATACACACACATATATAAAATATAGAGAGACCCGTGTGGATATATATATATATATGTATATAAAAACATATGTATGATTTTCTCCCAAAAAATCTCATGTCCCAAGAAATAACAAGATAGCACAATTCAACAATTCATATAACCATTAATAGCTCCAGTAATGGCTATACACCCACAGGGACACCCTGGGAAGGAGAGAAAAGGCCTTTTGGTTCCCCAGAGGCAACTGGGCACGAACCTCAACCGTTACCAACACTCTTGCCTCTGCTGCCTTCTGCCTCTTGTTTTCTCTCTCTTACTGCAGCCGGGCTTCCTCACCTCCTGGGCAGCCTGGAGTGTTATTGTTTGCTTGTCTGTTTTCATTTTAGTCATTCTGGTAGGTGCTCCGAAACAGTGAGGGACACTTCGCTGTCAGTGTGAGTCGCATTTCCCTAACGACCCGCGCTGTCGGCCATCTCTCCACCTGCCTGTTCGCCTGTGCATCCCCTTCAGTAAAATGTCTCCTCCTGTCCTTTGCCCAATTTCTAGTTCATTTTCTTTTTAACTGCTGAGTTTTGAGAGCTCTCTATATATTCTAGGTACTCGTGCTTTGCCAGATATGGTTTGCAGATACCGTCTCCCAGTCTGTAACTTCTCCTTTCATCTTCTCAACAGCATCTTTCACAGAGTGAAAGTCATTAATTTGACGAAGTGCCATTTATCAGTTTTCCCCCCAAGTAGTCATGCTCTGGGTATCAGGTCTGAAAACCCTTTGACTAACCCAAAAGGTTTTTGCTGTTTTTCTCTAAACACTTCATAGCTTCACACTTGAAGTCTGCAATCCGCCTTGAGTTAATTTTTGTGTGTGGGTGTGAGTTTCGGTGGAGGTTCTTTTTTTTGCCCACGGAGATCCAAGTGTCCCAGCAGCCTTGTGTCACAAAGGCTCTCCTTCCTCCATCGAATTGCTTCTGCTCTTTGGTCAAAAATCAGTGGGGCATATTTGTGTGGACCCGTTCCCTGCCTCTCCATTCGGTTCCTGTCCCTCTCTGCCCCCTTGCCGACGTCATGCTGCCTGATGACTGCGGTTATGTCGCAGGCCTTAAAACCGGGCAGAGTCATTCCGCTAGCTTCTCTCCTGCTTTGCAGGATTATTTTTGCTATTCCAAGGCTTATTCCTTGCCATATAAATTTTAGAACAAGTTGTCTAGGTCTACAAAAAGCATAGTTGGGATTTTGATCAACTACCCTAGGAAAAGTGAACCTAGAATCTTTCCAAAAGAAACAAAAGTAGACATGATTTTTAAACATTCTGTGCAATCTGAATGCTCAGTATTAGAATTACTTTGTGTGTATTGAGTGTTTCTTGCCCAAATCCCTACATTTATTCTCTATAGCAGAAGCTGGCACACCTAGGACCAGGCAGCCTCTTTGTAATGCGACTAGTGAGCCAAGAATGGTTTTTACATTTTATAAGGGTTGTAAAAACAAACACGGAAGAGTGTGTGACAGAAGCCATATATAGGCGGCAAAGCACAAAATTTATGTCTCTTTACAGAAAAAGTCTGCTGACTCCTATTCTATAGCGTCACACATTTGCATTATAGAGAATAAAAGGAAGTTGTTGCAATCTAAGAAATGTAAGTCCTTCAATGACAATTAATTTTACTTTATAATTAACTTTTTCTGTGTTAACTAAATGATACAATAACTAAATTTTAATTTATTATTAATTCTTTTATAAATTAACATATAAACTTTTCCTCAACCAAGACCACCAAGTAAATATATCTCTAAGCTACTGTATATATGCCATTCAAAGTATGCTAATAGACCATTTATATTTCTAACTTAATGTGGTTTTGTAAATTGAAAAGCACAGCACTCTTCAAATAGAAGGTATTATTATTATTCACATTATTAAAGCAAGAGAGTTTTATGGAAACAGAATGGAGTTCTGTTTAAGAACAGGAATTCCTAAGCCTACTGCTTTGTGTTTGAATCCCAGTTTTGTCACTCACTAGCTGTGTTCTTGGTCAAGTATCTTAACATCTGAGCGTCAGTTTCATCTATAAAATGAGGATAAAAACAGTATTTATATCACAGTGTCATAGTGATGATTAAATGTGTTAATATGCATAAAGAGTACTACAGTGATTAACACAGTATTAGTGCTTTCTAGTGGTATTATTACTTTTCTGCCATAGTCTTCATTGTTAACAGAGTCCCAAAGTTAACATCTTGATCACATTACCAAAATGTTAAAAAGCTGACTCTTTTCATGGTCGTTTGTATTTATAATATGTAACTTAAAGAGTGTGACATCATTATTAGTTCAATAGATATATATTAATAAGTCAGCACAGTGCTAGGCACTGTTGAGGGGTTATGGTAAAAAGACATAGGCCTCACCCTCATAAGGATGTTACAGAGGTGTTTTTGAAATGAGTGACAGACCTGCATACGTGACGCCATATAAATACAAGAAAATAATATTCTGTAAAACCTAATTGCCAAGGCATAAGCTACAATATACTTAAGTAAACATATCAACATAATGGATTTTATTACCTGCAAAACAGAAATCATGAAAGTATAAGCAGAAAACTAAAAATAAATTGCTTTATGAATATGGAAACTTAAAAAGGTTAGGCTTCTCTTTGCAACATGAAACATCATCTCAAGTTCTGTGCTACCAAGATAAATCACAAACCTCTCTAATTCTGGCACGTAGTTGTTGTATACAATTTTTATGTAATAATAGTGAAATAGACATGCAAAGTAATGGCTTATTCATCAAGTTATCTAAAATGCCTTCATATAGAAAAAAACAAATTTATGAGTATTAGAGGCAATGTTACACTGAGCTGATAAATCAGAGTGGGAAAACAAGATAAATTTTAGTTTAGTTGAAAGCATGTTCTGTTCTTAAGGGTTACCCAACTTCAGACTGAAATGTTGTAGAACATAAGAGAAAGCTTTCTTTTTATACTCATATTTTGCACTATAGTTGGTTGCCTCTCAAACTCAGATTTGATAATTGCTTTAAGCCTTATATCATTATTCTTAAAGGATGATGTATGCCTATTTATTTAAGAGAAAGAGAAACCCCCCTCCTCAGTTCTCCTCCCTAACCTGTGTTGTATCTCTTAGTCACGTTTTCATAAAAAGCAGATAAAAACCTTTCCAGAAAAAAATATCTTGTTATTACTAAAATGTAGGAAATACAAACACATCTAAAAAAATTTCATGTGAATTTCTCCAAAATGTCCTACAAGAGATTAACCTGTTCATCAGCCAGTGAATGAAAGGGCATACCAGGCTGTGATTCTAGCAAATGTCTTCCATTCCAAATAAGGTAACACATAAGAAATAGCTGGGAGATTTAAGTAAAGTTCCAGAAGTCTCATGTCTTATTAATCATGTATCTTTTGTCACTAGAATCTTTAACTTGTGTATCTTCTGTGGTCAGAAGACAGGAAGCTACATATAACCAGAGACAAGCCAGATGGAGGGGATGTAGATTTTTCATGGATTAAGCAATAACACCCCACTTGAGATGCCCTCCGCCTTTGTGCTTCATAAATACTTCATTAGGGTGTAACGGGAATCCTGACTTATCTGCATGAGAGGAAATACCTCCTACCTTACTAAATCTCTAGACAAAAGTCATTCAATCTGGCTTTAGCTTAAGTACAATACTTTTAATCCTATACCAGAGATATAACATGTTCACTTTCAAGATCTCAAGGAGAATAATACATCGAGGAATACTGGCAAAAAGATTCACGATTTAAATATGCCTCAGATTTCACTTTGCCTTTAAAATAGCATTTCAAGTTTCTGAACTTGTGAAATGATTTTCATGGTCTGTGTCCCAAGTAATTTTAAAAAGTGATTAAATATCTTCATTAAACATAGAATGATTATTGAGCTGAATTCTCATGGCTTATCAGACATTTAATGATCAAAATTCATTTAAATGATGTAATGATGGGCATACTCTAATTAAACAGAATCTGAAGATACCTTTTTATTTGTAGAGGCATCTCTTTAAGCCCTTAGTCCTTAAAAGACATTTTTCTGTCATCAAATTGGAGGTAAAATAATGATTCAATAATTTAGTGGTTGAAACATCTGAATATATTCACCATAAATGCAGAGAAGCATAACAGAAAGTAATTACAGGCCTGTATTTACATCCACTTGTATTAAGACAAAGCACATTGTGCAAACAAGGGGTACCTGCATAGTTTACCTTTAACAGGTTATCTCTCAGGCAGCTGTCATTCTGGTGAAGATAAGGAAGACACACATCAAATGTAAATTACTTTTCACCTCATCAATCAGAGTCAAAAAGGAGTGCTTAAAAATAAACAAAACCACCAGGATGCTCAAGTCTCCATATGATTTATGTCATCAGTTGGCATGAATGCTGAAGGGGAGTAAAGAATTAAAACCCAGCAGCTCACCCTTCATCACTGGAGAAATAACTTTCAGAAATTTAATCCAATTAACCAAATATTTATTAAGCTCCTGCCTTGGGGAAGGCAGAGCAGCCTCTCTGCATTCAAGTCTACCATCTATTAAGTGAGGATGGAAATGGGCTAGGGAGTGGGGAAGGAGAGAAAAGTGAAGAGAGTTGCTAGAGAAGGCGCACAGCTACGCAACATAAGAGTGCACATGAGCTTGAAGATTCAAGGGAAGAAGAGATCTCATCCAGTATGGAAAACATGGTGGCCAACTATACATAGCTAAGTAAGACACTCAGTCTAAGTTTCAAGAAAAGAAAGATAGTGTGTTACAGAAGACTTGACCTTCGTGGGAAGGTCTGATTAGGCCATAAGTAAATTTTGAACCTCAAACAATATCAACCAGGAGTCCCATAGTAAGTCAGTTGATTACTGAGTTAGCAACTTGGAATTAACAAATCTGGGGTTTCTGTCTGGACATAATAAAACCTTTTCACAAAGATGTTCCTGCCAAATGACTTGTTAACAGTCCTTCAAGCTTTATGATTTTATGAAACTAAAGTTATTGGCTAAAATAGAAAAACTAGTCAACAAGTCATGTACTTATGGGTCTGAGTATCTGTATTTACAAACACTAATGTAGCTGGAATGAGTTCTCATGAGGCTGGAATTAAATCCCACCATCACATCTCTGCTTAATGATACTGATTTCAGAATCACCTAGAAAAATCCCCTTTTACTGAAATTGGTTCTGGGTTTTTTAATTCTGTTATATGGATCGAAGTGGTTTTTTGAATATGCCATGCATCTAGCTGAAAACAATTTTCTAAAAATTAGAATAAATTCAAAGCTGTCTGTATTAGAGTTAGGTTGAGTTACATGTAGCAGAGTGTCAAAATAACAGAGGTATAAATAAAAGAGAAGTTGATTTCTGTCTCATATAAAATCTAGAAACAGCACATGCAGGCATGGAAAGGTGGCCTTGAACAGAGATAAGGCATGGCCCTTGTCCACAAGCCCTAGGGTGAGAGAGAGCTCCAGCCATCACGTCGGGTTCCAGCAACCTCAAAGGAGAGAGGAAGACAGAGGAAGAGGCAAAGGGCACCCATAAATTTCTCCCAGAAACATTTTTAGAAGCTGCCACACCATAAACTTGCATCTTATTTCATCTTATTAAGCAGAGCTGAGTCACATGGCTACACTAGTTGAAAGACAGCCTAAAAAATGTGATTTTTCTTCCAAGTGGCCTTGTGCCAGCTAAAAATCAGGGTTTCTACAAGAACACAGTGGAAAGAAATTATTGGTCTCCTCCACATCAGCTGAAAAAGTTATAAAATGACAAACTTTTTAGTTGAAGTCTTTTTCATAATCAGCTGAAGTGTACTTTGCTAAGATGACAAAGTATTTGGAAATTTTTAGCCAGCAATTTTGCTCTGGAAATTTATTCTGAGCAAAAGCAAAATATAGAAAATGCTAAATGCACAAAGTTACTTATCACAGTGTTATAATAGGGAAAAGCAGAAAAGTGAAATGGCCAAAAATAGAAAAATAGTTACATAAATATTGACAGTTCTACATAATGAAACATATACCAGTAATTTATATACTTACACATTTTATAGATACTCAAGGAATATTCTACTGAAGAAGTATATAAACTGCCTACATACTATTATTGTAGTAACTCTATAAGATCATATATGCATTTAAAAATTTTGGAAGGATATACATCAAAATAATACCAATATCTATTTTGGTGTGATTTCTTCCTTTCTCTTCCAGTTTTTCATTTATAATGCAATTTGATATCAAAATATCATACAATTAAAATAGGATTTTCACATTTTTCACATTTTTTTCAATCCATAATATACTATTATTTCTATTTCATGATTCTCTCTGGTTATGCCTTTTTATCTGTAAAACCCTAGTTGAAGCTTTCTCTTTTTAAAAATATTAACAACTTTGTCACTTTAGGTGACTTGTATTTATAAATAAATAGAACTTTGACTTTTGCATATTTATTATACTATTCAACTATTATTATTAAAACAATTCTATTTGGGAACTAATTGCTTCTGTTACCTATTGTGAATCTCGATCAAGGTTTAAGTTTTTAGTGAGGTCTATTTCTCTGTTGTAAGTGTGATAAGTGTACTTGTAAATATGCTAAATAATAAATTGTGCTAAGTGATAAAATAGCAGCTATTTAAAATTCATGCAAACCACTCATGGAAATATTATTGTTTATTAGTCATTTATCATGTATTATTCAGTATTAGTGGCCATAACTTATTGGGTTTGCATGGGGAAGGCATCTGTAGCCACAGTAAATCCAGGAAGGGATGGGAACTATTTAAAAATTCTGACCAAATGGCCGCTTTCTGTGTTGCCCAGACTCTGGATGGACCTTCTGTGAGCCGTATGGATACTTGAATGTATCCTCCAAATAGAATAAGAGGAACAAAATGACTCCTCTCTTCCAAGTCACTACTCAACAAAGGGTATGGGAAGTAACATGACAGGAGAGATCTACTAATATTTAACTTGATGAATCATTTTTTGTGTGTTTTCTCACATGGAAGTAATAGTATACAAAAGGAAAATTTTGCATAAGTTAGGAGAATGATAAAAGAAAAACAAAAGTGACTCAGCTCCAGGTTGAACTTCCTCTTTGTCAAACAAGTTAGGCACATTTTTAGGATACTAAGGAATTCACATACAGGAGCCTTGTCCCCTGTGAGCAAATTCGGGCACCCTGGAGACAAAAGTCTTCCATGAGCCTAAACTCCCTAGACAATCTGACCACAACTCCTGGAATTCAGGGAGGCAGGTTTGATAGAGGAGCAGAAAGTTAAGGGAAAGGCCAATCTGTCTAAATAAAAGATCAGTGCGCACATACAATACGCATGCTGCAGACACAGGCTCAGATACAAATAACTTCTATTAAGTAAATGACTTCAAAAATACCACACATTCAAGAAAAATATTCTCATAGTAAGAGTCATTGAATTGATGTGCATTTCTATCTCGACTATGTAAATAATCTCTGCAAGAGCATTTCTATATCCTGTTGTTAAAACAGGAAATTCTCTAGCATTTGGCACACACCTCGTTATAGTTACACATGTAAACAGAACGCCCTCCGCCAGCTCCCAGGGGGTTTCCTGGCCAATCAGTTAGCCACCTCACACCAAGAAGGGTGTCATACGTAGGACACATTTTCACATTATTAATGCTCCTTATCATTGTTCTAATTTCCAAGCAGTCCATTTCATAGTCACTCAAGTTTTCAGCCATGCATTTTATTACCAGACTGCTTAAAAGATTCAAGCAGGTTTATAAATGAAAGGTAAGATTATTTTGGACTGACAGTTTTGGCAAAGGAAGAAAATCTGTAACTATCAGGGATATGGGCTCAAAAATGATACAGCAGATAAATTAAAAAGACAGGCTGCTGTAAGCAGATATGTGTGATTATTAGGATTATAGTTAATGGGCAGGGAGGAAATGTAGGGAACATAATGATATCAGGAAAGTATGAGAACTGGCTTGTTAGCGCTTAATGAGGAAAATGGTTATATTCCCCCAAAGTCCTATTATGCCCCTTTCAGTGACCCTAATTGATTGGCTGGGTTAGTTAATGAGGTACTATGCACTAGTAATTCTAAGCAAAAACCTCTATTCTTATTTTATAATAGCACAGATTGATTGCAGAGTATTCACTGGAGACTGGCAGATATTTCTGGATGTTTCATATATTTCATTTTATATCTGTGGTGCTGAGATGATACTGCTCTATGCGAAAATTGACATTGAAGACTATTTTTAATAGCAGTAGAGAGACTTTATTATAGCAGCATAGCTCTACATTTAGTCTGAAGAGAAAAACTTTTTAGTAAATATACACAATAGAAATTAGAAACATGTTCTGAGACTGAGAAAATATAACATGTAATAGCGAAGAAAAATCAGCACATGCTATTTCCCCCCTCAAAAATGATAAAACCATAAATGATGTATTTCCTAGGCACAGGAAAAATAAAACAGAAATATGATTCCTTGTTAAGAATTGTCAGCTTGTTCAAAACTAAAAGCTAGTTGCTTGTCTGTTGACTAGAATACCCCCACAAAAATGTCCCAGTGGCAAATAGCCTACTCAGTCTTTGTTGAATATCTTCTCACTTTTGATTCATTTGAAGTTCCAATAAAACCACATGTCTCAGCTCAGGCTGCCATAACAAGATATCATAGGCTGGGTGGCTTGGTTCTGGAGGCTGAACCATGAGAAATTTAAAGGTGTAGGCAGTTTGCATCCTGATAAGAGCTCTTTCTGGCTTGAGTCACTTTCTCTCTGTGTCCTCATGGGGCCTTTTCTCCATGCATTCATTAGGTTGGGGACGGGGAAACAGGGGAAGCAAGTTCTCTGGGTTTTCTTCTTAAAATGGCAGTAATCCCATCATGAGGGCCCCACCGTCACATCCTTATCTAATACTAATTACCTCCCAAAGGCTCCATTCTCCAAATGCTAGCACACGGGGTAGGGCTTCAACATATGAATTCTGGGGAAATACAAGAATTCAGTATCACATATTTTCAGAGAAGTGATTTTGTGTCGACTGGAAGGTCAGAATGCTTGACTTGGAAGTCTAGCCCCATGATTTGTGCTTGGTACTGTGACTAACATATTCAAAATATATTTTAAATCTATTATTAATATGAACTGTATATTTTGCAAAAGAGGAAAGTATAAAATTATTTGTGCTGGGCATACAGATGATAAAGACCATACCTAAGGTACAGATTGGGTATAGAGTTCGTTTAGCCTCAGTGAAAACAAGAAACTTGCTTCATGGGAATGAAAGTATAGCAAAGAAAATATATTCAGTAATTCTGTAACAGCTTTCTATGGTGACAGAAAATTAGTACACTAGTTGGGGTGAACATTATTTAAAAAAAGGAAACTTTCTTCAGTAGAGGCAAGGAACATAAAAGATAATAGTTTCTATATTCAGATATTTTAAAAATATTCAGATGAAATGGCTATCTAGCAATTCATCATGTCCAAATGTAATATATATATTTGTGTGCAATGTCCTTTAGCACTGCAAATAGATATAAGAACTTTGTTCCCCTTTATAACTGCCTCAAAAAATTATTAATCCACTTTTCTCCATTTCTTGAAGTCACTTGCTGTGTTTATTCTTAGCTTTATAAGTCTGCTTATGATGAAGTGTGATATAACAGTATTTAAATGTAATTATTAGCAACTATTGTGGTATTTCAAGATAACGTGGGGAGATACTTCTAGAAGTTTTGAAATTAATCTTAAAAGGTAACATTATCTAAGCACCCGATGGAGCAGAGTTCTCAGAGATAGGTAAGCAGTTGTAGCAATAACATGACAGCTTAGGAGTTCCAGGGCTCAGGTCCTAGTTGATGCCGGTGTTCTTGTTCACGAAGTCAAAAAATGAGCTTCACAAACACTCAAGGTAGGAGAGCCAGGGTACAGGCTTTTATTTAGAAATAAAGTGAGAGGAAAGAGCTCCCGGCTCACACCAGGAGGGGACAAGAGAGCCCGGGGTGGGTTGTCTAGGGGATTTATAGGCCGTTGAGAATGTTTGGAAATTGAGGGCTTAGGGTGTGGACTTGTACCACCTGCCCTGCCCTCAAGGTGGGATGGGTTGTTGTCTGTTTGCTAGGGCTGTTTACAGTGAAGTCGCGGGTTATGCTGAGATACCCTTGCGGAACACTTAAACATTCCAGGCGAAGTTGCTCTCGGCCTTTTGACCTTTAACTGATTTCACTGAAGATGTCTATATTCTTAGTCTGATATCTTTACCCTAGAGAGTTAGTGTGACCTTGACTTTGCATAATGCTGAACACAGAGTTTCCATAGGGACTTTACATTGTTACATTGCTTTGACTGTGAATATCCTGCCTTGCTTTTTCCAGAGGCCCTCACCCTACTCTGTCTAAGCCCATGGTAGGGCTTTTATTTAGAAAAAGCCTCATAGTGTTAGGATTATCTAGCAAAACCTGCTTTCAGGGGCAAAACCCTGTTTGCTTTGATAGGGTGGGGCTGGACAGGGTATGAGGGGCTTTACTCCATTCAGTGCTTTTGGATGGGGGTGCAGTTCAGCCATTTGTCATCAATCAATCCCTAAGAGGCTAATAAGTCTTTCCCTAAAGCACTCTTCTGGGTAGAATTCTCTATCAAGTCATTAAATTCTATTCCTTCCAAGTTCCAGAGATGAGGGGTTGTCTCATACATGGGGTTTCCTTGGAAACAGATTTCCATGCTGGGCGTTTATTGGTGAATGCTCTTAGAAACAGCCGTTGATGCCGGGTTCTTGTTCATGAAGCCGAAGGATGAGCTTAGCAAACAGTTAAGGTAGGAGAGCAAGGCACAGGCTTTTATTTAGAAATAAAGTGAAAGGACAGAGCTCCCGGCTCACGCCAGGAGGGGGAAAAGAGAGCCCCGGGGTGGTGCATTGTCTAGGGGTTTTTATAGGCAAATGAGGATTTTTCAAGAACATTAAAAAAAGGCTTAGGGGTGTGGACTTGTACCATTTGCTCTGCCCTCAAGGTGGGCTGGGTTGTTCTCTGCTTGCTAGCATTGTTTACAGTAAAGTCACGGATTATGCTGTGATACCTTCTCTATTTGTAAAACCACTCAATCATTCTAGGCCAAGTTGCTCCCTGGCCTTTTGACTTTTAACTGACCTTACTGAAGATGTCTATATTCTTAGTCTGATATCTTGATCCTAGAGGATTAATGTGACCTTGACATTGCATAATGCTTAACACAGAGTTTTAAAAGGGACTTCTTTGCCCACTGTTATATTGCTGACTGTATATATCCTGCCCTGCTTTTTCTGGAGGCCCTCACCCTACTCTGACTACACCCATGGTCCCTGTCTCATTCCCCCCTCTACAGACAGAGACCCTAGCTGCTTCTAGGGGAAGGGGGTGACGACTGCTCTGGCTGCTTCATGCTGAGAGGGGGCACAGTAAGGGGTGCAGCTAGGTCTCCACCAGTGGTTAGTCAAGAGGGCCTCAGAAGATGGGCACTTCCATCCTTGGTTCTATTGCTATCACCATTTGCAGTCTTATGGCTTCTAGGCAAGACAGAATAAATAATATTATTAGGTTAAGTAGCAACATCTGCAGTTGGATTTTCCATTCTGGAAGAACAGACTTGACAAGGAGATTAAAGAATGCCTGGCTGCCTATGAGGATTAGAAATAGTAAAATTCTAGAGAATCATAGCCAGATATTTTGAAGAAACTAGAATTCTGGATCTAGTTTATGTCCCAATGACTAGTATTAGGACTCAGTATAGATAAGGCTGCATTATTGAAACAATACTTTTCTCTAAAATCACCCTCATTTTTATTAGAAGTAACCAGATTAAGAAAATAATTAACACTTGATTTGATTATTTGCATAAGTGCAGCAAGAAAAGCAAGTGATTACATAGGCTCTTTTAAATGTGCTTTGCTGGAACTTTTTATAAGGAACTTCAGATTGGACTTTTAAAAGCCTCGAGGCCAGAAAGCCAAGCCAGACTTGCCATCAGGTTTTGTCTGCAGTACCTGTAGATTTGGGTGAATTTCCTCTCTTCTTGAGGTCCCCAAGATATTCTGAGGTTCCTGCACCTGCCAGGAAGTGACCTTCCTTACTCACCTGGTAAGGCTGCTGGGAATCCTGTAAGCAAGATACCAGGCCAGTTCTTCCAAGGGGCTTTGTTGGCTCTATAAGGTCAACCTTAGTTCCTTAGAGCTGTTCATATCTGAGTTTATGCACATGTCTCTCAGGTATGACATTCCAGTCAAAGCCTTGGTAATATAGCCAGTGTTTTTAATCGGTCTTTTTACAAGGAAACAGATTCTTATTGAACTTATGCAAATAAACACACTGCCATGAAATATAAAAATCATCACTGAGAGTTTTTAAATTCTGGAGGGATCAGGTAGAGAGAAAGATAAATGTTTCAATTCTGCTTACAAAGGTATTATAATTTACTAAACTGTTGTTGGCTTAAGAGAAAAAGCTTAAAACACTTTATCAGCAACATTTGAACTTCCTTAGTTTACTTAATCCTATGTAATACCTGTTCTGCTGAAGTCTAGTTCTTTACTAGTTTAGGAGGAATAAAACAGTGACTATAAATGACAAAAGACTTACAAATGACAATGGCTAAAGATCTGATGAGAGCTTATTATAAGACAATTGACATAAGGAAATTTGGATATTTCTGCAACACAAAACATTTAGTAACAAAGTTTAGCATCATTCCCTTTGACAGTGCTTTCCAGGTAATTAAGCAGGTAATTATATATCAGATATATATAATATCAGCCACATGTTTCCCCAATGAGGAAAAAAAAAAATCCCTCTGACATGTTCCAGGGGCCCTCTGGAAAATATCAGAGTTAACTAGAGGTAAAAGCACCTCTTTCAATTTGGTTTTGGGAAGTTGTCAGAAGAAAGTTTCTTTGGCACTTGCTTAAATAGGATTATAGGTTGCTATGAAGCACTACTTATTCATTTAACCAGAATGACAACAAAATACCTCAAAGGCAAATACAGAAGGTTACAGTTGTTAGCAAAGTTTAGCTTTTAGTCCTTTTAATACTAAGATCTCATTTTCTTAAATACTCAGACAGCTCATTGAGACTTTAAGCATGAGAAACTGCTTTGATAAAACAATTAGAAAACCCTTTGCAATCTTTCAACATTAAGTGCAGACTAACAGTTTAATAAAACTTTGTCTTTTTAACTTAGCAAAACTTTAAAGTTTTAGGTTACTACAGAAATTCTCAGGCCATTTGTAGGTATACACACTGTAACACACTCAATTATTAATATGTTCACTTGCTATACTTAGTTTACTCACTCCTAACAACTGTGCTAGATTACTTACAAAACCTTTACTGAACATTAGACAAAGCCAAGCCTCTAAGCATTTTATTCTTGAAAGATTTAGCAGATAACATCAACTTAAATAACTTTAGGTAAACTTAAGCAGCTGATAACCATAAGAACATGTCAGTTTCAGTTCAACTTAAATTAGCATTAATGCTTAATATCTTTTATTAGAATTTTCTGGAAGTTTTAGAATGCCCAATTTTCACAAGTGCTTGTCTTTAAATCAATTTTTATTAATACCATCCAGAGGTAGAAAAATATTCTCAATTCACACACTTTGACACACAAACATACAGTGAGATGTAATGACTACAGTTAGCAATACTTTTCAAAGAAGATTTACACAGATGGATAAATTGATACAAAGATTTGAGTTACTGATATCTAATTGCCTTCTTTCCTTTTAGCTTATTTGACTAAAAGTATTTCAGTTTTCAAGAATACACTCTAAGGGCGAGCAGTTTACATAACTGAGTTAAGGTTTAGACAGCTCCAGACTAACAGGGCTGATGAAGGCTCTGAACTGATAGGGACTGTGTGTGTCCAGGGGGCTGGAAATGAAATGCAAGTACAATTCTAGCACCAGTCATTTAAAGGCAGGCTGTATTTCAGAAGATACATTTCCTCTATTTCAGGGAGTCTAGTTTAAAAACCTCTCAATTTTTGAAGATAATGAATCCAATAAGTAGAGTAGATTTTCACCAAAAAAAATTAGAAAACTAGTCTCATATTGTAGTAGTCCATGGGACTTTTGACTATTTACCTTCCTTTCATTAAAATAAATTTAGCTGCATAACCTTATCATATTGTATACTTCTCTCAGGGACCAAGCCTCTCCAATAGAGAGTTTGTCCAGAATAAAGGCCAGACTTGTGTGCAGAAGAAGATAAAGCACTTCTTCTTCAGGGTCTGGGGATCAAATTGCTCCCACTTCTTTAGAATGCATGCCAGAGGCGTGTCTGGCTTTAAACTTGAAGAGGATGCTCCCATCTGGAAGAGAGAGAAAGACGGGTGTCCAGCACCTAATTGGCCTCTCTCTGTATGAGGGCGTCCCCTCACCTTGGAGCCTAGGTGACAGTGGTTAGTCACCCCCTCTGCCAGGTCTACTGGACTTAACCACTCCTTACCAGCATGGCCTGCACCTTGCCTTGATTTCCCTTTTGCCTTCCCACCCAGCAAGAGTTGCCTTGGAGCTCTGGATTTAATGGGACCTTACCAGTGTGCTCCTACTTTATGCCTTTTGGGAATTTTAATCTGGATCCTAGTTTTCTCTGCACAAGCTTTAGTCATTCCTTGAGAGCTCCCTGTCTGTCCGATAAGTGCAGGGACTGTGTGACCTCTCACTGCCTGAGCCTTGGTCAGAGTCACAAGCCTGTTTTGCTTCCCTGGGACCACAGAAAAGGAAATGCCCAGCCCCAGGATGACTGCCTCTAAGGAAGGGAGATCAGTAGAATAGAGCCATGGCTAGAATTTAAATGGGGCCATTTACATATACAGTTACAGAGGGGAGGTCTATACTCAAGTACTAGTTTCGGCCACTGCCTGGAAATTATTTAGCCAGTCACCTACTATAACAAATCTGGTCTGAGATAAGAGGTTGGGGGTGGGGGCTTATCTGCGACTCTCGCATAGGCAGCAGCCTAGCCGGAGGTTCACTCAGCGCCATCAGATCAATTGGCCAGAGCCAAGATCCAAGGACCACTGTCTACTAGTCC
>JAQQAC010008525.1:16437753-16457910 GCA_029783875.1 Phataginus tricuspis | reverse complement strand
GATATTATCTCACACACTTTTCAGAGGTCATTGGAACAAACGATGAACACCACCTTTAACAGCTTGTGTTCTCTGATTTTATGCCTGTTTGTTTGCAATGTTTCATTTCTGACCTGGGCTGATACGCTATATCATAGCCTTCTGTGGGGAAAAGATGATATTTTATGAATGTATTGGATGAGGATTGAAAACTCAGAAATCATGATGAGTGCCCAGGGTGAAACTGTAAAGCAGCTGAAGTTCATTTTTTGGAAGCCACCCCCTCCTCCGTTTACTACTTCCATCAGACTTTATGGTTTTTCTGCCCCAGATTCACTCATGTCCCAATCTCCTCCTGCGGCCAAGTGAGGCTCACATCTCACATGCGCCCTCTGACGTACTCCGGCCGCCATTGTTTGCCAACACGAAAACGTCTCTTTCCTGTATGTCATTACTACTTATTACTTCTTAGCTGGCTGTCTTTTGGAGAGCAATCTGAAGAATTCATCTTTCAAAATCATCTAAAGTTATTAATGACTAATAATGCCTTAGTCTTTCAATGGTATTTGCATTTTACCAATTTCTCTTGGAATAAGTAAGTCTGAATCCAAAGAAATTAATCACCAATAATGTAATTTCATCCAGAACTAAGGACTACTATATCTGGGCCAGAAAACTTTTTTTTCCCATTGTCTTAAGTTATATCGCTCTCAGGCCTGCCTAAATGTGCCTGAGCAAAGCTTCAATTATTATTTCCAGTTTCTTATCAGTTGGGACTACAGCTGGTTAGAGCATTGCTTGACTTCAGGAGTGCTGAAATATTACACACGCAGTGCAGAAAGATGGCCCTGCACTGTCCTAAATTAATTCATACATAATTTAATGAACACTACTCTGTGTCACAAGCAGTGCTTGAATTTTTAAGATGAGGATATGAAAAAGCAAACACCAAACTTGAAAAGGCTTCTGACCTCATGGAATTCAGTCTAGAGAGCAGTGGGGGCAAAAATAAGCAAGTGCAATACATCATGCGAAGGAGATAAAGGATCTGGGGTTAGTGGGTGAGCATTGATCAAACCTTCAAGAGCAGCTCCTAATGAAATTCCTGTCTCTCTTAGAGAGAGTCTGCTTCTCAGAGATCAGAATGAGTAACTCAGCTATTTATCATGATTGTCTGACTCGCCCAGCTCTGTGAACACTCTGTCTATGAGTCTTCTCCAGAAAGGCTCATCATGAACATTTGGACAGAAACCCAGAAGTTCGGGTTGAGAAAAATTCTAAGCCCAGATCACATTCCCAGTCATTCACACCACCATACCCAACCCTCCTCCCCAAACCTGCCATCTCCTTGGGCTTGCGTGCTAAATATTCTAGCTTCTTTCTGTATTTGTTACATGAGCTAAGTTTTGATTACCCTTAGTGCTAGGAACCAAAGAGAATTACAGAAACACCTTCAGTTCTTTCATACTAGATAGGGGAGTCAAATAGTTTCCTAGCTTGTCCAAAGATGTTCTTTGACAAACCTTGGGAAGGAAAACACCCAAGGGAATATATGACATCAGCATGTCTTTACCTTATATTTCTGATATTCTTTGGTAGAGATTTCTACTTAAAGCAGGACAAACATTGGATTTGGGGGTGATCAAATCTACAGATTTGTCTAAGTCTGCTTATGCTGAGTTCTGCAAATAGTCTCAAACTCTACGACTGTGCTGGTAGTGTTGGGTGGCATGGCTGCCTTTTTGTCCTTTTTTACTTCTGTCCCCTTTGTTATTGTGTAGTAAACATACAAATTATTTACAAAAGTAATAAAAATTCAAAGATGTTTTAAAAAGCAATACTGATGGCAAGAACTTATTTAGCAATGACATAAAAGAAAATGAGAGAAAAATAAAGGCACACTTAAAAGGTTAGCAAGAGAAAAAAATCACTGGATATAAATTTCACCTTTTGGGAGACAGTATTTTAGGTGACAGCTTCCCAAGGAAACAAACTTAGCATAAATGTGAGATGCCTCAGATGTGAATACAATAGAAGAATAAAAAAGAGAATTTAAGTATAGCATGGAGAGTGTCTGCCTGTGTAAATTTAAGTTCAGTAAAAATAAATAGCAGAGAACTAACACCACAGCTTTTATAAATGTCTCTTCTAGACCATTTCTGCTAGCAATGACAAAGGCCAGAGAAAATGTAGGCTTAGAAACAAAGGGACTGTGAAGTATCTGACCTATGCCATTACATGTGTTATATCAAAATAACCCAATAGATATGTAGGGCTGTGAATGCAATTTCGAGCAATAGCATTTGGGGCTACTTCATAAAATGGTCAAGTGCAACCTGAAATACTGATGTAGAGATGTCACAATAGATGAGACCCACATCTTAATACCTTTTTTTTTAAAATCAACAACTCCAGTCTTAAAAGGAAAATGACTGCCAGTCTTGTGAATACTAAACCCAAACTGGTAACTAATGAAATCATCTGTAATTAAGGAGAGACTTTATTAATATGGTGATGGTATGTGAGACTGCTCATAGTGTTGAAATGGATTACATCTGGGGCACAGATGGCAAGAATATTCACGAAGAAGGTGCATTACCAGAGGATTAAAGATGGCGGCATGAGAGGTGAGACAGAGGCTTCCTCCTAAAACCGCATATAATATGAAAATATAATTAATATGACTAATCCTGAAAGAGCAACAGGAAAGGGGACTGCGCCAAACTGCGTACACCTGGAGAAAAGAATAAACCTCACGGAACAGGGTAACATACCAAAGCCATGGCCCAGCTGGACCCAAGCCCTTCCTCCACCCCAGCTCACGGGCAGGAGGAAGAGAAATGGAGCAGGGAGGGAGTGGAGGCCTGGGACTGCTGAATACATAACACTGGAGATCTGCTCTGGGAGCACAAACCTACATTTCATGGTGCTTTCGTGGTACCCTCATGATTAGGGGGTTGGAAAGCTAAGACAGGCAGAATTCCTGGAGAGACGAAGATTCCAGCCAGTACATAAAAAACCCTAAGGAATCCACTCCAAAACTACTAGATCTAATATCTGAATTCAGCAAAGATGTGGGATACAAAATTAATACACATAAATCTGTCACATTCCTATAAACTAAAAATAAACTAGCAGAAAGAGAAATCAGGAAAACAGTGACAGTCACAATTGCATCAAAAAGAATAAAATACCTAGGAATAAACCTAACCAAGGAAGTGAAAGACCTATACTCTGAAAACTACAAGACACTCATGAGAGAAATTAAAGAAGATACCAATAAATGGAAACACATCCCGTGCTCATGGATATGAAGAATTAATATTGTCAAAATGGCCATCCTGTCTAAAGCAATCTACAGATTCAATGCAATTCCTATCAAAATACCAACAGCATTCTTCAGTGAACTAGAGCAAATCATTCTAAAATACATATGGTACCACAAAAGACCCCAAATAGACAAAGCAATCCTAAGAAAGAAGAATAAAGCTGGGGGGATTATGCTGCCCAACTTCAAGCTCTACTACAAAGCCACAGTAATCAAGACAATTTGGTACTGGCACAAGAACAGACCCATAGACCAATGGAACAGACTAGAGAGCCCTGATATAAACCCAACCATATATGGTCAATTAACATACAATTAAGGAGCCATGGACATAAAATGGAGAAATGATAGCCTCTTCAACAATTGGTGTTGTCAAAACTGGACAGCTCCATGCAAGAGAATGAAACTGGATTATTATTTAACCCCATACACAAAAGTAAACTCAAAATGGATGAAGGACCTGAATGTAAGTCATGAAACCATAAAACTCTTAGAAGACCACATAGGCAAAAATCTCCTGAATATAAGCATGAGCAACTTCTTCCTGAGCACATCTCCTCAAGCAAGGGAAACAAAAGCAAAAATGAACACACAGGACTACATCAAACTAAAAAGTTTCTGTATGGCAAAAGACATCATCAACAGAACAAAAAGGCATTCTACAGTATGGGAGAATATATTTGTAAATGACATAGCTGACAAGGGGTTCACGTCCAAAATATATAAAGAACTCACATGCCTCAACACCCAAGAAACAAATAACTTGATTAAAAAATAGGCAGAGAATATGAAGAGACAGTTTTCCAAAGAAGAAATTCAGATAGCCAACAGACACATGAAAAGATGCTCCACACCACTAATCATCAGGGAAATGCAAATTAAAACCACAATGAGCTATCACCTCACACCAGTAAGGATAGCCATTATCAAAAAGACTAAGAACAACAAATGCTGGCGTGGATGTGGAGAAAGGGGAACCCTCCTACACTGCTGATGGGAATGTAAGCTAGTTCAACCACTGTGTAAAGCAATATGGAAGTTCCTCAAAAAACTAAAAATAGAAATACCATTTGACCCGGAATCCCACTCCTTGGAATTTACCCAAAGAATACAACTTCTCAGACTCAAAAAGACAAAAAGGCATATGCACCCCTATGTTTATTGCAGCACTATTTACAATAGCCAATATATGGAAGCCATTCCATCAGTAGATGAATGGATAAAGAAGAGGTGGTACATATACACAATGGAATACTATTCAGCCACAAGAAAGAAACAAATCCTACCATTTGCAACAACATGGATGGAACTGGAGGATATTATGCTCAGTGAAATAAGCCAGGCAGAGAAAGACAAGTGCCAAATGATTTACCTCATTTGTGGAGTATAACAACGAAGCAAAACTGAAGGAACAAAATAGTAGCAGACTCAGAGACTCCAAGAAGGAACCAGCGGTTACCAAAGGAGAGGGGTGTGGAAGAGTGGGTCAGGAGGAAGGGAGAAGGGGATTGAGGGGTATTATGTTTAGTACACATGGTTTGATGGGTCACGGGGAAAACAGTGTAGCACCAAGAAGGCAAACAGTGAATCTGTGGCATCTTACTACACTGATGGACAGTGACTGCATTGGGGTATGGGTGGGGACTTGATAATATGGGAAAATATAGTAACCGCATTGTTTTCTTCATGTGAAATCTTCATTAGAGTGTATATCAATAATACCTTGATAAAAAAAAAAGCTGCATTACCCTCTCCTGACTCCCCTCCAACTTTTCTGGTAATTTATTTCTAACTTCTTTCACAGCTATGCACCACCTCACCCTTTAAATATTTGAAGTCACCTCTTGACATATATTGTTCTCGCAGGGTAATTGCATCCCATTCTCGTAGTTTCAGTTACCAGTTGCCTAATTCTCTAACTCTTTATCTGACCTCTCCTCTGAGCACCAGATTCAGATTTTCAACTGCCTGCTGATTACATCAAACGGGAAGTCCCATGGGCAACTCAGATTCAGTGTGTCTAAAATCAAACTCAGTTCTTGAGATCACTTTTCCAGCTTGTCTCCACACTCACTATTAGTCACACATGACCTGTTTCCATTAGCAACATTACACCTTGAAATGGTATCCCCACCATTTTCCTGCAGACTTTCTTTTCTTCCTATAGCAGCTCTCTCTCCCTTGCCAGCCCCTCTCCAGCTTACACGGGCATCATTACAGAACTCTTCCTACAGGTCACCCCTTCTGTGACTCTCTTCCCTCCCCAGTCCATCTTCACCACTCCGAAATACACATCCTTGATGTTTTTGCATCACTGCAGAATAAAGTCCAAAGCCTAAGCCATGACTCTGAAGGCCCTTTATAGCGGGCGCAGCTGTGCCTCTGCTTGTCCTTAGCCACCCTTGTCGGGCCGCTGCACACGCCTCTGGGCTCCTGTGCTCTGCTCAGGGCTGTCTCTCTGCCTGTGGGATTTTTTGTCTTTATTCTACATTTGGTGAGTGCCTTAAATTACAGTTTAATCCCTAAGTTACCACTTCTGTGAGGCCAGGCTTCTGTGCACGCTTAGTTACCCACACATTCTGTACCATAGTGCACGCTACTGTGTACTCATGTCGAATAGCTCTTGTCCTGTTGTGATATAATCACGTTTATGAATCTCTTTCTCATCCACTTACTAGGACAAATGCCGTGTGTTCTCATATTTGCATCTGCTCAGCTACACTGAAAGACTCTTTTTTCCCAATTTTTAAAAAAATATAAAATCTAAGTAATGATTTTTCTATCAAAACTTGCTCTGAAAATTTCTGGGTGACCCAGCCTTTCCAGTGTCATCATCAGCCAGGGTCATTTATCTTCTCTCTCCATGCTATTGCCTGACATCCGATTGCCATCAATTGCTTTCCCAGCACATATTCAGTCCCACCTCCTATGCATGCCACTTCCAAATTAATTCCAAATACAGTTTACTGTTTGTGATGCTTAACACCAGATGAAAGAAAATTAATTTCTTTGCAGTTCCACTCATGACATAAATTCATTCATTGGTAAATATATGTTTTGTTATAAATGCGTTTATTGAAATAACTAAACTTGAAAAAATCATAAGAATATTGACTTATGTGCCTGTAATAGAAAATAAGAATAGAACTCAACAATTGTATTTTCTAATCTTTATAAAGAGAAAGTTGTTTTGAAATCCCGTCCTTCTGTTTCTTGATGATAGGTTATCCTAAAAAGTTATGTTTGTGTATATCAATCACATCATTTTCAGGGGTGATCTGTGTATTTACATTCCATGTTTCTGTTTTACATTTTCAAAGGAACTTTTTTTTGCTATCTATCCATCATATTTTTCCTATAATGAAGTTGGTTTATTTCACAGTCCTGTTTTAAATTATCCTTAACCAATTTCGTGTGATTTTTATGTCACAATTAAGGAAATTAAATTTCATGTCTCTACCAAAAATAATGTGTATTCAAAACAGTAATTCAAAATAGAAGTCAGTACTATTTTAACTTTTTAAATTATAAATATCTTAAAGTACTTAACAATGTTCCATTTTCTGCTTGGTGATAACTGAAAATACATTGTTTATTAAACTATGTTTATATATATATGTATATATCTTAACCATGTAAATTTCTAAATATATTTGTCTAGAACAAAACTGAAGTTTAATATAAAACTTATAAATTTATGGAAAAATATCATGTCAAATAATGTATGAAATACCAGATGGTTATAAGAACATTAAAATAATACATATGTAATTAGAATCATAGCCATTCTTACATAAATAAGATGATAAATTAGTAGCATTAAGATTACCAAGCCAAAAAGTCTCATCTAACAGTATGAAGATTCAAATGTAAATAAATATAAAACATTAATTCTCATAAAATATGCAAGCATTTCTAGCTAGGACCAATGAATGTCTCAAAGTAATTGCTTCATTTTAAATTATTATACAATCATGCATGAATACATTCATAATTTGAGTTTTATAATTACCTTTTACTGGAAATAGTATCTTCCTATTTAATTTCTTTTTTGATCTGTATCCGCCCAATAGCTGAATGCATTTGAAGAAATTCCACCTAGAAGAGTAGAGCTCCAGCTTTATGACAGCTTAAGAAAAGGTTAATGTGGCACTCGGCTGTTAATTCAAGCAAAGTCCTCAACAGTCTACTTCTTAATTAAAGGGATGTTCTAAATAGGATACCCATTTTATCTTCTTTGTAGTTATACCCCATGGTCCTAAGGGCTGGAGAACAGATTTTCATTGTCCTGCACTACATGTGCTTTCACGGCCAAGGAGAGCTTATTTGTCATCTGCAGACAAGTGCCCCTACATCTCCAGTACCTCGCATGGACCTAGAGCATGTTTGGGAGTCAAGTTGGACTTTCACAGACACATCTATGGAAAACTAGCTGGAGGCTTCTTAAGGCACAACTGCGTTCTTACTTACCTTTCTAGCATCCTACCCCTATCCTCTGGCCCATAGAAAGCACTATTACATTAATTTTTTTAACTCAATTGTTTAAATAATATCCTGAAATACATCTCAACTCATTTATAAATACAGGATACAGATACCTTCCCAACACACACTCACACACACCTTATTTTAGATGCTTTTCTTAACTCTTTGTGTCATAAATTGGGTGGTCATTTGCCCTGGCTTGTTCCTATTATCATGGCATAATTATTAATAGTGTTCCCTTTCCTTCTCAAAGGAGATCTTGTTTGGACATTCCAATAGGCAGGATAATGTCCCCAAAATATGTTCTTGCTCTGTGGAATCTCAGGTTCTAGGAACCTGTGAATGTTATCTTATATGGCAAAGGGGTTTTGCAAATATGATACAGAGTATGGTCCTTGAGGTGCTGAGATTATCCTGAATTAGCGGGGTCGGCCCAACCAATGAACCTTTAAAAGCAGAGAATCTATCTTGAGTGAGACTGAGAGATGTGGCAGAAATGGAAGAAGGAAAGATTCCAAACATGAGAGGGACTCAACCCATCTTTGATGGCTTTGAAGTTGGAGGATAGGAACAACAGCCAAGAAACGCGGGTGGCCTGGAGGAAGTGGGAACAGTCCTGTCACAGCCAGCAAAGAAGGGGGCCCTCAGTCTTACAACCCTAAGGAACTGAATTCTGCCAATGACCCAAATGAATAAGAAAATGGATCCTCCCCTAGAACCTCCGAATAGGAACACAGGCTGACAACACTGGATTTTAAGCCTGATGGGATATGTATTTCTGATGTACAGAACCCTAAGGTAATCAATTTGTTTAAACTCCTCACTGAGTAGTAATTTTTAGGACCATGTATAGCTTGGCCTAGTATAAAAAAAAATAGCATAGATTGGGTGTCTTAAACAAAAGGCACTTACTTCTCACAGTTCTGGAGGCTGTGAAGTCCAAGGTTAACCAGCAGATTCAGTTTTTGGTGAGAGTTGTCTTCTGACGTGCAGTGGCCACCTTCTCGCTGTGTCCTCACACGGGGGAGAGAGAGCTCTGGTGTCCCTTTCTCTGGTTCGAAGGACTCTAATCTCTTCATGGGCTCCCACCTTCACGATCTCATCTAAACCTAAGTAGCCTCGTCTCCAAATACCACCACACTGGGAGCAATGGCTTCAACATATGAATTTTGGGGATTACAAACATTCAGCTAACAGTAGGCAGCTATAGGAAATTAACACAGACATCAGTCACATGGTCCTCCTGGTCAGGAAGTCATGTCAGAGCTGTGAATACTGATAATAAACCCAGAGCCCAAATGACAAACCCAGTTCAGTTCAAGAGCCAGACTGAGTGCAAAGTATAGAGAAAGGCTGCCTCTCTACAGTTTCTGTCACCACACTCTCCAGGTCTTGAAGAAGAGAATGAATGGATTTTATATACAGCAAGATAACAGGTCGTCCTGGTTTTATGTTATTAGAGGTTGAATTTTAATTTCATCTCTTCGGAAGAACTGGTTTACAGATAATCTACAGAATGACAATGTCGGCGGTTTTGAGAGTGTCATAATGCTGTGAAATGAATGAGTTATATAAAAGAAGGAAGCACTTGAGGGTCTGCAAAAAACTGCCTCAGCTGCTTGGGGTTTCCACTGCTCAAGTGCTGACTTCTGCAACTGTCTTTGCTGCTGCTTCAGGCTCAAGTGCTACTTTGTCTTTTAATTTGACATTCTAGAAATTAGTTACTGTAACTTTAACCAGCTCCCTTATTGTTAAGCAATAAAGCTCATCTCTTCAGGAAATCATTTTTCTCCTTAGGAAGAGCAAATGCAAATGCTTCTTGCTGGGAAAGCCTCCAGGGTCCTGAAGAAAGATTCTCAGTTGCCCTGAGAGGTGGATCATAGAGGAATTAACGTGGGAGTAGCCTGGGTGGAGATGAGGCAAATTGGAAGATGGGGTAAAATGTGTCAGAAAGTGAGGAAGCCTGGATACTTCCATCTCCTGGCACCAGGGTGGTCGCAGTGTGATCCCTAGGCGAGCGACACAAGCATCTTTTGGGACTCTGCTAGAAACGCACATTCTTGGGCTCCCACACCTATGGAAGCAAAACCTCAGTGGGTGGGGTCCACCACCTGCCCTTGACTAAGCCCTCCTGGCGATTCTGCTGTGCGCTAATTAATGCTTGAGAAAGTGTCCTCAGAAAACCCAGCAAACCCCAGCCAATCACTTTCCCAATTGTTCTCTGAGCTTTCTCTGTAGTTATCTTGTGAGGGTTGTCAGGGATCATTAAAAGTGATGATATGGTAACATCTTTAATGAATAGGAGTCCAAAAGAAGAGACAAATTAATTGTGTCAACTTGGTGTCAAATTTGTTCAATTTGCCTTTATGTTTGCATTTCAGACTCTAATTCATTTCTTTGTATAGAAATAAAATACTTTGGTGAAATACTTGGTGTAAATATAGTTTGAAATATAATTTGTACAGACAGATTCACATACCTGCAGATTAACATATCTCAACAACATAGACTGACCTATGTATATATTTATTTTCCTCAGAACGGTCTGACCTTCACCACTTTGCCTAGAACTCTCATAGCCTCCTGAGTAGATAGAAGAGTACCTTGAAAATAAATACCCAAATTATGGAAGGTGGAAGATGTCAAAACTGAGATACCTGGCAGTTGAAAATAGCTAACCTTAGTTACAGCACTGTAGCTTTCACAGTGCAAAGTGTGTCAGAAAAAAATGTGGACAAGGAAAATAAAAATCCAGACAGCATGGGCATCTTAAAGCCTATATGTAATTAAAAGAAGATTTTTTAGAAAGAATGGCAGCAAGCAGGGCCTCTACAATTGTAGGTTTTAAATACAGCTTAAGTCTCTTGCAGTGTTTATTGGTCTGAACGTACTTTAGACTGAGATATTGTTAGTACAATATCATGCCAGCTTGAAGCATTAAATCCTGCTTTATTGTGTAGCCTTGACTATTACCACCAGTTGTTGTCATTATACAGTTTGATAGATTTGACTATCTTAATTCTTATGACTAACCAGTGTTCAAAGTAAATCTTAGAAATACTATACATAAGTAAAAAACAAAGAAGAAAAAAAAGAAATACTATACATAACTAAAAACAATGCCAATGAAAAGTGGAAAAAGTATAGGCTGTATCTGGGCTCTGAAATGCACTGCCATGCACCCATAAGCTAGAAAAGGTAGGGAAAAGAGGTTCTCGGTGTATGACTGGGAAACTAGTCAATACGGACTTCCCACATTTATCATGGCATTGGAATACTCAGATTAATGTGGGACAATATTCACCGTCTTAAAATCATTGCAGGTTTAAGTGTCAGCTCTCAGGAAACCTTCCATGAAGTGAATTCCAGTGTAGACGGCATGCCATACATTGTCACAGCTCGCTCTGTCATAGCGCAAAACAGAGTATGTAATAATAGTCACACCTTGTTGTGTGACTTCTCTGCTTTTCCTACTGGAGTACAGTGTGCCAGGATCATTTTTGTCTTCTATTTTCAGTGCCCAACAAAGTAGTTAATATGTTGTCTATTCTAAATAAACTAAATGTGGAATGGGTAGATGAACAAATGCTTGGATCTAACGCCTGTAAATATAACTATTACTTCACAGCAAATGGGGAGGATAAACCAGTGGTTGTCTCAAACTTACACAGGTAGTTTGTGAAATTTGTATTGGAGTTTTGTAAAAACTTTGTGCAAGAGTTAAAAAAAACGAATCTAATAATCTTTCTAGTACCATTCATAAAATAGTGGATTTGTTTCTAATTATACTTTCTCTTTAATGAAACAAGAATTATAAATGGGTGTATTTGACAATGGGTACAAGTAAAAGCTTATCTTTCTCTGCTACCTATTTCTCTCTCTCTTCTCTACTTTTTCCTTGATCCAATTTTACTAGAAGATGATTCTGTGCTCTTTAAGTAGCTAACTTACTCGGTTTTTAATGTAATCTGTAATGACAAATTCTGACATAGGAACTGAGCTGCTGTGTTTCTAATGCTGCAAGTCTGCTGCAGACGAGAGGAAAGCACAGCTATTGTTGACTTTCATCTTATGTTGAGACTTTTGGCTGTATTTTCTGTCATGTTCTAATAAATATATAAATACTATTTAATTATAATTGCTAATATTAAAATTAATACTTATATAAATATATATTATATAAAAATAAATACATAAAAAGTCATTGAAGTACTTCATTTTATAATAAATATATAAATAATTATAATTGCTAATATTATTTAAATTAATACTTATAAAAAATATATAAATAGTAAATATATAAAACTTAGTCATTGAAGTACTTTCCTTCTTAGTCATTTCTTTTTCCCTTAGTTCATAGTTTTATCTGTCTAAAAGAAAAAAATACGTGTGGATATGAGAATAACTTCTTTTCATTCTGTGCTGGAAATTATTCATCTATAAAGACTTTTTGCTGCTTCTCAGCTAGTGAAGAGAAACCAGCTTTGCCCTTCGGTTCTCTGAGATGCTGGATGGTCGTTGGCTGAAGAAAGGGAAGGAAGGAAGATGGGGCCAGTACCTCAGCATACGGTCAAGGAAACGTGATCCCTCTGAGATTCTGTTCCGTATCAGAAAAATGAGAGATGTGCGTTTAGCGTCAGATAAAAGGGCCTTCTGACTCTGTGTCTGCATCCCAGTCCACAGCCGAGATGCCCCTGTTCCCTGACACCTGAAGTTTTCTGAGCTGGTTTTACCCCGGGTCACTTGGTTCCTACTGGAGGGCATGACGGTGTCTACCAGTGGTCCCTGCACCCTTAGGAACTCTTGAATGACTTACAGTCATACATGGATACACTCCTGACTCCCAGCTGTAAGATTAAAACATTTTGATTTTCATCTTCAAAAGCTTCCTTTGGGAGTATTTTCAGAAAAATTCCAACATTGCTTCCTTGGGAGTTGGGATTGCCAATGTATGTATAAAATGTGAGCAAATTTTCCAAATATAAAAATTTCAGGAGCTACCTTGCACAGAAGCTGAATGAAGGAGAAAGTTTTATGGGGACTGTTTGATGCATCTCAGTCACTGGTCTGTACACATTTTATATAAGAGTCACATTTGCTGCTTATAGAATCAAATACGTTTCTCCAAAACTGAGAAGTGTTGAGATAAATTTCCCTTTTAAAATATACATGTTGGCAAAACCTGGAAATATTTGCTTCTCTCTTTACATGTCCTCTAAATTATAAGCATGTCATACCTTCTTTACGGACAAAAGTCTCTTAGAATATCTTTTAAATTTCTTAGATTGATCTAAAATCTAACAGGAACAGTCCTGTTAACCTCCTTAGGTAGCATGAGATCTGGTCTTTGCCAAAGGCTTTAGAAAGGCTAAAGTTCTGTTCTACTCTTGCTCTGGCTTCGCACCAGCAAATAATTAACAAGTACTCTTCCCTAGAAGAAACAGTCTCACACACATCCTTTATGCTTATTTTAGTTGCTACACAGAAAAAGTTAGAAAATGAGATTAGGAAGATATGTGTAGCAGCCTTTATTTTCCATAAAGGCTCCCTCTTTTCACCAAGAAACAAAACAAAACAAATCATCTCTGTGCAGGGAAACAGAATAAGAATACAGGTTTGTAGTCAGAGGTAGATTCAAATTCTAATTCTACAATCACCACGCTATGCAATCTTTGCCAAGATATTTAACCTCTCTAAACCTTCATGTGCTCCACTGTACAAGTGGTAAAATGCTTCCCTTTCAGGGCTGATGTGGAGTTTGAATGAAATCCTGCACGGTCTCCCTCTGGGGAAGTGTCTGTAGTTGAAGACATTCGCCATTCCTTCCAACACTATTGAGTACCTGGCTTTAACAGGATTACAAAGGGGATAAAGCCATATAGAAATAACCTGAGGAGGCTAGGATTAAAACAAAAACAAAACAAGCAACAGACATTAATTACGCCCTAAACTCAATTCTATTTGTGGAGAATACAGTGAGCATTAGCCTTGGGAAGTTTGTGGCACGTGAGCAGACGCCAAATGGAAGGGTCTAGGTGTATAAAATCTGAATATGAGGTATATTTGGCAATACTCTGGATACAAAATAAGATGGCAGAGGTGTATAATTCTTTATTCATTATATTGGAACTAGCCAGTCACATTCTCTCATTCTCCTGAACCCAGACCCCGTGCAGATGACCCCTCCTCTCAGTAGGTGCCTTCCTTGCCCTGGTAATGATACTCTGCCAGCGGATGTAGTAAAGGTGAATTCTACTACTTTTCTACACAATTCATCTACTTGTCTTTTTATATTGATTTTTGCCAAAAATAACCTTGTCATACCACAGAGAAACTTCTTATAAGCAGATGTCAAAATGATTTCTACTTAAATCTTTATGCTAACACTTCTAGCATATTTTTTCAAATCCTTAAAATCTGTTCTTATTTCATTTAATATATGTCTCAATGTTAAGATCTCACTTTGACAAGATAAGCATTTCCATCTATTCTTCATTTGGCTCAAAGCAGGTTTCTAGGCTCCATTTCCTTTGTGCATTAAAAGATCCAGAGGAAGGGCTTTAGGTTGTTTTGAATGCCCTTAGGAAATGCGCCTTACCTCTGTGTTATCAGGCATTAACAGTTCTAGTTATGGAAATCATTAGGATTTATTTTTAATGACAGTCAGGTAATTGAGCCACACCTCTCAAAGATGGAGTGACTGACAGAGCAAAATGAGATGCCAGGCAAAAATAAGTGTTAAATAATTAACCAGCAGAATATGTTCTATTGCCTGTTGTCCCACTTTCCCCTGCTGATCAGGAGACCCCAGTGTTTTGATGGATTTTCAAGTTGAGAGATTGCCATGTAATCCATGTCCTCCCACCCACAGAAGGCGTCAGGCCACAGTGGGCTGAATCACCATGTTAGCATTTCACTACCCAAACAACGTGTTCCTTAGAACCTTAGTTCTGCCAGATATTAATGAGTATTAAGCAAAAAGTTTCCGTAGTCAAATTCCCTTGGAAAACACCTAAACAAAATTAGAGCAATACCTTTACTGTAAGACTTCTCAGAGCATTTAACACACTAATGTGTACTGTAAATCTCCAAAAGAGAAATATAATAATGTAGTGCATAGTTTACATATTTTCAAGGAGCTTTTCAGTTCTTCATGGAATATACTATAGACTATATTGGCAGGAAATCTGTATCAATATGAAACTGAAATATTTGGAGATAAATGTGACAAAATAGGAGCAAGACCTCCACCCAGAGAACCATAAAATATTGTTGAGAGATTTAAAGCAGATAAATAAACAGAGATGCACCAATTTCATGGGCTGGAAGACTAAATATAGTTAAGATATACATTCTTCATAAATATATATATATATATTCAATGCAATCCCATTAAAATCCTAGTGAGCTATAATGTATAAATTAATAAATGGATTCTGAAATTTACTTGAAAATGCAAATGACTGACAAAAAATATTTCAAGGTTTAACATATTTTTTAAATCAAGAGGTCTATTTCTTGTATAATAATAAAATATAGATCGATTAGAACAGAGTCCAGAAATAACCCACATGCCTACTGTTAATTGATTTTCAAGCAATATCCAAGATAATTCAATGGGGAAATGGTAATCTTCTCAATAAATGGTACTGCAACAACTAGATAGCCGTATGGAGAAACTATGAACCTTGACTCTAACCTTTATAACATACCCCAAAATTAACTCAAAATAGGGCATTGATAGAACACATTATAAAAATTTTAATTATAAAAATTCTAGAATAAAACAGAAGGAAATCTTTATAACTTTGGAGCAGGCATCAATTTCTTAGGAAACAAAACATAGAAAAAAGTAATAAATTTGACCTTATCAAAACTAAGCAACTTTTGTTCTTTGAGAGACACTATTAATAAAATGAAAAGTCCAGGTATGGACGGGAAGAAACAGTTGAAATACATGTGTATTTCAGACTTGAATCCACAATATATAAAGAACTCCTATAACTCAATAAGAAGACAAAAGTCCATTTACAAAATTGGCAAAAGATTTGAAAGACACTTCATAAAGGAAAATATATAAATAGTTAATAAGAATATGCACAGATGCTCATTATCATTTTTCATCATGGAAATTAATACTAAAATGATAAACTGTAACAGACCCATTAGAATGGCTAAAATGAGAAAGCCTAGCAATACCAAGTGTTGGCAAGGATATGGGGGAACTGGAGTTTTCTGACTTTCCTGATGGAAATGTAAACTGTAACAACCACTTCAGAGAACAATTTGGTATTTGTCTATAAAGTTAATCAAACTGTTATCACTTACCCCAGCAAATCCACACCTAGGTTTTTAACCAAGACACATACCCAAAAATACTTTTACAGGAATGCTTCAATAGTAATACCCCTGAATTGAAAACAACACAAATGTCCATTATACAGAATAAACAGTCTGTAGTACATTCATACAACAGAATGCCACCAGCCATAAAAAGGAACAAAATACTCTTACCCTAAACAACAGACGGGAATTCCAAAATCATTAGGAGAGTAAAAGAAGTAAAAGACTAAAGAGTACGTATTTCACAATTCCATGTACATGAAATTCTAGACTAGGTGACATGAATGCACAGTAACAAGAAAAACAGATCTTGATTGCCTGATTCTGGGCTGGGAGAAGTTGACTGCCAGGGGCATGAGGGAGGGCAATGGAAAATGCTTCGTATCTTAATTATGGCGATAATTGTATGGGTATGAACATTTGTCAGAAATCATTCAACTGCTACATACAGTACCTTTTATTATGCACAAATTATATCACAATAAAGTTGATTAAAAGGAGTAGATGAAGGAGGAAAAGAAAAAGCAGGAGACACTTGCAACAGACCAAGTCCTAGAACACAGGAGGGCTGTTTTTCTAGTGCACTTGGGAGAGTGAGCAGTGTCCTGCTGCCTGGGTGGAACCTTACAAAGGCAAGATTCCAAAGATTTGTGGAGTATATTTAGTCAGATGAACTAGGGACAGAAGTTCATGTGGCCCAGCATGGCTTGTAAGCAGCAGAATCGTTCCCTGCCTTGAGGGTGATGAGGGATCAGAAGAAGCCTTAAGACCACAGCACAGACACTCGTGTAGCTCAGCAGGCCGCAGAAACAGCGGGCGAATGCTCTGCTGAGCAGAGGATAGCAAGAATGAGTGACACAGTGACAATCTGTGTGCGCTGACAGGTAGGGACCCGGTATGATGTGTGTGGAGAGGGAATACCTGGGATTGAGTCCTCTCAGTGCCAAAGGCTCAGGGATGAAAGTCCTCAAGACATTAGGCAAAATTTTAGAGAAAGGGATTGGGGACCCCAAACTTCTATTGTCACACAGTGAGTGGAAGTGTATAGTAGAAACTGAGATGAGTTCGAGAAAAATTAAGAAATTGCATCCCTCTCACATTTGAGGTTTAAATTGAGATTTGTGAATTATATAGATCTATGATCTTTAAAGGAATGTTTATGTGTAGATAGGTTTTTCTTTTAGTGAAAAGCACAACAGAAGTCACTGATATTTAAAAAGTAATCTTCTTAGCTCTATGTGAAAATAATCCATACAGTACATGAACTGTGCTAGGACTTTAAACATGTATTTTTACAGCAAAAAGTAATTAACTGGGCCCCCCTCACTTCTCATCCTCAAATGTGGGTTCATACCTCTCTGAAAAACATTATGTACATGGCTGGCCTTGCACCAGCAAACTTACATTAAACATACAGATAATTATTTTTTTTAATTTTTGGCATAAAATAGGAGTCTTGTCTAACAGAGACCAATGGAGGTCAGATTCTTGTGATTCTAAGATGAGCTTTTAAATTTGGTAGGTGTAAGAAATGTACAGTATGACAGGTTTCTTAAGGTAGGTAATTGAGTTAGACCAAAACAGCGACATTTGCTCACATTCTGTCATTTCAGATTCTAAGATCCCCCTTGTTAGGGCAGTGGTTCAAGAGGATGGGGGTTTCCAGGGGTCCATGAGCAGGGGCACCACCAGAAAGGTGACATGATAGAATCATTTGCGGAGGTTTTTTTGATTTCATGCACCCTTCCCACCTTTCAGAATTTGTTTCATGTACAGGGAGAGGATGAAAAATTCCCCCAGGTGAGTTTAGTACATATCTTCTCCTACTTCTAATGCCCCTGCTACCCGACAGAGAATCACTATTGGGTGACTTTGCTTATCCACTGAAGGGCCATCATTTAGCAGTAGGCAGGGGAAGGCAGAAAGAACCAGCTTTACTGAGCACCGTGTGAGTGCCAGTGTCCGTACCGAGGGCCGCTTCTCACGTCCCCGGGAGGGTTGCGGCAGTGACATCTCCAGAATCTCTTAAATTTAATCCCCCCAAGTAGGGCTTAGGGAATTAAAGAAAAATTCAGTGATTCCAACATATTAAGTTGTTTCCAGGGACACTGGAGGAGGGTATAATCATTTCCCCAAATGGCCTCATTTGGCAATGTGCTGTATAATGGCATTAACATTCTGAATATGTCGTTTCCCAACTGGCAGACTCAGGGATGATTTACTTAGAAATACACTTCCCAGCAGAAGTGACCAATAAGCCATTTACAACCTACGTTTGTTATTACTCATAAGCATTATAGTAATTATTATAAGACTGAAAATCTGGGAAGACAAGCAGTCCAGCAATTAGAGACGCATTCGTAGATTATATTAAAATAATAGGTAAGAGGCTGGTTTTATTGTCCTTTAAGGTTTGGTTTATATACCTCATATTCTTCACGTGAAAACTGTGGCCTACGGATCTTAATATCTCTTAAGTATAATTAGCATATCCTTATTTTTGATGGTGATGAGAAATAAGAATTGTAAGTTAGCTGCATATATTCTTACAGACCTGGAGTTGCAAACTGGCAGCATACTAGCCAAATGCGGCTCACAGACACGTGGTGTGTTTGCCCAGCGTTTTTTTGTGTGTGTGCGTGTGTGTGTGTGAATGTGTTTTAAAAATTTCATCCATAATTATTTTTATATTTATCACTAAAGCTAAGAATGATTTTCTAACATAACCACATTAAGCATATCATATTTTAACAAATCAACACTAATTCCTTGATATCAAACACCCAGTCAGTATCTCATAAATATCATAATTTTTTAAAAATCAGGATCTGTATAGGTTCACACACTGCAATTGGTTAATGAATCTTTTAAACCTCTTTCGGTCCATAAGCTCCCCACTCCTTTCTTCCTTGCAATTATTTGTTGGAGAAGCTGTGGGGTTGGTCCTGTAGTTCCCTACAGGCTGAGCTGTGCTGATGGCAGCCCTGTGGTGCAGTCTAACGAGTTCCTGTGTTCTCTGTACCCTTGTAAATTGGGAGCTGGGTCTTGACTGTTACATTGTGTTCACATTCGATTTATTTATTTTTTACGGGACTGCTTCATAGGCAGTAATAGAGTCTTCTATCATCTCTTTGTGATGTTAACCATCACTTATGTTGAACATCTAGGTATGGCAATGTTTTTTAAAATGGAGATTTCATAAAAATATCTGGATGCATAGCCCATTTGGGAAAAAATCAAATAATCCATTAAAAATTAACAAGAACTAAGTAGCAACTACCCACTTCAGAGGGGGCGTGCGCTCTTCTGAGCAAACCCGCTCCCCGATGGTCTGCATGGCCCTCTCTCTCGTTTATCCCCTGCAAATCTCCTGTAAGGATTTATGTGTGCACTATCTCATGTAGAACATTCCATTTAGTTAAAGTGAAGACTTGAAGTTTTTTTTTTAATTAAAGGAAGTAAAGAAGAACAATTGGAAGAGATCGAAGAAGAAATAAGATATTGGGAGAAATATTTGTATTAGAAGGATGGCAATATTTGGGGCGGTAGAAAATAAAAAGTGCCAAATATGAACAAGTAGGAAATCAAACATAGTTGAAGGATTTGTAGTTCGAGTATTTACCATGTCAGAAGGACAACTCAAAGAGAATTTAGCAATCTCTCAAATATTTGTCTAGCAAGGACTGAAATACTTTAGGTCTCTTCTGAAAGCATGTCTCTAGTCTGGTGACATCAATGTATCATGTTCCAAATACAGTTTTATTCTGCCAAGATTCAAATTTCACTAAATTGCTTCTTCATTTGTCTTACCTTCATCCCTTAAAGTAAAATGCCTTTGGTTTTTACAGTACGTTCTCTGATCATCAGAGTCTGGCTCACTCATTTATAAATATGAAGAGTGTTTTAAACCATAAACAGTGTTCTGGAAAAGAAAGTAAAATCCACCACTATTGATGTAAATCCTAGTTAGAAAGCTCATGGACACCCATAAAAAGAATGAAAAGAAAAATATTCTCCAGCTG